>ML677412.1:4631110-4800959 GCA_007922305.1 Dermatemys mawii | reverse complement strand
GAAGTGGGTATTAGCCCACGAAAGCTTATGCTCTAAAAAAATTTTAGTTAATAACTATGTTCACTGTTATCTACTGCTCCTTAATGTGTTAGGTAAGGCAGGAACTTTACACTGGAAGGTTCCTGCCTAAAGAGCTGACCATTTAACTTCAGACTGACTTAACGAGAGGGGATAGCAAAGAGGAGGGTTACAGCAGTAAAACCACATGGATTCTGAGGGCCTGATTCTCAGTTGGTCCATTCCTGTCCTTGAGGAAGGGATGACATGCATGGGGCAAAGGTGATTTTAAATCCTGTTTGCACTTCCTGTTATCTTTGGTCATACAGGGACCTTCTCAGCCCCTTCTGGGGATTACAGCAATCTTGGAGCTGCTCTTGTGTATGCTCTGCCTCTGCTGGGCCCTGGGAAGCAGAGAATAAGCATAGTGCAGTATACACCAGCCATACCCCCTGTGGCAGGACCTGGGAGCACTGTGAGTGCAGAGCCCTTTATGCCATCTCTGCAGCAGCCAGGGAAATCCTCTCTACAGCAGCTATTATCAGGGGTTCAAACCAGAGTGGGTTTCATGTACACTAAGGCCCCAAGCCCTCTGGTTAAGCCTCTGCCCAGCTGTTAATATTTGCTCATTTTGTGTATATCCTCTCTTTAATCCCTCCTACAGGCCACATGGTTCTGAGCCATCCTGAAACAGGTGTTACTGCTCTGAAATATAGGAGAGTTTCTACAAGAGATGTGGCTTCTCCCTAAACTCTGAAGGGGTATCTTTTTGGGGCCTCCCATTCTGCACAGACTGAGTGTGTGCATCAGTGTTGGCAGAGCCATGGCGCAGTCTCCAGATCCCTCTGCTCAGAGTCCCTCTGTCTTAGAGCCTGCTGTAGCCCCATGACTTGAGTAACTGAGTGCCTCACATTTTTTGCTATACTGATCCTCACAATGTCCCTGTATGGTAGGGCAGTGCTGTTTTCTAGCTGTAAAACAGGGATAGAGACACTAACCTCCATTGTATAGTGCTTGGAGATCTGCTGATGAAAAGCTCTAGATAAGAGCTCAATATAATTCCCACTTTACAGATGGGAAACTGATGGTGCATCCACACTGCAGAAAAATCCCCCACAGCAGCAAGTCTCAGAGCCTGGGTCAACTGACTCAGGCTTGTGCTAGAAGCTAAAAAGAGTAGCAGGGACATTCCCGCTGACACTGGAGCCTGGGCTCTGAAACCTGGCAAGAGGGGGCAAGGTCTCAGGGCCCCCACACTGAGTGGGAATTTCTATGCTGCTATTTTTAGCTTAATTACACAAGCTCTAAGACCCCCTGGCGCAGGGCTTTCCTTGCAGTGTAGATGTACCTTGAGGCACAGACTATAGTTTCAATGGGAGTTAGGCACCTCAATACTTCTGACAATCTTAGCATAAGTGACTTGCTTGAGGTCACATAGGCTGTGTTTGGCAGAGAAGGGAATTATGGTCCTGAATACAAGCAAGCACCCTACCCTCCAGGCCACCCTTCCTCTCCTTATACATTGCCTGAAGCTGTCCCCAGAAGCTGCTTTTCTGTTCATTCTGCAGGAATGATATTGGCATGGGAACTAAAGGAGTTAACTGTTTCATGCAAGGGGGGAAGCTTAGGTGGGGTGGGGAAGCGATGGGGAGATAGCCCTTAACTTCAGCATGTTGTGTGTTTCATAATGGTTAGACAGATGCTGATAAGCATCCAGACTTCATAGGAAAGGCATTACCAGGCCACAAGACTGACTGGACTGAAAGCTCCTGTTTGTACCATTTTTACAGGCTTCCCTCAAAAAAAAAAATCTATCGATATAAAAGGGTTCCTATCTGCAAACTGGCACTGCTGTTTAAGGACTGGCCCAGTCCACAGAGTTTGGCTGCCAACTTTGGGTGGTTTGTGATGTCAATCTGTCTTTTTCCCATAAGGGAATAAAACAGGAGTTTCTATAGCAGATCTGGTCATGTGGCTTTAATGACACTTAGCAAATAGGCATGTTATGTGGGCTTTATGGGTAACTTATCTTCACACCATCACAGTGAAGTAGGTGGGAAAAGCTTTTTAGAGAGAAAAGCAGGCACAGAATGGGGGAGAGTTTGCATTTAAAAGTGTCTAAGGTGTTTAGGTGCCTGAATGAAGGGATTAGGTGCCTGTTTCCCTTAGACACTTTTGAAAATCCCACCTAAAGTGAGTGGGCCCAAGGTCACACATCAGGTGGGTGAGAGCCAGGATTAGAACTGGAGAGCCACCCAAACCCATGGTGGTTTCTCCACAGCATGCCGCCTCCGCTGTCTGGTCTTAATGAGCTGTCCTTCACTGATACCTATCCAAGGGAGAGAGGGGTGACGAGCAGAAAGGCAGGTTACCTTGACAGCCAAGAGAACTCTCAGGACATCCTATTCGCTAGAGCTCAGAGTGGGTTTGGGATTTCTCTCTGGTTGTTACTTGGGTTTTTCAAGTAGCAAGACATGCACTAGCTCAGCCACAACAGTTAGATGACTGATTGCATTTGAGATGCTTGCATGAGCCCACTCATCAAGATCAAAATGTTTCCACTAGAGGCCCAATTTTTTTAAATGTTTGGCACCCCTAAAAATCCAGCCCTGTTTAAATCAAATTGGGAGCCAGGTTAGACAAACTTTAAGCAAGATGGGAACTATTTCTTTGTGTGGAAGAGTAGATCAGTTCAGCATTTTGCAGCTGATTTGAGGACAAATCTGTCTCAGGAATAAAAAAGCAACCAAGCTGTAAACTGCACTTACCCTTTTCCAGAGGCACTGCTGAAAGGTTTCAGACGTTGCAAAGTGCAGAGCACCTTCTCTGAAGTGAGTTGGTTCCTTTATTTCTTGTGGTAAGTTGGCACAGCAAGTGCAGAGGATGGATGCTGCCTCTGCAGTTATGTTTCATCAACCTGGCTTGAGCATAATCTGACATTTTCTCTTGCTCAACTCACTTTTCCGCTGTTGGGTTAAACATAACAGTTAGAGTTCCCTGCGTTTCCTGTTCACGCAACATTGCTTTGTGACCTTAACATAGGAAGCCAATATTTAAAGGGACACCGTTGATATAAAACAGAAATAGGTTCCAGGTTTTCCAAGTTCTCAGCTCCCACAGGGAACAGTTGAGAACCTCTCACCTATAACAAAGGCAGCTGCTGCTGAACTTAAAAAATCTGGCCTGTAGATCATAAGCGATTTGAGGCAGAGATGTGTCTTTTTAGTAGGCCTGTAAAGCACCGAGCACACTTTTGGGTGCTGTGTCAATTATTCTAATTTAAGTGGCCTTTGTCTGTATTTTCAAACCCCTCCCCCCAAAGTCCCAATGTTTTTGGCTCTGGGGTTCTGGTTCAGTCCCACTCTTTGCTCTCTGGCTGGGAATTTCAAGACAACACAAGGGAGTTAGGCACCCTTTGAGTCTGGAGTGTTTAACTGCCTTAGGTTCTTTTGAAATTCCCCACCTGCCATTATTAACCTGAATGTAATCAAATCTAATGTCATTTTCACCTTTTGGTCTGTCCTTTGGGAGAGTGGAACTAGGCTGGTCAGTAAGGTGACCAGATGTCCCAATTTTGGGGTCTTTTTCTTATGTAGGCTCCTACTACCCCCCTCCTCCCAGCCCCATCCTGATTTTTTCACATTTGCTGTATGGTCAGGCTACTGGTCAGTCAAGCAAAAGAGACCGTTTCCCCAATCTGGTGCAGAGAGGTTTCATGACTTAGATCAGTGGTTCTCAGCACAGGGTACGCTAATACCCCAGGGGGTACATAGATCTTCCAGGGGTACATCAGCTCATCTAGATATTTGCCTAGTTTTACAAGATGCTACAAGCAGTAATTAAGTCAGTAAAAACTAGGATTTCATACAATGACCTGCTCAATATACTCCAAGCCAAAATTGAAGCACAATATTTATATTCCAGTTGATTTATTTTATAATTATATGGTAAAAATGAAAAAAGTCAGCCATTTCTCAACACTAGTGGCTGTGACACTTGTATTTTTAGGTTTGATTTTGTAAGCAAATAGTTAAGTGAGGTGACCATGACAGGGTCTGGACTCACCACCACAGCACCTCCTGCTGTTCAGTATGGGAATTAGCTCTATCAGAGACAGAGCACCCTCTGCTGGTGGTGTCCCATCCATCACAGATGTGCTAAAATCTGTTGGTGTCTAGACCCACCTTACTCCCTGCTCAGTAGCAGCCACTTCAGGACACTGATGTCTAGCAGTACCCTCTAGTCCACCCTCATCCCCTTTGCAGGGTGTGATAGGGGAGTTAACACCCACCTTCCAGATCATCCTTGCCACAATGGCCAACCACAACCCACAGTCTAACCCCTCCTCAGGGTTATGTTGCAGCCTGATATGGCCACTCTCCCACAGCCAGGTGCAGCATAAAAGGGAAACAGGGCATGGGGAACACACCCAGACCCTCCCACTGCTCTGGGTCCCAACCCAGGGATCCCCTAGCAACAACCTTTCCTTTCTCCTTTTTTCTTCCCTCTCCCTGGGGCACTTCCCCTCTGGCCCCTTGCACCTGTTGGGCCCCTCTTTTCAGGGCCTGCAACCTGCCAGGTAGTAGGCTGGAGAGCTCCTCTGCTCCCCCAAGCATGCCATACCCTCATGTCTCCTCCTCTCAGGAGACCTTCCTTCCTCTTCAAAGGTCTGGGAGAAATTGCCCTCCTGGGCAGCCTTTATATATGGCTGAGCCTGGCCCTGACTGGCTGCCTGTTGATCAGCTCTGATTGGCTCTCACAGACCCTCTCTGATTGGCTGTCAGGCCACAAAGCTGCTCTAGCCCAATCTTGCATAGGGGTGGGGCAGCCACCCCACCACAGTGAAACTTGGGGTACGCAAGACAAATCAGCCTTGTGAAAGGGGTATAGTTGTCTAGAAAGGCTGAGAGCCACTGATTTAGATGATGTGTGTAAAGTATGTTGGAGATGAAAAGATAAGTGCTAAGTATTATTTTATTCAGGGACCAGAACTGCAGTGCCATGTCCAGTGCATGTTATGATTCTTAGATCAGAGTCATTCATACTGACCACTGATTCTTGCTCTCCAAAGCTGCGCTAACTGGAACATGAGCTTTCCACTGTACTGCCTATGGGTGCTTTATGGGGATAGCGGGGTGAGATGAGCGTGTCACTAGGACCTTTGCACATAACTGGAAACATCCAACAGATCCTATTTTCCTCCCCACTTAGGAGATCAAAGCCAAGCTCATGCACTTCCATGAAGTGGTTTAATGTTAGAGATAGGGAGGGTACCCTGTTCTCCACCTCCAGGGCCTACCTCCAGCTGTAGAACCTGCTTGGCAAACAGATTTTTTTGCTTATGCATTGATATTAATGATAAGTTGCAGGTAATTCAAAATCTGGACAGCTGTTCAACTACTGGGGCTCTTTGGGCCGTTTGGAGAATCCGAGGGGTCACAGAGGTGTTGGGGTGTGTGTGCAGAATGTTAGTGTGATGGCAGCACACAAGGGGAGGATTGTGACATGTAGTCTTGTTCCTTGCTGTCTGATTTGCAGTGTTATAAATACTTGAGAATACAGCTGCTTCCTTCAGTAGGATTTACAGAAGACAGCAGGAGTTTGGAGAGAATTCTGTCAAGTTGAGCAGGCAGCATGGCACTTGTGGTTAGCAGGAAATGGGGCACCTGCATGGGAGAAGGTGAACTGTGACAACAGTCACGTAAAGCTTGCTGTGGCCCTTCTGCAACAGATGAGTGCTCGCCGAATGTGCATTGTAGCTAAGTACCTCAAGAGCACGATGAAGATCCTGCTTAAATCTGTCCCCTGCTATACCTCGCTGAAAGCTGTCTAACCTCCATGCAGATCCTGCGAGGTGGGGAAGAGCAACTGAGGGACCGGGTCTGGTTCATTTTGAGAGGTGTTTAGATCTCTGGGGATATTTGTCTATTGATCTGTTTATGTGCTCAGTATCTTTCCCTGCTGACAATCTGCTGGGAAGCAGTGACAGTCACTGGAAGGGTTGGACAGATTGATGCAAGAGGAAAGATTAAAAGGGCTAAATCTGTAGAGCTGGGCTGAGGAATAGCATAAGAATAAGGGATAGCATGACAATGCTATGCAAATATTTGAAGGGTGTTAACACATTAGGAGAGGGAAGACTGATTTAGCCTGGAGTACAGGGGTGTGAATTAGGAAAGGCAAAGCCCCTGGCTAATGAGATGTGTTAATGTGTAGAAGTCATTCCCCCAAGGAAGAGGTAAAGCCCTATTGTTCTGTAGCAGCAGGGACCGAAGGTGAGTGGGTGACAGAAATGGTCTATGGGCCCAGATCCTCTGTTGATGTAAGTCCACACAGCTCCAGTGCCGTGAATGGGTCAGGCTCAGTTATAGCAGCCAACTCTGTGGCCCAGGATCTTCACTGGAGCTCTGATGGCAAGCAGTGGTGTTGTAGAGTAGAGTACCAGGGCTTGATATATTAGTTCTAAAGGAAGGGGAAGGATTTTTTTGGCAGACTCAGTCATGAATAAGGTCTGTAAATTGTTTGTGCTTGAGGGAGTCCAATCTCAGAGCCTTCAGGGAGCTCAGCCTGAGTACAGCACATGGATTTGCTAGGCAGCTAAGACCATGGCTGCAAAGGGTGTTTAATATATGGCCTCGCACTAGCCCATGTCTACACTACACAATTAAGTTGACCCAATTTATGTTAGCCTATGGCCACCACACTAATGGCATTGTGTGTCTCTGTACATTGACTCCTTGTATTGTCAGTACATATCCTCCCCCTGTGCACTTGTATTGTTTGAACTGTCTTGTGGGATGGCTTCTGAAAGTCACTAACAGCCAACGTACATCAACATAACTGCACTGGCCTTGACTCTACACCTCTCATAGAGAGAGTTATTACTGTAGTGGAGCAGTTACATCAGCAGGAGTGACATTCAAGGGTAGGCACTGATATTCTGTACCCTGGGGGAGCACCCTGTAACCCCCATATTCCTAGTTTAGATAGGATTGTGATCTTGCACATCAAGCCTGCCTTGTAAGATATCAGGAGAAAGGTTAGGATCTGCTGAAAGTCATTTCTCTATCCACATATGTATATCATTAATGCATATGAATTTGAGCATTTTGTATGGCTCTCACTAAAACATACTTTAAGTTGAGGCTTCAGCCAGACAGTAGCTCCCCAGAGGCAACAAGGAAAGTAACCAATGCCTGGCTGGGGTGTCAAACACCCAATCAACAATCATTGTCCAGTAAGGGAGCTACAATGTAGTGACTCACCTGCAGGAGGCTACACCAGGGGAATTTCTCAACCTTGTCTGGGAGCATTCAACAAGCACATGGACTGAGGACATCTAAGTGAACCCAGAGGGTCCAAGGTTGGCCTTTGGCCTTCATGGACCTACACTGCAAGCAACAAGGACATTCTGAAAACTCCAGCTGAGGGGACTGGCCCAGATTTCAAGGGTGAAATCTGTGTACTATGAACTGCACTATCCAGTGGGGTGAGAAACTGCTTAGTCTACTTGTTGCCCAGTCTAACAGGGTTGAGAGTTTAGACTGTGTGCTTACATTTTAATTTTATTTTGGTAACTGACACTGACTTTTTGCCTATCACTTAAAATCCATCTGTGATTGTGCTGAGTGATCACAGCACCCGGAGGAGTTTGCTGCTTGTCACTAGCAAGGCACTGTGAGAGAGAGACAGCCCAGGTTGGAGAGAGTTCAGGGTCCCACAGTCCCAGGCTGCACCCTGGGGACCCAGTCACACATGCTTCCATAGTTAGGTCAACACAAGCTACCTTGTGTTGACTTCACCCTGTTGTGCAGGCCAGGCCTTAGTATCTGAGCTGCTTATTGTTTATCCTCAATGACCATGAGGCAAAACAGTGCTCTTATCTCCCTTGTACTGATGGTCTCCCTGGGCCCCAGGCCCCCAAGTGACATGCCCAAGTCACACCTACATAGCAAAATGAGGAACTGAACCTAAGTTTCCTGTGTCCAGGCTCACACTTGCACCATCCTTCATGCAGCTAGTGACACAGGGTGCATTAATAGCATACTTGGTTCTGAAGTTACTCCCACTCTTCAGGCAAATAAGACAGGAGACAAGCCAGACTCATTTACACACAAAGTGTTTATTCATAATAAAGTTATTTTTAAACTAGATGTTTCCCATAGATGCAGCAGCATCTTATTTATAGATACAAGTATTAGTGCTGAAAGTTTGCTGGCGTTACCCTGAACGCAAAGTGCAGCAAGGAATGGGGGTGTGAAGGGATCTGCAGGTTCAGAAGTCCGACTCCATTACCAGAGGGGATGAACCCATCGCAGAGAAAGTGCCTACGAATTTCTGATGTTTTCTGAAACCATCTCAAACAGTGAGATCGCAGTCTTTGTGGATGGACAAACTGGCCATGGAAACCAGCAGCAGGAAGCATGAGAATTTGGCCTCCAACACCAGAGGACGACATGCAGCGAGTGAGTAACTGCAGAGCTAGAACTGCTGAAGCCGTGACATGAACCACCACCTAATGAGGGAGACCAGGAGCTAACCCTCCTGATGGAGGGAGAAGTGGGAAGGGAATTAGCCCTGCTGTACAGAGTGGTGTTACAATTCTACTGTACAAATCAAAGTCTAGATGGATCCCCCACAAAACATGCCCTGGAATAGCCTAGTGGCAGGAGCTAGCAGTGTGTTATGAGAAGAGCAGGGGGAACTAAGGGTGAGTCTTAGACAAATTCTGCTCTTAGGCTAGTGCCAAAATCTGCCAATGCAGCATTTGGGGCCTGGGCACAACAAGGGTGCATCAAGCAGCTTTACAAGTAGGGAACGGGACAGGCTGGTATTAGCCAAGGACATGTTGGACAGTCAGAATCCCTATCCTCAACATCCCCAACTCCTATTATCAGCCTCCCTATAATACAGAACCACCACCCAAGAGCTAGAGCTACAAATTATTCCTTTCATTGAGTCAGCAAGCAGAGGGCAAAGTTTAAACACCAAGCAGAACTTGATCTGAGCTAGTTGGGGAGGAAGCTGGATGGGTCATCCACTTACCCAGCTAAGCATCCGTTCCCTGCTCATTCAGGTAGGCCCTGCAGTCAAGAATGCTTGTTTTATGGGCAAGTCACATCTCCCTTCCCACCCTCACCTTAAGCATCCCTTTTCAGGAAGCAGAGCCACAGCTCGAGTCAGGTACCCTTTGATCCATGCAGGCCCACTGCGCTCCCTGCTTACTCCTGCCCAGGGGAGTGTTGATGCTAAGGCTTTAGAAGAGCATGGATATAAGCATCCCATGGCCATGACGATCAGTTGCCATGGGCCAGAGCCTCAGCTGGGGAGCAATGCTCTCTTACACTCAGCTTCAGTGGAAGTCCAACACTCTTTACAGCAGCTTAGGTCTAGGCCCATCTCTCCTCCACCCACCCCTTTTAACCTGTGGACCCGAGGACACAGGTGGAGCTGGTCAGGGAGGTGAGACTTCACACTCTCATTCCTACCCATCCTGGTTGAGCATCACACTGGCCTGCTCTGAAGGCTCAATTTTCAGCCTTTATCATTTCCCTCTTCTCCAAGGCCTACGAAAGTAGGTAATCAAGCATTCCACATCTTATTTTAAATAAAGCCTTGACCATACACATTGCACACAAGTGGGTTCTTAGGCACCTTGCCCTATTCATAAATACAACACTAAACTCTACATCACTTCATAATACACCAAGCCAGTAGGCAGCTTATACAGTACAATGCAGAGGGAGGCTTCTAACTAAGTCTTCCTGCAGCTAAGTCCTGACACAGACTTCATTCAGCCCCTAAGGCAACCCTTCCACAGACTTGAATGGAAACCTCCTAGAGGGCCTGTAGGGTTAGTAGTTTAAGACGCATCCTGAGGACTGTGCCCCAGCCAAGAGGCACACAGAAGCAGAACAACTCATGCTGTAACATCACGGATTTGGCTTGCAGGGGACAATCCTCCGCTTCGAACTGTAGAAATCTGGAGGGAGAAAGAAAGGGAGACTACTGAGCTTGCTCTCAAGTGAGCACGCGAATGAGCCCTTCCAGTAAACTCTGGCTGGAGGAGCTTTATGAGCAAAAAGCATCTGTATTTGTTTTGGCGAGAGTAATCCAGAGTCATGCTTCAGATTGCCTGGCTGATAGTGAGAAGAGGCCCATCTGTGCACCCTTTGGGTATCTGGTTGAATGGCAGCAGAACACTAGTTTGATTTTTATCATCTGCTCCTGTCTTGTGATTTATTGATCTGAGATCTGGGAAATCGATTTTGATTTCCAGCTCTGCCAGCCACCCCGTGTGATGTCATTCAAGATTCCTTTCCCCAGGTGTAGCAAGCAGAGAATACTGGCCTTCCTCCCCACTGTAAGCTTTCCAGGGCAGAGATTGCCTCTTATGACACTAGTGGCTTTCTTCACAATCTCCCGCAGTAGGTGTAATCTCAGCTGGAGCCTCGAGGCAAAGCTGCAGTGCGAACAGGTGAACTGACGATAAGTGCCAATACCTGCAGTGACCGGTGCCCTATGCCACCCCACAGATCCACCTGGACTGGTCAGGCTGCCACTGACATTCTGACTCTTGCTCTGATAGCCCTTGGGGGTACTTGTGAACTAGGGGCAGGACAAGCATTCGTGCTTACCTTTCATGCTGGTCTGCTTTCGTTTTAGGTGCCATGGGGAGCTGGCCTTGCGGGACTCCGAGCCCGTCTGTACTGCTTCACTTGAGAGGGCCACGTTAAGATCCTCTGTAGAACTCATAAGTGCTGGAGAGCTCTGGTTCTTCTCCCCACCATTGCCTTTGGAGTGGCTCTGGTCCTGAGAAGGCAGGCGAGCAGGAGACCTGTCAGGATAGAGGACTCTCTCCCACTTGAACTTGCCTTCCAGAGGCATTTCCGTCTCAAAGTCAAAATTCCACCTGCGCTGAGCTTCTTCCAGATGTCTCCTCATCAAGTCCTGCAAGTCATTCTGGAGCTGCTCATGATCCACCGGGCCAAAGAGGTTTCGGCAGAGCTTCCTGTGGCAGGGGGCCTGCCGCATGTTACTCTCTGACAGAGGCATGTTTCCAGCTGGAAGGAAAACGAGCAACATATGGTTACTGAGCTGCAGTGCAAGCGATCAATAGTTGGGCTAATAATTTCATTAGTAAATGATCACAGATCTGTGGGGTTCAGGCATCTCCTGGGACCACCCCTGGCATGCAGCACTGAGCCATCATTGGCTACGTGCATGTAAGCCACGCAAGGCGCATGCACTTGTCTCCCTCTAGTGACTGGTTTACATGAGGGCTGAGTCTGCTATGGCTTCCCTTGAACTCAAGTGGTATGGGCTGATCCAGCTAGTGCTCCAAGTCCTAGGGTCAAACCCTGCTGCCAGCCCATGGTCCAAGAAGAGATTACCTCATCCACCTTCTACCTTGAATACCCTGAGACTGACACTGCTACAACAAAACTGGATCCCAACATGGAGGATATTTAAAATCAGAATTGGATCCGAATTCAAATTTGCACGAGACAGATTTATGTATGAGGAGGTGACAACGCAAAGCCAACAAGGAATATTAGGTGACTTTCTTAAATCCAAATACCAGAACATAGCAGCAAGGAACTATGCTTTGAACAAGCTGCACGGAACAAATTCCAAGCTTGTCCATGTTGGTAATCCCTTATGGGTAAAACTGTTGGATAGCCACTGATCCAAGGCCCTGCTTTGTAGATGGAGGCAAAGAGGACCCACACTTGAGGTCTATAAACAGGAGATATACCTAAGTGAGTGATAAAGAAAGTTCCCGATTGCCAACAGAAATCTCAGAAGGGTTCTAACCTCCTGCCCTCCCCCTGATGTGGGCATGCAGGGTTATAAAGGAATCCCTTTGCAGCTTGTAATTATGTAAGGAGGCTTGTTTAAAGGCAGGATGATATTTTAAAAGCATTTATCCAAGTTTGAAATCGTGAATTTATTCCCACAGAACCTGTTGGTCACATATGCAGTAAGTACAAGTTGCAGGTGTTCTGCAACGGGAACAGAGGATGCTCAGCACAAAATGTCCAGCCCACAATGGACAGAGGGCAGTCACAGTAGGCCCACAAGCAGGAAGCTAGAGCCAAATAAGTTATTAGCAGTCAAACTGGGCAAAATTTTAGCCAAAGCTTTGTGCCAGAAAAAAACACAGATTTGCATCAACCAAAACAATTCAGGAATCTGACAATTTTGCTAAAGAGTTTGGAAAAAGGATTATGAAAATCTAAACACCGAGTTTGAGGTTTACTTTACTGTTATAAACCAACAAAAACCCAACACTGTTTTGGGTTCAACCCAAAATGAATTGGATTCCAGTAATGCAAGGAAAAAGGTTATTTTCACTGCTTTAATTGGCAGTGAACTGTTTGCTCAGCTCTGCCCGCACACAATCCTTTGGTAGTGACAATTTAGCCTTTATGCTATTAGTCTGGGAGATATTTAGGTATCATGGAGGCTAAAGGCCACATTTGGCTTGTATGTCTAGAACCTTAACATTTGATGGCCTCAGTGCCTCTAATATTCTATTGATTCAGCTCCTCCTGTTCTTGCCTTTTCACCCAGAGAGGAAGAGGCTAAGAGATTAAAAATAGAACTCAACCTTCATCTCGCCTGACAATTCACACCCTTGTAAACAGTTCCGTGGAATGACATCATTGTGAGTCAGTCAAGTTCCAACATGTCCAAACAAGCTCTGGCAGGTAACAAGTTTCAACTTGCTGCTGCCTATGAAAGCAAACACCCACACCCATTAGAATGCAGGAATGCCCACTCCTGGGAGATACTGAGCATTCTCAACACCCACCACTGACTTAAACCGGAGTCTAAGGCCTAGCAGTATGGTAGAAAGTGAGATCAGTTTAACGGCATCCTCAGGGATTTGAAAAATGCACACTCCTGAGCAGACCTAAGTCCCCATATAGACAGCGCTAGGTCAACAGGAGACTTCTTCCCTCGACCTAGCTAGGGCCTCTTGGGAAGAGCCTCTCCCATCAGCATAGATAGCATCTACACTGAAGTGCTATAGCAGACAAGCCTGCAGCTACTCAGCACCTCCCAGATCAGTGTGCAGCAAAACTGCACAAGTTAATCTCACATTAAGACTAATCCTTCATCCTCCGCTCCCGAGTGTGCGTTGGAAACCGCTGAGCTTGGATGACACATGGCTGGTCTTTACTTTTAATTCCCTCCATGGTCAGTTTGAGGACTTGAAGAACCATTGAAGTCATTTTCATTTCCTTTCATAAAATGAAACTTTGTAGCAAGTCACATTAAATTCTGTTACAGAACCCTGGAGACTTGAACAAGCAGCTGATGCAGGGCAATGTTTGTGGTCACCAGTGGGTCTGATTCAATTATGCTGCTCTAGGCAAGTGCTTCAGATAAGCAAAAGGCAGCTTGTCACTGGCTCTGCTCACCCTGAACCCTCTAAGAAACAGGGGTCATTGCTTCCCTAAGCCAGTTTCTGAGAGGTGGCAGGATCTCAATAGGAAATGAAGTCGCATTCAGTGATCAAGTCAATTGCACTCTGAGTGCAGAGAGCCTGCTGTGTGACCTAGGCAAATCACCTGCTTTGCCTTACATGTTCCCAAGTGACATGAGAGACTGGCCTAGCAGCAGGAGTATAGGGGGAGGTTTAATTACTATAAGGTTTTGGGGATGCTTTAAAGAGTACACTGTCTGCAGTCCATTAGTTGCAATTCTCTGGAACAATCAGGGGCTTGGTCTCATTAATATTGCAGTTTCTAGGCAAAGCGGGTCTGGAGAGGGAGGAAGGGGAACAATTTGGGGTCATTTGCAGGCTTCACTTTCCTTACTTGTGAGCTTTATGGGTCTATTGCTCCTGTCAACCATCTTAACCTAGTTTACAATAAATTCAAGTAGCTTTACCTGAATAGCCACTTTAAGCAGTAACTGCTGTCAGAACCAGACATGTCAGTGTTCAGTTTATTAACAGTGTACCACTTCCTCCACCAGGGGGTGTTTGTCACCCAGGAATAAACATCTTCCCACCCCTCACAGCAGTACCCTCCTAGGGTTACCATTTCTTGTTCACACCAGAGACAGAGAGAGGGATTATTAGCAATCAGAGTGAAACCCAGTGAGCAGGCCCAGCCCTCCCGCCAAAATGACACATCCTGGGACATGCAGGGTGACATGTCTAGGGGAGGCAAGGGGATTACATCATCCTGGACCAGCCAGGCCACCAACAAGTACAGAAGGTGATGAATAACATTGTGAAATAGCCCTTTAGACACAACAGGCACTCAATCCACAAACAGAAATTGCACCTTTGTCCTGCTACACTATCTGGACCCTACTGCCAGGTTCTTTTAGCTGCTGCCAGACCCTTAGGTATCCTTGCTGGTGTAAGGTGACCAGATGTCCCGATTTGATAGGGACAGTCCCAGTTTTGGGGTCTTTTTCTTATCTAGGCTCTTATTACCTTCCCACCCCCATTTGCTGTCTGCTCAGCCTATGCTGGTGATAGAACAAGCCTGCTCAGAGAAGCAAGCGCTTCCTCTGTAAACGTACTGGCCAACTATTCCATCGCAAACCGAGAGGTAGATCGGCGGTGGGGCTGAGCAGAGAACCAGTTGGCTATGCCTACAGCTATCTATGGGCCGCTTCCTTCAGTTCCGCCGCTGTCCTTCGGCGCGCTGCCGTTTGCAGCAGCCAGTGGGCAGCAGGGACTCACTCAGCCCTTATCAGCCCGGTCCTTCTGTTGCTCGGAAGCCCCCGGGGGACACGGAGTTCCAGCCGAGCGAGGCAGCCCCCGAGCCGGGAGCGGCTTTGCCCCCGGGCGCTCCCTGCCCAGCGGGTTCGGACACGGCTCTTCCTAGACGTGTTTGGAGCGCAGCTTCGGGGAAGTCCCAGCCCAACGCGCGCTGGGAAATGACTCGAGAGGGCAAGTCTCTTGCATCACCGCGACCGTGTGACTATTACTAAACCGCCCCCCCACCCAGGCATGCCCGGGCAGCTCCCCGCCCCATGGGGCGGAGGACTCCGCCGCGCCCCCTGCTGCCGGGCCCGGCCGACGCAGTGCCGGGGCGTTCCCACCAGCTGGCGTCATGTGTTTTGGTGTCACACGCCACGGCACCGCGTCCAATCGCCCGCCCGCTCCGGACCCTCCCTCCAGCCGCCCGCCCCCCCACTCCGCCCCGAAAACGAAACGGCTGCGCATCGGCTACCCGGCGAGCTCGGGTCGCCTCTGCCGCCAGTGGCCCCTGTGGGCCGAGAGGCTAATCCAACCTGCGCCACACTCGCCCCTTCGCTTCAGTAGGAGACGTGTAAACCCAACTGACAGCCGTTCCCCCGCGTGTGTGAGCTCCCAGATCGGCCTGGCCGGGGCCGGGGGGCCCCAGCAAGGGGCGCCCCCAGCCCTACAGGGTCTCCGGGAATGCCCGCCTTTCCAGAACAGATACCGCCCCGGTTCCCAGCATTGCACCGGGGCTCCTCGCAGCCTCCGTAAGGGACCGACAGCCCCCCCCCCCCACCGCTCGGAGCGGGTCGGGGAGCTGGCTCGGGAGGCTCCCCAACAAGCGAAACCAATACAGCCAGAGCAGGCTGGGATGGAGAAAGAAGAAACCCTCCCCCGAGCCGGGAGGGACACACGAGCAGCCCCGGCCCGCTGGGGAAGCGGGGTCTCTGCTGTAGCCTCGCTTCTCAGGGACACCCGTTGGGGTGGGGGAGCAGGCGGCCCCCGGCCGGACTCTCTCTGGCTAGCTGGGGCCAGCCTAGGGCGCTCCGGAGTGGGGGGCCCCTCCAGCTACGGGGAAGAGCCAACGCAGGTGTCGGGAAGTGATCCCCGGGACCTGGGAGCCAAGGAGCAGGGGAGACGCCGCCTCTCCCCTCGGTCCGGAGCGAAGGATGTCAGTGACCGGGCGAGGAGACTCGGGGACAGATCCCCAGCCCTGCCCCGTCGCGAAAGGCCAAGGGACAAAGACACCCCCCGCCCCCGATTCTCGCCATCGCCGCCGCCGCCGCCGCCGCCCCTCTCACCTCGCCTGCCGCCCAGCCCAGACTCCTCCCGCGGCCGCGTCCCTACAAACCTCCGGCAGCGGCTCTGTGCGCAGCGGCCGGCTGCCAGCTGTATATAGCCCGGCGGAGCGCTCCGCCCCCGGCCCTCCCCACCTGTCCCGCACAGCTGATCTCACCCCGGCGCTGCCCCGGGCCGGGATCTGCGGCCACGCGCTTTAGCCCGGGGGTGGCGGGAGCCCAGAGACCACTCGCGCTGGGGATGCGGCGACCGGCTCCGCCGGGGGGGGGGGAATTAACCGGCCCGGCCTGAGCTCTGCGCCGGTGGGGGCAGGAGAAGAACCTGGATCGCTCGGATCAGGTGCTGTTGGTAGCCGCCCCCCGCAGGGACGACCCCGATCCCCTTGCCAGGTATCCCTATCCCAGGCTGTTCCAAGCCACGGGCTTACAGGTGAGCTGCCCGACCAGCCCCCGCTCTGCTGATGTCACCCCTTTGGCACCCCTGTCCCCCATGGCTGGGTGCCCCTCACTTGTGATTTCCGATCGAGTCTTTAGAGTTCCTGGGGAATAGGGTGAGCAGGCAGTAATTGTGAGAAATCAGGAGGGGTGGGGGTAATAAGAGCCTATATAAGACCCAAAATCGCGACTAAAACAAGGAATACTTGTAGCACCTTAGAGACTGACCAGTTTATTTCAGCATAAGCTTTTGTGGGCTATAGCCCACTTCATCGGATGCACAGAATGGAACACACAGAGGTAAGATGCATTTATACACACAGAAAGCAAAAAAAAGTTGTAAATTACCATACCAATTCACTATAAAAGTGGGACATCTGGTCACCCTACCTGGGAAGAACTTCAGGCCAGACTTTGTGCTTAGCTCCAGGAGTACTACCCACTGATTTCCTGGGGGCTTCACTGGTTTGGCTCTAATGGGTTGAGAATTGATTCCAATAATCAGATTTCCATAAAAGAGCAGACCATGGGGCCATTCCCTATTTTTCACGGTGACTACCATATCTGCTGCTTCAGAACAAAGCCAGAAAGCAACTACCTCTCTGAGGCCCAGATTTTCAAGGGTATGTTGGCATCTAACTCCCATTACAATAAATGGGAATTAGGCTCTTAAATACCTTTGGAAGATCTGGGGCCATGCTCCTCACCAGTTGAATATTGGGGAGGGGAATGAAGGAAGATGGCAGGAGAAAGATTCCTTCCTGATCTTTGCAGTGATCAGTTTATACCCTGAAGCATGAGATTTGGCTTCCTCCAATCTCAGGGCTTGTCCACACTGGGGTCATTAACCAGGGTGTAACAGCATCACTGCAAAGCCCTCGTGTAAATACAGGGTAAACTCACTGGGGCAACTTAGATTTTCCACCCCCTATGCACTGTCTGCATTGGCGGTGTGACGTTCAGTGCAGCTACAACTGAGTCTGGCAGCATATAACACCTATTTTGTGATCTCTTTCGGGTCAGAAATGTAGGCACGTGCTAAAGCATCCGTCTAATCTTCTATTTTTGGGGTGCTCGGCCCCCACTGTGCCAGCTGAAATCGGGGGAGAGATGTGGGTGCTTCGCACAGTGCACTTAGGAAAATCAGATCTTCAGTGTGCAGTCTGTTGATGGATTTAACCCCTGCCACAATGCAAAGTTCCCAAATCTGCAGATCTCAGGCTGGCCTGTTCTAATGGAGAATATGTTTGGGCATGTTCTGCTAGGGACTGCCTGGCAGATCTCTCTCCTGCAAGTCCCCTTACACAGGATGCAAACACATCCAGGGAGCATGAAATCAGCTAAAAGATGGTATCATGGCACAGAGATAGGCCCTGAAAAGCTGTGATCAGGAGGTGAACTTTCTGAAGTTCAGGGGCTATTTAAAGGAACGGTTTTAGATTGACTGTAGCTTTAATGTAGCAGTGATTAAAGCTTACCTATGGCAGTGAACAAACCCGGTTATCTAGTGTGCTCGTATTAACCTGCCCAACTCTGATTTTTCAATTCATGTCTTTTAATTAATTTTGAAAGCAAAGACTACAAATGTACCTTGAGTTTCGCCAGCCCCACAATTTAGAGAGAGGCTTTTCAGCCAGAACGGCCTTTACTTTAGATGGAGAACAGCCAGGGCCGGCTCCAGGCACCAGCCAAGGAAACACATGCCTGGGACGGCACATTGTAAGGGGCCATGAGTCTTGGGGCGGCAATTCGCGCCCTCCTCCCCTTTTTTTCTCCAGCAGTTCGGGGAGATTTTTTTTGCTTGTGGCAGCAAAAAGGGTAGAGCTGGCCCTGAGAACAGCAGCCACCAAGAGAAAGAACAACACTAAAGTCCCCACCATAACATAGAGAACACAGTGTGTCTCGTTGGCCTATCTTGAGCTGTGGAAACAAAATGGCTGCCAACTCTGCATACAAGGTGTGGATTTAGAAATGGTGAGATCTGTTACACAGAGAGCAAAAGCATAACCATGCCATAGCTAAGAGTGATGCCATTTATCATCTGTATGCTATTTGCAATTATTAACATTTATTGCAGTGTGGCAGGCTTCTTTAAGAAGGGAAGGGAGTATCGAGTGCACCTGTGAATGATTACCTGCTGCTCAACCAGGCTTAAGGGAATACACCTGGGCCTTATAAAGGAGAAAGCTGCAATGGAGAGCAAAGGTTATAAAAAGGTTTGAGATACTAGGAGAAACAAGATTCTAGTCAGGTAGGGCAGGAAGTGGCCTGCTAAAAGCAGACAACTGAGTTAGTCTGTGGACTTTATTTTGGGATGTTGAGATGTGTTTATATTAATAACACCAACTCTAGGGAGAGGTGTTTGCACAGAGAGAAGCTCATGCATGAAGGCTGAGGAGTCCTAAAAGAAGGGAAACTGAGGTAAGGTACTGCAGAGTTACCGCTGTCTATAAAGGAAGATGGTTGATGCTGCTTTATCACCATAGATGAAGAACAGCTACCCAAAAGTGTTTAACTAAATATCTTTTTTTTTTTTTTTTAAAAAAAAAAAAAGGTACAAAAATAAAGAGAATGGAATAATCGGACTTGATGAAATTTTAAGTAGGTATCTCAGTGTAGCAGATGAAGACAAGATCTTTGTACAAAATGCACAGTTAATCTGTGGAACTCATTGCCACAAAAATTGCACTGAGGCCCAGACTGCAGGATTCAAACAAGCATGAGATTTCTTGCTTCAGGGCATACCTAAGCTAATCAGTTATTCATGTAACTAAGAAGAGGCTTTCCCTCTGGGTAAGCTGTTCCATAATTGTCAGCTAGGGAGTTACACCTGGTTCTGAACAGTGCGATGTTGGCTGCTCTGAGACAGGATACTGGAGTACATGGGTCTGCTGCAGTTTGGCATTTCTTGTGGTTCTGTTTTAAACCAAGTGGCTGCTTTCCCATTAGAAGGCATTGGAGCAATATTTCCCCTTCATCTGTGCGAGCGTCTCTACTTTCTATGACACAGCTACATTGTGGTTAATAACCTCACAAAGCAGATTCTGGGAGCCGCTCGTTCTGATTCTGCAGCTGCGGAATTTACCCCGGCATAGGGCCCCAAGAAAAACGGTTCCCTTGTTATGCCCAGCTCTCACTCTGCCAGACAGAGCAGGGAGATTGTGGTGGGAGTTGGGAGAGGCAGGGGCATGCATTCTGTGGCCTGCTTATTCTCTTCTTGGTACCCCTGGATGTTACATCCTAGTACTGGATACTTCACGGGGCATAAAATTCAGCAACAGTGGCATATGCATGGGAAACATTCAGAATCAGAAACCCTTAGGGAATTGACTATTACAATAGCAGCTGTGGCCTTCATTGTCCTATTGATATAATGAAAATCTAGCCAGGCCTCCTTGTCAGATGTGTGGAGCACTCTCAGCTCCTGCTGCCCCCAGGGGATGGTGGAGCTGCTCAGCAGCTCTGCAGATCAGCTCATAAGGCGAGAAGACCTGTTGTCCGGCTAACCACGGAGCGGGCTGCAAGGATCCCCTACCATAGGTTCCAAAGCCTTCTTGCCATCAGAGAAGAATAACCCAGGAAGGACTTTTCTTTAACAGGCCCAGTAACCTGCAGAACTGTTAGCACACAGGAGAGGCAAAGAGAAGCATGTGCTGTAAGATCTGATTTTTGACAATGCTTTTCAGATCTTAGCTGCCTACAGATTTTTCAGTGGAACTCAGGCCCAGATCCTGAGAGATAATTTAGGCTCCCCTTGCAATCAATGGGAATTCGTTGCCTAAATATCTTGTGAGGCTCTGGGCCGTGGCCCCGACATGTGAGGGCAGATTTTCCAAAGGTCCCAGGGACAAAGAGATCCTCAAACTTCAGTTCAATGTTGCTTTTAACCATGGCCTGAGGTGTCCTCTTCTTTCTGCACTAACTGGCTCATAGAATTACTGTGCAGTGCTAAACAACTGCAGTGCTCCCCACCAGAGGTGGATGAGAGGTGATGGGGTTTATAGCTGTAGTTATTAGCTGTTTGTAAAAAAAAAAAACAAAACACAAAAACATTTTGGCGATTTCTAAGATCTCACTGTCACCTCTCTCCCAGCTTTCTCTGTGGATGCTGTCCATAGAGAGAGAGGAATTTTAAGACGAGAAAGGTTTGTTATGATCACCTAGTCTGATCTCTGGCATGACACAGGTCAGCAATTTCCCCCCAGTGATTCCTGCACTAATCTTTTAATAGCTTCATAGTTCAAGGCCAGAAGGGACCATTAGATTATCTCATCCGACTTCCTGTAAATCACAGGCCCCATTAAATTTCACCTACGTTCCCCTCTATTGATCCCACTACCCATAGCTGACCTAAGCATATCTTTCAGTTTTGGTTTGAAGGCTCCAACACACAGAGAATCCACCACTTTCCTTATACAGTACTTAAAGGCGTCCCAGCCATACTCCCACACCCATGGGATTTGAATGATTTTCAAAAGCGACAGACAAATCTCTGTGTCCTGAGCTGCTTATCCCATGACTCATGAGCTCTCCCTGAGGTTCTCCATATCTTTATAGCCTCCTTTGCCCGGGTCACTGGTGGTTATTTTGCTGAGTTACGTACAGACCGTCTACTCAGAGGGGCAGGGATGGAGCTGTCTGCGCGTAGCCACCTCTTATGATTTTTATCATGAGCGTCTTACTAACTGGTGCCCCGGGACTCCAATGGTTGTACGAGAATCTCTTATTTCATTTTAAAAAAGAAAGATTCCAGCCTTCCTGACTTGGGAGAAAAAATTGAAAATATGACCCCTGAAACTCAGAAGGCAAAAAACCCTGGATGTGTATTGTTTAGAGCTCATGAATTTTAAACTTAACTCATGATTCTGGGGGGACTTTTTGGATGCTTGGTTTTGGCATCACTGTTCTATAAAAAACAATCATATTAGTCCTTTGACTGATGGTTTTTCTTTAAGCTCTGTTTTCGTTACTCTAACGAGTATTTATCCTCAAGCCAATCAGGTTATGGAAGTTGCTCCAGACTTACAGGCAAATACAGAAGCCTGGGACTTGATCGGTGAAGGCAGTGTCTGTTGCACCACAGTGTCCATGAGTCACCTGCTGCTCATCAGTGAGACAGTGCTGGACTCACAGCGGAGACTAGCTGTAAAACATGCCTGAACTTATTTCCTCTTATGTCTAGTTTCATTCCCTTCCAGAAACGTGTGTGACGGGCTCCCAAGCATCTCACTGAGCAGCGGGGCTGGCCTTACCATGAGGTGAACTGAGGCAGCCGCCTCACATGCCAGACTGTGTGCGTGGGAGGTGCCACACCATGCCACCAGGACGCAGGGTGTAGAAAATTGTCTGCTGCTGGTGCATCTGTATTCCTTCTGCTCTAGATGCCCAGAGATGTTGGAGGGCTGTGCTGGAGGAAGAAGGGCACAAGAGACCTTTCAAAGTTTTGGCCCAAGTGAGAGGGAATGAGGGTGTCATTTGAGCTCCCTGCCTCAGGTGCTAAAATGTTGTGGGCTGGCCCTGCTGGGCAGCGTGGACAGGAGTTCTGGGAATGCTGGACTTTGATTCAAAATGGACTTAGATCCAGATTTGAAACCTAAGGCAGAGGGGCTATAAAAAGGGGAGCGTGGCTTAGGGCTGTAAAATTCACACAAAGGTTTCAGATACCCTGAGGTTCAGTTGGTTTGGGGCTGAGCTTTTGGTTCAGCCCCTCTCTAGTAAAGAGAAGTCAGATCTATGTTTGAATTGCTTTGATAATATAGCTATACCATTATAATACACTGGCAAAAGGGGACCATTGTGGATACCAGCAAAACTAGTGCTTTTTGCCAGTCTAGCTTATTCCAGGCCCCCTGAGGGAAACCTGATGGGTATAACTGCATCTGCATTTTGTGGGGGGCTTTGGCTGGCCCGGCTCTGCCAGTCACTAATCATACTCCTGACTTGACCTAGCTCTGCTGGCAGAAGTCTGTATTTTAAACCGGGCCATGCAGGCTGGAGTCTTTACTGTTTTGCACCTTGTGGAGTCATTTACCTCTGTGCAAAGTGAGGGTAACCCTCTCTCTCCCTGGCCAGAAAGGAAGACCAGATCCTTAGCTGGTGTAAATCAGTGTCGCTCAGTTTAAGCCAATGGACCGGCACCAGCGTAAGCAGAGAGAGAATCTGGTCTCTAGTATTTTAGGGGTGATGATATTGTATGGAAGGCAGAGAGAAGAATCACACCCTGTTTCTTAGGTCCCATCTGAACTGTAGCAATAACTATTTTTAAGCTTGCATGTACATACATTTAAGGACTTTAAGAATGATTTTTGCTTGAATTCAAGATGTCATGAATATGTACCAACTGGATAACTTGGAGTGTCCCCAGGCTAAATCCTGCCTGCACTGAATATGAAAACTAACAGATCCTCAGGTCCCCTTCTGCTTTATTCAATGGGAGTTTCTATTGAGTGAGGACTTCATGATCAGGCCCTCATCTCCAAAGCAGAGTGCGGAAAAGCCACAGATTTTTTTTCATTCAATTAGTTAAAGACTTGATCCTATAAAAAATTTGTTTCCATCCATGCTCAGCAGCTTACAGGCTTGGCCTGGAATGTACCTGAATTCATACCTCTCTCTAGTGACAGCAGGAGGCTGGCTGTTTTCTTCCTGAAACAGACTGTACTTGGCAGAATATGGTTATGGTCCAGTTTGTCCATGCTGCTGCATCCTGTCATCCCTCATGCCTGTACAAAATAGGTGTCAAACGCTACCGGATCAGATGGGCAGTGTTAGAAATCTACTTTGCACAGGTATAAATGGCACCACAAGGGGCCAAACCCTGAATATTCAAGCTTTTAAAACCTATTCAGCAAGATGAAAAATCTCCAACACTTTCCCATTCTTGTGACTAATGAGCTTTTAATTTTTGTAATGTTGGAAATGTGAACATGCTTAATGAAACTCATGCTCCAGCAAAAGTCTAAATGAATGCAGTGTTCGGCTGAATGGCATTTATAACTGAGTGAAGAATGTTTTCCATCAGCACTTTGAAGGCCCTATTAAGTGATTTTATACTAATAGGATTTTCCCAGGAAAGAAAGACACGAATGACAAAACACTGAATGCTTGATTAACTTTGCCCCTAAAAGAACTTGGATCATGGTAATTGACTCTTTTCCTGCCATATTCAGCCATTGTTTGCTCTTTATGAAGGCATGTTGATGAGACACCAAACTCAGTAGAGTGTAAACCGAATCCTGCCAAGCACAGATGATTGTGTGAGGTATTCTGTAAAGCTAGGCCTCTGGGTTACTGGAAATATTGCTGGATCCAGAGAGTCTGGAGTTTGAATTGTTCATTTCATCGCCACCCAACTCATTTCCACCCGAGATCAGTTTTGAAGCTTGTTCAGAGTCATTAACGTAATTGCTTCAGGAACTGTTCAGGGGGAGCTATGCAGACTCATTGGCTGGTAGAAAAGAACCTCATTGTTGCAAGGTCCTGAAATCAGGCTGGGTTTTAATAGTTTATTTTGATTTTACTAATTCATACCATTTGCCACAGTCCGAGAGAAAACCAGGCCCATGCTAAATACACTGCACCTGCCATAGGCACCTGCTGTGGGTGTGGCAGCTGGGATCAGATGTCTGAGTCTTGGAACAGTTGCAAAATGTCTTGAATCTCTCTGCCTCCAGGTCACTGCCAAAGCTTTATGGGTCTGCTACAGGGTGACTGGCCCCTTCAAGGAGGAGCAGGATCCAGTGCATCTGTGACCTGCTGCCCAATTGGGCTGAAGGGAGAAGGCATCTGGGCCTTCTAAAGGAGACCCCAGCAGGGGAAGGAGAGCCACTGACCTCTGTCAGCCTAAAGAGATGCCTGGGAGGTCGTGGGAGAGACAGAGCTAAAGCAGGACTGCAGGGCAGTAGAAGATGACTCCTGCAAGGTAGGGTGGGGAAGGATGAAATTTGGACTTTATTTTGATTGAAACAGTTTATGATAAACCCATGTACTGTGTGGAGTTTTTAAGGAGCCCAAGAAGGCCTGGCGATGAAGAGACAACTCAGGCTCAGAGAAGGCACTCATGTGCCTAGTTACAAGGCTCAGCCTGGGCTGGTGTTAAGCACCCTCACCTCCCACCTGAATCAAGAGGAGTTGAAAGTGTTCAGCACCTCCTAGGACTGGGCCCTAAAACACAGCGCTGGTGCGTGCCTCTTTTGCCAGTGTTGATAGGTCTGTAGATGAGTATCTTCCTAGAGCAGGGAGGAGGGAATTGTGCATCCTGGGGCCACTCTTGGTGGGTGTATCTTGGGTCCTGTCTCTCAATCAGGCTGCATACCCAACATGGCAGTCTAGCCTAGTAGTGCTGCTGGAGGTGTGTGGTACAAGAGTGGCAAGATGTGGCCTTCCTTGTTTACACACCAGAAGGATGTTTCTATGGTAAGCTGTTGACTCAAGCTTGCTCATGATCTTTGTGGTTTAAAAATAATCACTGAGGCCCTACCCTCCGCCCATGTTAACAAAAGCCCGAGCCTCTCCAGTGCCAGCCACTCGGGTACTGTGTGCAAAGTCTGACTCCTCCACATTATCAACCTCCCTGCAAAACCAGGATGTGGCCAAAGCCTGGATAAATAAATGCCCATAATGGTGGGTGGGAATTTCCTTGTCTGTTGCTGCCTTCACCCAGTAAGGAAGGGCCTGATCCTACCAGGAACTGAGTGCCCCTTGTGAGTCCACAGGAGATATTGGCACTGCATGAAGACAGTAGAAGGCAATCTGAGTCCACAGGCTAAACCTTACTGGGATAAAATTAATCAGGGTGGGAGAGGCTCCCTGTCTCTTAAGGGCTGTGCAGGGCCTGAACAAGGGACCCTGCTGCCTGAAGGAGGTGCACAGGCATCTGGGTGTACCCATAAGTGCCCAGAAAGCCACACTGGGGGCAAGTTAATGGTAGGCCTGGGGAGGGGATGCAGATCTATGTTTACTTGATCCATTGGCCTTGGTATGACTGGCATGGGGGGGTTGCTCATAGCCTGAAAAGGCACCTGCAGGAGAGGGCTAGACCGTGACTGGCACTGGCCCTGGGCTGGGGAATCAGTTTCAACTTCCCTTCCACAGTCCACCCACAGAAAGCTTGACTGTTTGAAAATGGCGAAGCTTTCACTTGCCGATAAACGAAGTAACCCCTTTACATTACTGTGCATGAGCACAAGCCTCCAGTAATAGTGTGTCAGCCCCTTAGTGGATGCAAATTGACATAGACCCATTGACTGTGCTGGAGCTCTGCCAGTTCTAAGGCACTGTACAAATATTAATCAGCTACTTCATTGACTCTCGCAATGCCCCTTTAAGGCAGTCAACTCCTTTCTCCCATTTTACAGATCTAGAACGTGAGACAGAGAGGATAAGGCTAAAAGGTGTACAAGAGTAGGGTTGCCAACTCTCCAGGATTGGCATGAGTTTTCCAGTGGCTATTGAAAGCAACCCGGCAGATTTTAATATGATATTTTAAGAAAATGACCTTGTCATGTTGGGTGTGGGGGAGGAAATCTCCCAGAATAGCTTCAGTCAGAGTTGGCAACCCTAAACAAGAGTGCCTACGGACTTGTGGTGGCTGAGTTTTTGGGTGAGACAATCAACATCAGAGATCACTTCTGAAAATTTCTCAGCATGGGACATGCCTGTGACTGCAGAGGACATAGATATCAGCACTCAGGAGTGCCTGGCTCCCAGTTGTGCACTGGGGCCACTAGTCCATGTCTCTGTCTGTAATATAGGGTAACTACCTGCTTGTTTATAGAAATCTTTATCCACATTAAAAGACATACAGGAAACTGACTCTGAAACTAGAGTGAGCCTAGTTTTACATAATGAGGTAAATTAAGATAAGTTGCAGCTGTGCAACTTTCATTGGCCCATAGTTTGTCACATGCATACTAACTCCAATCCTGCATCAGAAAATCAATAGGAATTTTGACATAGACTTCAAAAGAAACACTCTTGCCCTTGGTATATAGATGAGGCTCTCTCCCAGGGTTTGTTATGGGAAGAGTTGTCTCAAGGGGCTTGATTCTTTCTTACAACAATGTAAATCATTAAAATTTACAGTCATGCCTTTGTAAAATACATGAGATCAGACCCAGGCCCCTGACTTGTTGTAAGAGTAAAGCACACGGGATTGATGCAAAGTGCAGTGAGGCCTTTTTTGGATCAGGCCCCAGACGAGTTTGTAATAATATCACAAAAAGAGCTGATCCACTTAACCTGCTTTAAAATTTGATTTCACTGGAAACTGCTACCTTGCCTCCGCCTCATAAACATTTCCTCCTAGATCACAACCTCCTGGCGGCATTGTTAATGTGACACCAAATAGCTTCTGGATTATCCAGAAATTAGATGGTATTTTTAACCACCATTAGGGCCTGAGACAATCTAAGCACTAGCAATATTTCAGTTCCCATAAAGGCACTCAGGCTGAGAATGGTACTCCTGGATTGTGGGTACAATGCAGTCAGTATGCTCAAGGTAGTTTTCTGATTGTTCCTGCGCTAAGCAGCATGTACACCCTGAGAATGGCAAGGGAAAGCAATGTGAATTACAGCTGGCGATCATGATTTCCATCTAGCTGAAAAGCGACACCCACAGGTGACACGCCACCCCGCCCCACCCTGAAACTGGTGCCACACCCTGATACTGCCGCTGCTGACGAAATGTCTCCAAGTGCTCCCCCCGCCCCAGGGCATTTCTCTGTGCCTATGAAATGAACGACAATGCATTCTGTTGATCGCGCGCTTTTTGGATGGCATTGACAATCAGCACAGTGTGCCAGGACACACATAAATACACTGCAAGTGATCAGGACCAAACTGTTCTTATTTACACACGTGCAACTTCATACTCTTCACTAAGGTAGCTAAATAAGAACAGAATTTCTGAGACCTGATTGTGATCCAGTTGACAGTGTTGTAAATGAGGAGTAACTCCTCTGAATTCTAGAGTTACAAGGGTCTCCTTTTGCCACTTATGGTTCGGTTTTATATATGGGATCCATCCTGGAATCAGATATAAAATCATCCCATGTAAAAAAAGGTGTCGGAAACTCTCCTGATAGCCTGACCGAAAGCCCCTTTAGGCTGATCAAAAGACTCCCATTAATTTCAGTGGGCTTTGGATCAGATCCTATAGCAGTAGCCTTGTCGACTCCTAAATAATTTAAATGATAAAGTAGCATATGAATAATTTCGGTATGTTTCGTTCCAGTGTCTCTCTGGTCTGTATTTCCCTGGATCTGGCATGAGATCAGTTGGATGGCAGTAATAAAATAAACCTAATAGCACTGCATCCATATCCCAGCATGGCAAGAGGGTACTCTGTGCTGCCCCCGAAGTGCGGTCTTGCAGATGAGACAGAAAACTGAAGCAGTGGCTACTTGTGTCTGTTAAAGGTATCGGTGCGCTTTTGGCAAGGGTTGAGATGTTAATCTGGTGTCCTGGCTCAACTCCCAGTTAAACGTCCGCTTTGTTCAATTTCTTCTGTAGTTTAGATGGGAGAAAACTTTTGTTGGTTTCTTGGCTTATGTTGTTGTTCAGCATTGCAGTGCCATGTTAAACAGGTGGTATGTTTCACCTCAGAGCTAGCTACATTTCATTTATGGGTGTTGTCAATCCCTGTATCTAATTTAGCATGAACACGCTGAAAATCTTTAAAGAAAACGAGGAATACTTGTAGCACCTTAGAGACGAACCAGTTTATTTCAGCATAAGATTTCGTGGGCGAGGGCAGGTCCGGCAAATCACCCCAAGTATTGGCTCAGTCTGAGCCAGCTCTGATGCCTATGTAGGGACAATAGGGTCAGGCTGGTGTCAGTAGGATTTTTTTTTTTTGCCTTTTTGTTTTCATTATGTTTCAAAGCTCCACCTCACCACCCTTTTGGAGGATGTCAAAAGAGATTTGAGTTGGCATTGGCCAATGGAGTTTGTGCTGTGATCATTCACCAGGTCACTAGCTTATTTTGTGAGAGTGTTTCATGCAGTCCTCCCTCTCCAGAAAAACCACGCAGCAGAAAGCTCATTAGACAGATGTTTTCCAGTATTGGCTCTGCAGTCCAGGATAGTTCAAGAGGGAGAGCATGGTAGATGAACAACATCTTTATTTGGCCTTTAAAATATGTCTGCTGTTGATCTGCATTGGGTATCACTTGGGCCAACAGCTGAGGCACACAGAGTTTGGAATTGGATCCTATACTACAGAGACGCAGCGGGGGAGGGAGGGTGGACCAGACTTTTCAGAAGGGTCCAGCACTCTTAAATGGGGTTAGGTTTTTCCAAAGAACTCCACTTAGCTGCCATTTTAGACACCAAAATATGTTTTTTCTAAAGCCACATTTTCATTTTAAGTGTTCTGGGATTTAAGTGTCATAATGGGGGCTGTGGGGTACCAAACTCTGGGAAATCTATTGCCAATTGTGGCTGTTGAGGCCTTGACAATCCAAATCCATGAGGGTTTCAGGATGTATGTTCAATTGTGCTGAGCCATCTAAACTCAGTGTGTGTGAGGGGGACGGGCTAAATGTACAAGTCTTAATTTGCGGTTTGGCAGGTGCACACTTTTAGAAGCCTGGATGATTGTAACAGTATTTTGTTATCTATCCTGTGCTCTTTTAACAGTAACTCTTTGGCTGTTAGCATGGAACATAGGGCAGTGGAATCTGTTTTGACTTGATGCATTACCTGTTTTCCTAGTTCCTAAATCATCTAACCTGGCATAGTACAATAGCTGTTGTACTGCAAATCATATTTGAATGTATATATTTTTCTTGCAATAGTAACTTCCTTTATTTCCATTGCAGCCACGTAGGGCTGTCATCTTCTAAACTGTTAAAAGCTAAGCAGGGTTGTAGTAGATTACATCACAGTGGAGAGGAGACATCACAGTGATGATGGGTGACTCAACAGCTTATGGTCCATTTCCCCTGAGTCATTATGAGGGGGAGGTGTGTGATTTGAGTAAAAGGAAATCAAAATAGCAGTGGGGGAGTGATCATCAGTTCCAGGGGCTCTCATCACCGTTTTCAATGACATCTGGTGATGAGGCTTTGCATCATTTGTGGTGACGGGACATGGCAAAGGGAAATGTATTTTAAAAGATTTCATGTCCCTGAACGGGCCCAGAGCAAGGAAAACAAGCAGGTGGTATACTGAGTGCCTCCCACTGCCATTTCTTTCAGGATGGAGGAGGGCCAGAGAGTATAGATTTAAACATAGAAATGGGGCGAGCCAGGACATTTTAAGAAAAAAGTCTGGTGCTGACAAAGCCAGAGAGGAAGACAGTGGACTGCAATTTCTAGAGAGGGCAGGAGGGGAAGAGATTTTTTTTTTCATCTTTTCCAGGGGAGAGTAGAGATCAAGGTCATTATTAGGAACGTCGTGATTTCTGGATGGAAAGGGGCACGATCCAATGGCAACACAGCTTCAGAGCAATAGACAAACTTGGACATTGGTGCTGCCTGAGTGCACGCAGCACTCTAACTCAGAAAGGAGGCATTTGTACCTTTGTTTAGCTATATCCCCTGCACTTCCAGTACGCTTTCTGGATGGAAAGCAGTAAGTCAACAATCAACAGGAAAGGTTGGTTATTTACCCGTTACCGGAGTCCTTCATGATGAGCCGCTGCATATCCATGCTTGTGGGACCAAGGCGCCTCTGCCGTGAGCATCCAGAACCTTCTGGAAAGTAGTATCTGTTGGGGCCCCTTGCCCTTTCCTGCCCTTCCCATCCTGGAGGGTTCAGAGGGTAGGAAAGGGGAGTTGGCCACAGACTTCCATCAGTTCCTTCCCTTAATTACAGTGAGGGTAACTGACCATGGAAACAGCTTTCTAATGGACGGGGTAGATTCTCTATGAATCTTTGAAGTGTAGGTGGTGGATGTCTCAACGCTGAGGTGATTCCAATCAAAGTTTGGTTTACTGGGAGCTTCTGAAATGCTGGGCCAGCTGCTCCATTGGAGTCATGTACTCCACTGGATCCAAGGGAGGCTTGGTAAAGCTAAGGACGGGAACCCGTAGATATTTCTATTGCCCATGCCAAGAGGGTGAGGGTGGCAGCTACCGATGGCATTACTGAATCTTAGACACTTTGTGCTCCATGGTGAAACCACTCCAGAACCAGACTTGAAAAGTCTCCTTCCTGGCTTAGAACTGAGAGCTAGAATGTCAGTAGCCCAGATCCCAATAAACTGTATAATATGCCAGGACTATCTCTCTGTGTGTCACTCTGAAGCCTAGAATGATTGTCAGGAGAAGCGATGGAAGAAGGTGCAAGCATGGCTGAGAGCTCTCTTTATTCAAAATATCACCAGGTTCAGTCATTGCTGGGTTTCCCAGTCTGTTACCATCCAGTTTTCTTAAGTTCTTGGCCATTTTGACTTTTTGATTTATCTCTGAGCTATGTAAGGCATGTATCCATGTCATGCCTAGAGACCATTGTGATAGCCAGTCACCGCCCGTACTCTACAGTTAATTTGCATGCACCAATTTCGGTGGTTGTATGAGGGAGACTGCCCAGATGATGGATTACCCGGTCCAACTGTCACACCCAGGCACCCAACTGCCACCCACCCAGTTCAATGCAAATCTCCCAGCACAATACCCCCCAACACAAATCAACACAACCAGCACACAACCCCCAAACCACATAGCCCCTCACTGCATTCCCCCACTCCTTTGCCATCCACACAACTCTCCCAGGGCAATACAGCCCCCCAACACAAATCAACACAACCAACAAAAGTCTCCTGACTGGGTCTGTTACCATCCTTTTGTTAACTTCTCAGCCATTTTTGGCCTTTTTACACGCACGATTTTACAGATTACACCCATGAGAAAGCACAGGCTTCCAGCAACTAGTGTCCTAACAAAATTTCCTCTTCTGAGAGATCAGATACACAGATTTGCCTTCGTATCTATTATGTCAGATCCAGGGAATATCAGAGTGGGTCCCATGGTACCTCATATACTGTTCTAAATCTAACTTGGGCCTACTGCACTCTGTATATTCTCTGCAGAAACTTGGCAATATGCCTTTTAATTCCGTGATGAAGAAAAAGCATTCCAGGTCTCTCTCTGCCTTTGAATTCCTTGACTACAAAGGACTGCTTATTGGCTTCAGCATTTCTTTCTGCATAATCAGACAGATCCCAACACCAGAATCTGTTTCTCGAGTCTACAGAGGTTCCATAGTATGGAAACCTTGGGATCTGTGAAATCTATCAGTTTTTAGAAGTGGGTATTGGAGTACGCGATCTTCATGCCCTATGGCTTGACCAGGAGCCCAACCAAACCTTACTGGCTGTTGTTTACCAGAAATTCAGCCACCCAAAACCAGGTTTCTGAGCATCCACCTGCTGAGGATGTGACTATCTAAAGAGGTATTCTGGCTAAAGGTGGCTAAATTTCTGCTACACAACTGAGCTGTTAGGAGTGGGCTGGAAGCCCAAGAGAAAGTCAACAGATCCTACCCAGAGCCAAGGGAATGGACACTTCCAAAACTGATGCAATTTGCTTCTAAGATAGTAATAGTCTATGGATGGCTCCCTCTTCTCACCTTCAAACTAGAAGGGTGTGATAGATGGAGCAGGGGAAAAAGGGTCTCCCAGACAAGCAGGACATTGAGTGTGTGCATCTGAAAATGGCCAAATGAAGCAAATGTTAAGTCTCCTCTCTAAAAAGAAATTCTAGATCAGATCAGAAGTTTGTAATGTATTGCCCCTGTCCAGTGTTTTGAGGACTTAAGCACTTACATAGCTTTGAGGATCTGGGTCTTCCATGCTGGATTTGTTTACTCTGACCACCATGTAGAGCACAGAATCAGTAAGGCAAACAGTTCTGCAACGATTATAGTGTTGGAATTACAATAGTAGACTCCACAGCGATCTGAGTGGATATGGGGCCTTAGTGGTACAGAACCACTAGTGAAGGGAGACTCAGTACTCAAAGGTGGTGTTCTCATAATGGCTAGATCCCAAGCAACTGGAGCTCTTTTTGCCAATTGTGCTTGGCACTCATAAGACAGGTCCAGTTAGTCCAGTATGCTGTCTTCTGACAGCGGCCAATGCCACAAGCCCCAAAGGGAATGAACAGAACAGACAGTTATCATGTGATTCATCCCCAGTTACCTATTCCCAGCTTCTGGCAAACACAGGCTAGTGACACTTCAGAGCATGGTTTTGCATCCTTGCCTATCCTGGCTAATAGCCACTGATGGACCTATTCTCTAGGAACTTATCTAGTTCTTTTTTTGAACCCTATGTAGACTTGGCCTTCACAACATCCATGGGCAAAGAGTTACACAGATTGACTGTGCATTGTGTGAGGAAGTCATTCTTTTTGTTTGTTTTAAACCTGCTGCCTATTAATTTCATTTGGTCCTTCAGGTTTGGCTGTCACATCTGAATCCAGTCCTTGGATCTGTTATCAGATCCTGATGGCTTCTGGTTTTGTAGCTGTCAGCTACAGACTATTACTCAGCTGTCAAATCTGGATTCTTTTCCAAAAAAATACAGCTCAGGATCTGTGCACGGGGGATCCAAGTCTGGCTTTTGCAGCTCCAGGAGCAGTGGATGGCTGTTAAATGAAGATCTGAGTTTTTCAGTTCCAGATCCAGGCTTAGTTGCCAAATCAGGATCCTCGTTTTACCGCTCTAGCTCCACTGCGAACCGGATCTGACAGCCAATCAGTTTAGGCACATAACCAGGCCTCCTCGGTCAACCTGAGACCAGATCCTCAGATAGATGTGGAACCTCAAGATGGCCAGACATAGCAGACCAACCTCCCAGCAGCAGAAATTGGCGAGGCACCCCCCATCAAAGCCCATGGCAGGTGGCCAGGTCTTTTTCTTTAAAAAAGCCTGAGCACTTGAGTGTGAACAAAATTGTCACCCAGAGCTGGAAAAAAGGGGCTGGGGGGGAAGGAAAATGTTGAATGGTGTGTGCAATCCTAGCTTGCTGCCCCTTTGGCAATGAGACTGAAAGGTGAGTGAACACCTCATTTTATATCCTGGGAAGGCTCCAGGATCAGCACAGGAAGGAGTGGTCTCCACACACACTAATTTCTATAAATCACAGTGCAGGTGCTTTTATTCTACAAGCATGAACAGGCAAAAGGCTACTTGGAGAAGTGCTGAATTTAACAGTCTTAGGGAAAGGAATCAAATTTTGTTAATTAACACATTCATGGTTTACTGGTTTTTTGCTTTAGATCCCACTTAACTACTGAACACCAAAGTTCATTGTAAAACCAAATCCCATGTTCCCATATATACTTACTAGTTGCTTAAAGCCTGTTATCACATGGTATAACTTGTAAAATTGTGGGTTTAAAAAAGAAAAAGGCTGAAAGGGTCTGAATTTAAATTGTATGGTGTCAGACTGTGAAGCCCAGTGATGATTTAACCTGCTGATTACAAAAAGAGCCCTCAACCATTTTGTAGTACTTTTTATTGCTTCATGCTATGTTCTGTGCTGTAGAGTGATGTTCAGGAGTTGGGGTTCTGGCTGTGTTGATTTACATGTGGGTTATCTTGTGCTAAGAGACTTGTGTAGATGGCAAGTTTAGGGCTATGCATTGTGGGATAGGAGGTGCTGGGTGGATTGATTTGTTTGCTTGCTGCTACTTCAATTACTTCATGCTGACTCTCAGAATACTACATAGGTTTCAAAGGGAACATGGATTTTTTTCTTTTTAAATAGGGCACTGACAAACAAAAGCTGATCCACAACTTTGTCATCTATTCCATAACTACATGTGAGATGCTGAGTTTGGTGTGAAAACCATGCACTGTTTGAGAAGAAAGCATTAAAAAAAAGTCACTGTCAAGGATTGCCTCTTGGCTAGACGTTTGTTCCTTTTCAGTGATTCTAGCACCTGACTTGGTCTATCAGATGGCAGAGTTCAGAGTAAACAGGGCTATGGTCTGATGTCATCTTCCTCCCCTGCCTCACCCCCAGCAAGCTGCTGCCAGCAGCCCCATGTGAGTGCAAAGGTTGGGGCAGGGCAGTGGCTACAGGCACAAGGGGGGCCTACCACACTGGCCAGAGGAGCAAATGCAGGGGTCAATTCTGCATATTGAATTTTTTTCCAGTCATTTCACCCCATGAAGCCCCTTCAAAAATCTAATATAGCCCTCATCTCAAAGTTTGGAGACCCTTGCTATAGATAGTTGCCTACTTTAACAGATTACAAAAAAAGCACTAGCACAGTCAAATGCAATTTCAGTAATAGTGTGCTGTAACTTTTGTAGCTTTAGGTCTGATTTTGTAAGCAAGTAGTTTAAATAAAACTTGGGTACATAAGTAGTAACATGAGAAATTAGACTTGAGAAGGGGGTACAGCAGTGTGTAAAGGTTGAACCACAGAACCAGGTCCTGGCCACACTGGTGCCTGCATGCTTTTCTAATGGTATGAAAAGTCTTCAAGCAGCAAGACCAAATGAGGAGTAAGGAGTGTGACAAAGGATACACTGAGAATGAAAGTCAGTAATAGAAACGAGGTACTACAATACATAGTACGGTAACATGCCGGGTAGCTAAATCCATATCCACTAGCTGCCCAATGTTTCAACATGGTCACCACGTGAAACTGATTCTGGGGTGTCTTACATCAGGTGAAATCCACAAGATGTATATGTTCTCTGCTCTTTGGGAAGAGACCCAGGTATCATCATGGACATGCAAAAACTAATACCCAAGATCACTGATCTAAAATGGCAACATTACAGTAAGTTCATGCACATATGCAACTCATTTCCTATAATTAAATACCCAAATAGTCATCAATTGTATCCAGAAAAGCATAGTTTAATAGTGACCAATGAAATTCTGCAAAGATACACCACTTCTATCTCAGGTGTATACCATGTTAAGGATTTTTAAAAGGGAGACTTTTTTCTCTAGCCAGACACAGCAATCTTAAGTTAGAAGTACTTATCTGACTAGTTGCCTACTTTGCTGGGGCTGTTATCAGTTTATGCAGAAAGATTAAAAGAAAGTGACCATGGACAGTGTTTTTGCTAAGGTACCAGGGACTAGTTTTTTATGTGAGTAGGCAGGAGTAAGCATCAGTACATCAGAGGGGTGAGACATGGATGCTAACCTCAGAGCTGAAGCTGCTACTGAGTGATAAAATGGAGTGAGTTATGCACAATATATAATTAACACCTAAAAATCTATTTTTTTTGTGAATATAAAGGTTCTAGCATAGAATGGCACTAGTAATTCCTTGCATTAAAACGTCAAGATTAAAGTAAATGATGCAGCACCCTCTTTTTAGAGACATTTCAGGAAATTAAACCACAAGATTGTTTAAAGTATGATGGATTTAATCTAAATGCACAAAAGTCAAAATGCCCCATTTTCCCCCCCAGACACAGGAAGAAAAGGAGTATTATGCAGTTTGGTGCTCTAATTATACTTGACTCATGCCATGAATTATTTTTACACCTTGGGTGAAATCTCCATGCAAGACTTCAGTTAACAGACACACAATTTTAAGTCTCATGGACCCATGATACAAAGCTAGGTTGATTAATTTGAATCCCTGATTATTAAACAGGTTGCTAACTCAGTTATGGGAAGTCAACATCCTAGATATACTGAAGTGTTTTTTGAACGAGTTACATTACTGAGACACAACACTATACACTGAATTGAAGAGTAATCTTGACAGAACTACTCAGCCATCAAAGGATCACAGATCCAGCCTTGTTAGGCATGGAGTAGTTAACTATTTCCAAGAAGCTTCTGACCTGCATTTTACAAATGCAATGTAGTACTGCTGACTAGCTAATTATTCCAAATCTATTAAATTTAAATGGCTGTAATTTAACCCCCTTTACCTTGAACAGTATTAGATTTGAACTCATGTGCCTAAACCATCTGGATTTAAATGTTCTGCATGCCCGTGAGTTAGATACTCAAAAGTTAAATGCTTACAACAAATTTGTAACCAAAAACTTTAATCCCAAGGATTTCACAAAACATTTTACAAGTGACATGAAAATTCTTGCACAGTAATGTTTCACTTCTACAATGTACCCATATACACTCAAGTCATCCACTCCAGTTGTGTAATTTGGTCTGCTCAGAAATTCTGCAACATATTAGCCAATCAAGTATATAAAAAATGCTTTAAGTACAAAATGTACCTAGGCCCAAGGAATAAAATTCTACATTTTACATAATGTAGCTCTGCAGAGTTCCAGTGTGGGAAATCAACAGAAATTCCCAAAAAGCTCTGTACAAAACTGCTTGCAATTCAGTTATTTCTTTACTTGCTACTGGTTTGCAATTTCTGCCTTCTTTCCCAAAACTGTACTAGGAATAATCTTGTTCTGGATAAACTGAATAGCCTGGTGTCATAGCAGATGTTTGATGAATATTCACTGCAACCTTCCTTTCAAAAGTTCTCCATTTGATACCCAGAAAAGATTCTAGGACACAGTATGGAAATTAGAAATATTTTTCTGTCTATGCAAGAAAAGTTGAACATGAATCAAGGCAAATGAAAGTTAAGCATACGGGTACATTGTAAAACTAGTTTTATTACAAATCATATGATCTGTTCAGAACCATATACAGATTCACATCTTTACATTTGTCACCTGTTACAAGATACAAGAAAAAAAGCAAATTCAACAGCTAAAACATTTTAAAAATGCACCAAGCTTTATGAAGTCTCAAACAAAACACAATGTTCTGTACATACTCCTCCCTCCTGTGCTCAGATCTGACTTTCTGTACACAGCTCCTCCTGAAGTCCTATTTCCTCTCATTTGACCTGGAACGACTAAATAAGAGAATGAAAATTAGTTTGAGATGAACTATTTTTTTACTTGGAAGTTGCTTCCAATTCAGCTCTAAATTACATACTTGAAACTTTTGGAAAGTACTTTAAGAACTTTATTGAATCAATAGTTGAACATATCAAAACTGATCTTGTGTTACAAGCTCCTTGGGAAAAGAACTTGAACCAGAGAAAAACAAACATTCACTGTAGCAGAGCTTTCAGTTATTGCATCAATTATATGGCATAAGCCTTTCAAAAATAGCTAGAAAGTGAAATCTGAAGATTAGTTTTTCTTACCTACGAGACCTGGAAAAAGAACGGGAAGGCTTGTGATTTCTCTCCCGTGAAAGTGATCTCTCTCTCCTTCTGTCTCTAGAGAGGGACCTACGAGATTACAAAAGAAAACTTCACTCAGGTGGATATTCAACTGGATTACAAGAACGTTTGAATATGCATGAAGGACGATTAGTGTGCAAAGGAACAGGTAAAGAAAGGCCAATGTATTTCTTACAACTGAAGCGAACAGGAAAACTGCAGGCCTTTTCATCTTTGCAATGTACTCTTTGAGCACTGTTTTCAAATATCACTGCCCTTATCTTAAAGATGGCTAGTTCAGCACTGCTTTAAGTGTACAATTCTATTACATCTCATCTAAAAAGAATCACTCTGTGAAGTTTGGAACTATTTCATCAAAAAACTTGCAGTACTAGGACCCACTGATTTCCTTCTGACCATTTGCTGTGCTCAACCAACTGCTGTATCATGTAGCTACATGCTATTAAAGCAGCTTTATGTTCCAAGAAACTAATATATTTTAGTGATGAATGCAACTTTTCCCATGAGTGCTCTGAAGGGAAAAAAACTCCAGTGGTATTCCATTCCATGAGGACAACAGCCTTGGGGTAACCAGCAGTTTGTGAGTGTCAACACAGCAGAGGAAAGCAGATGCATTACTGCCATACATGCAGTAATGCTAGAAACCTAGCAATGATGGAGCAAAACTAAAGTAATGGAAATACTCTCCCCAACCCTGTCCTCCCCCTGCCCCCCACAATCAACGTTGGAGCCTATTAAAACAGTCTTCAGTAAGTGTTCTTTGGAACATTTACCAAATTATCTTAACTGTTATGTTTTGTATCAGCAGAACTAATTTAAATATGGCACTTGAGTCAATACAACCAACTAGAGCCCATGTTTAACCAACTTGTGCTTACCTGCTGCGGCTACGAGAAAAGCTTCTCCTTCGTGGTGATCTAAAACCAGAAATAGAAAAAATGAGGCTTTTTATCAATTTCTTTAGCATTAATGGGATGAGGTATTTCCCAACTTGTCAAACTCACTGTTGGGCCCAGTGAACGCGCCAAGAAACAACTGGCACCCATCGTCCAGTAAAAACGTATGGAAAGATTAACACAGTAAAACAAAGCTCAGTGTGAACAGCACTTTTGCAACCAAGAATTCACTCTAAATGCTTCACAGCAGACCTATCCAATGCAACACTTCCATTTCAACTAAATCCACTGCCCAGAACACCACACCAAAGTCCCACAAGTGGTTCCAAAAAACAGCATAGACCAATGTTTTGGAACCCATGCAAGCCAAAAAAGGTCCATGACAAGACAAGAGATACCAAGTGGAGAAAGTGAAAATGCGCTGTGTAAATACTGATATGCCATTAAGTGCTACATTAGAACTGCATATTTGTGACAGGCATTCTCTGAAATGCCGTAGAGTGTGTTTAGACTTAAACCTTAGCTTGGCCCAGTTCATCCCAAAAAAGTAATTGTTTTAAGTTTTGAAAACTGTTAGTAAAACCATTTAAAGGTGATAGGACTTGGCAGATTTGCAAGGAAAAGCTAAATTTGTTAGAGCTTTATTAAAATTTTAGTTTGGCATCTCACATGCAAATATACCTCATTTAACTTTTGGTTCAATTTACATTAAAAGTTTTCCTTATCACCCTTAAAAGTTTTATTCAAGCAACATATGTACGTTACCACTCAATTATGCACAGCCAGCCTTTGATTGAGAAAAATAATTACTTATAAGCCGCTTACTCCTTATTTTAACCAGCAGTAAACTGTATAAGCAGGAAAAACTTACTAGTTTTTGGTTTCAACAAGCTAGAAATGGTGAGGTGAGGCTGCCGGACTGACTGCCAAGAAGAATTTGCTGAAAAGGTTTTGCCAGATGTTGCGTTGTATTTAGTTGGTTGGCGAAGGGGGTGTTGTGGATTTTTCCTGCTTTTTTGTTAGCCGAAGGCTGCTGCTGTAGTTGTTGTGAAGACATTTGGTAAATAAACAGCTGAGCTGATTGGCCGGGAATGTGTGGGCGGTCGAGGTGGCTGCTGCCGATTTGGTTAAGGTTGGAGAGAAGGCTGAGAGAAAACAGCATGCTCGGGAACCAAAGGGCGGTGCAACCTGACGACTGGCCATGCCTGGGTCATGTGAAACGACACCAGCCAAGCTGAATGGGGCGCGCTGGTCACATGACGCTGAAAGGGCTAGTTGACTGGCTAATGCAGACTCAGAGGGTGGTGAGAAGAGACATGATGGTGACTCTGTAACGGGTTCATTTTTATTAATAGATGGACCAAAAAGCATAAAAATGAAAAACAAGCCATCAGTACAACCATCTATCAGATAACATATTCCTATTGTGGGTTTTTTTTAAAAGAGCAAAAGGGACATGGTTTCAAGCTTATCCTGGGAGGACTTCACTCACCTGCAATAGGTAAATTCAGTCCTGTATGAACCATGTTGTAGGCATGAGACGTGCACAGTTATCACATCCAGACAATTTAGTCCAGATCCAAGAATATAGGCAGTTACCAAAAACCCTGCTATATTTTAGATTGGGTTTGCAAAACTCAAGACATTGTCATAAGATTTAAGTTCTTTACTAGTGTCAAATTAGATTTGTACATTTAAATGCAACTGTTACTTGTTTTAACATTATTAAACAGCTGCTTGCATGGCAAATATTTGAACTGTTATGAAGTGGAGAAATGCACTTGCATGGAAAAACTAAGTTGCTGTATTAATGCTTGCCATTATGGAGTAAAGGAAAGGGAACAGCCTAAGATGTATGGGAAGAAAGGGGAGAGTGACTAGAAGATGTGCAGATTTTAGAAAGGAAAAGGATAAGTCCAGGGCAGAGGGTGCTGACTATCAACTTACACTGTGACCTATGGACAAAAGCCAACGTTCAATACAATTTATGTTCACCTTGTGTTATTTTTTATATAAAGTGTCTGGCATCTCCAAATTGTGATCAGATGTTTAAGATGTTACCCATCAACATGCTTTAAAGAGAGCCTGCTTCTATGATGCTAAACGGTAACAATTTCAACAGCTCTATGCATGATCTTTGACCTAGGGTACCTGCGGCGTGGAGGAGGACTTCTTCTGCGATAATCATCTCGAGGACGCCTACCCCATGAGGGAGGCGGACCACGATTACGACTCCGTTTTTCACCATTAGACAGCTCCACTCTGACACGGCACCCACAGAGTGTTCTGGAAAAAAGGTGACTGTTAATGCTCCAAGCAACAAATCTGTGTTCACTGAAAGCATGTTGACATAGCATTGGAGAAGGGAAAGATTTCTCGTGTACATTTAGTTAATTATATTAGGTGCTCAGATACCATCATAATGAGCACAATATAAAAAGGTCTAAAAGTCACAGGTGACCAGAGCCTCCTGTCCAAAGCTACTTAAACAGAGACGCCCCCCAGTGTTTTCTGGACATGGATTTTGTAGATTTGACTTCATTAACTCAAATCATTATTTATATATAAAATCTGACAGCTGTCAAAGAGGCTACATTTGTGTGAACACTAGTTTTATACTTTCACAGCATTTGTGGCTTATGTCAAGATAAAGTCTGATTTAATTAACTGAAGCAAACTACTTTGTATTCTGGAACAAAAATGGCTTCCTAATACTATTTGAGACAACTACTAATCCTGCATTTTCTCTCCATGTAGAGGATTTTACAAGAAAACTAAACTAATTTAAATTTGATGAAGGGACAGCATTTAACGCTCAGGTACAGATTATGGAAGTCAATTGCACTATGGCAGGGGTTCTCAAACTGGGGGTCATGAGGAGAGATGTAAGCTGTCAGCTTCCCCTCCAAACCCTGCTTTGCCTTCAGCATTTATAATGTGGTTAAATATATAAAAGAATTAAGAGGGGTCACAGTCTTGCTTTGGTGAAAGGGGTCACCAGTACAAAAGTTTGAAGACCACTGCACTAAGGTTTAATGTGAAGTCTGTACTCAGTTGTAGCTCTGGTGACCTGTGAATTCAAAAAATCAGGGTAGGCTGCTCAGCTATTTATAGTAAGATTAAATCTGGCTGGCTATCAAAATGCCAATAGTTTTATATAATTTTAGAAGATTTAATAGCTCAAAATTCAACTTTGTTCTCATGTATTTCAAAACTTAACCATAGCTCCACCTTAAAACAATGATTACCAGACATTTCCAAAAAGTGTTACATGTATTTAATAGTATTCATAAGTTATTGAAGAAAAACTAAAAATTCCCTTCAACTCAAAATGAAGTGTTATTGACTTCAGTGTCCATCCCTTGTGCCCTATATGCCAGGGAAAGGTGACTCACTAGGCTGAACTCCAGGCTCAGGTATTTCTTCTAGATGTGTTATTAGGTATTTCAAATTTCCAATCTTGGCCAAATCTATACTAGAGAGGATTTGTCAGCATACCTGCAAGAATCAGTTTATACCAACAGAACATTTCCTACACCAAGTTGCCCAATTAAAAACTACAGCAGCAAAAGGACTTCTTTGGTGGTATAAATGCCTCTACACTAGAGCTTTGCCAGTATAAAAACAGGATGAATCACACCCCTAAACATTCTTACACTAGCAAAGGATTCTAGATCTGGCTTCAATGACCAAAAATATGAACATGTGAGATTATCTGCAAAAAAGCCTATTTTTATACAGTAATCCACCTAATTAAAATGGTTATTCTGCATTATAAATTAGTTGGTAAGTAACAGTGACCAACTGCTTGACTGAACTGCTTCAAGACCATGATGTCTCAGTGTTGCTGATCTTGGTCAGTTTGTGTGAATAACAGTGTTAAGCAACTTGTTAGTTTTAATTAAATTAACTGCATAACCTAAAAAGCCAATTTTACCTTCCATCTAGTTCTCTCACTGCATCAGCTGCATCTCGGGGATCTTCAAATTCAACAAAAGCAAAGCCAGGAGGATTTCTAGCAACCCACACACTGCGCAGAGGCCCATAGTAGCCAAAAGCTCGTTCCAATTCAGTTTTGTTGCCATTGTTTCCAAGGTTACCTACATAAACCTTGCAGTCCAGCGGACAAGAGTCACGATGCATCACTAGAAGAGAAATACTGAAAGTAAGTTTTTTACTTCCCTACAATCTCTAGATAAGTATACTATTTTGGCCTTCGGCCCAGATCCTCAGAGGTTGTTAGGGTGCTAACTTCCACTGAAATCCCGAGAAGTTAAGTACCTAAGCTACTGTGTTCAGAACCCACACCAATGAAGTGTAAAGATTAAATTCCAGCAGGGGTTAATTTGTGTTAAAACTATAAATACTTGTCCTTACTAGGATTTTAACTCAAGTTAGCTAACTCCAAGAACAAACACCCTTCCTGGGGAGGAGACAGGACGTGTGGTTCTTCAACTTGTGAGGCGCCTGGAGACTACACCAAGAACAAATAGAATCCAACTAAGCTAAACTCTAGAGGCTCAAGTATCTCTTCCAGCTGGGTTACGGGGGTAGGTTATTAGGAAACCAGCGCCCCCGCAGCGGTGTTTAAACATGGGGTTTGGGAAGTTGGCACCAGCCAAGCCTGCAGGGGGCGCCCTAACCCGCGCGTGCCGAGGGCTCCATTGTTCTCCGGGCAGGGCGCGAAGCTGCTCTGCGCATCCAGAGGCAGCCCGCCGCAGAAGGGCACCGGCTCAGGCCCTGGAGCCCGCCGCAGAGGGGACCCATCCGGCCTAGGCCGGGGGTGCGCGGCCAGCCCGCCGCCCGGCGAGCGGGACAGGAACGGGGCTCTAGCCTACGCCCGCCCGCGAGGACCCCCGTCCTCGCCTCTCGCTCAATCAGGCCTCGTCTCGCCGCGCCCCGGTCGCGAGACGGTCCCGATCCCTCCCCGCTGCGCCCCCGCCCAGGGGACTCCGCGGTCCTTTCAACGGCGCGGCGGCCGCCGCCCGATCCCGGCCACACAAAATGGCGGCGGCTTTGTTCAGCGCGCGGCGGGCCCTGACGCCTCCATCCGCCCCGCCGCGGAGCCGGGCCCCGGTTCGGCCCCGCCCTGACCGCCAGGTGGGGCGCTCACCGATTCCCGGGGTGGGTGTTAGACGGGAGCACGCGCTACGCCGTAGCCGACTCGATCCCAAACAAGCTCCCGCTCTGCTCCTCCTCACTGGACAAAATGGCGGCAAGCGCCTTCCCTGCCCGGCCTTATATAGCCCCACCCTGCCTCTACGTTCCCAGCCAGCTATCAAATCACAGAGCGCCTCTCAAAGGAGTGACAGTTCCGTGGAACCCGCCTTCTCCTGCTTCCTTAATAGGGCCCGGGCCAGCCCTTCCTCCTCCCATCGGCCAGCGCCAGAGACATGAGCCCTGGGGACCCAGGAAGGGGGCTGTGGTTAATGTGCAAAGTCACGAGCTGAGATATTGCCCCACTTTGACACCCAACACTAGGGGGTTCAGCGCCAGACCCCAGTTGGTCTGTCTGTAATGGGCTGAACCAACCCCACATGGGGTGACCAGATGTCCCTATAAAATCGGCACAGTTCAGATATTCAGGTCATTGTTTTATATAGGTGCCTATTGCTCTCCACCCCCGGCCCGATTTTTCACACTAGTCACCCTACCCCCACCTCCATAGTCCAAACGTGGGGATGCGGCACAGGCCCAGCCCTCATAATGTCTGTCTTATGTCTACAGGGGACCTTTCCATCCCACCCAGTTTCCCCAATGTATTTGCCTCTCATCTGAGTACTTCTGGGTTCATCTCAGCTCCAGGACTGGAGAAGTGTGATTGTACCTTCAAGTCATAAAAGGTAACTGTCTTATATAGTTATATAGCACTTAACAAACATTAATGACACTTTGTTGCCAACCCCAGTCCTTCAAAAATCTCGTGTGTCAGGCCACAGGAACTCAAGAGATTCGCTTAAAAATCATGAGATTAAAAAAAATAACAATAAATACTAGGTTCATTTTCTTTTCTTAGGTCACATGTTTTAGCTTTTCTGCCCAGCCACTTACTTTTCTTTAATTAAACCTGAGATGCTCACATAATCAGTTATGTCTAGGAGCCGGGGCTCTACAAGAAGTGCTGTGATAAAATCACAAGAGTGGGCAATCAGAAAAATGCTCTTGAGTGATAACATTAGAAACCAATGCTCAAACTTGTAACAGCTCACCATGCCTTTGTGTTTGCTGAGGCAAAGCAAATTCAGATGCTGCATGTTTGAAAGTTCCTTCCCCATGTTATGACTCAAAGTGAAATTTTTCCTGTACATAATTATTAGGTGCAAACTTATTTATCTGTCCATCCATGTATCTATGTACAGCCTGATCTACACTAGAATTTTACGTTGCGGCAACTAAGTCTGTCAGGGATGGGTAAAAATCTAACCACCAGTGTAGACAGCGTTAGATCAATGAAATAATTCTTCCATGACCTAGCTAATGCTTCTCAGGGAGGTGGATTACCTATGGCAGACAGGAGAATCTCTCGCGTCTGCATAAGTAGTGTCTACACAGAAGCACTACAGTGGAACCGCTGTAGTGTCTTAAGTGTAGACACGCCCACCCAGCTGTTGTTTATCTGCCCTAGTGTGACTTTTGTAAAGGAAAATAGTACCGCTGCAATCTAGGAGAATTCTTTCAGTGCATGTACAAAATGTTGGATAAAGGATGGCTGGCTGACATTTATTTGGACTTTCAAAAAGTTTTTGACAAAGTCCCTCACAAAAGGCTATTAAGGAAATTAAGTAGTAGAATGCTTTCAGGGATCAGAAACTGTTTAAGAGACATAAAACCACAGGATTTAGTGATCAATTTGATGCATATTGAGGTTGTGCTGTACTGTAATTTCAGTGTCACAGTCTGGCAGCATGAAGATCGCAGCATCTTGACAAACTCACAAAGGGGAAATCCCTACGTCAGCTCATTAAAGAGATTTGGCAAAATTATTTTTAAAATTTTTATAACGTTGATGGATAATATTGATTATATTTAAGCACTTTTTTCAATTTGTATTAATTCAAATTTTCACATTTGTGCAAAATTATGAGGGATCAGGCAATAAGGACAGTAGATGTGGAATTCAAAAAGTTCAAGCTTTCTTACTGTTAAAACACAAACTGTCAATCTCAAATGTCAAAACAGGCAAAGTAAATATCCTTAAATCAAACTCTATTAGCTTGCCAGGCAGTTTTTCTCACTTTGTAAATTTCAGTTTTATCTGAAAATATTTTTGTCAGTTTTTGTGTGCAAGCTGAAATCATTTACAATTTACCCTAAACAATTTACCCCTCACAATCTAATCATCCCAAATCTCTCTCTCTCTCTGAGTATTGTAAGTGTGCCATCAATTTCTCTTCCTTCCCCAAAATTTACAAAGTACTTAAAATGGCTTTTGAAAAATCCTATTGACTAGAGTTGTTAAGAGAAATAATTATATTGTTTTTCTCACTTTTCCTGCTATCATAATATCACATAGCATAGTGACAAGTATATCACTCATGGCTGTTATACTGATGATGCCTTGGGGTGATTTACTTTTTCCATTCACATATTCCTGAATGTGGCAGGCAAAACTGACACAAAAAATGAGCTCAGGGCCATTTTATAGTGATGGGTAAAGATAATACTGTCACGGACTGAAAAAAGGGAGTGTAAAGCTTATTCTGCCACTCTAGAGGAGGCATCACGGATGTGTAAAGGATCCACCTGTTTAAGACATTGCAAGGAGTATGGGAGACATGGGTTTGGACTGGGCCAATATGCAGCTCTGTAGCATACTAGCAGCAACTCTTTAAAGCTGCTATCTTGTTCTACAGAATCTGAGCTTTCATTTAAAAAATGAACGCCCTCTAGCTGATCTGGTTGTGAAAAAAAACTCAGAAATATGAATCACGTGTAACCTGGGATGCAGAGATATCTAAGGGCAAATATATAGCTAGACCAGCAAGCACTCCATAGTGGAAACGCATCTCATTACACCAGCAAAAAAATGCTTTTGCCAGTATAGTTTATACCAGTTTCTTGAATGGAATAAGTTGTACTGTCAGAAGCATGTTTATAATATAGTATAATATAGCTGTATAGAAATGTCGCAAAAATTCACACCCCTAACCAACATGATAGCAGTTTTCATCAGTAGACTTCAATCTAAGAGCTAAATATTATTATTAATAATAATACTATACCAGCAAAAGCTTCTAGCCTAAATGAAGAAAACGAGGAGTACTTGTGGCACCTTAGAGACTAACCAATTTATTTCAGCATAAGCTTTCGTGGGCTATAGCCCACTTCATCTGATGCATAGAATGGAACACACAGAGGTAAGATGCATTTATATACACACAAAGCATAAAAAGTTGGATATTACCATACCAATTCTAAGAGGCTGCTTAATTTGGATGAGCTATTATCAGCACGATTAAAAAACCTTTTGTAGTGATAATCAAGTAGGTTTATGTCAGACAGTTGACAAGAAGGTGTGAAGGAAACTTAACATAGGGAAATAGATTCAATTAGTATAATGACTAAGCCTTTCACAGTCCTTGTTTAGCGGTTGGTTGATAGTGTCCAATTTGTAAATTAATTCCAGTTCGGCAGCTTCTTGTTGGAGTATGTTTTTGAAGTTTTTCTGTTTTAAAATTGACACCTTCAAGTCTGTAATAGAATGGCCAGGGAGATTGAAGTGTTCTCCTCCTGGTTTTTGAATGTTATAATTCCTGATGTCAGATTTGTGTCCATTTATTCTTTTGCATAGAGACTGTCCGGTTTGGCCAATGTACATGGCAGAGGGGCATTGCTGGCACATGATGGCATATATCACATTGGAAGATGTGCAGGTGAATGAGCCCCTGATGGCGTGGCTTATGTGATTAGGTCCTATGATGGCGTCAGTTGAATGGATATCTGGACAGACTTGCATTGGGCTTTGTTGCAAGGATAGGTTCCTGGGTTAGTGTTTTTGTTGTGTGGTGTGTGGTTGCTGGTGAGTATTTGCTTCAGGTTGGGGGCCTGTCTGTGAGCGAGGACTGGTCTGTCTCCCAAGATCTGTGAGAGTGAGGGATCATCTTTCAAGGTAGGTTGTAGATCTTTGATGATGCGTTGGAAAGGTTTAAGTTGGGGGCTGAAGGTGATGGCTAATGATGTTCTGTTGTTTTCTTTGTAGGGCCTGTCCTGTAGGAGGTGGCTTCTGGGTACTCTTCTGGCTGTGTCAATATGTTTTTTTCACTTCCCCAGGTGGGTATTGTAGTTTTAAGAATGCTTGATAGAGATCTTGTAGGTGTTTGTCTCTGTCTGTGGGATTGGAGCAAACACGGTTGTATCTTAGAGCTTGGCTGTAGACAATGGATTGAGTGATGTGTCCTGGATGGAAGCTGGAGGAATGTACGTAAGTATAGCAGTCAGTTGGTTTTCAGTATAAGGTGGTGTGCATGTGACCATCATTTATTAGCACAGTCGTGTCTAGGAAACGGACTGCTTGTGTGGATTGGTCCAGGCTGAGGCTGATGGTGGGATGGAAATTGTTGAAATCAGGGTGGAATTCCTCAAGGGCTTCTTTTCTTTGGGTCCAGATGATGAAGATGTCATCAATATAGAGCAAGTAGAGTAGGGGCATTAGGAGGCAAGAGCTAAGGAAGCATTATTCTAAGTCTGCCATAAAAATGTTGGCATACTGTGGGGCCATGCGGGTACCCATAGCAGTTCCTCTGACTTGAAGGAATATATTGTCTCCAAACGTGAAATGATTGTCAGTGAGGACAAAGTTCAACCACCAGTTTGCTGTGACAGTATCAGGGATACTGTTCCTGATGGCTTGTAGTCCATCTTTGTGTGGAATGTAGGTGTGGAGGGCTTCTGCATCCATAGTGGTATGGATGGTCTTTTCTGGAAGATCACAGATTGATTGTAGTTTCCTCAGGAAATCAGTGGTGTCTCGAAGATAGCTGGGAGTGCTGGTAGCGTAGGGCCTGAAGAGAGAGTCCAAATAGCCAGACAATCCTGCTGTTAGGGTGCCAATGCCTGAGACGATGGAGTGTCCTGGATTTCCAGGTTTGTGGATCTTGGGTAGTAAATAGAATACCCCTGCTGAGGGTTCTAGCCATGTGTCTGTACAGATCTAGCCTAAGTAAGTTTGTCAAAAACCTACAACAGCTCTGAGCTGTGTGAACTGCTCAGTTCATCTTAGTGAACTGCCAGCTCATATGCCCTGTGATGGTCATTTAAATGACTACATGTTAACGATTTCATTCCTCATTCGTGTAAGCAAGGAGAGAGAAGATGGTAGATCAGCCCAATTTACTGTGAACCTGAGGGTATATTTAAGCCCTCCCAGGTGGGAGTCAAGCTCAAGGAGCCCCATGGAGCTTAGAGAGCATAATATTTTGAACATCTGCCCAACTTCCTGTGAGACCTGTCACATTTTGTCTGCTCATATAAACAGAGTTTAATTAGTAGGCAGAGTTTGGAAGAGTACTTCCACTTTTTTCTCCGCCAGGCTGATCCCCCCATTGGAGACTGACTGGGAGATAAAGGAACCCCTTCAACTTCCGATCCTTAGCCCAAGAGATTGTGCTACAGAAAAATGGCTCCTAGGGCTGGCAGTGTGAATAGAAGGACCACAGCTCTGTCATTTCCTGAATCACAAACAAAACTACCCACAGGCGCCCTATAGGACGTCTCGCAGACAGTACAGAGCCTGATTTGTTTGTAAGAGCCAATAAAAGCCCAAGCTACAGTGCTATAGCTACAAGCCACTTACTATGAGAGAAAAAGATGTCACATTAATGCAGTTGTAAAGAAGTTATCTGTTGATCTCAAAGCACTTTGCAACGGTAGATAAACAGGATCATCCCCATTTCATGGATATGGAAACTGAGGTGCAGAGAGGTGAAACAACTTGCCCAGGATTACACCGCACGTCAGTGGCAGTGTCAAGATGAAAAGAACTAAGACAATCTGATTTCCAGACCTCTGCACGCTACATCAGACCTTCTGTCTCTCACGCTAGTAACTAGGGTAAGTTGGGCAAGGGTCAATTATGTAGGGCAGCTTCATTTATGCAATTATGAAGTGCATCTGACTCTCAGTTAAATGGTTGCCAACACAATGCTGCTTCTGTCTCCTTCCCCTGGGAGGGTGTGTAGGGAGTGAAGGAGGGTGACAGGAAAAGGCTTCACAACTGAAACTTCTGAGACTACTATAGTGTGTGTGTGTGGTGAGGATTCTTTGTGATCTTAGTGTTTACTGTGAGGTGTAGATTCCTCTGATCTCTAGGTCATGATGGGGTTAGGAAAGCAGCAATTCATTAGCATCTGCTTCACCATCAACAAAGGGAAATGGACTATATTTACCATCCATGTGGTCAAACAGTTTCCTCTCAGTAGGGTGGATCTTTCTTTCTTTCTTTCTTTCTTTCTTTCTTTCTTTCCCCTAGACCAATTCTGAACCTGCCCAAATGCTAAGAAAAAAATAAATCCTTTCCAGAATGAAATCTCAAAGCATACCCTCTTCCATGAGCATGCTCCTGCCCCTCAAGTAAAAGCCTGGGGAAATTAGTGAGCCTTGCGGCTTGCCCTCAGGGTTGTTAAACCCAGGGTCTGACACCTCAGGCTCTGTGTGTACTATGAACCTTGCAGTGTGTTTTTTTCACACCCCTGTCTGACAAAAGTTTTACTGACAAAAGTACTCCTGTAGTTATAGCCTCAGGGAGACTTTCCAAGGGAAGAGACTTCTCAGCAGGGAGGATACTAGCCTGAGAGGCGGGAAACCCTGCTTTAGTTCCGTATGTCAAACTTCCTGAGCTTGGGCAAATTGCTTTTCTCTGTCTCAGTTCTCCACCTGTGAAATGGGGATGATAGCTCTGCCCTACATCACTGGGTATGTGCTTTGATTGTATGGTGATAAGGGTCATGAATAACTAAGATAGATAGGATTCCTGGGTTCCCTCCCAATTTGTCCCCCCATGACTTTTTTCATATGACTGAACACCCAGTCAGTATAGTGCTGCTCTTGGCAAATTTCCATTGCATTTCCCCTGGAGAATAGCGTTCCCATCAACCTCTGAGTCCCCATCCCCCATAGGTGCTGGAACTAAGGGTGTTTGGAGGGGGGTGCAGCTGCACCCCCTGGCTTGAAGTGGTTTCCATCATATACAGGGTTTACAGCTTGGTTCAACAGCTCTCAGCACCCCCACTATAAAGATTGTTCCAGCCCCCCTGCCATCCCCTGCAGTTTGATCACTTGCCTGCTTCAAACCTTGGTTTAGTAGAGTTTGATATAATCGAAGCATGGAAGTCCAAGAAGGAAAAAATTAAAAACAAAACAAAATTCAACAAAAATCCTGGAACCAATAAGACATTTGCAAACCATCAAATTGTTCACTCTGCTTATGGGCGCTCTCCCTTTCTCGCAACTCCTCATCTGTCTTGTCTCTTCAGACTGTAAGCCCCACTGGGAAAGGACTGTTCTTTATTCTGTGGCCCTGATCCAGCAAGCACTTTTGCATGTGCTTCACGTTGCTACCATGAGTAGCCCCATGACTATGATTATTAATTATTACGATGATCAGTGTATTATAATAGAGCGCCTGCCCCAGTGGGGGCTGGCGGGGTCCCTAGGTGCTATCTCAATACAAATAATGACAAGTAGTGCTACTGCTGCTGATCATAATAATAATAATAATTAACGATTAATGATAATAAATGGAAAAGGCCCATTAGATCAGCCAGTCTGTCTCTCTGTAGATTAAAGATTGTCCCTTATAGGGCATATTCAGGTGTTTTGCCCAGTCCCACTTTCACCACTGCCCTAAGGCAACTATTTGCCTCTTTTCTCCTTTGCATTTCTTCCCTTTCCGTCACCAACCTCGCCCTTGTGCTGGGCCTTCATCCGTTTTCTTTGCCTTTTCTGTTTATGCTCTGTGGATCCCTATTCACTTCCTCACACCACCTGGCTCCCTGGGGAGTGGATAACAAAGGAAAACAAAAGAGTCCCTGGTAAGGGAATCCCTGATTCTGTTTTCTGTGCACACAGGCCTCCACATTCAAATGCATTACATGGAAAACAGGTTATTGTGCTTTAAGGGCCTCATCCTCTTTGAAGTCATTTGAAGTTTTGCAATTACCTTCAGTGGGAGCAAGACCAGACTCTAAACCAGAGGCAAATTTAGGGCTTGGTCCAAAGCCCCATTAAATCCTCCTGTTGGCTTCAGTGCACTTTAAAGAAGGCCCTAACATAGCAGAATCCCAACCAGTTGCGTCCTAAGCAAATGATTGTATCACTTGGAAATAAATCTGAAGTACACCAGAAAGGATTTGCCGGTACAGTTATACGGATGTAGTTATAGTGACAAACCCTTGGAGTGAAAATACTGCTTATATTGACCAAAGAGCTCTTTTTCTGGTACAGTTTCCAAAATAAAATAAGCTCTACTGGCAAAAGGACTATTTTTTGCTGGTATAACTATGTCTACACTACAGCTTTCACTGGCATACCGACTGGCTAGGGGTGATTTTTTTTCACACTTCTCACTGACATAGCTATGCCTGTGAAACTTTTAAGCATAGGCTAGGCACGAATCCTAACTTCAAATGAACCCACAGAGCAGTGCCTGTAAAATTAATTTATATCTAGACTCCCGTGCTGTGCCACTTACTCTCAGTTGCCAACTTTTACAAGGTAAATAAGCACCCTGACTTTCACAATAAGCCAAAAGTCAAGCCTATCCCATTTCAAAACAGGGCCAAAACAAGTCAATCCCTAAGAACTCCTAATACTGACTAGATCTCCTTGGCATGCAGCCTGGGACTCTGGTGGGCCCACTGTGCACCCCTGAGTCTCTCCCCACCTTGCCGCTGCTTGCCCCTTGCTCTTGCACCCACTTGCCTCTGCTTGTGGGAGCTGGTCAGCAAAAAGAAACACCAAGCTACAACATGCTACAAGCCAAACAATCTACAAGCCAAAAACTAGCCAACAAGCAATTCACAAGCCAAAAATAAGCAACATTTCTACATTTTTTTCCACAGGTTTGGCATGTCTGCTTACTAGCTGCGTGTCCATGAGCAAGTCACTTAAGTTCTGTGCATGTCAGTTTCCCCATCTTTAATATGAGGATACGGATATTGCCTGCTGGTGATGGATGGTGATGGTAGTGATGCCTAGTCATGTATGATGGTAAGTAGCAGGTATTATAGGGATGAATTAATTAATGCTTGTGCAGCACTGATATAAATGTGCTATATAAAGTGCTTTGTGTTATTATTTTTAGAAGTGCTACAATCAACTCTGCTAACTCGTCTTAGGCCTAATGTTGGTAGTGCTTACAGCAAGTCATTGGACCTGATGTTCCACTCATAGTAGTTTTATATCATAAGAATGGCCATACAGAGTCAGACCAAAGGTCGAGCTAGCCTAGTATCTTGTCTTCTGACAATGCCAGAGGGATGTTCAGAGGGAATGAACGGAACAAGGAATCATCCAGTGATCCTTCCCCTGTCATCCACTCCCAGCATCTGGCAAACAAAGGCTAAGAGCATTCAGACTATGGTGTTTCATCTCTGCCATCTTGGCTAATAGCCATTGATGGACCTATTGTCTATGAACTTATCTAGTTCTTTTCTGAACCCTGTTATAGTTTTAGCCTTCACAGCATCCCCTGGTGACAAGTTCCACAGATTGACTGTGCGCAGTGTGAAGAACTACTTCCTTATGTTTGTTTTAAGCCTGCTTCCGATTAATTTCATTGGGTGACCCCTGGTTCATGTGTTATGTGAACCCTTCCTTATTCACTTGTGTCACATCTCTATCATATCCTCCCTTAGTCATCTCTTTTCCAAGCTGAGAAGTCCCAGTCTTTTTAAATCTCTTTTCATACGGAAGCTGTTCCATACTCCTCATCATTTCTGTTGTCCTTCTCTGTACCTTTTCCAGTGCTAATATATCTTTTTAGACCTGGCATGAACAGAACTGTAGACAGTATTCAAGGTGTATTCAGTGCTGCACTACTGGTGTCAGTGGAGTTACTCCTGATTTACATCTACCTATGTGGGATTACAAAATTGCATGTCATCAAGGAAAAGGAGAAAGTTGGCTTTGACGGCTTAAAATTATAGGTTCTGTCAAAAGTACGGCAGTAATGTACATTCTGCTGAACACTTGTGGTTTAATCTGGTCCAGACCTCAAATCTTGTTTAATTTTCTTGAAGTCTTGAAGTCACAACCTCAAAGGATATTTTGTGCCTCCTTCCTCCCGGTTCTTAAGTGGAAAGAAGTATCCAGTGAGGCAGAGTAGTCAAGGTAATGTACTTTGGCCATGACAGAATGCTTCAAGTGCTCATTCAGTGGCCATGTTTCAATTTCCCTCACCTACCTGTAATTGCTCAGACAAATACAATTTGAGTTCTTACGATGAAGATGCCAGTAATTGCACTCAGTGAATGCCCAATAAATAAAGGAGATGATAAAAGTTCAAGGATGAATTAGAGCAGATGTTTTGGCCTTGACTTTTGCTAATGCTTATTAGTCTTTGATGATGTAACTAGGAAGCAATGCCTTCATGGAAAGATAATTCAGTGTAACCCTAGGCTACCCTGGAAACTAAAGAGTGAAGCAGGTTTCTATTTTAGCAGCATTTTTAAAATTAGTTTTTAATTGGTGACAGGCTTTGTCCTCTGAAATTAATGACACTCGCTCCATCAGTTGGAACTCATGTAACGAAGACCATGAAATATCATGGCTTGAAGTAAATTGACTAGAGGACATTAATAAATGCAATTTGATTTCAATAGGAGCTACTGTAGAGACTGGACAGCTGTGGGGGCTGATAATGGGATCCACCTGATTTTGTCATTAACTTACTGGTTTGAATCCTGCCATGGTTGATTGTTTGGAAATTTATGTCTCTTTGGGGCCTATGCAAAATGAATTTGTGGTCTCTGTTCCCACTGAACTGATATGTTTTTCTTCAAGATTTCTAGGGAATTAGTCCTACAAGAGGACAAATACTTTTAAATTCAGAATTGTCCCTATCGAATAGACGAGTGGTTCCTCTAATCACCTGATGGACAGTCCACATGGCAGAAGACACCACCATAACTGGGACTTATTACTCCATCTTGTTGGCAGTCTGTGCAGAGAAATTAGGGCCCCAACTCCAGTCTTTCCTCAGGGCAGGAATGGGACACACTAGCTATAGGCACTCTAGGTGTTATATCCCATTCTTGGGGGGAAATAGAGGATTTTAGTGTCCAGTCCAATCAGTTCAGCACTATTCACCAGCCTTAAATATATTAACATAAGTAAACAAATCAGTAAATAGACAAACCCTGGATTTTATGTGGGGAAAAACCCAAGTTCAAAATGCTTTCTAGCTGGTTCTTGTAGGCTGGGAAACAATGAAATCAAAGCAGAGCAGAACTTCAGATATGATTCATGTGTTTCTAGAAGAACTCTAGTTGTTTCCAATCCTAAATCAGTGCTGGATGAGCATTTGGATTCTCTTTATTCAATTCACTTAAGATCTCAGGATCACTGATCTCACAGTGAGTTTATGCCAGGTTTATGCCTATTAGGCTGACCAGACAGCAAGTGTGAAAAATTGGAGTGGGGTGGGGTGGTAATAGGAGCTTATATAAGAAAAAGACTCCAAAATTGGGACTGTCCCGATAAAATCATTACATCAGGACACCCTAATGCCTATCCAGAGCCCATTAATGTCAAAGCAACTCCATGTGGATCAAGGATCATGGCCTAAGATCTTCAGCTGCCCCAGAGCTTTGCTTTAAGACAACTGCTAGCTCCCCTGAGTCCCCAGACTGCCTTCTCCCCAACACCTTGTGTACGCCTAGTAAACTGGGGCAGAGGAGTGTATGTGCATAGAACCAACCACCTAAGATTCCTCCATGCCAGGGGAATCCCCAGCTGGCTGTTTAAGCCATCTTTTCTGTACCTTTGCCACGCCAGAGTGGTGCTAAAGGGCAGGAGCAATGGTCTGAATCCAGTTCCCAGTGTTTGGTGAAAACACACATTTTCCTAGGAGCTAAACATATACAGTCAAATTTTCAGGGTGACCACTGAATCTGGGATGCCTTTGTTACTGACTTACCCATGTGAGACATCTTGGGCCTGATTTTCAGAGGGGTTAAGCAGCTAGCTGTAACTGCTGTAAAGAAGAAAGGTCTAGGCATTAGGGCACTACTCTAGGATTTAGGACAATTTGGTTCAGTCCCACATACTTCTTGTGGGACCTTGAGTAAGTTATTCTCTGTGCTTCCGTTCCCCATGTGTGAAAACAGGGATACAGTACTTCCCTGTTTCAAGGGGTGTTGGAAAGATAAATATGGTAGATTGTGAGGTGTTTGGACTCTAAGGTACTTGGGGCCACAAGTCCCAAAGGAATATTTTCTTCAGATGGGGTGGTAGGTACTCGATATCCCTGAAAATCACTGTGATCTTTTCCATGCGCAGACAGACTCAATACATGCAGAGCTACCATCCTTCATTTTTTTCATAGGTGTCCAGCTTCAGACAAAATTTCACACGGTTCCTGTGATGCATGCTAAAATTCATACCACATTCCCTTGTTTAGCTTTGACCATTGGCTGAAGAAACATCAGAAGTTGGCCTCTTGTGTAAGATCTAGTGCAGCAACAGATTAATATCTAACACAGGCTTTATCTGAGGAGTTATAACATTTCTTGTGGTGGTATGAGTTCAGTGATCTGCTAGGTCTTTTCCATATCTGCCTATTTTATAGGATCCAAAATAAACAGATGTGTTTCACTGAACAACCAACGTGCTTAGGCAAAATTCTTCTTGTTGAAAATTTAAGTTCAATGGCATCCATATTTACAAATGTCTTGGATAAATTTTCCATGAATACCTGTCCTCTTTTATCAAATTTATCACCCTCATCAGTATATACTTATTCTTAATCCAGACACCGACTTCACAAATTTAGAGCACTACTGATAGGTCTGGGAGGATAGCAAAGCAATGAAACATCATTGACATATAGTAGTCTTTTCCTTAGTCACCAAAGGTTCATTGTCTTTGGAAATACGAAGCCCACTGATTTCACCAATATGAGAGGAAAGGTCTTAGTCACAGAAGATACTGTACAGCTCATGTCTATTGTTTGTGTGGTTTCTGAGGAGGGTATAAAAGAAGCTGGAAGACACACACTGTTATTGTAACTGAAACTTCACTAGAGGACTTGCTGTGAGACGGAGCTGTGCTGATCTGGATTTGACTGTGTATTGTCCTCTTTAGGATCAACAGTAAGTATACCATATGTTAATATTGTACTTTTGTGTCTTAGATATGCTTCTCATTGATGCACAGGGTATTGTAGATGACAATATAAAGATACAGCATGTCTATTACATACAATCAGGCTAGTTATATCTTGAATAGTCTGTAATATCAGATGATAAGTAATATATGATATACTTACAAAAATCACAATTGGCAACCATTTGCCCTTCAATGCCTTTTTCCTCATCTTCCATGGAGCTCGGTCTAAAAAAGTGGAATATATTTGTCAAAAGTGAGATTTAAGTTCTACTGTTCACCTATTTGATATAGGTTCTGCTGGCATAAGAGAAACGGAACACCCTTCTATCCAGGTACTGCCAGTTTATTACCCCAAATCAGTATGAAGCAAATCCGTTTTTGGACGCTGTTGAAGCTGGGCTTGAAGTGTATTATCCCAAAATGCTTCTCTACTTGCTTTTATTTCCAGATAAAATTTTTTGCATCTTAAAAAAAAACTACTATATAAATGACAGAGTCCTGTGGCACCTTAAAGACTAACTAAAGTATTAGAGCATTAGCTTTTGTGGGCTAATACCTACTTCGTTGGATGCAAGCTTGCATCCGACGAAGTGGTTATTAGCCCACGAAAGCTTATGCTCTAATACTTTCATCATTCATTATTCCCTCCACCCTTCTCTGGGTATAGGCCGCCAACAATAGATTGTCAGAGGATTCTGTCCTGGGCCATTCTCCGGGAAGTTGGTCTCTGAATTATCTATTGCTTGCGTTTCTGTAGCGGGTAAATTTTTACGGGATGGAGTTGCTAGCCCCATGCCCAACCCTCCTCCTTTTTCATCCGGGCTTGGGACCAGCATTGGCGGAGTTCCTAATACTTTAGTTAGTCTTTAAGGTGCCACAGGACTCTTTGTCATTTCTGCAATTCCAGACTAATATGGCTACCTCTCTGATTCTTAACTATACAAATCTAATTTATATAGAACATTTTTAAAATCTTTCTTATGCATACATTTTTATACTGCCTTTTCCATTTGTTTTGTTTGCCTTAATTAATATACAACAGCTTTTCCTTATAACAGTTAATTTGAATACCTGTTCGTAAAATAATAGAATTAATCCAATGTTTAAAGCCATGCACTATATTTAAAGTAGGCAATACAGATACTGTGGTGATAAAATAGATTAGATAGATCTAAGAACAAGTATCGGTCTTGACTTGATTGTAGTGATAATTTAAATTAAAAATAATTATTGCACATACAGTTGAACTGAGCTAATTTTTATTCCCTAATCCACAAACTCAGCAAATCTCAGAAAAGTCCACAACAGTTTCATCCTGCTTCTCAGCAAAGATTTAATAGCAGAGTTGTGTGGTCTCATATCATTGGCACTGGAGTGTGTCAGATGTGGTCTCAGTTAACTCCAGTCAAGGCTGGATTTAAAGCAGGGCATGTGACAGCAGATTCTGGCCCACCATATATTTTTGGCTCTGAGATGATGCATTATAATAACTAAGTCCCAGAGTTCTTACTCAGTCTTCCACTCAGTCCTTAGGGTCCAATCCTGCTCCCACTGAAGTCAATGGCAAATATTAGGAATGAGTCCTGAGTTCTTTACTCCAGTCAGTCCTTACTAGGCTCACTTGTTGGTTTAAAATAGTGCGATCTACCGTGCTTGCAGGTACACAAGAGCACAAGTAGAAAATGACCTGACAGAACAAAAGAGGCAACCGAAAGAAAGAGTGGTTTGGTAATAATGTCAATCTTTTATTGCTTTGTTTAGCAGATACAAAGAAGTCAGAAAATGGTTCTGTCCCAAAGATCTCTGCAGATAGTTATATTCCTGGTCATCTTTTTTCTTGCTTGTTTTGCAACATCTCAAGAAACTGAAAAGTAAGAGAAATCATTTTGTAACTAATGCTGTTTGTCAGCTGCTTGCACTTAATCTGTTGGGTTGCATTCTGTACTGCCTCGCATCCTGTGTAGCCATCTACTCCTGTACAGAATCTGATTTGGTAGCATTTTACGTCCACTTTGAACAGTAGAGAGCCAGGCCCTCTGTATTTTTAGATACATTAATGTGATGTTTTGTGTTTAGTTGTTACTTTGATTCTATACTAAATGGAGTTTAGGAGACTCCTTGAAATACAGCACAATAATGCAGACAAAGATGGATCAACTCAAACAACAAATTATGTAATGGAGAAGAAAACTGCACGTACCAGATATATCTATATTAGCCCCGGTCTACACTCGCTGCGGGTGGCGTGGGGCCTGGCGGGGAGATCAACCTAAGATATGCAACTTCAGCCACAGTGTCTTCACGGTGCTGAGTCGACTACTGCCGCCCCCCTATTGACTCTGCCTGTGCCTCTCACGGCGGTGGAGTACTGGAGTCAACGGGAGACTGTTCGATTTATCGCATCTAGACTAGTGTAGACCTGCCCTTAGAAAATGGTCCTAAGCAACATTCCAGGTCTGAATCCTGTTTCAGAGCCAAATTCACAGCTTGAGCCTGTTGGTATACTTGACCAATCTAAACTCGTTGAAATCTGAGAGCATTTGGAAACATATCCAGATTTTCAATCCCTGCATTCAAAAGTTAGATCAGTGGTTTTGGTCAGGCTTATTATAGGGTTGAACTTGTATGGGGTGATTCTCCTTTCACTCACACCATTGGCTTCAGTTGAATTATTTCTGATTTACACATGTGTAAGCAAAAGAAAATTTAGGCTCATAAAAAATTTGAGATCTAGATCTGGAGCTGAGAATTTGGGGGCCTGTATTTGAATCACCGGAGAGAGCACAGGCTTGGGGACTTGGAGAGCTGGGTTCTGTTTGCAGTTTTGCCCCTGACTCATTCTGCGACCTTGAGAGAATCGCAGTCCCTCCTTGTGCCTCAGTTTCCTCATTTCTAAAAGGCGGCAGACATTGTTGATATATACCTATCTTGGTAAAACACTCTGGAATCTATGTATGAAAACCAGCCCCACCGGGAACATGAGCACAGCCCTGAATGTTTTTCTGCTTCCTAACTACTCTCCTTTCACATTGCAGTAAAAGAGCAGTAGCGGAACACCAGTTCATGCAGGATAAAGGAAGAGCGCTTCAAGGGCTGAAGCGGCTCATGTGGCTCCACAATGCCATGGGTAGTGTGCACACGGCCAGGGCCCGAGATGTCTCCCATTCAAATTCCTTGCGGGACTCACAGAAGAGCCAAGACCTCCCTTGCCTCTCTGACAGTACCAGCAAGGATGAGATGCCAAACCTGGTGAAACAGCTGCTCCTGGAACTGACAGAAAAGGACCAATCTTTCCCTGTGCTAAAGAAAACTGATTTGAGGCAGTATCTAAAAAATCCAAAGGGTAGCTGGAGTCTGCAAGACCTTTCTGATCTATTTCAAGTCAAAGACTATGGTAGCAAGGGAAATCCTGCCACTGAGACGCAGAGCTCTTCCCTCTAGACTGACTCAATCTCAGTTTGATCATTGCTTCAGATGTGTGATGTTATTTTGAGGGTAGCTCGAATGTAAAGGTGAATGACAAAAGAAAAACGTTTGTACCATTTACTACTCGTTGATATTGCATGGACAGCCTCTTAAAGGTATAGCGCCTCTCCTCAGCCCACAAGCTTGTGTGCCAGGGAGGTCTCCAGGGGTCTGAATTTTCCCTTGCTGAAATACTGCAGCTGCCTCCTGATTGCGATAGTCCCTGCAGCTCTGGCACACACACCCCTCCCGCTCCACTCCCCACCACCTTGTTTGCTAAGTCATGTAGCTGTAGGTTTGCCTAGTCGTAGATCCCCATGGCTCCATGATTCTGAATGCCCTATTTGCATGTTTGAGTGCAGCTAGGATGGGGTATTTCGGCACATCAGTTTGCCACATCCTAATCCCACTTTGCACAGAAGCCCTGCACCTGTCCCACTGTGTTCATGGCCTTCTGCAACCATTAGTCAGGCTGTAGGATTTATTTTTCTGGCTTTTACATCAGAAATAGATGATCCCCACCTCTCACTTTTTTTTCTTGGAGGATATTGGGAAATCTTTGGAGGGCATGCTGGCTGGAGGTTGGGAGTTGCTCAGCACTTCTCCCAGCCTAAGGGTTTGCATACATGGGGAAATAGACCAGCATAGCTAAAGCAGAATAATTATACCAGAGTGATTATACTAGAATAAAGTCACTTTATAGAGTGTCCGCATGGGAAATTATACCAGCATAATGATTGCGATGTAATTATTCTGCTATTGCTGTGCTGGTCATTTTCCCCAGATACACAAGTGCTAAGACTCAGTATCACCATCCTGCACCTTTGGAGAAATGGAAGAAATGCAGCTCAGCTTCCAATCTCCATATTTGATGTCATGTTTCGGGTCCTCCTAAAGATTTCCAACGTTCCCCAAGGAGAAAGTAGAGGAAGGTCGGAGCAACATAAATATTTTCTTGGGGAAAAATAAATGTTGTGAGGACATCTCCACATATCCAAAAGGAGCCATAAAGGACACACACGTTTTTATTTTGCTAGTCACCTTTAATGCCAAATTTGCCAGCTGTCTCTAAGAAAAGCAACAGCCAATTCTGTTGCAAATCCAATATTTCAGATACATTTGTTGCAAGCATGACAAAAATATAGTATCAACATATCCATTGACTGCGCCACCTGAATTAGTTGAAAATCCAGTGCTGGTGTATGTGCAGAGATCAGGAGTGTGTTTCTCATGTTACACAGTGACAGAATGTAAACAAAAGTCCTCAGTGTCATTAAAGTTAAAAGGCTTTTAACATGATATAATATTGTACTTGATTTATTGTAGAAATATAAATAAAATAAAGCAAGATTATCTTTTGCTAATATCTCTCTATATTTGTAATTAACATGTGCACTGAGACAGAGGGAGGACTGATGCCTCAATTGAGATTGGAATATGAGTATCTAAAACCCCTGTTTCAAGATTAGCCCCAGTTTGTAACAATCAAAAGTCACATCACATTCAACAACCTATGTGAAATGAAGTGGTTGTCTCAGTCTGGTTCCATTCTGACAATAATATCCTTTTGCCATTTATGGCACCTTCTGTAAGAGGATCTTAAAACACTTTAGGAAATAATGAAATACCATAAGCTTCCAAATATACCTATGAAGTAGAGGTTTTTAGATCCATTTTACAGATGGGGAAACTAAGGCTCACACTGGTTGCCAGTGCAGTATGTCAATGGCCGAGCAAACAACACACCAAGTCTTGACTCTTATGTCCCTGCTCTTTGTTTTGTAACAAAATCTCATGAAATTTAGGCCAGTCTTTATTTTTTTGGGGGGGTGGAGCTGACTAATGACTTTTTGCACACTTGCCATGACCAGTCCTGTCACCTTGCCCTGTCAAACGTCATCAAGTAGATGCAACTAGCAGCGTTACAGACTTTTAGCCAGACACCGACCAAACCCAGCCCCCTCCAGCTACCTGCCCCTGGAGCTGTGGGGGGCGGAGTCACAAGCGTGGTCAATGAGCGCAGAGGAAGGAGAGGCATGCGCATGCGCAAGCGCTAGCCTTCCCGGCTGCAAAAGCGCCTTTGGAGGGAAAAGGAATTCGCGCATGCGCCCTTGCCAGTCAGCCGCCCCGCCTCTCTCGGGGTGAGGACTCGGCTCTGAGAGGGCGGCGGCGCATGCGCAGCGTCGTCGAGGTCTCCGAGGGGTGCTTGCTTGTCTTGTCCCGTCCGAGTCGCCGTCCCTTCCGTGAGTGGCGGGGCGAAGAGCGCTGCGGGGGGGGGACCGTGATAGCGACACTCTCCGACCCCCCCATCCCGTGAGGAGCGAGTCTCCGGCTCTGAGGCGGGGCTGGGACCGCGCCCCCATCTCCTCCCCTCCCTCAGGGGGCTCGGGTAAGTGACTCCCCCGCAGCCCCTCTCCTCAGCTTGTTGCCCCGGTGACGCGGTCCCCTCAGGCAACCGCACCCCCTCGGGGGGAGCTGCCTCCTGCACCCCACCCGGTCTGCCCCCTTCTCTCCAGGCTGCTGCTGCGTCCTCCCTCCCGGCCTGTGCCCACCCCCGTCTCCCCTTCATGTCCTGCCCCCGCCCGGCTTCCCGTCCGCCCCGACCCGCGCCCGGGCGGCTGGCGACAGCCTTGACTGCACCTGGCCCCCGCGGGCTCAGCCCCTAGCCCCTGGGCTAGACAAGCCTGCACCTGCCGCAGCAGCCTGGCGGGGGCGAGGGGCCTGCTGGCCTCGGGGCGAACAGGGCAGCTGCCTAAACTAGCCTGGGCTGTGGGGCTGAGCTCCCAGAGCCGGGGCGAGACACCTCGCGGCCAGGGGCGGCTGCTTGAGTTGCTAAAAGTCGGGCTGGCTCCGTTTGCTGCCACCCCATCGAGTTCCTCTTGGCTCTGGCTGCCACCGGTTCGCCCTTCGGTTGGCGCTGCCAGCGGGGGGCTAGATGGGCCCCCAGAGACTTCATTCCCCCCTGGCTCCCCGAGGTGGACCTTCCAAGGCCGGGTTGAGCCGTGCTGGTGGGTCTGTCCTATAGATAAATAGAGGCACGTGCGTGCTCTCCCTTTTATCAAACTTCACACAAGCATAACTGCATTTGAGTGAGGTGCAGTTGTCTTTCTTCCTTCCCCTCCCTTTATGTGCCACACTTGAGGGTTTTCTGTTCTCTGGGAAATAGGAACTAGAAGCATAATCCATGTGAATGGTGCAAATGTGCTTACAGTATACAGATACTGGATCGGCAGGCTCTTAAAATGCGGTGTAAAGAGGGAATCTGCCCTTTCTAATTTAGACAATGTCCCTTAGAGCTGTTTCTTCTTTAAAGAAATAACTTAATCAGACATACAGCAAAAGTTCCTCAACAGTCCCTACATGCCTGTGTTCTTTTGAAGAAAGAGAAGATGTCTAACAGGTCAAATAAAAATAGCTTCTATTATTTTGGGGCCTGACTTCTTTTGTTACCTAAAGGGCCATGCACCTCTGTGGTGCCTAGGGTTTCAGATTTGTCACTTAATTTTTTAAAATTAAAATGTATGGAGTAATCACTGTAAATTTAGTAAAGGTCAGGGTTTAGTGACTGCTCTGTGATTTGTTTTTTAAATTAAAAATGCACTGATAAATGAGGGAGCACCAACCACCTATAGCAGCATGCTTGGCTCTGGCATGGAAACCCTAATTGTAGCCTGGTGAGGAGAGGAGGCTGGGGGTGGGGTGTGGTGGGGTTGGGGGAGTGGAGGTAGGAGGGGCTTGAGAGAGCATGTCCTGTATTCACCAAGTACACAGCAGGTTGCTCCTGTGTCCCCTGGGGCTGGGCCAGGCTCCCTATTCCAGGCCTTGCAGCTTAGTGTGTGGTGTCATAACGCTACTTGGTCTGGTTTGGCCCTGTCTCCCTTTCATTGTGGTTGGGGGAGAGGCATCAGGGTCAGATCTGAGTGAGTAGTGTTGCAGCACACCCAGAGTGAGGAGCTGGGCCCAGGCTCAAGGAACTGCTGCTGTGGGGTGAGTGTGAGGTGGGCTCTATATTCAGCTCTTCCCTCTGGGCCTTCCCTCTGCACCACCCTCCATGACCCACATCCCTCAAGCCCCATAAACAAACAGAGAAGTCACAATATGCCTGACTTTTTCTATACTATGCCAAACCTGCAGCCCTATAAATGAGAAATTGTCTCAAAATAATACCTCTGTCTTTATCTCTGACTTCTAGGATAAGTTAGAGACTAATTTATTTGGGCATAAGCTTTGATGGGCTAGAACCCAGCACACAAAAGCTTATGCTCAAATAAATTTGTTACTCTAAAGTGCCAAAAAGAGTTGTTTTTGCTAATACAGACTGACCTGCTACCACTCTGAAACCTGCCTCAATGAAAACGCTGTCTTAAATTGTTCAAAGAGCTTGTAAATTACATTTTACTTATTGTTTCTTACAATAAACAAGCTAGGGTGCCTGGGTCTTGCCCTGAATTTGAACCATAACATGGAATTGGCTAGCTTTTGTGTCTGTCTTAAACTTTATTTTTAATTTAATTTAATATGTAGATGCAGTATACTTAAACTATCTTGGTTTTTTTTTTTAAAGTTCATACTCGATTAGAGGTAATTATCTATCTGGATTTGGGCAGGCTGTTTTGTAGAAACTTCTGCTACAGTGGAAGACCCTAATTGCAAAAGTAGCTAAAAATAGCAAATTTGTCTGTCTTCAACTCCTCCAAACATCCATTTAATATTTTGTCTCCTGGTAAGTTTCATAAGGGGCTCTGCATGTGACTGACAAACAGAGGTACCCTCTTTCTCGAAGTGTTTATTAAAAAAAAAAAAAAGGGGGGGGGGAGGGGGGAACCTCTGCCTGGGTGTCTCAGGGTGGGTTTTTTCATTCCTAACATTTTTAGAAGGTGAAGAGAATAGATTGGATGAAGTATAAAACGTTTTCAATAGTACCTAAAATGTGGTTTTTGAGGCATAATATTTGTCAAGTTTCCTTCCCTCTTCTTGAATGCTGTTCAAAAACAGGAAGCCTGACTTGTACCTTTTATTTTGTAACCCTCTTCCCTACAGACTCGCTCATTAACTGATGGTGCCCAGTTGAGACAACTAGTCTATCATTTTTCTTTCTCTGATAACTCAGATATTAAAACAATATAAAATATTAACTTCAGTCTGGATTCTTAATTCCAATGTCTAATGTAGTTGAGTGTCAGATAATTGGTCAGAATTCTTGCTTCCATGTTGTGTTGTCATTAGTAATGTCAAATGTATTTTTTCCCTCACTTTTCTAGTAGCCATGGCAATGACGGGTCCAACACCCTGTTCATCCATGAGTAACCACACCAAGGAGCGAGTTACAATGACAAAAGTGACATTAGAAAACTTCTATAGCAATCTCATAGCACAACATGAAGAACGGGAAATGAGGTAAAAATCCCAGTTGGCAGATGGAAAATGTCTCTTTGTAGAAGTGAAAGAAAGCTAGTGGCATGATTGTTTTACTCGAGGTCCCATTTGAGCAAGTGCTACTTAGTAAATTATAGCCCAAATTTAACTTACCTTAACGTTACCTTAGGCCTTGCTAGTAACTACCTTGCTTATTGTAGCTTGTCAAATATGATGCTGACGAGTAAAAATGTTTAGAGGACCTTATTATAAATGAAAAGAAAATATTTTTCTGATTCAGAGTATCTGTTCTTAACCCCATTGTTCCATTGCTGAGCAATTAAAAAAAAAAAAGCCATTTTGTTGAGCATGCTTTGATGAAATCAGTTGTAACATTTTCTTTTCAAACTTAAAAATAGACTCAAATAGACACATTGTCAAGATTTAATATATCTAAGTGGAAACCAGTTGTATAGTTAGTTTAGATTCATGTAAGCAGAAAAGTAAGAGGCCAGTCTCTACACATATTTACTCTTTCAACTGTTACTCTTCTGATTTTAATTCCCTTTTAACATTTCTTGTAGTTTTATGAAGTCATGTGGTTTCATCTTCATTTTGTGTTCGTTTATGATGCAGCCATCTGATAAGGGGAAATTCTCTTTTTCAAAGGCGCTGAGCAACTGCTGTAAAGATTGTAATTTAACATTAAATTGACTAACTCATAGGCAGAAGGAGTCCAATAGGCTTTGATAGATGAGATATAATACATTCCTTAAATAGGCTTGGAAACTTTTTTTATTTTCTCTTTGTGGACCAAATTCTTTGAGGTGCTGAGCTCCCGAAACTCCCATTGAATTCAGTGTGGTGAGCTTGTCACAAGAATAGGCCTTATAACCAGAATTTTTAGAATGGTTTTGTTCCTTATCTGTAAATGCTTAACATTGGAAAAAGCTTCAGCATTGCTTGGTTTTGCCTAGCTACTGCTGCAGCAATTCACATTCGGTATTTGAGTGAGGGTGGGGTGTGTGTGTGTGAGAAAGAGAGATGGTGAGCAAATTATACTTCCTAAGTGCCTAAAGAAGAGGAGAGCAGTTTTAGTATACATGATACAGAGATGCTGGGCTAAAATGTTATCATACCCAAGCAGTTGCTTAGTGGTAACTGGAAGCTGGAAAAGGATGGTGCAAAGAATGACTTGCATATTGAACAGGAATTCCTCAGTGTGTTTGTATAATACGATGCTGAAAAGGCCATCAGGAAGCTCAGAACATAATGTAGGAATTTTTCCTGCAGTGGCCAAAGCTAAATCTCAGCAATGAAAATATATTATGTTCCTTGAACCAAAAAGGGGAAAAAAGTAGAATTAAGGTTGTAAATGTATCAATATTTTAATATCAGTTTAGGTACAAATATGGCCCCATCTCCAAGGTAGCTGAGCGTCTCACAGACATGAATGAACTTATTCTTTCAACACCTCTAGGTAGGTGGGGAATTATATTAACCATTTTACAGAGAGAGAACTGAGGTACAGTGAAACTAAGTGACTTACCTAGTGTCACACAGGAAGTTAGTGGCAGAGCCAGGAATTGAGCTCAGATTTCCTGAGTCCCAGTCCAGGTGTAGCCACCAGACCATCCTTGCATAAAATAAGGCCTGTGAAATTTTAGGCACACCAGTTTAGATGAGCGAAGTTATAGAGGGAAGGTGGTGAAATTGGACTTCTGTTGAAAAGGTAGGCATGAGCTTAAATCTGAAGAGACCAGCATATTTCCGTAACTCTAATTTTTCACGTTCCATTTTTAATACAGATTCCTAGTCCTCTGAGTCTTAGTTCTAGACAACACTCCTGCAGGTGTTGAAAGTATTTGTTTTTTATACGATTTTCTGAAGAATTAAATGTCAATATTTTTTATTGCTTTTTTTTTTTTTCCCCCCAGACAGAAGAAACTAGAAAAAGTCATGGAAGAGGAAGGTTTAAAAGATGAAGAGGTAATGAACTCAAAACATTTTTTTGGTTAGATAATACAAGAAACCCATAGTCATACCTTTAGTGACCTCCAATTGGTTCAGTATGCTCCAGATGGGAACTTCATTATGGAATCTCATAAACTATATGGCTTTCTTTTTTAAAACAAACACTAGAAGAGAATCAGGAGGTCCGCACATGCCCGAAAGGAAACGGAGTTTCTTCGGTTAAAGAGGACAAGACTTGGTTTGGAAGATTTTGAGTCCTTAAAAGTAATAGGCAGAGGAGCATTTGGAGAGGTAAGAACAGAGCAACTGATTACTGCTACAGTTTTATTCAGAATTATAGGGACTGAAATGACTTTTTTTGGAAAGACTTTTTAAAAAATCAGAACAGTACTATTTAAAGCCAAATGCCACAATAAACAAACATTCAGCAGTGATTAAAGTTTGACATTCAAATGCATCTGACTTTGCGTAGCCAGTGCTAGTTTGTGTTAAACAAAATCTCTCATCTTTAAAGGACCAAAATGCTGGTAAAATGGGCTTGTTTGTTAACCTGGTGAAGCCTTTTATAATGTGTTTTCATGACTAAATTGGGTTTTGACCATCCAACTCGTTTCATGTCACAGATTGCCAAATGCTGTCAAAGGGTATCTTCTTTGTTACAGTGATCTGTTGTCCTAGAGGTAGCAGGCTCTGTGTCCCATTACCATATTGTAAGCCAGCTAGTGCTATTTGTCCTCATAATCTGATTCTGCTCTGCAAAATAGAAGTGAAATGTTTGCTTTTAGGGTATGATGCCCAGAATACTGTAAAAGAAACCTGGAAAAGTTGGGGTGATAAGGATGTGTTTCTGACTCCATATTTTTGCAAAACTTGAAGGTGCGGCTTGTCCAGAAGAAGGACACAGGGCATGTATATGCGATGAAAATACTACGCAAAGCTGACATGCTTGAAAAAGAGCAGGTGATTAATAGTAATTTCAAATAGCAATTCTAGTAGCTCTGCCTCTCTTTAAAATCTTTTTTTCTGCTCCATTGCAAACTCAGATTCCTGGGGGACAAAAGTGGGCCTATATTTTAAAAAACAAAACACTAAAGAATAATCACTGCAACACATGGTTTAGATTTTGCTAGCTAAAAACTGAGGGGGGTGTGGATGGATTTTTTTTTTTTTGTTTTTTGAGACTTCCCAACCTGCTTTGGATATTCTGTTTTCCCTGAACCGCTTTGAAAATTTCAGCCTTATTTTAGCTCTGTCTGGAAGAAATATGGTTTCTCTTGAGTCTAACTTTTTTGTGGTCATGAGAAAAAATACAGCTTTCACTTACTATATTTCACTACTTATATTAATTCACATGTTCAAACAGCATTTAAAAAATTGAATTGTCTCTGCAACCTTGGTCAATTTCTTGATGAAGGTTTCAGTTGTGCTGGCTTTTCACAAGAGGCATTTTGATCAGATCTTGAGTGTGACTGAACATTCTGTTTCCATTTGAAAAGATGAAGAAGCAACTTCTAGGAAAACAGCAATAGTGGAACACTTGAATTACAATTAATTACGTTCCTCTTTCTGCATTTTGTGATACTGTGTTACCACTTGACACACAAGTTATGCATGTGAACTCTCAATACAATCTTCAGAGTGCTGGCTTACTGCAAGTCTGATTTCATCCTGCTTTAGCATGTCTAATGGATTTAATTGTAAATATCAGTTGCTGGAACTGCATGAATCCTTCAGACTCACTCGCAGGACCTCCAAAGTAGTGGCATTTTTCGTATTAATGCCAATCTCTGAATCATTGTATTATATCTTTGATAGCTCTTCTGGGAATATTACAGTGTGAACCAGTCAATCCTTCTTTGGTACTGGACTTCATCTAGGAAACAATGTTTTTGTAGGCAGTAATTCCCAAATTAACTTTTTGTCTTTTAAAGGTATTAGTTTAAGAAATAGCATTGCACTTTTGACCTCTTTGTCTTGACATAGCAATTTTGAAAGTCATTGCTTGGTGTGTGGGCCTGCATTGATAGGTTTTGAGACCTGGGTTTGACTCCCAATCTCAGCCATGAAATATCTGTGGTCTCATCTGCTAGATGTTAACTGTTCTGAAATGTAGTTAGTACCCTATGGGCATGATTTAGTTAGTGCTCTTAAAATAGCAGATATTTTAACTCAAATAATAAGCAGTTTATCTTGTACAATAAGCGCCTCAAAATCAAATGTGTATTTTCATCATATTTGTAATTCAATCAATGTTCTCTTTTCCATGTGAAGGTTAAGGAAGTAACAGTATTAGACGTTGAAGTGCTGTGTTTGTCTACAGTCCAGGTATAAAGCAGGTAGCTGTAAGACAAGCTTCTCCATACTACCCTAGCCACAGCTGCACTTCTGACTTGGAAGGGATCCATTTTTTATAGGTATAGTAGGTGTATATATAAATGGTCATCTAGGGTAAAATGGGATTATTTTTCTCCATGAAAACTTGATGAATAGTTGTATGCAGTGGGTTGAGTTACACACTATGGTGTTAGGCTGGTATTTTGTTCAACTGGATGAGGACAAAGACATTTTTAGGACCTGATCTTGCAGCCGTTTACTACCAGGCATAGTGCTTACTGCTGTCAGTAGTCCTGCTGAGTTTATTCAATTGGATTAATCATTGCGGCAAACACTATTTATGGTGGTGTTTCTGGAATCGAGCCCTTCAGTTGCCATTAAAATTAGGGTCATATTGTGAACCCTTTGCTTACGTTGGTGAACAGTTACTTATGCAATCATTCCCTTTGCAGTTACTAGATCTACAGATGTGACTGGATAATTTTTTCAAAGATCCTCAAAACCAAAACATGTCAAGGTTTACAGTTGAAACCTTTGAACATAAAGGATCTTCAGATCTATGTCCAGAGGGGTCAGATAGAGTCAGAATCCCAAGGAATTTATTCAGTAGATACATTCCAAACAAAGCATATGAAAGAATGGCAGTGATCTTTAGTAAGGTTTTCTGCCTGTTCATTCTCTGAAACATATTTTATAAAGCTGATGGAGTCTTCAAAAGTTATAATTCCTGTCACACTATTGTAATAGGTGAAAATATCCAGTGGTGAAAGTATTGAATCATGATGGTAGTTCCATTCCTAATGTAGAGACTTGACAGTAGGATATTCAGTCTTTGAATCCTCTCAAAACAGTGTTTGAATTGTGTGTGAAGATAAATGCATCTAATAAAACATCATAAACTTAATAACTAATCATATATATATATATACATATACCCTAGGTTGGCCATATTCGTGCGGAACGGGACATTCTAGTAGAGGCAGACAGTTTGTGGGTCGTGAAAATGTTCTATAGTTTTCAAGATAAGTTAAACCTCTACCTTATTATGGAGTTCCTACCTGGAGGTAATTACCTGAGATCAAACGGTCACTTTCAGTTTGTTCTGTGGTTATTTTCTGACTTTATAACAAATCTTGTCTGTCTTTGTTACTGGTATTTGTACATGTGTAATTGCTTTAAAGTGTCGTTATGGGTCTGTTCCGGCAGGAAACTGAGCCATTCTTAATGGTGGTGACTTCATTGGGGAATGAGAGCGCTTGACACCTTGCAGGATCAGGTCCCTAGTTAACTGTCTGTGCCACCGGTGCAATCATGCTTAGATACTGATGATTGCAAACTTGACCTAGATGTTCAGTGAAGCCTTAACATAACAGTCTGACACCTATCTTCTTAGACCCATAATAGCTTTCAGTTTTCTAAGTCTTTTCTTGTAGTTGATTTGCATCAAAAATAACCTCTTATTGTCAGCAAAGAAGAGCTTTGTACTGAAATCTTGCTGGGTTATACTAAAAACATGATGTGACTATTGAAATCAAATGATTGACTTCAGACCTGACATTGTGCAATAATGCAGTCTGTTCTTACTAAATGTGTTTCTGGCTGCAAAATTGTTATCTAAGGTCCGGATCTTGTGTGGTTATCCATAACTAACTTTGGTTTGAGGGACATTTCTACCAGACAATTCACTTTTTTGCTAATTGCATGTTTTATAACCGAGACAGAACTCTCAGATAGACTGGCACAAAATCAGATGCAGTAGAGGCTTGCTAAATAGCACACAATAGTTTACACACTTACAAGACAGTCTCCCTTCACTTCTCAGAAGGGTGACCAGACAGCAAATGTGAAAAATCGGGACGGGCGTGGGGAGTAATAGGAGCCTATATAAGAAAAAGACCCCAAAATTGGGACATCTGGTCACCCTACTTCTCAGTGACAACTGTATAACTTACTGTTGTAAGACTTTTTATATCCATTACTTTATAGCATTATTTGGTATGTTATCAAGTTTTTAATGAAAACTAAACTAAAATTATAATGAACCAAAGCACATTTGGCATATCCTTTTAAATTTCATCTACTCACTAATTCACAGAATATAGTATTTTAGTACATCTCTTAGTGATTAGTATAAACTAGTTTGGGTCTGCTGGGTTTCTTTAAAATTGGATATCTGAATACCTGCCACCAACAAATTCCTGTATGTGGCTTTACATCACTAAACAAGGTCAAGCTGTCATTCTCTGTTAGTGCCAACCATGGCCTGCGGTCATTCTATTTGTGATGTCATCAAGAGATGAGACTACCTTGAATCTAGGTTAATTTAAAAATCTAAGATAGCATGCCTCTTAAATTTACGTATTTGTATTGTGCTAGCAACTTGAGGGCTCAATCAGGTTAGTCATGGTCCCTGTCCCAAAGAACTGGCATTCTATTGAAGCTTTATGTTCCTAGTCTAATTGCTAAATACTCTTTCAATTGAAAAAACTAATTAGCACCAGCAGGCTTGACTGTAGCTGAGTGAAGAACTAATGACACTTCTGTATGCATTTCTTGAGTGTTTGTGACTCCATGGTGTATAAAATATAATTGTTTAATAAAAACTGTGTTTAAACTCACTAATATGTAAAATGGATGTCTTATTTAATAGCTTTGGTGATGTATGTCACTAAGAGGTTAGGGCTTAATAATCGGTTTGTATTTACTTCTGCTGTTTGGCTGACTTTTTCTAGGTGATATGATGACACTGTTGATGAAAAAAGACACCCTAACAGAAGAAGAGACTCAGTTTTATATTGCGGAGACTGTGCTAGCCATTGACTCGATTCATCAGCTTGGTTTTATCCATCGGGATATCAAGCCAGATAACCTCCTCTTGGATAGTAAGGTACAGATGTATTAACCATTGTATGCAGCATTGTTGTAGCCATGTCAGTCCCAGGACAGGAGAGAAATGTGGAGAGTGAGGTAATGCCTTTTGTTGAACCAATTTCTGTTGAGACAGTCTCTCACCAACAGATATTGCCTTAACCAACTGGGTGACATTTGGGTTAGCAGCAAATACACAGGTAACTTAGACTTCAGAATGCTATGATAGATGGTGATTAACTAGTTATCTTCTGTAAGGGTAAGAAATTGAAGGTTATCTTCCATGGGCCTGATAGAAGTAAAGTTACATCGGTCTAACCTTCAACTGACAGTGCTCTCTTGTGGCAGTCGGTTGAGCTGTTTTTGGTGGTTTTCGGTGTTGTTTAAAATCATCTTTTGGTTTCGTTTCTTGCTCCTTAGTCCAAGATGTTTCCTTTGGGTCTGACATCTTTCTCCAGGCTGGTCAGGATACCTGTTAACTTGTATTTATTTATAGTAAATAGTACCCAGGAAGTTGGGGGTCTTTCAAAACCTTTCTATTGCTAACTTAAATTTTATGTTTGTCTACTTACCTAGTCTGGGAGAAATTTGCTGCCAAGAAGAATTTACCTACTCCTGTTAATTGCAAAATATAATTAAGTGCTCTGATTGGAGCAGACCTTTACAGAGTCATACAAGTTTAGGATTTAATATGCCATTTTTAGGCTCAAAAAAGCACTTCACATTGAAAGTCGGTTCTACCTTGCACTGCGTATAAGACAAATTCAAGCACTGGGCAGAGTAACGTTTTTTTTTCCTTTGTGGAATATCCTGTGTCTTAGCGAGTCCTCGCCCGACTCATCCACTTTCTGACAGAGGAGTAGACAGCACTCCTCCTAGAAACTATTTCTTCTTACTGGGATGGTCATTATTGAATGGGATGAGGCATTCTCCCTGAAGGAACTATGGGGGCTGATCGTGAAAGGGGAAGTGCCTTCAGCTCCCATTGAAGTAAACAGGTATCGGGAACTTCACTGGAGATTGAATCACGCCACTTTGTGGCAGTGCAGGACATTATCCCTAGTTTTGTTCAATATCTCATTCCACTTATAGGCTAGTGCAAGTGAATATGGTTAGTGTTCTGTCATATGAAATAAATAGGTCATATGTCATATGAATAAATAGGTCATAAATGAAATAAATAGGTCATATGTCATATGAAATAACCCTTTCGTTAGGGTGGGTGTCTTGTATTTCTTCCGCATTTTGCGTCTCTGCCTCTCTAGGGCCATGTGAAACTATCAGATTTCGGTCTCTGCACTGGGCTAAAGAAGGCTCACCGAACGGAATTCTACAGAAACTTGAACCACAGTCTTCCGAGTGATTTCAGTAAGTTCTCTGTCATCAGTATTGGCACTTACATTCTCTTTTATGGGAGCTGTGTTAGAAATTCTGAAGGTGACTGATTGCAACACAGTGGTGGAAAGCTGATGTTAGGGATATGTGTGGAGGGTTTGGGGATGAAAGTCATTCATCATTATGCCCTCCACCCCACTCAGGGTGTGGGCCGCAAACAGTAGATTGCCAGAGAATTCTGTCCTGGGCCATTCTTTCGAGTCATCTTCCAGGAAGTTGGTCTCTGAATTATTTATTGCTTGCGTTTCTGTAGCAGGTAAATTTTTATGGTATGGGGTTGCTAGCCCCACACCCAACCCTCCTCCTTTTTCATCCGGGCTTGGGACCAACATTGACGGAGTTTTGGGGATGAAAGGGTGAATGGTATATTTGGCACATTAATCCCTGTTAAACTGCAGTTTCCCTCTTGCGCTTTCTACACTGTGCACTTTCTTTCATATTTTTGCTACTTACCAAGATATTTATGTAAATATAAGCATTTACCTTTCCAAAAAGCTTGCTCCTTCCTTGAAGTCTCTTATTATCCTTTCCTTTCTTTACAACACGATAGGCTCATTGCATGTACTTTGCAAGCACTGCTAGCAAATAGCCTAATAGCAGCACACAAAACTAACAAGGGCAACCCTGCCATAGCACATCTGGAGACATGGAGATAGTTTAACTCTTGGGAATGCACATCCCCAAAATCTAATTCTTTAAAATTGTTTCTCAAGAAGACCTGGAGCCTGGCACCAGAACAAAAGGAAATTGCAGATTTTCCTGAAGCTAGGTTCTTAGTAAGAAACAGAAAACTTCGCACTGTTCAGTGTCTAGTCAGTTTCTCTCTGCGGCAACACCAGTGTAAATGCTTCTGTGCTAGATCTTGGTATGACTCTGTAGCTGCTAGCTCCTCTTTCATGTATCACTTGGTTATTACTCTGTGGTGAGGATGTGTGCTTGGTATATATTGGTATATAGGCTTTTGATATATTCACCCAAATGCTGTTAAAAGAAACAGTTCCTCCTGATCAGAGGCTTTGAGATCCCAATTAACTAACATTTACAATTAATAGTCAGTGTCTTGGCTATCTCAAAATATTTTCTTTCATATGACGGACACCACTGTGAGTCCAGTTTCCGGCAAACAGGAGTACACATTACAAAAACCACCAGCACAGTTAGTACTAACTGACCCTTTATTGGCAGCCTGTCTTTAGCCTCTCTGAGCTGTAGAGACTGACCACCCCTCTATCCTTTACAGATGGTCCTTTCAAATCAGGTTTGAGGCACGATAGGGATGCAGTGCTGGGAAGCTGGTGCTGCTGCTCCTTCTACTTTACCCGCTCTGTGGATAGAGAGGACTTCAGTCTCCAGGGCTCTCAGTCTGCGAACTTCTTTACTGAATTGAATTTGCAGAGAAGAGATGGATGCCAAGAAAATGCTGACCTATATTATCCCTCCTGTTTCTGTGTTACACTGTAGCTTGAACGCTTGCACTGTAAAATACCATAAACTTGACCATACCTGACATGTCTGTCATCAGAGATACGGTTTTACTATGCAGTTAAGGTCCAAGTACCCAATCTAGGCTTTTAAACTAGTTGTGCCTCTGCTATGTGAGTGACTAAAAGACCCTTAAACATGCCTTCAGCAAACAAAAGCGTATACCATCTGTGAATAGATTTATTTGGAGTTTTACAGAGATTAGAGGTTGGATTGTGATCTTTTTACATCGTTTTAAAGCTGAGCTAACTCCGTTGGATTCATGAGATTTATTCTAGTTTTACATGGATGTAACTGAGATCAGAATCTAATCTTTTGAATGTAGTCATCTTGAAGTGAGTGTTTTGTTCCTGGAGTTATTAACATCTGAAAACACGGATGTCTAATGGAAGTGCTTATAGAATTTTAATTGTAGTGCTCAGAATCCAGCAGTGTCTAGTGCTTGCTGACTGTCAAGTGGCAGGGTCTGGAAGCTGCTGATGAGCTAGGAGTAACTCTACCTCTCTATGTATAACTTCAAGTGGTGCTATTTATCTTGGATAGAAAGTGGAAAAGAAAAGAGAAATGAGCAATACTGATGCTTGTGTGTTCTTGTCCTCTTTATAGCTTTCCAGAACATGAATTCCAAAAGGAAAGCAGAAACATGGAAGAGAAATAGACGTCAGTTGGTAAGTGCAGTCCCTCTGTCTAGAGCTGCTCACGAGTGAGCTCTGAGAAGGTTGGCTGTTTGATATTAAAAATGACCAGCATTTACACCATGGCACTTTTCAAAACTCTCAGATCACGACTCTGAAGAAGTGTGTGAGATCCGTGCAGTTGGGTTGTAAAAAAGAAATAACTCTTGTTTGTCCAGCTGTAAAATTCTGGTGACTTTTACACTTCAGAAAGAGAACCACCATGGCTTGGTGCTTTTTCTGGTGCAATTATTGCTAAGACTAGCCAGGTTCTTAGCTACTTCCAATGTAACACCCCCTCTGGGGAGACCCATATCCAGACTGTGATGCCTTAAGGGAAATGGACAGATAAAGGCATATACTAGTGGGTTTACCTTGCAGATTGCATAAACAATAACATCTGCCCAAGTCTAGCTTGACCTGGCAGAGAAACTCAGTGATTAGATTTGCATGTATCGCATGTTACTTGGCAGTGTTAATGCTAGAGGTGAACATGAGCCGAGTCTCCAGTGTGGGATAGGGCTATGCTGCAATTGTTGTTCACTGTCTAGCCTTGTTGTATCGTTAGGGGACAGAGGAACAGCTTCCTACAAAGACTTCTAAACAATAGCATTTATCTCTTTCTTAATCTCACTTGAAAAGTTTCTAAAAGTCTATCTTCTCTAAAAATGGAGCTGCAGCATTTAAACAGGTTTTATTCCCTTCCCCTACAATAGTGTGTTTTCACTGCTGTCACTTTAATGGTAACCTGATAGCATGTGGGATCTTATTTTTAAAAAAAGTCATCTTTTGGTTTGAATAAGTTCAAGCCCCCTGGTCCTATGACGATATGTCAGCCACTTGTCAGTCAGATGAATCTCTCTCAAAATGTATAACTGAAGCCATTCAATTTCAGGCCTTTTCCACTGTGGGAACTCCAGATTACATTGCTCCTGAAGTCTTCGTGCAGACAGGTTACAACAAGCTATGTGACTGGTGGTCGCTTGGGGTCATTATGTACGAGATGTTAATTGGTAAGAAACTAGCAATGCAGAAACCTAGAATATATGTTAAATTCATATTACATAATAGATTCAATGTTCACTTTTTCATAGTTTCGTTTCTTTGTTGGTGCACCTTCACACTTAGTCCCCATTTTCATGTTAAGGAATTTTCTCCTGTTTGCTGTTCACCTGAAGTTTTTTAAACTTCTGTCTTGTAACCCAGGGGTCTCCAACCGTTTTGAGACGAGGACCATATTAGATTTTTTAAGGGGCTTTGTGGGCCACGGCCGCACGTCCCCTCTTTGCTCCTCCAGCCGCACTGCAGGGGCACTCACCCCTCTGCACATGGGGCTGCTGGCAGCAGCGCTGGGGGAGAGGCAGCGGTGGCTTCTCCCAGCTTCTCAGCTGGGGCCAGACAAATTGACACTGCAGGCCAGATCTGGCCCCTGAGCCGTAGTTTGGAGACCCCTGTTGTAACCCAAATACAGTTACTGCTGTTTTTTCCCCTGATGGCTTTAATTTAGTTCAATTTAAGCCTCGGTAGCCACAAATTACTCTTAACTTTATTTCACTAGTGTATTTTCTCTTTCAGGTTATCCCCCTTTCTGCTCTGAGACCCCTCAAGAAACATATAAGAAAGTGATGAACTGGAAAGAGACTCTGACCTTCCCTCCAGAAGTTCCAATCTCTGAGAAAGCAAAGGATCTTATTCTAAGGTACCAGTCAGTCAGCTACTGCAGCTGGCAAAGCTTGTAGTATAGTGCCACTTGTTATGTGTAATGAATTTTCTCATCCTACAAACTGCTTGAAATGCCTCTTACAACTTGCCTAACGAGACAGTTGGTGCTTCGAAGTTTAAGGTGATACGTTTGTCACACTTGTGTATTGGCTAGGAAGATCACTAGTCCAATATCTTCTCCTCAAATTCATGATGGTTCGCTGTCATGTAAATTGGGAGCCCTTCAAGAGCTGCATTAATGGGGACTATTGTAATATGCTTATGTTTGGGAGCACCTCATCTCATAGCTTTTTTGCCTCTCTCTCATATCTTCAGCCCCCATTTCCTGTTCCTCTGAATTATTCAGAAATTGAATCTCCACTTGAAGGAAACACAGTGAGAGTGTAGAGTTGTGTTATCTGGCTGTATGGACCCTTTCTGTTTATATTGGCAAACGAAGTCCTCGAAATAGGGTTACGCTTGTTAGGACATCAGGTTAGATTGGCTCACTTTCCATCCTATGTATCTAAAACTCTTTGTCCTGAATGGTCTAAATTCCTTTGAGAGTTGAATAGTCTGTCCAAACAAATTCCTGTCTGAAATATGCTTCCACATAACAGCCTTAAGGCAGATATGTATTAACTCCCCAACAGCCTTTATGCTTTCCACAAGAAGCAATCACCAAGCCAGAAACATTCTATCTTTGTCTAAACCGAGGCAAATGTGCACACGAAGGGCTTGGCTACACTTGAAACTTCAAAGTGCTGCCGTGAGAACGCTCCCGCAACAGCGCTTGGAAGTGCGAGTGTGGTCACGCAGGAGCTCTGGGAGAGAACTCTCCCAGTGCTCCTGGTAATCCCCCTCCATGAGGAGAGTAGCTCAGGGCGCTCTGAGCCTGTCCTCACTAGCGCTTTAAAGGGCTCAAGCTTGCTGTGCTCAGGGCGGTGATTTTTCACCCCACCCCTGCCCCGAGCCAGCAAGTTAGAGCGCTATAAAATGTCAGTGTTGTCAAGCCCTAAAACTCAGACTCAGTTCAGGGAATAAATTCCCTACAAACCTCCTTGGCTTGAACTGTTTTCCAGACCCACCATTGTAACTCAACAGGCAAGGAAGTGTATCTGAAACCGTTTGTGTGTAGAGTTTGATTTACAAACATTCAGTGCACACTGAACTGGGCTTCCGAAAAAGAACGTACAGTCATTTTGCTCTTTGTTCTTAACTATGTATATAATGTTTCTCATAGGTTTTTAATCTACTCTCAATACAAAAATACATATTGCCTAGTCAAATGTACGTGTTTTGTGTGTATTGTTGCCCTCTGCTGGTCCTGGATGAAAGGGCATATTATCTTTATGGGTAAATTCCCTATATTTTCTCACAGCCTTAACATTCCTTAGCACATTTTGTGTTTCTTTTAAAATAAGAGCTCTTATCATTATCTGTCAGTTACACGTATGAAACGGTAAGTATTAGCTTCAATTTAAAAAGACTCACCGTTTCTAAATATAACACTTAACTAATTTTATGCTTTCTTTCACAGATTTTGCTGTGAATGGGAGCACAGAATCGGTGCACCTGGTGTTGAAGAGATCAAGAGTAACCCCTTCTTTGAAGGGGTTGACTGGGAGCACATCAGGTAAGACGTTGCCAGACACTTCAGCATCCATCCAGAAAGCTATTCCTTGGTTAATTTTCCAGTCCGGTGGTTTAATTGTACAGTGGAGCCCTGCTATAACGCAATGGATGGGATCCAAAAAATCCCGTTGCACTAAATGCATGGTCATGCTATAGAGGGGTTCAATTACCGGCAGGCGGGGGGCTGCAGTTTCTCTCCCCGCCGCCCAGAATGGGGGAGAAGCTGCGACCCCTCGCCTGCCAAGGACAGAGAACTCCGAGACTGCAGACTGCAGCCCCAGTGTTCTCTGTGGAAGCCCCTGCCCACCTTCCTGCTGGAGGCAGGGGACACTGGCGCCTGCAGCCCCGGAGTCCCCTGTCTTGGCAGGTGCAGGGGCAGTGGATTCCAGAGAAGGCTGCTGGAAACCGCTGCTCCGCACCTGCCAGGACTGGGGGACTCCAGGCTGCCAGAGCTCCCCGGTCCCGGCAGGCGGGGAGCGGCAGCTTCCCGCAGGCTTCTCTGGAAGCCGCGGCTCCCCGCCTGCCGGGACAAGGGACTCTGGCAACCCGGAGTCCTCCGGTCCCAGCAGGCGCGGGGCAGCAGCTTCCAGGGAAGCCGCTGTTCCCTATCTGCCGGGACAGGACGACTCCGGCGTCCCGGCAGACATGGAGCCGTGACTTCCACAGCGAACTCCTGGGCTGCAGCGTGCAGCCCCGGAGTTCTTTGTCCCCGCAGGTGGGGGCTGCAGCTTCTCTCCCATGCTGGACAGAGAGAAGAGAAGCTGCAGCCCCCACTTGCAGTCCTGAGTTCTGTCCCTGGTAGGGGAAGCTGCAGCTTCTCTCCTCGCTGCCCAGCAGGGGAGAGAAGCCGTGGCCTCAGCGCCTGCTAGGGACAGAGAACAAGGACTTGGGAGCCACGGTATAACCGAACTCGTATTATACTGGGGCGCGTTATACCCGGGCTCCACTGTATTAGACTGTTAAGTTTATCAGAAGTGCTGCTACAGTAAAAACTTGCCTGCGATGGCAAAATGGGCAGTTCTGACCTGAACATGCAGGAAACCAGGCCCGTGCAATAACCAGGCCTGTGTGGCAGTGATGAAGTTCAGATCCTGATCTGAACTTCTCTGAGGTTCAAGCATATCCAGATCAACACTTTTTTTTTTTTTGAGTTCCTATAGAAATGGAATATATTCATTGCCTGCCTTAAAATCTAATATTGAAAATGTTGTTGGCAGAGAGAGACCTGCTGCAATATCAATAGAAATTAAAAGCATTGATGACACCTCAAACTTTGATGAATTTCCAGAATCAGATATTCTTAAACCAACAGGTAACTATCTCCCCTTCTTGTCACTATTTTATATATAACGATAATGTAGGATTCCTGTTAAAGTAAACTCTGTAAGTCTACTTTGATAGCAAGTTATGGATAAGAGTCCTTAACCATCTAATACGGTAGTTCTCAAACTTTCTTCCGTGGTGGCCCTTTTTCCCATCTCCGCAGGTTTCCACGACCCACGTATGTCCGCCGAATTGAATCCTTCAGCTTTCAGAGGCTTTTCGGCAGACACTCTGCGCACGGCATGGCTGCCAAAAAGCCGCTGAGAGCGGAAGCGTTCTATTCAGCAGGCCTTTTGTGGTACAAAGAGCTCGCACCCCCCCTTCCCCTGGAAATCGGCCCATGACCCCCAGTTTGAGAACCTCTGATCTGATACTTGGGGGGAATTCTGAATGGTAACTTTTACTGACTGTGGGCCCAATTCTGCAAGTCCTTCATGCACGGAACTTCCATTGACACTACAGAGAGGCAAGGGCTTGTGGGAGTAGACTCCGTACAGGAACGCCTCACTTAACGTTGTAGTTATGTTCCTGAAAAATGTGACTTTAAGTGAAACAATGTTAAATGAATCCAGTTTCCCCATAAGAATTAATGTAAGGGGGGAGGGGAGGGTTAGATTCCAGAGAAATTTTTTTCAACCCAGCAAAATACTATATATATATATATATATACACATAATACACAATACACACACAGAGAGTATAAATTTTAAACAAACAATTTAATACTGGTACACAATGGTGATGATTGTGAAGCATGGTTGAGGTGGAGGAGTCAGAGGGTGGGATATTTCCCAGGAAATGCCTTACTGCTAAATCAGGGGCTCAGGACCCTTAAGAGGGTCACGAGGTTATTACATTGTGGGGAAGGGGTCGCACACTGTCAGCCTCCACCCCAAACCCTGCTTTGCATCCAGCATTTATAATGGTTTTAAATATATTAAAAAGTGTTTTATAAGCGGGGGCGGGGTGTCACATTCAGAGGCTTGCTGTTTGAAAGGGGTTACCAATACAGAAGTTTGAAAACCACTGTGCTAAATGAACCAGCAGTTTGCTGAGCAATCAAGGGTTAACTCTCGCACTCTAGAATGCTACAGTAAAGGAGGGAGGGCAGAGACATACACCCTGAGATATACAGTATATATAAATAGAGAGAGAGAGAGAGAGAGAGAGATGCACTTTCTGCTTTAAGTATCAAGAGTGGGGTTAAAAGTACACTGCCTTGTTAATTAGATCAGCAAGCCAGCAGCTCCCTCTGTGGTGTGTCTCCTCTGCTTTGTGGAAGATGGGGTAAGCAGGGTGCAGGAGCAGGGGGAAGGAGACACCCTGATATTGGCCCCCCCTTCTCCTCCTCCTCCGCACCCCACAGCAAGCAGGAGTCTCAGGGCGCAGCTCCAAGGCAGAGGGCAGGAGCAGCACATTGCAGTGGGGAAGGGACAAATGAACTGCTGGCAATTGATAGCCTGCTGAGCAGCTGAGGACGTTAGAAGGGAGCATTGCACAACTTTAAACAAGCATGGGATGACTTTAAATGAGGAGTTACTGTATTTTGCTGCAATATTTAGATGTAAGGGGGTTAGAGGGCAGTTTCAAACTTAAATCCACAAACTAAAGCGAAACTCAGAACTGTCAGATCTTTCTCCTTCTGCCTGTCTGTCTTCCTCGACTAGTGCAATACGTTTCATGGTAGCATTAAAGCCAAAAATCCCTCATAAAAGTGCCATTGATAACCTTACCTGAGTTTTTCATATAAATATGTTTATAAAGAAAACGTTCATCTTTTACTGTATAAATAAGACCAGGAGGATTCCTCTGGTGTTACGCATGACTACCATGGAAATTATAGTTGGGGTGTGGCTGTGCTTCTCGGGGCCCATTTGTGAGACTTAATATGTGTAATTTTGTAACATTCTCTAGTGTCATGGTGAAAATGGGTCTGCTTTAATCAATGAATGGCTGTTCCACCATGTGTTTCATTCGGGCAGCTTTTATGTCAAGGCCTGTTTGATGGATTTTTAACACAGCTTACACTGTAATAACTCCGTTTTTTTCTAGAACTGAAGAATAGAACTGGGAAAAGGAATTTTCTCAACCAGAAGTTGTATAATTTCTTTAAACTAAGACTGTGTCCAGCGTCCTGTATAATGAATACAGTTTAATATCTGAAGAATCTAATACGTGTATTGCTTTGTCTTCCAGTGACCACAAGTAACCATCCAGAGACTGATTACAAGAACAAAGACTGGGTCTTCATCAATTACACCTACAAACGATTTGAGGGGCTGACAGCCCGAGGGGCAATCCCATCCTACATGAAAGCAGGAAAGTAGTGAATTGAGACTCTTTCTGAGCCTTGGATCTTGTTTCTCTGTACTGTGTTTATGTCCTTAAAACAACTTACCTGAGGGCTATGAAGTCTTTGAAAAGTTTTTCAGGACACAGTATATTACACACCATTGTTATTTACTTGGATTTGTTTCTTACGCTCCATTGTAAACTTCCACAAAACTCTATCACTTCTGATGCAGGCAGATATTTTTTTGCTGCTTCAGGAGCAAGTCTGTGTCTGTTTTCACATTAAATTCCTTGCTTGACTGTACAGTCCAGTAGAGGAGGAGAGAGAAAAGGGCTCCTTAACTTTCTAACATCACAAAGCACATGGTATTTACAAAATATTTCACCAATCCTGCAATGAGTGATATACCCAGTCTGCCAGTTCTGCCAGCACTGTTTTCCTAATGGCAAAGAACTGTAGCACAGAGGAAATAAAGCAATAATTAAAGCTTGAGATAGATAAAACTGTCCAGTAAATTATCTAGTAGAACAACAAAACTTGTATTGCCTTAACCGTAGTTTGTAGTGCTATTTTTTATAACTCAGAAGCCTCTTTAATAGCATTTTTCAGCTCAATCAGTAGCCTCAAGTTGTGGTGCACTTTACTTTTGGTACTAAGACAACGACCCTCAAGCCATTAAATATTTTTCTAAATTAAAAATTGTGTAACACTTTGCTTTTTCTGAGCGGTGACAGGAGAAGCAGGCCACTCATGCTGGTAGAACTTATTCCATGGAAGCTAACAATTTCCAGCTGTTGTATTGAAGAACCAGCATACATAGAAATGGTTATTGTAGATTATTAGTAAACAAGCCAATAACATGAGCTGACCTACAATAGGAGTGGGAGGGGGCATAGGAAGGGGAGGGAGGAGAATCCATTTATCCTGATTGATGATGGGCCTCCTATGTGTAATAGGACAGGATGTGGGGTTTTCTGTTCTTGCTGCTGCCATCTCTTGGCCACATGTGAAATCTGCCAGCCTTGATCAGTTTCAAAGATGATGCTTCTAGTGGTGTGGAGTAGTGCCAAGCAGCAAGAGATGGCAAGAAGTGTGAAATTCTGCCTAGGGCTCTTCTACAAACCCTTATTCACAGTGGCCTAATCATCTTCTACTTAGTATTTCAAAGTTCCTGTCAGTACTAGGCTAAGACATCTGTACCCAGAGTCTTCCAAGGGGCGTTGTGAAAATTCTGGTACGTGGGTCCTGCCATGCCTCTCTTTGACTAATTATTGCCTAATGTAGTTTATGAAAGTGTCTTCCTTTATAATCAGGATGCTCTCCATGAGAGCCGCAAAGTGCCTTCCCTTGCCTAAACACCTCTGAGCTGTGTGATTGGATCAAACTAATTTGGAGGATTCTTTATCAGCTGAGCTGTTGATAATTCTTTTCCATGTGCAGGCAAGCTACTTAGCTACAAAATAGGTTAAATTGGTGCATTCCTAGTAGCATGTGCAACAGATAGATCCACCCCCTTGTGGTGCTGGTCTTCAGCATGCCACTAGATTTTAAATTAATGAAATTTTTCACAAGGGCATATCAATGTGAACAGTTTAAATTCCTGCTACATTATATTTTTGGTGCTGAACACTAAAAATACCTAGCATCTAAGAACTGTTTTCAAAAGCTAGATCAGTGTGTTAAGATGACCTGGGGGCGGCTGTTTGTATTTAGACCTAGCTTTCTAGACTAACAAAGGGAAGAATCTGTGATTGTAATGTAATTTTTTTAATGGCTTCATTAGGGAATATTCCACTAAATGTCTTTTGGATTAAAGTGTCACAGAGTAAATGTTGAGTGAAGGATTAATTTGAGTGCAAATACTGCATATAACTGGTGGATTAAGAGTGTTGGTGACAATTTAACATCTTCTCCCTATGTGCTGTAGCTATGAGACGGTCCAGAAACCCTGAGTCTGTGCTGTTGTATTTCTGCGTAGTAGGAGTTGGTTCAGTGCATTGCTGTGAGCAGTTTAAAGGCTAAATTCTGCCAATCCTAAATTCGAGTAATTTTTACTCTGACAACAGTGATTTTTGGGCCCATGGAGTTATTCACAAGACTATGTGAGGAAAGTAAAGGTCAGGGTCTTTATTTGCTAGCCAGTAAAGCATCCTTTTATACTACTTATAGTTTTATTTAAATCAAAGACTGGTGGTTATGTTTTAGATGTGGCAAAATTGCTCTGTCACTCACATTTTGAAAATGTTGCTTTATAAGCTCTTAGAAAGTGAAGAGCTCTTGGCATTTTTAACTATTGAAAATAATTTGGCAATTCTTGCTTTCTTAAAATGTGAAGATCAAAACCCTTTTGAAGCTGTTATGGTTTCGGAGTAAAAGGTTTTGAGACAGCAGCTGCATTATTAATCCTTTAATAAAAGGGACTGGTGTTTTTACAAATACCAAAGAACAAGGGAGAGAGCTATACAATTATACTTGTAGAGGTGTGCTGTGAAAGTCTATAAACAATACCTTGTTATGGAAATCTCTAGTGTACATGTGATTTCCGAATGCCTTCTGACGCCATGCTCAGATAGTCAGGTTGGGTGTTGTATAGTATTGTCCTTGAGTTAAAAAGTGGAGATCTTCAAAAGCACAAGTGGCTTTTAAGAACCTAACTTCTGTCGACTTTCAATGGGAATTAAGTGCCTTTGAAAATCTCCCCCGAAATGTGAAGCCTGTCAGTCATCCCTTCTAAGTGGCAATTTTCCCTTTACATCAAACCCTGCCTTTTCCTACAGGTATTTTTATCAACACTAGAAAAACAGTACTGTGTGTTATTTCTGGGAGCCACGCTTCACTGCTATCAGAATAAGATTTTTTTTTTTGTACTTTTTTTTTTCTAGGTATGCTACCAAACATCATTATTAAGTTAACAAGTTACCAGCTTGTGTATGTTCTCATTAGCTGATAAGTGGAGGTAATTAGGAATGCTTTGTGGTTTTTTGTTTTAAAGCTGCAAACAGATGAAGGTTGCAAAGAGTGGGTCTGATTCTTTTCTAGCTAGACCTGCAGGAGAAACTAATTCCACTATTAAACTTCCTAATTGATGATGTGACCGTAAGTTATGCTGCCGGTTCCTCTCTTTATGTTATGCCTAGCACAAAACTGCACTTAGGTGTCACTTATCACTGTGCCCTGACTCTGCCTTAAACTGTCAGTTGAAAAAGCGATCTGTAAATACATGATGCTATGACTAAATCGCATTGTAAACTTTGGCCACCTTGTTCTGTGTGATGCTGGGGGTCTCAGCAAGGGGAAATGCAACTTATTTTTATGGAAGGATCTTTACATTCTGCTGAGCTGTGTAAATAAATAAATAAATCCTCTTCAGTCAATGTAGTTTTGCAGCTCTGTTTTGTTTTTACAAAGGGGAATGTCTCTTGCTGATATTTGCGCTGTTGTATATGTGTAATAGCAATTACTTTGAAAGTAAGGTCCTTCACCTAAGCACATTGGCTTAGATATTGACTTTGGCATTTTAGCCCCTTAGACTGCAACTATGGATTTGATGATGGAAGTATCTTGATGTTGTTTAAAAAAAATAGACTGAGGATTGGTTCCTTATGTGCATTCTGCCTTTGCTCAAATGAATAAGTTGTTGCAAGTGAAAGAAATATGGTCTCTTCTCATAGTCCAGTGTTCTGAAAAAGAACATACCTGAGCCTTTCTAGAGGGTCATAAATATGAATCGCCACGGACAGATAAAAGGCAGTGACTGCTCTCAATTGCTAAAGGCTACAATTGTGTGAGATGTCACTGAGCTCAGCTTACTAACGTCTTCATTTTGGCCGTTTGCAACAGCTGGCCCCATGTATGAGGCATAACAGCACAAGAGATTATAATAAACCCTGGTACTAGGATAATCGGAAGACGCAGGTCATGACTATGAGATCATGTAACTGTGTGAGGGGGTGTACAAACCCCACACTGGGCAACATGGGGTTAAGGGATTATTTGGGTTTTAGCCACTCTCCCCACACCTGCAGCAAATGCTCGATCTGCTTTAGGAACTGAGGCAGGGAATTAATTCATTTGGGTGGCAGAGCTGGGGGTGTGCAGAGCTGCAGCCCACAGCTCCAGCAGGGCAGAGTAGAGGACGCCTAAGGCTCTGACACCTGCCCAAAGGAGCTCTCCCTGAGGGACGAGAGGACACACCCCAGAGACAACCAGCGAGGGAAGTATCCTGTGGACTATAGACGTTGGTAATCCTCTCTTACTTACTGTGGTTTGGGGTTCCCCACCAAGGGAAAGTCTTAGACTAAGATAATGTGGACGGAGACGGGGAAGGGAGGAAGAGGCCCAGGGAGGACCCACTTAAGCAGCCTTGGTTGCCAGACCACTGGTAGCTCAAAGGGCCCTGGGTTGGAGCCCAGTGGAGTGGGAAGGGCTCCCCTCCCCACAGCCCCATTGGCAGTCAGGAGTTGTGGGCGGGAGCACTAGACCACATTCCCCAACCAGACCCCAGTGAGCATTGTTATAAGCTGCTTTGGTGAGGAACGTGGTGTTCTTGTTTGTTAAAGTTCTGGGCCAGATCTCCAGCTGGTGTAAATCAGAATATAGCTGCTGATTTCAGTGGGGCTCCATCAGTTCACACCCGCTGAGGATGTGGCCCATTATTACTGTCAGGAGAAAGGATAGGGTTTATAGTTGCTGGGGCTGGGTATCAAGAAGGAGAGAAGTGGTTTGGTATAAAGAGGGTTACGTTTAGGGAGGTGGGAGTGCTGTAGGAGAATAAACTGCTCGCTATTTGAGGGATGACCTGATAGAGGCTCTGGTGGTGTGAGTGAAGATTAGACTCATTTCCTACCATGCTGTGGCAAGCCACAGCCAGCAGGTAGGTAGTTCAGACCTCAACACACAATGTTTCTGTCAAGTCTGCTTTTGAGCATAGGATCCATCTTTTCTTGCCAAAGCGCACAGCCGGGGGCCAATATCTGATCATCGCTTAAGTCTGTAATTCCACTTAATAGGGCTTGGGATTCCTAAAGCTCTGTTTACAAATACCTTAACCAGTGCTTCTGTATTCTGGGAAATTGCCCAAAATCTGGGAATTTGAGTAAAATGTTTCACCTTGGGAAATTGGGAATTTTCGTTCAAAACCTAAATAGTAAAATTTCATAAAAAGGCAAAGACTTTCCAAATCTAGAAAAGTCCTGGGAAGTTTACATAAAAAGGAAAATATTTGCGCTTCTTTTAAATTTCCCTCAAAATGCGTTCAATTCAATTGGTGAATATTTGTCATTGTGATTTTTCATAATTTGGCTGTGCTGTTCTGCTATTGGTGGTGCTTCAACATACTATATCATGACCGCACAAGTGAACTGACAAGTGCGCACATGCACTCACAACACACCAACCTCAGCAACAGCTGGCTGGCGGGTAATGAGGAGATGGTTATCAAACTTATCTTCTAGGTAAGGTTTCTTTCAATAATTAAATCTATTGCAATACTTACTGATTACAATTAATTTCTTGACCTGTCATTAAATCTCTAAAATTTTGTATTTAGTGCTTGCAGTTGCACAGAGAAGGTGGACCAGAGCGTTCGGTTGTTCCTAAATTTGTGACAGCATCTTCCTCCAGGCAAATATTAAATCTCTTCATCTATGTGTTAGGTAATAATATAGAATACGTTCCCTTCTTTGATTTAAATAGAAATTGAAATATGCATTATACTAATTATCGCATTCCATTATTTCAGAGAGCTCTTTCTGTTTTTATCTAATGTAAAAAATGAATAAAGAGATGGATAAGGCTGGTGAGAAAAGGAAGAGGACTGGCAGGAGCAGACAAAGATTTGTCCACGTCAAAACAAAAACGATGGGATAGCACCCCCGACAGAGTACTGAAGACGCAGGGTGAACTTCCATCAAAAGAGAAGCCATCTGCTTTCTAAAAAGTCTTTCAAGACTCGTGGCTTCAAGAAGGTAAATACAAAGACTGGCTGCAGAAAGTAGAAAACAATTGTTTTTTAGCTTATTGCAAACGTGATGTAAAAATCAAGGTAGGTCAGGGGTGGGCAAACTAAGGCCCATGGGCCACATGTGGCCCACCGGCCCTTTTAACCCAGCCCATGAGCTTGGGCTGGAGGGCAGGGCCACTGGCCCCGCCTCCAGGCCCAGGGTGCTGGGTGAGCGTGGCAAGCCGTGTGGCCCTGTGCTTCTGAGCCGGAGCGCCGGGGGCCAGCCAAGTGCCTGCCATAGGGCCCCGTGCTGCCAAGTTGGGGGTGCTGCCAGCCATGGGGCTGGGGTGCCACGAGCACTGGCAGCAGTGGGGCCCCGCGCTCCTGGGCCGGGCTGCCAGGGCCGGTCCGCGTGCTGCCTGCTGTGGGGCCCCTGGACCGGGGCGCTGCCTGCCATGGGGCCCCGCGCTCCCTGGCTGGGGCGCTGGGGCCAGGCCGAGCGCTGTCAGCTGCTGGGCCCCGTGTTCTAGCCACGGGGCTGGGCTGAGTGCCTCCACCTTCAGGGCCTTGTGCTGCCGGGGCGCCAGGCTGAGCGCCGCCAGCCAAGGGGTCCTTCGTTCCCGAGCGCCGCCAGCCAAGGGGCCCCGCGCTCCTGAGCCGGGGCGCTGGGGTGAGCGCCGCCAGCCAAGGGGCCCTGTGCGCTGGGGCTGGGGCCCCAGGCCGAACGCTGCCTGCCACGGGGCCCTGCATTCCCAAGCGTCGCCAGCTGCGGGGCCCCGCGCTCAACTGACAGCAGTAAACGGGGTCTTAAGCAGTGGGATCCCCGGTGGGGGCTTAGGTGGTGGGGTCCTGGGCGGTTGTGGTTAGGGTGAGGGGTCTCAGGATGGGACAGTTAGGGAACCAAGAGCAGGGGGCTTTGATAGGGGGTAGGGTCCCTGGGGTGGTGGTTAAGGGCAGAGGGAGTTGGGGGGAGTCAGGGAACAAAGAGCAGGGGGGCTTAGATAGAGGGTTGGGTCCTGGGGGGCAGTTAGAGTGGGGGGGAGGTCTTCAGAGGGGGGCGATCAAGAATGGGGGGGTTGGATGGGTTAGGGGTTCTGAGGGGGGCAAGTCAGGGGGCGGGAAGTGGGTTGGGGTTGGGTAGGGGGCAAAGCCTTCCCTACCCGGCTCTCCGCACAATTTTGAAACCTAATGTGGCCCTCGGGCCAAAAAGTTTGCCCACCCGTGAGGCAGGTACTAGTGAGTTAGATAAGCACGCCAATGGTAAAAAACATAAAGAAAAGGTTGAGACAGTCTCTAATACAAAGAAAATTGATGATATGTTTAATAAACAAGATTGTTCAGCAAAGTAGCAGGCCATTCTAATCTCTGCAATTTTAACTTGTTCTTCAAATTTTTGTGCTTTTTTTAATTTCACAATGTGAATATTCAATCTGTAGAACAGTTGACTGAAGTAGTTAAAAATGTTTCTCTGATTCCAAAATTGCTGAGGCTGTAACGTTGAAGAGAGAGAAATGTACTGCTGTAATTAGCAAAGTTTTAGTGCAAACTGAGACTGAGGAACTTGTAGAAAAATTGAAAGTTAATGAATTTAGTGTATTTGTGGATGAATCTACTTCAGGGAATAAATGTCTCTCAGTTGTGCCTTATGTTAATTGATTCAATGGCAAAATAACCTGACAGTTGTTGGAATTATTAAACTTGATGCCAAAAGTTGCACTGTAGAGGGGATTTACACTACTTTTAAAGAGTCCATGATGGAGAAAAACATTCCTTTGAATAATATTTTAGGTGTAGCCTGTGATGGAGCCAGAGTAATGATAGGGCCAAATAACTCATTTTTCTCTCTAAACTGAGATGATGTTCCACACGTAGTTTTAATCAGGTGCATTTGCCACACATCCTCTCTGATCTCTTGTTCTGCTGCAAGTGTTTCACCTAATTTTGTGTAGCAATTTATATCAGATATGACTGACTGTCCTGCACATAGTGTAAAAAAGAGAGGAGAAATTCGGGAGATGGTAGAATGTTTTCTGAAGTTCAAACGAGATGGTTAGCTTTACACCCATGTGTTAATAGAGTTCTGATCTTATGTGATGCCCTCTTTAACTATATGCAACTTGAATGTATCAGTTGCAAAAGCCCTCAAGCAAAATATATTTATGATGTAATGTGCAATCCAGAACTGAGAGCTTATTTGTTCGTTTTGAAATATGTTTTGGATTATGTGAACAAATTCAATGCTCTTTTCCAAAGCGCAAGACTGCTGATTCATGGCATCAAGCCAGAATCTCTGAAACTTTTAAAGCTTATAGCAGGAAATTACTTAAAGCCAAATGTACCAAAGAACTATTAAAAATTAATGAAGCATATCCCTCAAGTTTGTAAAAAAATTGAAGACATTTATACTAACGCTGAATGCAAAAACTGCTTAAAATCTATTGATCCAAACTTAGTGTAGAATATTCTCTCTGACATTCAAAGCTATTACCACACTTGTTGAGAAATGTAATGCAGACTGCCACTTGATTGTGGTATTTTCACAGAAGTTCAATTTGTAGATCCTGCAACATGCCTTAATGTTAATGTTGCCAAAGAGAAAAAAGATATCACTCAACTTTGTGCCATATTTAAGGTTGATTTCAACACTGCTCAGAGTAAACTTAGAGCCCTGCCATTATCTCTTGAATTAAATCAAATTGCAATTTTAAAAAGCAAACCAGTTGATAAAATGTGGCAAGAAATTTCACAAATCAAAGATTATTCAGGTCAATTCATGTTTGCAAATATAGCTGAACTGGCTAAAAAGGTTTTCACATTACCGCATTCAAATGCGGCAGGTGAAAGAATTTTTTCCATGGTAACTGACATAAAAACCAAAAAACCCAAACTTGTATGACAACCAAAATGCTCAATTCTAGTGTAGTTATAAGGTCAGCTTTGAAAGCAAAGCAAGAGAAATGTTCTAATTTTGTAATTACTATTAAGCACTTTTACTTACATTATAAAAATATGTACAGTGATAAAACTAGTAAAAATATTAATGATGGTAATGACGTTCCTAGTGACGACTCAGACCATCAGTCAGAAAATAGATAAAACTCAGAGATTATAATAAGGAAAATTATATGACTGTTCTTTCTGTTTGCATTTTTATCTTATTTTATAGTCATACGTTTACTTTTTATTTTTTCGAAGTAACTTTGATGTACAGTACACTGCAGGCGACATGCTATATTTATTAATACTTTTGTTTTTAAAAGTGAAATTTGTGTAAAGTACATTCTTTTCTATAATTTCAATCCTGCTCCTTGTGTGTTAAATATTTTATTTACTATATAAGTAACATAAATTTAGAATTGAAAAACACGTCTATGTATAAAATTAGTGTGAAATATCTCAAATGAATAAAAATAATTTGTATAGAATATATATTATATAGTTATTAAAAACACACATAAAGTTTTTTATTTCAAAATCTCAAAGGAACATAATCTGAGAATTTTTCACCAGATTTGGGAAATTTTTAGCGCTAGAGTGGGCAAAGTTGGCATCACAATATAGAAACACTGGCCTTAACCCCATCTCTAGTTCCAATCCGCTAGAATGCAGTAGCTGGGTGAAGGGTTACTGGAGCTAACTTAGAATTGTGCTTTAGGTTATTTTAATTGTTTTAAAAATGATCTAAGATTTAAGATACCTTCTTAGACTGTGAGGGCCAGCTTAGATGTAGAGTGGCTACTGAATTATGACCAGTATTCCCTGCTCTTACTGGATCTAATTAAAGATGCCTGTTTGTACAAATCATTCCTAGTCCCAGAAACCTGGTGGCATTTATCAGAGGGAAGCAGTAATGTCAGTTTCTTACCCAGGCCACTTTGCCATTTATTGAAATTAGTGAATGATAAAATGAAACTAAAACTAATTTTTTTTTTTTTTTTTTTTCCAGACGTTCCCTTGAGGCAGACTTACTGAGACTCTTGCTTCTTTGTGCAAGCTTCCATAATTGCCATCTACTTGATAAGCAGCTGGTAGCTCTTCTGCCTAGGAACTATAAATGGGCCTGTCTTTGACTCCCTAAGATCACCCACCATGTCAGAGCATGGGTGTAATTCAGGTGACACACCTTCCAATCTAGTGTCTTTTCCTTTGGACTGGTGGGCTGATACCTGCTCCATCCAGTGCTGAGAGCTCACTCCGTGTACTTTTAGATCCTCAGCGAGAAGGGGCTATAGAAACAGGGACTGATGTGGTAGCCTTTTGTAGCTCAAGGTATGAGTCAGAAGCTGGTCCTGGTTTTATCCTAAAGAAAATTCAAGGAATCTGATTTGTGCAGGCGTGTTCATGAAACTCATGGGGTTTTTGTTCTACACTGACAGAAATTATTGCTCCCAAAGATGAAGAAACTTGAGTCTTCAAGCTTCCCCACATAGCCAACAGCCTTCTGTGCTAGTCTCCACTGTACCCAGCCGGAGGGATCGTGAGCAGGGGCTGATGATTATGTCCAACAGTTACAGTCTTGTGCACAAGAGTCAGCCAGCAGCACTGACTCTAACCAGGAATGACATTGCTGAAGGGTGAGTAAAAACTGTCATACTCCATTGTAATAAATCCCCTTCTAGACTCTGCAGTAACCACCCTTTTATTTCCAGGTTACACTTAAAGCAACAGAACAGCTGTAGCCATCTGGACTGTTGCTACTTGTTTCGGTTGTGTTACTTAAAACTTTTTAGTAACCACAGTCTGGCAGGATACTTAGGGAACACCTGACAATGGTTAGACAACTCCCTGCTCCTCTGGTCTTGTACTCTGTAAGGGCTTTGCGTAAAGGACTGTCTCTGTTATGTGTGTACAGTGTCTAACAGCCCCCCTCGCACCCGGATGGTGCCCCTCACTCTCAACCCACAGCTTCCTTCACCCTATTTGGAAACACCCCCCCCCCCCACCATGACAATGCCCCACACCCCGCAGTCCTCTCGCTTCCTGACGGTGCCGCTCACTCCCGACCCGCAGCTGCCCACCCATTCTTACAGTGCCCCCTCACTCCCGACTCTCAGCCTCCCTGCACGCTGATGGTTCCCCTCACTCCTGACTGGCAGCCCCCCATCATAACCTGACAGTGCCCCTCGCACTCAACCTGCAACCCCGCTTCCCCCGCAGCCTGAGAGTGCCCCTCACTCCTGACCTGTAGCCCTCCTGCACTCTGACGGTTCCCCTCTCTCTTATCCTACCAGTGACCCTCAGTCCCTAATAAGAGGATGAGGGGGCTGTGGGTTGGGAGGGAGGGGCACTGGCAGGGTATAGAGGGGAGCTGTGGGTTTGGAGTGAGGGGCACCAGCAGGATGTAGGGGGCTGTGCCAAATAGATGCTCAAGATAAGCATCTCCCAGCTGGATCCTGAAGCCCAATCCCCTGCCCCAGCCCTGGGCCCACTCCAAACCTCAGGGGCCCCACAAATATCTATTAGTCCCAGCCCACAGGACAGTTAATCTGGCCCCGATCAAGTGGCAAGGAACATGCAGACCTTATATTGGCAAATGACAGTATGAAACCTTTGCCCCACCAAACTCTGTTTCCACTTGTTGTTCTCAGCTGGTAAGTGTTTTTAACCAGGGGTCAGGCTCAGGAACATGGTTTCCAAAGTGTGATTGAGCTATCAAAGAGAGGCAAAAACATCCCAAGTAATCCCTTCTCATCCATCTCTCTTTCTCACCGAAGAGGACAAAAGGAAACAGCCATTGGACCTCGGGAGCAGATCCTGCCCTGTAATTCGGTCAGCGATGCTACTGAAAATCTGTGGTAAGAATTTACCTTGAACCATGTCTAGTTTAAGATAAGAACCAAGAAGCATTTTATGATGGTCTTGTAACCATTTCTGACTATCACTTGTAGTTTATTTAACTACAAAGAGATATTTTAAAAAAACTTGTTTTGCTCTTTACTCACAATTCATCCAGCATTGTGAATTGTGTGGGGAACTCCAGTTACAATGGTGTAACTCGATGCCTGCATAGAGGCAACGGATTGTCTATAGCCAGACAGAGCAGAACAGACCTTTCCGCAGGGAAGACTGGAAGCGCATTGGGCTCACTGCGCCTGTAGTAATCGAGGCTGCTGGAAGCTGGAGCTCAGCTGTCGTTTGTTAACAGGCCATGGGGACCATGGCTGTGGTGATATACAGAGGTTGAGGGTGCGACCTGTGAAGCATTTGGGTGTTTGCGAGCAGCCCTGCTTGGGAGCCATGTCCCAGGGAAGGTTTTGTACTTCTAGGATGATTGTACAAGTTATAAAACACTTCAGATCACTAAAATCCAGCTCATTAGTTGGTGACAATTCTTCCACTTGTTACTCCTGGAAGAATTTCACACCCCTGTGTGTGCGTGCACAGAATTTTTGTCCCTCACAGAAATTTCTGTTTTCCTACAGAAAAATGACTTTTTGAGAAGGAAGCCACAAGAGCTGTAATGCACTGTATGTTTTGGTGTCCATGGCAGCCAGCTGGAGGTAAATCATTGCGGGGCGGGAGTGGGGAAGAACTGGACAGTAGCGCCTATCATGGGCCAGGCTCAGCTGCTAATCCAGGGATGGGTAAACTTTTTGGTCTAAGGGCCACATCGGGGTGTAAAACTGTATGGAGGGCTGGGTAGGGAAGACTCACCTCCCTGAACTCCCTGTCCCTCTCCCTCTCCCCCAACCCCTATCCAATCCCCTGCTCCTTGTCTCCTACTGCCCTGACCCCTATCCACATCCGTATTGCCTGACAGCCCATCCAACCCTCCTGCCCATTAGGACCCCTCCTGCCCCTTATCCAAACCCCCGCCCCTGTACTTCCTGCACCTCTTGCTATTCAGCTGCAGGGGGAGGGAGCTGCTCCCCCCCCCATGCCTGAGCCTTGGCTCCCACATTCAGAACCCCCTGATGAGCCCCACTTACCCAGCATCTGGACCCTCCTCTGATGTCTCTCCTAGCTCTATTCCTCCACACCCAGAACCTTGCTTCTTCTGAACCCCAGCCATGTTCACCTGGACCTGCCCCCCAGGCAGAGTCCCATTACTGTTGCTCACAGAACCCTCCCTCTCCCCCTGCAGCTAGATTCCCTACTGAGCTGCCTGCACCCAGATTGCCCTACCCAGAAACCTCTCATCCCACACCTGGACCCCCCCACCACATGCAAAGTCCCTGTAGACTCAGACGGTGTTTCTGGGCACCAGGCTCTGTCCTTGCCCTGTGTCAGGGTCAGGTGCAGTAGCCTCACCGCTGAGTCCCCGGGCATCTCTCACCTCTATGAAGCCAGTGACCCCTGCGGTCCCCAATGCCACACTTGAGCTTCCGCATTTATTTGAGAGAGGAATTTTTATTCTTTTGGTGCAAAATGCCCTGAATGACTTGTCTTCATTCTCCTTGTTTCAGGTACTGACCCCAGAAGGTACCTTTGTCATTTGCACTGGGGCAAAATAGAAAAGTATTTGGATTTTTGTCAAGGGACGTGTCTGTGTATGTCACAGGCTGAGCCGTACCATTGCGACATGTAGACGACCTCCTTCGCATTGTCCAGGCATTGGCTTCAGCCCGCCTTCTGGCTACAATGCAGAGCCATCCCAGGGCAGGTGCGGTCCACCTCCTGGGACCGGAGCCTATTTGATGGGTTACCAAAGGACTTAGCGCCCAGCTACAAATCCTCGCATTGACTCTGTCACTAATCTGGTGTCCATGACTACTGGCACGGGGGGTACGGTGGGCTTACAGAAACCTCCAGAGTTCACTACAGACATTCTGGTTCTCCTAAAGCAGGTCAGGCAAAGTCTCACCTGAATGCTGGGGCCATGCTAGTCATTAACATTACAGTCTAATGTTGTGCAGATATGTACTAGAAATGTGTTTAAACTCTGTAGGGTGTATGTGTCTGGATGGAAACGTAGCTGTGTGAAACAACAGAAGGCATCAAGCTGTCGGGGATTATCCTGCCACTGAGCAGAGACAGTAAGACTTGTTTCTGATATTACTGTTAAAGTCTGTTCTTTGTTGTTTTTATTTTCATGTTCTGTAATCCTAGCCCCTGTGCTTAAGAGAAGGGGGGGGTTCTGCAATGTAAATTACAAGCCCGTCGTCCATACTGCTTATTTGGGTTCTCATTTCCATAAGCTCTCTGTAAAAGTTTGGCAGTTGGGGTAATAAAATAGTGTGTGTGAGGTGCAGTGCGGGGGCAATAAAACACAGTGGCAGAGGTCTGGTTATTGCTACCCATGGGCTGTGTGGTGGTGGTGTTACCTAGTTTCTAATTTTTAGTGTCAGTCTGTGTTGGCAAAAGTAACAGGCCTCCTTGTAGGCCCTTGTATAAGTGCAGGGGTGGAGGAGGGAGGTGTTATAAAATAATAGGACAGTGGCTGGGGCATTAGGCTGCCCCCTGAGTGTTGTGGCTGATTTACATAAGGGGGGAGGGATGGTGAGCGGGCGGGCTTATGCTACCTTGCCTGCCATGGGGGGTACTTGCTAACTGGCTTCCTAATTTGAGACTAGGTGCTGCCTTAGGGTGAATCCTGAAACAGGCCAGCAGTATGGTGTATTTAAGTATCAGGTTTGACAGCTGGCAGCCTGGCCATGGGATGCAGAGAGGGGAAGACATACTGCAAAGATGCATCTACATAGCCCCAGAGCACTGGCACAGGGGCAAATGAGTCAACCCAGCTCCAAAGGGCGACAGGCCCTAGGGGGGAGGATTGACCAGGGATAAACAGTCACTTAAGGGAACTGCGGGGATGGGGGCTGGTCTCAGGCAGGTGAATGGGACGCCCCCTCCCCAGCCAGTCCTGCAAGATGCTGTAGTGCTGGTGCATGCGCAGTTGGGATCAATGTCACATTGGGCTGCCCGTCCAGCCAATAGGGAGGCGCTGGCGGGCTATAAAGCTGTTTCTGGCCCATGTGCAGGGAGCGGCAGTGGCTGCAGCCTCCAGAGCAGGGAGGAGCTGGAGCGGCTGCAGCGCGTGCAACCCGCCCGCCAGGACTAGGCATGGGATAAAGAGAAGGTATGGCTACCCGTCCCCCACACTTTTCCCCCAGGTCGCCACACTGCATGCCTCCCCTGCCCCCCACTTCTTACCTGAGCTGCTGGTTCCTTGCACTGCTCCTCGCCCCCCATCCTCCCTCAAATGTTCTGTCCCTCACGCTCACCACGGTCCCCTTCCTCCTCCTTTCCCCAGGTACTGGGGCGGGGTGGCTGGCCCGCTGCAGCACCCCAATAAAGGGTGTCTAAAAGAAACTGACAGAGTGTCAAACTAATTGAGTGTATAGATAAGAAACTAAAAGTGAGTGAGGGTGTCTAGAAGAGTGTCTGTGTGTGCATCTTCTAGACCCTCCCTCGGAGAGAGGGTCTAGAAGAAAGCCTCAGTGAGTCTCTCTGAGGATCTTTCTTGGAGATCCTGTCTCAAAGAAAGACCCTCTCTGGGGGGGGGGGGGGGCTGGAAGAGAGGGTCTGTAAGTAAGAAACCCCCCCCCCCCCCCCCCCCAGAGACAGAGTCTCTAAAACTTCTTTTCTTAGGAACGGTCTCCGAGAGACCCTCTCTTGGGGTGGGGGGGTCTCAAACAAAGACCCTCTCTTAGAGACACGGTCTTGAAGGAGAGACCCCCGCCTTAGAGACCCTCTCTGACAAAGGGTCTCTGAGAGGGGGGTCTTGAAGAGAAACTTCCTCTCTGAGACACCCCCCCCTCTTAGTAAGGGTCTCTGACAGAGGGGTCTCGAACATAGGATCGCGAAGAGAGACTCCCTCTCTTACAGACAGAGGGGTCTCACAAAGAGACCCTGTCTCCCTCTCTTAGAGACAGGGTCTTTAAGAGAGGAAGTCTCTCTTCGAGACCCTCTGTTCAAGACAGAGGGGTCTCGAACAGAGACTCCCTCTCTTACAAATAGGGTCTCTGACAGATGGTGTTGAACAGAGACTCCCTCTCTTGGAGACAGAGGGGTCTCGAACAGAGACCACCCCCCCTTAGAGACCGACAGGGGGTCTCGAAGAAAGACTCCCTCTCAGTCTTGGGGGGGTCTCAGAGATACTCCCCCCCCTACAGACCATCTCTTAGAGACCCCCTGTCAGAGACCCTTTCTAAGTAAGAGGGAGTCTGTTCGAGACCCCCTCTGTTTTAGAGACCTGGTCCCCGACAGGGGGGTCTCGAACAGAGACTCCCTCTCTTAGAGACAGAGGGGTCTCTCACAGGGGGGGTCTTGCAGAGAGACCCCCGTCTCCCTCTCAGAGACAGAGGGGTCTCGAAGAGAGACCCCCGTCTCCGTCTCTTAGAGACCGGGTCTCCGACAGAGGGGGGATCTCGAACAGAGACTCCTTCTCTTAGAGACAGAGGGGTCTCAAAGAGAGACCACTCCCCCCCTTAGAGACCCTCTCTTAGAAAGGGTCTCGAACAGGGGGTCTTGAAGAAAGACTCCCTCTCAGAGACCCTGTCTCTGACAGAGGGGTCTCGAACTGAGACCCTGACTCCCTCTCTTAGAGACAGGGGGTCTCGAACAGGGGGGTCTCGAAGAAAGACCCTCTCTGAGACCCCCCCAAGACTCTCCCCCCTTAGAGTGTCTCTTTTAGAGACCATCTCTTAGAAAGGGTCTCTGACAGGGGGTCTCTAAAACAGAGGGGGTCTTGAACAGACTCCCTCTCTTACTTAGAGACAGAGGGGTCTCTGATGGGGGGTCTTGAACAGAGACCCTGACTCCCTCTCTTAGAGACAGAGGAGGGTCTTGAAGAGAGACTCCCTCTCTTACTTAGAGACCCTGTCTCTGCCAGAGAGTGGCGGGGGGTCTTGAACAGAGACCTGGTCTGTGACGGGGGGGGGGGGGGGGCTAAAACAGAGGGTCTCAAAGAAAGACCCTCTCTTAGAGACTGTCTCTCCCCCTCTTTGAGACAGGGTCTCTGACAGAGGGGTCTCGGAGAGACTCACTCTCTTTGAGAGGGTCTCTGTTCAAGACCCTGTCTCTGAGACTTGGGGGGGGTCTTGAAGAAAGACACCCCCCCAGAGACAGGGTCCCTCTTGCAGCCTGTGTCGCAGAAAGGGTCTCAGACAGAGGGTCTTTCTTCGAGATCCTCTGTCAGAGACCCTGTCTTGGAGACAGACCATCTCTGGAAGAGGGTGTAGATGGAAGACGGTGTCTGAGAGAGAAACAACCTGAGTCTCTCAGAGACAGACCCTCAGAAGCCAGTGTCTGGTGGAGGCTCAGAGAGAAATGTCCTGACTCAAGATGAGTTTCCCCCTGACTGACGTTATTGTGTTGTTAACATCCACTGTAACAGCCCTGACGACCCCCCCAGCCCTGCCCTCTCCTGCCAGCCTGTGGCTCATGTCGGGAACAAGCTGGAGGCAGCAGGCCCGGCTGCGGGTAGCAGCACTTCCTGTGGAGCCAAGGCGAGGTCCTGTAGCCGGGGCAGTGGGTGGTGTGTGCTGCAGCCACGCCCACTCCCCACATGTGGGCTGGAAGTGGCTTTATAGCCTGCCCGCGCCTTCCCATTGGCAGGATGCTGGGCCCCACGGAGCATGCGCTGGTGGCATAGTTTAGTGCAGGACAAGCTACTGATCATTTTACAGCCCTTGCGTGCTCTCTCCCAGCAGGCGTCTAGTGCAGCCCTGCCCCACTGTTGCTAGGTGGAGAGGGCGGGGAGAAGAGAGGGACAACTGCCCCCAGGCCCTGTGCTCTGGGTGGTGTTCTCTCTTCCTCCCAGGGAGCAGGCTGTAGCCTGGCAGACCTGATATTTAAATAAAGATACCTAGAGTACAGGGGGTCCCTTTGGGGACACAGGCTAACCCCACCCCTACTGTGAACCTAGCAACCCCCTGCCCCAGGCCCAGTGTCAAACCAACACACAGAGCCATTAGGCTACCCCCCCACCAGGCCTCAGCCCCCTTATTTGATTAGGCTAAGATTACAGAAAATGAGACTAAAATTAACAACAGCGGACAGAGCTTCACAGGAATAGCAGAAGCAAGTTGTTACTTGAACCACCCCTGAAAGCATTGCATGCTTTCTAGACACAAGTGACCAAGAGATTAATGCCCTAGCTGAAGCCTTTTCTCTCACCTGAAGTCTGTTCTGGGGTTTTCTAGCAGTTGGGTTTATATAGAGAAGGCATCTCTTCATCCATGTTCATCATCATGAGCAAGGATAGGCCTCTGGTTCCTGCTCCTTTAGAGTTCACATCTCTTTGTATGTAAACAAGCATGCCTTCTGTTATTTCACAATGCTACCTTTACATCCAAACCGATACTTAAAACTCTGTAAGGTGTAACATGTATTTATAGTATATACACACCCACAACTCCTTTAGTATCTGTACAACATTGGACACACTCCCCTCTCCCCCACACCATGCAATATTAATTTAGTTTGTCCACACACCTGAGATGCTTTTGGGAGAACTGGAACATTCGCAGCAAGTCCAGCTGACCCGAGGAAAGAAAGCATAGTAAGATTAACAGACAATGGAAAAGTTAGGAGATTACACATAAATAGACACCATCGCTGTCTTGTGCAAATGCTGTTAAACAGCTATCAGCCAGTGCTGGTCATTTATATTGCAAAAGGAAGAGAAATAATTAAAATCAATTCAGTTTTACACAGAACATATGATTGTCTCCTTCCTTCTTAATAGGGGACTGTGGAAGGCTACTGGGAGCACCTCAAACCTCTCTTCTGCTCTCCACACTGACTCAAAAACAGCAGAGGCTTGACTTGAAAAGGTGTGTGTGGGGGGGGGGGGGGTTGAACAAAGGAGTCTGAGGCTCAGAGGGTATGTATGTCTACACAGGGGTAAAGGGGCTTCTAGCATGGCCATCCAAAGTCAGCTGACTCAGGGCTAGGGCTGCAGCCCAAGCTCTAGGACTGTCCCCCTTCCCAGGGCTTTAGCCCAAATATCCACAGTGCAATTTTTCAGCTCCAGGGCCCAAGCCCCATGAGTCTGTCAGCTGACCTGGGCCAGCCACTGGGTTTTTTTATTCCCAGAGAGCACATGGGCAGCACCCTGAGGAACAGTTTGCTCAGCTCCCTGTCGCCTGCTCCAGAGAGGAAATGCCATGCAGCAGCAGCACCCCCTCTCCCCCACCCCCAAAAATGATGTGGCTTCACCCAGCCCCATTCCATTCCCTGCCTCTGGGTACACTCTCTCCCTAGGGTGGCTGGGCTGCAGAAGGAGCAAAGGCTGGGCTGCCCTGTTTCATACTCTCCCCTGACACTGACAAAGTATTCTCTGGGGATGGTGGGACACAGATCAGCCCCGTGACTGCAGTGTAGACAACCCCCCGCGGAGAGCAGAGCTGTGGGTCTAAGTGGCCCAGGGAGTCCCGATGGGATCCCTGCAGTGAAACACGCCACCCCTTGCAGCCGCAAAGGCGTGACTGAGCGGAGTGTTACCATGCTAGGGTAGGAAACGCCCCGCACTGACGCCAGCCTGTTTCTACAGCCGCTTTTCCAAGTAGCACTTTAGTGTAAAAGCCTCCCTGGCAATCTTAAAAGAGCATCTACACCAGGGGAGGGGTGTGTGTGTAACAGCTCTGCCCTTACCACTCCCAGCAGCAGTGGGCAGGGCTCCAGGCACCCTGAACTTTTATTGCAAAGAGGGAAGCACTTGTAAGCAATTCCCTAGCTGGGAATAAGAGAGGCCCACGGTGCAGTGTTGTCTGCAGAGTAAGGCCTAAGGCAAAGCCTTGAGTAGGAATTACAGCGCCTGTCCGCCCCAACCCATCTCTCACCCGCATTAGCTTGTATCTACCTAGCTCTAACACAAGACAAGCTCTATAACCCCGCCCAGGGCATGCACCAGAGTGGCCAGCCCACGCAGCCACAGCGTCCCGGCCAGTGGAGCGAGCTAGATCAAAGCTAACCGCACCTGTGCTGGGGATGCACCGAGTGACAAACCCAGCCGTCACCCCCTACCCTTCAGCTCCTGCTCCTTAGTCTTTCTCACTGGCTGTGGCTGGATCCTGTTACCCTGCTGGCAATTGCACCAAGCACCAGTTTCCATGGCCGCTGAAGACATCTGCTGACAAAGAGGAGGGACAAGGCAGGTGAGGTAAAATCTTTTATTAGACCAACTTCTGCGTGGGAGTGACAAGATATTGAGCTTGCACAGAGCTCAGCCCCCTTGTCTCTCTAACACCCTGGGACCGACATGGCTACAACAACACTGCATACGGCAGAGAGAAGTTACAGCAATCTGTAATGAGGGGGACCAACAGGAGGCGCTGTGCCCCATGGCGATAAGGGTGCTTAGACACGTTCCGTGCTCCATTGGTCAGATACTGCAGCTTGTAGCTGTTGGATCAGTTCTCAGGCACGGGATAGGCCCCCTGGTCTGGGCTCTAGAACGAAACATTAGGGGGGACACCAAGAGCAGTTTCTAACAGGACTGATCTGAAAGGAATCCAGCAACTCCCTGAGGACTAGGCTTAAAAGGAACCTGAGAGCTCATGCCCTGAATAACTTAGTCGTGCCAATATAGTACTAATGCCAAGGCCGTGTCTTCACCGGGGGAAAAGGGGCTAAGCCAAGTGAACTAAACACCCCCGCTGCAAGGCAGCTGAGTGAACCTTGGCCGGGAGTCTCATGTATCCATCAGCTAGGGCATTAAAACCATGGGCGCACTACCTCACCTGGCAACATGGGGTTAATGCTCCCGCTGCCTTGGGCATTTCCAACATGTTATGAGCCCCGTGTCAGCCTTGTTCCCTACTGAAGATGGGGCCTAAGGCAAATGCTGTCACACAGCCAAATCTGCTCCCCCCTCAAGCACTACAAGGAAAGAGGAAAGTGATAAGCCTGCCTGGTGGGTTAGGGGTCCAGCCCCACCAACAGAAGCCCCCATTCCAAGAACTCGCATCCTGCGAGAGCAACAGATGTGGGGCCTGGCACTCCAGTGAGGTTTTGGCAGTAACTTCGGTGTCAGGCACACGCTGCCCTGGCACAGCCCCCCCTTTACCTCTCTCAGGGCGACCTGACCCTGCCAGCAGCTCTCATGCTGCTGGGCAGAGCCCGCACAGCTTCTTGGGCTGTGGGTGATGCGGGCAGTTGTGTCGTAGCAGAATGAGGAACCGGGCTCACGCAGGGGAGCCGTCCATGCTGGGCCCATGGCAGCAGTCGGCCTGGAGGCCCATCAGCCTGTCCACCCCTGCGCTGTCCCCGGGAAAGCCTCGCTCAGGCGCTTCTCCTCCAGCACGTGGATCAGGGCATTTCGCTGGTTCACCACCTCCAGCAGCTGGGCCAGGATCTCCTTCTCTGCCAGCCTGTCCTGGGGCATCTTCAGTGTCTCTGCAGGAGCAGAGCAGGGAGTGAGTTCCTAGAGCCCGCTGCAGCCAGCGCCTAGCACAGCATGTGAGCAGGCTGAGATCCCATGTCTCCGGAGCCCAGCGCAGCATGCGAGCAGGGTCACACCCACGTCTCCCACCCCAGGGAGCTGTCAGGTGCAAGCTAAGGGAAACTGGTCCCTACAAAGACTCCCCGGCAGCGATACTGGAGCAGGAAGGGGCAGGGTACGTCTTCAGGCTGAATGGCGTGGATCTGCCCTGCTCACCTGCACTGCTCCAGAAAAGTGAGTCAACCTGGACCTGAGGAGCCTCCTGCTTCTCAGCAGGGGTCAGGGAGGCAGTGATCAGAGACAGGCCGCCTGGGTTCTACTCCTGGTTCAGCCGCTCACCCGCTACAGGAAAGTCACCTCAGTTTCCCCTGGCTGTAAAAATCACATCCCCACCCCACCCCAGAGAGAGAGGAGACCGAGTTCCGGGTCACCCATGGGAGCAGAACTCCAATCTCCCTGAAGGACAAGTGCTCCACAGGACTCTTGAGAGGCACCAGACTACCCTGTGGGAGGACAGACTCCTGCAGATAACCCCGAACCAGCACGTCGGTGGCAGGCGTAACACAGGGAACTGGCCTGTGCCCGCCCAGCACTCAGCAAGGGGGTGGGGAGGCTCTTGGCACTGCTGACAATGGATACGCTCAGGGATGCTGAGCACGCCCTGCTCCTGGTGCCTTGCCGGGTGGGCGGGGAATCTGAAGCCCCACCAGATTAGTGACCCGTGCTGGCAGAGCACTTTGGCTGGAGCCTCCATCCCGAAAGCGGGAAAGGTGCCCACTGCAGAGACATGCTCGGAGCCGGAAACCTTTAGTGCATGGAAAGCCCGCGGAGCAGCCCTGCGGTTGGAGGAGGCTCAGAATAACACCGGGTTGTTCCCATCACTTGTGGCACCTTCCATTTCAACTGGCAGGGCAGGAAGGAACCGTGCGGCCGCTCATCAGGCACCTGCCCAGATGCCTGGAAAAGGAAGCCGAAAGGCCACGAGGGGCGGGCTCCCTCTTACCTTCCATGTTCATGTAGCGGCGCAGTTCCTGGTCCAGCTGACACTGCTGCTCCTCCAGCTTCAGCTCTTGTGCCCTGCAGGGGAGAAAATAAGAGCTGTGTCCGTCCCCAAAGCCAGGACAGCAGCAGCCCAGGGCTTCTGCCCCGTGGGCCTTTAGTGTTGGGCAGATCTCCACTCCCCAGAGGAGAGTCCTCTGCCCCGGGGCTCTTTCTCAGAGGCAGCAGGTGCATCTAAGGACACTGGTAATACTCCTGGGGGGCTGGAACTGGCAATACCGTAAGCACGTTCGGCACAGCATACATGGAATAACTTTGGGCACAAGGGAGCTCATGTCTCCCTCTGCTGGCTGGGGAGAGGACGTGAGCAGGCCAGGTGCATGCTGGGAAATAGAAACAGCCTTCTTAGGCCACTGTGGTGGGTTGCTGGGATTTTAAGGTTCAGTCTTAAATCTGGCCAGCGCTAGATACTGTCCCCCTGGCCTTTCTAATTGATAGGGCTCCTCTCACTCCCAACACTGGGCCACCAGACCCTGCCACTGGTCTGGGACAGGCACATCGCAGGTTACTGACCTTTAGCGGGGGAGAAAAGATTTATCTGCAGTTTTGTTTAAAAGAGCAGCTGCTGGGACTGTTAGAGAAAGTCCTGACTGGGGCAGGACAAGGCCAGAGCTCAGGTGGGGCTAGTGAATGAGCAGTGAATTGCACTGATCCTGTGAATCCCAGTATCCCCCCGGCCCACACACACAATCGTGTCTTACTCAATCATGAGCTCTGACTCCTCGGAAACCAGGCTGTTCTTCTTCTGCACCAGAGAGAGTAACTGGTTCATCCACTGGGTCTTCAGCTCAGACTGGGTCCCTGGGGGCGGGAAGGGGGGAGACTGCGTGGGTAGGACATAAAGGCGCCCGAGCAACAAAGCAGATGTCATGGATCCAGAGATAAGTGCTGGTGAATGGGGGTTGGGGTGATGATGCCCGTCCCTGTGGGACCCCGAGACAGGGCAGCCTAGTGCCTGTCTGCAGGCACTAGTACATTGGGATCCCTCCTACCTCCTTCGTCTCGCAGGGATCGCTCCAGCTTTATCCCCTTCTCCTCCAGCTTCCGGAATGTCACTTCGATCTCCTCCAGACGCCTCTGGATGGACTGCAATGCACCAGAGAAAGGTCACCTGGATACGTGCTCTTCCTCTCCTAGCAGCTCTAACCTCTGGGGAAGGGTCAGACTAGGGCCCCTCCAGCTGCGGGCAAGGGGGAATGGGTGGGATGACAGTGGGAATGGCCCCAGGAATTAAATTATAATGTTACACCTTGTACGGCACCTTTAATCAGCGCACTATCATCGCCTGGGCTGAGCACCCCGGGAGGCAGGCATTAGCTTTCCCCATCTGTGAGCCAGGAGCCGGGGCCTATGGGCTGGATGTGGCCCGCGGGCTGTAGTTTGTCCACCCCTGGTTTAGAGAGTTTTCCTAATAGCTAGCCTAAGTCTCCCTTGCTGCAGATGAAGCCCATTACTGTTAGTCCTGCCTTCAGTGGTCCTGGAGAACAACTCATCACTGTCCTCTTCATAACAGTCCTTAACATCTCTGATGACTGTTATCAGATCCCCCTGCATGACTAAACATGCCAATTTCTTTCTAATCTTCCCTCACAGGTCAGGTTTTCCAAGCCTTTTAGCATTTTTGTTGCTCTCCTCTGGACTCTCCAATTTGTCCACATCTTTCCTAAAGCCCGGTGCCCCGAACAGGATCCAGCTCAGGCCTCACCAGTGCTGAGTGAAGCGGGACAGTTACCTCCCATGTCATACTACGGCACCATGTTAATACGCCTCAGCCTTTTTCACAGCTGTACCACAAGGACGACTCTCACTCAATTTGTGATCCACTATCAGCCCCAGAGCCCATTACTCCGCATTATCTGGCTGTGCATTTGATCTTTTCTTCCCAAGTGAAGTACTTTGCACTTGTCTTTAATGAATTTCATCTTGTTGATTTCAGACCAACTCTCCAATTTGTCAAGGTCATTTTGAATTCAAATCCTGGCCTCTAAAGTGCTCGCAACCCCTCTTAGCTTGGTGTCATCTGAAGATTTAAGCATCCTCACCACCCCGTTCTCCAAACCAATCCCCAAGAGAGTGAGTGAATAGTGGGAGGTGGGAGAGAGAATGTTAGCGAGAAACTTCAGGAGTTAACACAACATGGTAAACAGATGATGCACAATTGCGTACACTATCACTGGGGATGGTGGGGGTTCATCTTCCACTGAAACACCCACCGTTCCTCACCAGGACTAGATCAATGGACCATTGGTCTGTTCTCATGCAGCCATTTCTATGTTCCTAGTTCTAGCCACTGGTGTAGACAGGAACAGAAAATCCCTGACAGTAGGATGGGCTGGTACCAAGGGAGCTCTGAACTGGCCTATTGAGAGCTCTCCTAGCCCAGTGTCTGCAGTGACTCTTGGAGATTCTCCCGCCGTTCCTTACTAGGACAGGCACTGGTTAGAGTCCCCCCAGCACCAGGGCATGGGCATTACCTGGGCTTTGCAGAACCGCTTCATCTCTGCCTCTCTGGCGCGGCGGTTCAGCGTTCTCTTCCAGGTGGGATATTTTTCCTTTTCGCCCAAACCTAGGAGAGCCTTGAAGCACAGCACAAGAGCCAGGGTCAGAAGGGGGCACACGTCCCATGGGGCTCCACAGAGCAGTCACAGGGCCCTGAGGCCTAGGGCTAACTGAATGAGCCACAATTCTTCTTTATTGTTCTTGAAGCACCACCCCCTGGCCAGCCCTTTACAATGAGCAAGAGGCAGGGCTCTGCCCCAGGGAGCCTACAGTCAAGTTAGACGGTGCAGTTTAGGGCAGAAGGAAAAGTGATCAAGGGGGGAGGGCAGGAGAGAGTCTGGGACCCACTTACTGCGAGTTAAACCTTGTGGTGTAGACAGGGCCCCCATGCGAGTCCTCTTAGCCCAGCAGTCACACCCACATAGCTACATTAGTACGAGTCTGTTGCACTAGCAGCTCTGTGGACTTCAGACTCCTCACACTCACCGTCTCTGGGAAGTACCCAAGATCTTGGCTCTCCTCCTCGTTCTCCTCCTCGCCATCACTCTCAGTCTCCGCTCCGTCTGGGCAGAGGAGAGCAGTTGATTTAGGGCTTGCCCCGGCCAGGTCCCCTGGCAGTCAGGGTACAACCTGCCTTCACCGCTGTAAATCCCTGGTGGGCCCGGCTGTGAAACGCCCAGATCTCCAGGGCTCAGACGGGGGAAGTGGCCGGCAATGGGACCAGCCCATTCGGTCTGGTTTGGCCAGGTGTCTCCATGGCTCCCTCGGGTCCGGGTCTGCCGGCTGGGGAGCCGGTGGGAACCAAGCGCAATGGTGGGTTTGTGAGCTGGGCGCCTGTCCCCTGTGAACTAGGTTGTGCCCCACCCCCCTCATCTCACAGCAGCTCAGACGGGCAGCGGGACCGAGCGAGCTGAACCAGCTGGCCAGGGGGGAAGGAGCCTGCACAGTCCACTGTGGGCCACCCAAATTCCTGGGCCCCAGTTACAGCCTGGGGCAGTAGGGAGATCAGCCACCTCCACGGCAGTTTCTGCCCTGTAAGTCACGGGGGCACCCACGGGTGCTGTAGGGGAGGGGAGAAAGCATCTAGACATCTGGTGCTGGGGAGAGGCGGGAGGGGAGTTCACAGCCTGGCTGGTAACTGAGAGCTCAGCTGTGCCAGAGACTCAGACGCTGCAATTACCTTCGGCCTCCTCGCCGAATCCAGGCTCGGCCCAGCAGATCTGCCCTCTCTCCAGAGCACCCTGGTCCTTGGCCAGGGCGGCGCTTGGGAACGGCTCTGAGCCTGCCCGGTGCTTCCCAGGCCCCCCCTGGCTCTCTGTCTCGGAGTCCAGGCTGAGTGTGGACAGCTCGAGCTTTTCCCAGGGCGACAGCTGAATTTTCTTCCTCTTCCTGGTGTCTTCCCCCTCCTCCTCGGCCTGCCTGAAGTCGGGGGGTGCAGGCCCCCTTTCCGGAGGCTGAGGCTCTGGGTTGGGTGCCTGCAGGGCTGCGCCCGAGCTGCTGCGTTCACGGAGACTCTGTTCTTCCTGCCGAGACCAGCCATTGGCCCGATCTCCTAGGCCAGCCCCCGGCTCCTGAGGCTGGGCCCTGCCTGCCACACAGGAGGAGATGGGCCTTTCCATATTCTCCTCCAGCACAGTGCGGGGCTGAGCTGCAGGTTGCTGCATGTCTGCCCTGCCAGAGCTTCTGTCCTCTCTGTCTGGGACGGCGGCTCCACCACCTCCCTCCCACGGCTCTGAAGGCTGTTCCTCTGCCGGCTGTTTCGGGAAGGAGGATGGACTCCCGGGAGGGCCCTGCCCATCAGAATCCACACTCAGCTTCGCCGCCCCAGCAGCCCAGCCCAAGCTGCTGGCGTTGGAGGGATCCTAGCAGGGGCCAAATGCAGAGGGTTAGAACTGCAGCTGGGACACAGCTATGGGGAACTGCGTTTGCTCGCTGGTTACCAGCTCAGCCCAAAGCCCATTTACTGCTCTGCTACTGGCAGGGCTGAATCTGCAGGGACGGGCCCAGCCGGCCAGTGCTGAACACATCCCACTTACCGCCCGTGGTGCGGCCCGTGGCGCGGCCCGTGGCGCAGCCCGTGGCGCAGCCCGTGGCGCAGCCCGTGGCGCGCTGTCCGGCACCTCCACGCTGTGGGGGATGGAATAGTGCAGCAGGCAGTAGAAGCGTCCTGGGGAGGGAAACCAGACAGCATCAAAGGAGGACTCGTGGGGATGCTGCCAATATCCTCAGTCCTACGCTCTCATCATTCTGCATCAGATTCCTCTGCTACCCTCCCTCGCCTTTACCACAGGTAGCAACACCACTGATTTCAACGGGCCGGCTTAGTGGGCAGAGAACACCGCCTTCCACGGTGGCCAACAGCATCTCGTTGTTGCCTTGTACTCCCCCGTCTGATGTCCCTTGTCTTGCACTGAGCTGCTGCCCCAAGGAGCTTACAATCTCTCTGCTCTGTGTTTGTACAGAGCTGAGCACAATGGGCACAATTGTGCTCCTGGGCACTACGGCCATGCCAATCATAAATAATCAAAACTGAGGGATAAGGGTAGTGTAGAGTCTGGATCTAGGGTTGCAGTAACAACCACCACCTGGAGGGGATCAGAATAAGAGAATGAGGAGACATGGAGCAACCTCCCGCCTGTACTGGATTACCAGTGGAACCCGAGGGAAGGTGGAAACAGATAATATTTATATATTTAATCCAGTTCAACCCCTCTATCAGTCATACGACTTTTCTAATCAAGAATTGTCTGCTTACTGCAGCTCCCTCCTACACTGTGTCAGTGCTGCTATATTCCTTTATCTCTGTTACTGTCTCAATCCTCAGGGAAGAAAACAATGTGTCCTTTCAGCAATCCTGGTTATCCCAAGAATAACTACATTAAACACACAAAAGTAGCTTTTATAAACCCTATGGCCAGCGGAAATGTTCCCATGGGGCTGGTTTTTAAATTATTTTCTACTGAAAACAGTTGTTTTTAAGCAAAAGTTGTTTTTAAGTTGGGGTTGGTCCTTCTTTGAGCAGGGAGTTGGACTAGATACCTCCTGAGGTCCCTTCCAACCCTGATATTCTACAATTCTATGAAGCATTCCCCTGCCATTGTTGGACTGGTAAATATTTCACTGGCTAAAAACCTGTGAGGAAATGGAACAAAGATTTGTCTATGCCACTAAAACAAACGCGTATTCGTAACTCGCATTAGCTATCTCGGGTTAGCACTGCAGTGTGGACACAGCAACCCCAAGCTGCCCTACGGGCTTTACCCCAAGCAGCTCACGCGGGTGAGCAGCCAAGTTGCTGCGTCTTCACTGCTATTTTAGCCCAGGTTAAAGAACAGACCTTTTGTACAATATAGATATGCCCTAAAACAAAAAGGAAACTGACATTGGCTGGTTTTCATTGGCCACACTGCAAGAAGTGCAAAGAAGAAAGCAAAGAGCAGAAATAGTGGTAGGTTGACTGGATTTTACAGTTCTCTTCCTTTTTAAACGCCAGAAGTTCTCAGTAACATAGGGGAAGATATTGGTTAATCACATGATTTTAAGTGGACACGGTTCCTTTAATGCAGGTTGTAAACTTAATGGAACCAGGAGACTGAAGTCCTGCATTTCCGACCCTGGTCTTTAACTCACCCTTCCTCCCCACAGCTGGTCCCTGCCAGTCATGTGTATTTTTCCACTGACGTAGCATTAGGGCAAGTGCCACACACAATATCCTACCTGGAATGGCTGGTGTTCTGCCATGATGAATAATTTAGTGAGTTAATAAAACTCAGCGAGTACTAGACCCATGCCCTGGAATTTTAAAGTAGTCAGCAAATTACAGGGAATCTTTTCATTTAAAAACATCTTCCTTCCTCTGCCTCCCACCCCGCCTGTGGGAGTTGTGAGCACCTTTCATTGTTGCATCAGAACAGTGTGGAGACTGGGGGCTGGCTCCTGATCAGTGTACACACACACCTCTCAGATGAGGAGCCTTTCCGTTGGGCTAGGGGGACTCAGCTGACTCAAGACTAACTCAATGATGCCCAGACCGCCCCGGCCTGTAGTTTCTCAGGGCTTGTCTCCGTACCCAGCCCCATTCCCGGGACCCACCATCATCCTCGTTGAAGGCAAAGTCTCCTAGGCGCAGAGTGGCTCCACACTGATGACACTGGAAGCAGCCTCGGTGGAAGAAGTGCCCCTCGGCGCTGACTCGCTCCAGGATGTACACCCGCTTGCCGCAGAAGTAACAGGCGTCGCTGCTCTCGGCCGGGGAGCTGAGCGAGCTCTGCGGGGGAAGCCAGGCAGCCTTGGGGCCGGGCCAGCAGCTGCCCTGAGCTACTCACGCGTAACCCTGACCGGCCCAGCCACCTGCCAGGCCCTAACTGCTGGGCTCCCTGTTTGTGAGCTTGGACTCGGGCTCGAGAGCCCCGAGGGGCGGTTGTGAGAACTCCCGAGTTGGGAGAGCAGAACCTGGCATAGGAATACAGGCGGGGGGGATGGGAATGGCTAGTCACTGGGGCGGGGGAGGAGCTTAGAGGGATGCCAGCAAGCTTTGCTTTGCACAGCCCCATCCCCTCAACCCTACCTAGTCCAGTCCCCCCGCAGGGCCCACTTGCTCCAGGGCGGGCAGTGTAAATTCCACCTAGAAGAGACGTCCTCAGGCTACCACTAATATTAGAGCATAGCCCCGCTGGCCCAACAGGCTCCCCACCAGGTACGCTTCCCTCTGAGCCGCTCGGCACCTCCTCAGGCAGCCAGCCCCTCCTGCAGCGCGTGCACCTGTACTCTATTTTTAGCACGCCAGCTTGACTGCAGCTGGAGCGGGTACGTCTCCGCGAGCTGGAATTCACATCTTCAGTGTGGATGTCCCCTCACATGCAGCAATGCTAGAGCCACCAGGCTCTCTAAATACTTCAGCCACTGCCAACCTGGTCTGGATTCAAAGCACCAGCCCAGGGAGATGGCTCCTTACCTCAATACCCACCCCTGGAGCGCTTTAACCTAAGCTCAATTTCCCTCGCCAGCCCCCAGCTCCCATCACAGCCAATGCAGGAGACGTCCGGCCGCCCACACCGCCACCACGGCTGGCGTGACAGAGACCGTTCCCAACTAACGCGACTAACCTGCCGCCCGCCTGGTATGGAATCGGAAGCGTTGGTCTCAGCGGGTTGAGGCTGCTCTTGGTGGTTAGTCCCCCGGCCAAGGTCAGCAATGTACACGTCGCCTTCCGCCCTTGATTCCAGCTATACAGCAACCCAAAGGGGGAAAGCGAAACACATGACTGTGGCCAGTGAACAGGCCAGCAGCTTTGGCAGCAACTATTACAGGAGCTCGCTCCCTTACTCGCATGGCCTTGGGTCAGAAGGGGCTTGTGGCCTGCGGGGGTGTGTGTGTGTGTGTGTGTGTGTGTGTGAGCTGTCAGCCATGATCTGATCTGTTGTCCCAACATTGCAAACATGTTCCTTGCACAGCCACGGGCCTCGAGCATCACGCTCACCCCCACACTGCATCAGACCCCCAAGTACCCTTCTGGAATCTGGGGCAATGGCTCCGGAGACGGCGAGGAGATTAAGGGATGCAGATTTCAGTGCCTAGATGTCAGATCTCGGGCTGGTGCTTGGCCATCACCCCCTCCACAATAAAACCCGCTCCGGTCCCGGTTCCCAAACGCAAGGCAGCCAGAGAGGTCGCTGCTGAGCATGACAAAACGGTCCCTTCCCTGGGACACAGCCTACTGCCCTCACAGCACGACAAGCCCCAGAGCCCAGGTCTTGCACACGACATCCCCAGTGTCCTAGCTCCTCAACTGGCCCCAGCCACATATGCTTAACAGAGCAGGGAAACTCACCCCTGCGTCTCTCCTAATCCTCTTGGTCTCGGCGTCCTTCTGGGCACTGTCCTGAAATCACAGACGGGACTCGCTGAGTGAGACGCTGCGGCAGCAGGATGCTCCGGGCCTATGGCAGCACCGAGTCCGATCCTCGGTGCCCCTCGTGCCAGCAGGGTCCCTAGCGCACCCGGGGCATTCCGGGAGGGAATGGTGCCAGCTCACTAGAGCCAGCTGCAGGCTCAGGAGGCTGGATACCTCGTCCGGGTCCTCATGAGCCCCTGCGCCATAGACAGGGGCCAGCCCTGGCTTCCCAGCGCCCACTGCGCAGTGGGAGACACTTGGAGCAGTTACCTGGTTGCGCTTGCGAGTCAGACTCAGACTCTTCTGCAGCTTGCTGAGGAACAGGACGGCTCCCCGGGTGCCGGGAGAAACCGGCAGCTTCCTGGCTCTCTGCTCTGGTTCTGCAAGAGAGAAAACAGGCTCGTGACAGGGTCTGGGCCCAGCCAGGCAGCTAGCGCACGGGCCAGCCGCATTCCTCAGCAGGATGTGGCAGAAAGGGAGGATGTGCCAGATCAGTCGTCATCCCTCCAGCCAGCGGAGGCGGCGGGCAATGGTCAGGCTTCCCTAGGGCTGTGAATTGCAGTGTCCAGATGCAGGAACTGGGCCTTCTGTGTTTCACAGCTGGGCTCCCCGCCAGCCCAGGGGAGGCCAGGGTTCAAGTCCGGCTCTTGCTCCCGAGCATGGCGGGCACACTGAAGGTAACAGCCTGCCCGGGGAGCTAATTCTGCAGGGTGCCGGGAACATGCCTGGCTGGCTTGCAGCCAGCTTCAGCCACGAGAGAGACTTGCACCTCACAGGGCCCGGACTAGGTTCCCAGAAGGACCCGTCCACCCAGCTCCCAAAACAGGAAGATTCCTCCAATGGTCTCCTCTGTCTGCATGGGGCAGGGTGCACAGCCTGCCCCACAGGTCACATGGGGGAAAACTAACTCCATGATCTCCACTGTCCAGAGAGTCCTCTGCAAAGGGAAGCACTCAGCTGCCAACTCCAGAGTCCAGCCCAGCATCCTTCCCACCCTGACTCTCCAGACCACGGCTGGAGGGTGCAGGGGGCAGACACTGGGCTGGGGGCAGATACCCCAGAGATCCAGCCCTGCCCCCTCCCAGAGCCCCAAGGCTCCTCACCTGCAGAAGGTTTGAAGGCTTCATAGAACTGGCTCAGGTAGGTGATGAGTCCCAGCTGGGTGGGCTCAGCCACAGAGGCCATTTCGGTGCTGGAGAGGACGGGCGGGATGCCTAGCTCCTGCTCGGCAATGTCCAAGGCCATCTGGTGGTTCTCGACGGGACTGTGCTGGTCCAGGGAGCTGAAATCTCTAGGGACGGAAAGGGGGTGTCAGGCTGAACGCATCGGAGGGAAAGGGAAAGCCGGCGAGGCCGCGTCAGATTCTCCTCAGGAGCCAGGGCGAACCTGGCTCAGATTTCCCCCTCCTCGTCCAGTGAAGGAACTAATGAAGCACAGGAGAGTCGGGCAACTGCACATCAGCCCCATACTCCGAACGCGGACAACGCAGGAAGCAGCCTCGGTGGAAGAAGGGTCCCTAGGCACTGGCCAGCACATGGGGGGATCAAATGCTGCAACATTCAGCAAGGGCGGGGGAGCAGAGGTCAGGTTGTGGGGGAACTAGAGCCTTGTGGGTGCACAGTGGGGTAGTAGAAGGCACCATCCAGTTGCCACAAAAACACCCATTATGCCCCTGCAAACCGGCATCTAGGAGTTCCCAGCAACAGCCGCCCCGCCGGCATCGCAGGGACGTTCCCAGCCCCACAGCGAGGGGGCCAAGCCTTTGGGTCATCCTCCCGTCCGCAAGCCACTGAGGCAGCGGGGAGCCTTACAGGAGGTGGGGCCGGAAGTGGTGGATGAGGGCGCACAGGGCCAGGCCGCTTTGCCAGGAGTGCGTGAAGTCTGTCACCGCAACGCCGCGGTAACCCGCCGTGTGGGCCTGGCACCAGCTCAGGAGCTCCTCGTAGGCCCTGCCGACGTCTGGAGGAGAGAGATGGGGAGACCGTGTCTCCTGTTAGGAAGGCGGCCGCGCCCCCAGACGCAGCCCGCCAGCCCGGCCTAGTACAGGTTCCCACGGCGACCTCCCAAGGCCACCTCCCAAAACCTGAGAGGACCACAGTCCCCAGGCCCAGCTCCCCACCCGACAGCACTCGGACACTCTGGCCCCCCAAAAGCTCCTGGGATGCTGCTGGGGTGAGCAGAAGTGGGGCAGGACAAAGGAGGGAGGGCCCTGGGAAGGGGAAGACAGGAGAGGGTCTAAATGAGGAGCCTGAGGGAGCACAACGTCCCAGCCCGAGGGCACCGAGCCCCACTGCTGCTTGGTCAAATGCACACAGCTTGGGTGTAAGCAGGCAGGTCAGCAATAGGGGTGGAGAGCTAGAGAGAAACGGGGCCTGACAAGAGCAGAGCCAGGCAGGCACCCAGCAATGAAGCTGGGTGACGGGGGAAGCTTCCACTAGCCGCTACAGAGTGAGGAGGGTGGTGCATGAATGGGGTGGAAGGCAGGTCTGTGGGGGGAATCTGTGCAGCTGGATGCCCCAAGATGGGCCCCCCGGGACTTGCCTGTGCCTTTGCGACTGTCTCTCTTCTTATGGTCGATCTCAACTGTCCCCACCACGTACAGGTCACGGACCTGCAGAGAGAGACACCCCGAGAGCTCAAACCCCACTAGAGGGAACACAAGGAGCGTGCGGCCCTCTGACAAAGCACCCAGCCATGCCCTCTCTCCCTCTGAGACTAAGCTGGCTAGTGACCTGTGCAGCTTGCTGCTGGCTCTTCCCCAGAGCTGGTTGCATTCGCTTGCTTACTGGGCCTGTGCACAGTCAGCTGCACCGTGGATTTGCGGTCCATTCCTGTATTACCACCGGCTCTCAAGCTGTGCCAATGTAGACCAGGCCCTGGAGCGGAGGCAACAGCCGGGTGGAATCAGTATGGGGTAGGGGGTTACAATTTGGACTATCCCATCATTCCTGTGAGAACAGGGCAGAGACCTCAATCCATGCTCAGCTCCCAGGAGCGTACAGTGCCACATCGGCCAAGTGGACACAATTGTCCCTTGGTGGAGGTAGCAAGCCAGTCCGGAAGAGAGAAGTGGCTTTAAGAACAGGGGCTGGATCTCTGCATGGCCTGGACAAGTTACCTGGTTGGGCTTTATGGCTTGGAGGTTGATATTGCGGTAGCGTGTGGTAGGGTCAATGCTGTACTGGCTGGTGTTTTTGTTGGTGTTGTCGGGGGATGTTTGAGACAGCTGCTGGTAGATGCTCTCCCTGCGCAGAGGAAACGAGCTGGGTTAAACACGGATGTTCCTCTGCCGCGGATCTCAAAAGCGAGGAAGATAAGGAATGGAAGGTTCAAAAGAGGAAAAGAGCGAGGAAAATAGAAAGGAGAAGAAATGATGGCAAGTCAAGTGTAAAAGCGTAATTAAGCAAGCCAGGAGAGGGTTTGAAAAGCAAGCAGCTAAAGACACACAAACCAACAGCACATTTTTCTAAGTACATCAGAAGCAGAAAGCCTGCCAAACAGACAATGAGGCCACTGGACAATCCAAGTGCTAAAGGAGCACTGGAGGAAGACAAGGCCGCTGTACAAAAACTAAATGAATTCTTTGCACCAGTCTGCACTGCAGAGGACGTGAGCGAGATTCCCACACCCGAACCATTCCTTTTAGGTGACAAAGCTGAAGAACTGTTGCAGATTACGCAGGTTTGGGAATCAACAGATAAATTCATCAGTAATAAGTCACCAGGACCAGTTGGGATTCACCCAGGGCTTTTGAAGAAATTCAAATCTGAAATGGCAGAACAACTCTCTGCGGTCTGTAACCTCTCGCTTAAATCAGCCTCCGCACCGGATGACAGGAGATTAGCTAAGGGAACACCAATTTTTAAGAAAGGCTCCAGGGGCAGTGCTGGCAACAACAGGCCAGGAAATCTGACTTTGGTACCAGGCAAATTAATGCCTGGTCAAAAAGTGACCAACACCTTCTGCTTCAGAGGAAGGTGCAAGAACCCCATAGTTATGGCATTACTTGCTCCCAGGGGACGTTTCCTCCTGACCCTCTATTGTTAGAGGTAGGCTTGTGCCCTGATGCATGAGGGTTGATAGCTCTTATACTGCACCACGCAAACACACACAATCTGGAACCCATGAACAGCCTTGTCCCTGCACTTGCAGGAGTACAGTCCTCACCTCTCAGCCAGAAGTTCCAGCGTGGGGGTTCCTGCTGCCCATCTTTTCACCATCCAGGCAGCGTCAAAGGCCGCCAAAAAACCTCGCGCCACACCAGTGCCCAGCGGCCAGAATGGCTATAAACCAAGAGACAGAGAAAGGGGATGGGGTGGGAACTGCACATGTGTTCAGTAACCTTAGGGGAGGATTTTCAGACTCTTGGCTGAGGTCCCTGACACACAATAGCCTCCAGCTTCAAGCGCAACTGCACGCACCGAAAGCAACCTGCTCCTCAGGACTGGAAGGTCGGTGCTAGGACTGGGAGCCACCTGCGCTGGTTCTCAGGAGGGGCAGATTTGTATAACTCAGGGGTAGGCAACCTATGGCACGGGTGCCAAAAGCGGCAAGTGAGCTGATTTTCAGTGGCACTCACACTGCCCGGGTCCTGGCCACCGGTCCAGGGGTCTCTGCATTTTAATTTAATTTTAAATGAAGCTTCTTAAAAACATTTAAAAAACCTTATTTACTTGACATGCAACAATAGTTTAGTTATAAATTAGACTTATAGAAAGAGACCTTCTACAAATGTTAACATGTATTACTGGCACGCAAAACCTTAAATTAGAGTGAATAAATGAAGACTCGGCACAATACTCCTGAAAGGCTGCCGACCCCAGTATAGTTTTTGGTGGTGCTCAGAAAGGGTCCAAGTCCCGCACTCCCTCCCCACTTGCCTAAAGCTCTGGGAGGAAGTTTGGGTGCGGGCGCTGGGAGGGAGTTTGGGTGCTGGGTGCAGGCTCTGGGCTGGGGCAGGGGGTTGGAGTGTGGGTGGAAGGGAGGGGTGCAGGCTCTGGGAGGGAATTTGGGTGCTGGGTGCGGGCTCTGGGCTGGGGCAAGTGTTTGGGGTGTGGCAGAGAGTGAGGGGTGGAGCGCTTACCTCAGGCAGCTCCCAAAAGCCACCTGCACCCCACTCTGGCAGCGGCTCCTAGGCAGGAGGGCTGGGAGTCTCCCGGCCAATGGGAGCTGCGGAATCAGCACTCAGGGCAGGGGCAATGCATGGAGACACATACATATCCGGGGCAGCAGGCAGGACCGGGAGACGCTCCAGGGGAGGCGCCGGGGGAGAAACCCGGCCCTGAATATTGGTGGAGCTGGGCCCCCGGGCCCTGAATATTCCTGGAGTACGGGCAGCATAGACCCATATAACTCACCGCCCCTGCTGGCTCTCACACAGTGCTCAGCGCTCACAGCTGCTGCCCTACCCGGTAGCGGCCAGTGGAAGAAGTCAGAGCTGCATGTCAGCAGAGGGGAGCACTTATGAGGGCAGAGGTTGCTCCTGCTTCATGCCTCTCCCCTCCTTACTCCCACCCTAACCTCTGAAAAAACAGAGCCTGGGTGTCAGCTGTGGGGCTGAGCTCCCCCAGACAAAGGGCTGCTCACGCTGGGAATAGAGCCATGGGGTGACCAGATGTCCCCATTTTATAGGGACAGTCCCAATTTTTGGGTCTTTTTCTTATATAGGCTCCTATTACCCCCCAGCCCCATCCCGATTTTTCACATTTGTTGTCTGGTCCCTGTTACGGGGCAGCACAGGTTTCCTTCCCCTAGTCCGCGCCCCGTGCTTAGGCTGGTCAAACAAAGGGTCTCAGACACTCCTCTCCGGTGCTTCACCCGTGCTCTTATATTCACAGTGTTGATACAGTCCCAACTTCCCCAAAACCAGGCCCCTCACAGACCCCTCACCAGGTCCTCTGGCCCCTTGAGGCTTGTCTCAACCAGTAGAGACAGGGCTAGACACTCCTCCCCCAGTCTGGCTAACCTCTTCTCTGAGCTCTTCCCTGGGTTTATCCTCTTCCCAGTCATCAACCCAACTGGTTCCACCTCGCTCAGTAGATTGCACTGAGCCTGCCCTAATTAGTGCCTTCAGCTGGGCTCCCTGCTCAGGTTTTTAGTCCTTTAACCCAGCCACACGGCAGGGAAGCAGGATCTTTAGCCGGCATCAGAGTTTTTTAAAACCTCTGCCCTGCGACAGTCCCCTTCCACCGGGCCCAGATCTAGGCTGGGACCTCAGGCTACAGAACAAACAAAGGGGAGAGATTACAGGAGAATCGTCTCTCTCCCTGGTTGGCCGGAAGGATGCCCCTCAGCTCACACAACCCAAATACATACAGACAGAATTCACCCCCTCCCACCCCGCCAGCCCAGAGACTCAGAGGAGCCTGGGGCCCTGGGTGGAGCACGGCTCAGAGAAGAAAAGTTTACTGGAGACACAGGCAGACAGCTCGGTGTGAAGCTGCCTAGTGAAAAGGGGCCAGGCCAATTTCCAGACCCTGGGCGAGCTCCGCCATGTGACTCAAGACGCAGCTTGCAGGAACCCCAGGCTCCAGCAGGCAACACGTCCACTTAATCTGAGCGGCTGCGTAACACAGACACTGCGCGGCCCTGGGACCGGTCTTCTCAGCACTTCAGTGCCCGCTGCTCAATCATCTTTTGCACGTGGATGGTGTTTTTGCTAGGGATCTCCCAGCACTGCACACGTTAATGAACCTGCTTGGCCTCACAGGGGTGCTCGTTATTCCAGTTCAGAGAGGGAAACCGAGGCACTCAGGGGTGAATGTTCCGCTGTGAGTCGGTGTCAGGAATGGAACCGGCAGTCCTGACACTCAGCCCTTGCTCAAACTAGTAGCCTGTTCCAGACAATACAAGGCTCCAACTTCAGTGCGAGCGAGCGGTGGGGTTCCCCATCCGTGTGCACACGCTCATGCTAGCTTTCATCGACCTACTGTGAATATTAACAGCAGCACAGTCCCGGTGGTGCAGGTAGCGGCAGCAGGGCACGGGCCAAGCGTGAAACTGGTGCCTCCATACAGGGCCCGGCTAAGCCGTACCTCCCCGTGCCGCTCCCACAGTTAACACAGTTGTGCCGCTCTTTATACCGCGCTAGCCTGAGGAAAGCTAGCGCCAGTACATGGATGCGTGCAGGGGAATCCCACCGCTAGCTCGAGGTGTAGACGTGGCCTAAATCAGGAGCAGCTCTTGGGCTCCTGGCATGGCACCAATCCTGCCCCAATTGCTAGAGCACATGCTTGAAGATGCTGTCTGGGGTTAGGGGAAGAATCACCACAGCTGGGAAACACGGGCATTGCCCCGAGCAGGAGCGGGGAGCCTGGCCAGTCCGTCTGCTGCCCCTTGATGGGGAGAGTTAGGGTTTGCATAAACTCTGCCCCCGGGCTGGCCGCACTGCCAAGGGGACGCTCTGAGGGAAGGAGATGTCTTCAGCTGTGCAAGCTCAGGCTGCAAAGGGATCCCAGAGCCCCTCCCTTCCACCCCCCTCGTTTGTCTGTCACTGACCTCCACCAGACAGTCTCCCACCAGCCCGATGAGCAGCCGGGCTCCGTGACACTCGCGCACCAGGGCCGCGTTCTCCGAGCGGTTCATGCAGGTGAAGTCGAACATGTCGACGTCTGGGCGGTTCCGGTGGTTCAGAGCGAACTCCAAGACAGGCAGCTGGTAGTCAGTGGAGAAGTTGGCGGCTTCTTTGGCGTAGCTCAGGAGGGCTTCTTGATTGACGTTCTCAGCAGACAGCAGGCTCTCTATGTCCGCTTTGTCCTGCAGGAAGGGAGGGGTGTTACTCAAAAGGGGATGCTTGGCACAGATGCCCGAAAGCGAATTTATTTGTAAAACAAAAGGATCACTTCACCACCTATCAACATGCAGCCACCTCTGAGGTGGAACACGGCAGCGGAATAAGAGTACACAGCAACAGGTACAGGCAGGAAATATAAAGTGATAACGCATCCCACTGAAACCACAAGGAGCAATGCAGGCCAGCAGGATGCAATATCCGTGTGGAAACTTGCCAGGACACATCCATTCCGGCAAGGAACGCGGCAGAGCTGTAGTGGTTGTCACCTTTGTTTTAGGCCTCATCTGAAAAATGGTCTTTCCAGCAGCACTCTGCTCCTAGCACCAGATCGGTGCACCAGCCCAGGGTACGTCTACACTGCAGCCCCAAAGTGTGACTGCAGCTTGAGCTGCAGTAGTAGCCACACTTGCTTTAATCTCACTAGCTGAAGTACTGAAGCCACGGCAGCACAAGCTGTCCAAACCCACCTGGAACTTCACACACTGAGGCGGCGTCACCGTGCCGGGACCTGAGCGACCCGCATTCGAGCTCGTTTGGGTGTGTCAGCTGGAGCTGCAGTCACACCCAATGCTTGTGGGCTAGACATACCCTAGAGACGTAAGTGTCTCTCAGCAAATCCCCAGCACCACTTGGGAGGCCTCCCAGCCCGGCACAGACCCAGGATGGTAGCCCAATGCACCATGCCTCCACGTACATGTCCCAAGCCAGGGCCCTGGTGAACTCAGCTGTTTGGTCCCATCTATCCTGCCCTGTTATTACGACCAGAAGAAGGGAAGTGACTGGAATTCAGATTCCCAAAGCTCAGTCCCCAACACGCTAACTACCTACAGCCCTGCCCATGGCAGTCAGCCTCCCCGCCCACGCCGGGCCCCACGAGCTCCCTCACCTGTATAATGACCCCCTTTTTGAGCAGGCTCTGTTTTTTGGCCGTCATGACAAAATAGTGGGTGTCGTCTTTGTAGTAGACAATGTTCTCCAAGTCGATACCTGGCATGGGGCAAAGGCATAAACAGAGCGTTGAGCTGGGCAGAGAGAGCTGGCCAGAGAATGCCGTTCGAGGACCGGCAGCTGCCCTACAACCTGCTCCATCCACAGCCAGCCAGCCATGGAGAGCAGCAACCGCCATCCCAGATGAGGTCGGGGAGCCTTCTGCTCTATGGGGTGGGGGTCTCCGACAATAGCCAGTACCAGCCACTTCACTGAAGAAGATAAAACCCCCGCAATAGACACATGCCACAGAACAAGAGGGTCCCTTGTTCTTGTGGTATGACACAGGTTCAACAGAGGTGCCCCACTGATGTCCTCTCTGCAGTTGGCTAGATTATATACTGTATTTCCCCCTCTAGTAGCCTTCCCTCTTCCCACCTCAGGCTGACGGCAAATGGCCCCAATTACCTGAAGCCCCGGGGGGTGGGAGGAGTCTCTTTGTTCTGTGTTTGTACAGCGCCTGGCACTGTGGGGGGCTGCGCCATGATTGGGGCTCCCACAAGTCAAATAATAAACAGCAGCAGCCCCTGATCTCAGGGCTGGAGGCCCCTTCTCTGAACACACCCTCTGCTGAGGAGGGACCCCCGCTGCCTGTTGAATGACATCTCCCCACTCCTTCACCCCCATCTAAAGCTGATGCAGTCCTGGAGGACGATGGATGTGCCGGGGAGGGGACTAGATGACGGGGGAAGGCCCTCCTGACCCGTTTTGTTGTAGAGGTTCTGGAAGAACTGCTGGTTGTAGATGCGGGCCACACCGCTGATCTCGGCGACCTCCACCTCGGCCCGGCTGTGGCGGTTGACGAAGTTGGTGGTGATGCCGATCGCCAGCTTCCCACGGGTCTCCTTCCGCTTGAACCCTGAGGACACAAGCAGACACTGCGCCCGTCAGGCCTGTGGGGGCCCTTCCGAGCCCACAGGAAAGGGGGCATTGGCAGCACAGGGAAAAGCTTTAAGGAGGTGCAGGCTGAATCAGGCTGGCGAGGGCCAGGACATGTCCCCGGGGGTGCAGCGTTCCTGTCTGCTCTTTGGCAGCTCCAAGAACCACCCAGCCTGACATCCAGGGCGCTGGGTCTGGAGCAAGTGCCAAGGGGCCAGCGGTGGGAGGAGCCGGGTTTGAGAAGGACCCAGACCAAGTCCCAGCTCTGAACCCCCCAAACCTCTGTGGGCCAGTGCCAAGCCGTCAGTACACAGCCAATTACGGAGTATTGAGGGGGAATCGCTGCCTGTGGCCCGGCACAGACACTGGGGAGGGAGGGAAGCGCCATTAGGGCCTGGGGGACTGTGGCCCAGGTTCCCCACTGTTCGGTTTTCTCAGGGAAGAGGCGGGACTGAAGGCCGGATGGTTCTGGGCGTAGGGAGCCCTGTACAAGCATCGGGAACTCCCCGCTGCATGACACTACCTGCATTTCAAGGAAGGAACTGGCCAGCCCTGCAGCCACAGCTCTGCAGATGTTCGGGGCAAGCCGCGGCAGGTGGAGAAACCAGCGCCGGCTATCAGGAGCCGAGCTGTCTCAAGGCCTCTTCTCCCCATCCCCCGTCTCCCCTGCCAGCTGCATTCAGACCTTCCACAGCCCCAAGCTGCCTGGCTCATGCACACACCTTGCTCCAGATAGTACTGCATTCCCCCCAACACCCCACCCCAGGCCGGGACTCCAGCCCCACTGGGTGGGGACCCATGAGGCACAGCAGAGAGAGAACGACCCCTTCCCCCACATCCGGGCTCTTCGGCCTCTCTCTCCACCCCCCTCACCCGCGAGAAGAGATGCGATCGGGGTCCTGTGGCCCATCAGTCCAGCTCCACTGCGTCTCCTTAGCCCAGCCACCCTGAGAAGGATGGAGAGCACTGGCCCCTCCAGCCAGCCCCTAGGTAACAGGAGTGGGTCTGACCCGATAGGGGGCCCCCGCATCAGCCCCCAAGCCCTGTACGGACTGTACTTGCCCCCATGGCAGAGGAGAAGGAACATCAAGCCACAGAGGAGACGGAACACTCCCAGCCGCTCTCGCCCAGGGGGGACCCACTAGCTGCAACTGCAGCTGACGAGTGAGCTCTCACCTTCGGGCACAAATTTGCCTCCTCCGGCTGAGATGAGGACGTCAAATTCATACTGCCCCACGGGAGAGGTGCTGGGCTGGAGCGCAGCCTTCCAGCCACCACCTGTGGAGAAAGACAAGGAAGAAGGGGGCATCGGAGGGGGGCCTGATCGACACCCCAGTATGAAAACTCCCCTGTCTCTCTGTCACGAACATTTATCCATAAAGTGGGAGAGGATGGTCTAGTGGTCTGAGCTCATAGCTGAGCGTCAGGCTCTCTGGGTTCTAATCCGAGCTGTGCCAATAAGTCATTGCACGACTTTGGGTGAGTCACTCCCCTGCTCCAGGCCTCAGTTTCCCCATCTCTACAATGGAGATAATGGTACTGGCCCACTCCCAGGAGAGGAGAGGAGTTTGTGAAGCTGGGTTGGCATTTGTGGACCCACGGGTATTGTTGTTTAAAATAAAACAAAAACCTCAGGATCAGACCAGACCGATGGGAAACTGACCCACAGCTCAAAACCACGTTGTGAGCATGTTAGTCCTCTACAGGGACTTCAGTCTTGGTCAGCAGCAGTTAGCAGAAAAAGGGGATGAATCCCCCAACCCCTCCTCAACCTACCAGGGGGCAGATCTCCCTGTACTCCAGGGAACAAGCCAGCCTTAGACAGGAGTGCCAGCAGAGTTATAGGGCAGCTTGGACCCCTCTGTGTGATCTCAGAAAAGTTCACGCACACCTGGGGCACTTCTCCGCATCCCCCATCTCCAAGACAGCCCCTCCCCGATGAGCTGCACTGTTGGCACGGGACAGACTGGATTTCAGCCAGCGACAGCCAGAATGAGTCCGGACCACAAGGCTCTGGCTTCCCTACCCTGTCCGCTCCCCTTCGCTGCCGGGGGGATAAGCCCCTTAAACTGCACGTTGACGTGAATTTCCACCCCCAGGAGCAAGGCGACCTTCAGGAGAATCAGCTGCAACTGACGGATACCTGCAGAGAGACGGACAGAGTGACGGAGCAGAAAGCAAAGCCCCCTCAGAGATCAGTAGCAGACAAAGCCCATTTGAGTCCATCCCCCAGCCAGCACCCCTGCCTTCTGGGTCACAGACTCTGACCACTCCCTGCTATCTGACCTGAGGCAGCTCCCTAGCTACCTGCCTGCCAGCTACAGACTTGGGGTTTGGACTACACCCCGCCATGTGACACAGGGTGGGCAGCTGGTATGGCCAAGTCTCCTGGAGCGGCGCAGGGGTTGGGGGACCCCTCTGATGTGCAGACACAGCTTGAAGAGCGTGGGGGGGGGCTCAGTCCCAGAAGGCAGGTGCTGTCTTTGTTTATTGTACAGGCTGGGGGCAAAGGTGCCCTTGGTGTGAAATGGAGCGGGGGAGGGGGAAGATCTGAAATCCACAGGGATGTCTCCAGGGGCAGGCTGGGATGGGGCTCCCTTGGGGACAGCAGGGCCCCAGACCCCAACTTACCCTACCACAACCCCAGAGTACCTTGGCCATTGTGCCAGCCTCCCCCCTCCCCCCGCACCACCCTAGGCATCGTGCCCCCCACCCCCGCCCCAGTGGCCGGGCACACTGGTCACTGCCACAATCCCCACTAGCCCCAACATGCTCCTGGCACAGCTCTGTCCACCCCCCGCCCACACCACATACACTCAACCCCTGCCACAGTGCACTGGGCATCATCTTGTCACCCAACCCCCACCCCCGGCACCCCTGTCCCCAGAGCCGTGCCCGCCCTGCCTCCCCGGCCCCACTCACTGATGTGGTCCAAGGCCCCGGTGCAGAAGCGCCCGTAGAACTTCTTGGCGCCCAGCGCCCGCAGGTCATGGATGGTGAAAGGCCAGAGGTGCAGCACGTTGTTGCGGGAGAAGACGTCTCTCTTCTCCACCAGCACGACGCGGGCGCCCAGGAAGGCCAGCTCGATGGCACTGCGCAGCCCGCAGGGGCCCGCCCCGATGATCAGGCACTGGAAGGAGCAGCGGCAGAGCTGGGTGTCCACGGCACAACGCAGGAGGCTCTCTGCTACTAGCTGGGAATCAGCCCAGGGGATGGGTGCATCTGCCCCCATGCCTGACTAGCGGAGGGAGGGGAGACTGGGCCTGGCTGGGATCTCAAGGCTGAGAACTGGGGCGAGGCAACCGTATTGCAGACAGGAGGGAGCAAGGGGTCTGTACCGCAGCAGCCGGGAGACTCCGTCCGAGTTGACGGAGTCAGGAAATCACCCCAACCCTCTTTGATACAGAGCACGAGTCACTCCACTAAGAGGGCAGAACACACCTGCCCCAGGCCAGAAAGGCCTCCAGCTCTGATCTCGCCTCAGCCAATCCGACTCTCCCACATTTTCACTGGGACAGAATCAGGGTGATCTGCTGAAAACTCAGGCCTTGTCTGCCCCGGGGATTTGTCCTGGTTACAGCCCCCCAGTCCAAACCCCGCTGGGGACGGGCAAAGCCTCTAGATGCCGTGATTTGCACCAGTGCAGCTAGCCCCAGATTCGAGCAGGGGTGAGCGGTCCGCAGCACAAGCAGCGTCTTGGCGTGTCAGTCCTGTGGGTTTGCACTAGTGCAGCCATGCTGGGTGGTGTTCAATGAACACTCAGTGCCTGAGCTGCTCGCGAAAAGATCTCTTTGCAGACTCTGCCTGGGAAGCTCAGCCCTTAAAGGCGCAGCCCTGCCACTACCACGCACCGATGGCCGATTTGCTGAGTGTAGACAAAGAAGCCCCACTTTCCCTCAGCTGGGAATTCAGCAAAGTGAACAGTTACAGGTTCTAAAACAATGCATTTTAGGCTGGGTCCCAGTTGTTCTCATCCAAGGACAGATAATGGGGGATCTAATCTCTCTCCCAAGCCAAGTTAGAGAGAACAGCACCACCCCCGGATACTGCCCCCCAGCACTGGCCCTGCCTGCAAGGAAGTCGTGAACTCCTTGTTCTCCACAAGGGACACAGGCAGAGAGCTCAAGTGACCAGCCCAGCAGCCCAGGGAATCAGTGTTGGTGCAGGAGCTCCTGGCTCCTAGCCCTGCACTCCTCCTGCATGCCCTGGGGCTTGTAGGTGTCTCTTAGACGGAGCCGACATGCAGTACGAACCCCGGCCTGGCCAGCACAAGGGTTTCAGGAAGACTCCCACCTGGAGCACTAGTGGAGACAGGGTCCAAGTGAGAGATTTCCCAAAACCTACTAGCCGAGGCAGAGCTCACCAGGAAGCCGCCCACACCCGCCTCTGCAGCAAGGGGCTCAGTTTGCATCACAGGTGGGGTTGTTGAACTGCCAAGACCTGTTTATTCACAGTGTCAACATCACGAGCCACTGCACATCCCATCAGGCAGAAGGTGGATAGGGGTTGGGGCGGTCAGGGAGCGGTGGGGGGTGTCTCAGGAGGAGGTGGTCAGTGGACAAGGAGCAGGGGGGGCGTCTCAGGAGGAGGTGGTCAGTGGACAAGAAGCACGGGGGGCCTCCCAGGAGGAGGTGGTCAGTGGACAAGGAGCAGGGGGGCATCTCTGGAGGGGGCAGTCAGGGGATAAGGAGTGGGGGGAGTTGGATGGGTCAGGAATTCTGAGGTGGGGGTTACGGGGCGAGAACTGGGAGGGAGTCAGACAGGAGGCAGGGCCAGGCTGTTTGAAGGGCCGGGTAGGGAAGGCTGTGCCTCCCCATACGATTTGCAACCCCAATGTGGCCCTTGGGCCAAAAAGTTTGCCTACTCCTGTGCTAGGAGTTAGCCTGTGTAATACCTCCCCCTGCGTCTCAGCATGGGCCCTTCCCTGGTTACACCAGCCATGCCCTCCCTTCTTACCTTGGTGTTGGCACATGCCTTTCCCTGGTCATAGTCTTTGTGTCCAGCCTTCTTATCCAGCTTGCCCCACAGGGCCTTGGCACTCCAATAGTTCAGGCAGGACTTGAGCTCATGGTAGAGCTGCAGCGAGCCCTTGTGCTCCAGGCCCAGCTGCCCGCACAAGGCCCGGAAGCTGCCCAGCACCTCCTCGCAGTGGCCGGCACGGAGGAAGGTTTCGAAAAGGGCGTGAGCCGGGTTACCCGGCTCCCCGTCCTGAGTGTTCATGCTGGGCGCTCGAGGTCAAGAAGGGGGCCTGGAAAAGAGGGAGCAAAGCACAGACTTAGCGAGAGAGGTGCTGCGGAGTACCCACCTCCCGAACAATCCCCATTGCATGGGCGTTACCCATGGGGGGAGGGAAACCAGGAGCGTTACCCATGGGGGGAGAGGGAAACCAGGAGCATGGGATCGCTGTAGCGCATTAGACCACTTTGCCTGGTCTCCTGCCACTAGACGGCCAACCCCGGAGGCTGCAGAGGACGACACACACATACATACCCACAGGGTAGCAAGCTAATTCTCCAATTATAACAGAGCCCAGCTAGGGCAACAGCAGGATTTGAACCCAAGAGCTTCAGAGCAAAAAGCATGAGCATCTACTGCTTGTGCCAAAAGATTAAGGCCTAAGACGGCCTTCAGATAGGTTACATTTCACAGCTTACACAAAACAGATGTTGGATAGAAACATCAAATACTCTCCTGGGAGAGTCACCCTTAAAGTGACAGCTTGCACTTCCAACACAGTCTTCAATACACCACAAGATATAGATCTGTAGCTTCTTCTTCCTGCAGCAGTGAGTTCCATGAGTTTCTTGAGAGCTGTTGCCCACATGCTCACAGCACTGGGCCACTCTCAGAGGAGAAGCAAAGTCAGTCAGCTTGGACTGCATGCCCTTCTCCCAAGCCAGAGGAAAAGAAGAGTAGAAAACCTGGCAATGAAGAGACCTGAAAGGCAAATAAGTGAGCCCAGTATGTGGCTAGTGCAGGGAGGGAGGGGAACATTGCCTTGTCACCAAACACTACTGTTGTCAGCCTCTGATTACACCAAGCACAGTAGTGGACTCTTGGGGGGATGTTACAGCTCAGAGCTAGGCAGCCCCAGCCCAGGATGGAGCAACCGAGTGGGGGCTGGCTTGAGCATGTATTTGTGCAATGCCTCATCACATTGTACTCGGTTCTGGGCTAGCATCACCTCAAGTAAGGGCCGAGAGCGCGTGGGCTAAAGCGCTGTAGGCAGAGCGTTCAGATCTGGTGCACAGAGCAAGGCTCCCAGGGCCGCATTGAGGCACCCGAATCCAAGCAACCCACACATCCCACCAACCTCCTGAGGAGCTGCAGATGCTCAGCTCCTCTGGATATCCCCTCTGGGATTTAGGAGCCAAGTGGGAATGTTCTGGCCCGAGAATTGTAACAATCAGCCCATTGAGCTAGTCTGACTTCAGGGAGACAGGCCGGAAGTCGGCAATTTCCTGTGTGCAATGTGTACCTGAAACACAGAAAGCGGATCTGGGGAGTTTTATTCTTCCTTCCTCTTTATCACCCATCCAGTTTCGGGAGGGCAGGAGATTTCCCTACCAGAGAGGGGCCACCCAGGGCTACCGCATTAATTCCTAAGCAGGCAGGATGTGAGCTGGGACCAGCTGCAGCCCCAGATTTCAGCCCTCCAAAAGACCAGCTGGCAGTAGGCTACCAGCTGGGGAAGATTAGCAAAGAGAACAGAAAGCAGCAGAGGTGTCTGGAAACTACCCAAAGTGGGGGGCAGCTGGTGCTTAGAGTAAATGACTTTGTATAAGTTGCCCTTTTATGCTGCCCCTATCTGACCAGTACGGGCCAAATCCTCTTCCCCTCGGAATCAGTGAGAGTTTTGTCATGGACTCCAGTGGGATCAGGAATCTCACCCCCTCCTCCAGCGTACTGTTTAGCCCCTGTCCATACACGAGAGTCCAGCCATCAGTTTAGCTGCACTGCTGCAAATCCCCAGTGTAGACAGGCTCTTAGTTGCAGTTTGCACAGGTGCAAGTCTCCCTGGTTTCAAGCAGGGGCGGAGCTCTGCTGACAGGAACAGCACCTTTGCCTGACTGTATTCATACAGGAACCCTGGCAAGCCCCCTAGGCCTTTATTTAGAATTAACTGCTGCTCAGGGTGTTATCTGGATAAAAAACATTTCATACTCTTGCTGGAAGCTTGTAACATAACCCAGCTTTATTTCTTAGAATCCAGAACAGCCGTTCTCAACCAGGGGTACACATGACCCTGGGGGTACGCAAGGAGAACATCGACTCATCTAGAAATTTGCCAAGTTTTACAACAGGCTACAGAAAAAGCACTGGAGACGTCAGTACAAACTAAAATTTCATATATGCAGAAATTTATACTGCTCTAGATACTATACACTGAATTCCAAGTACAATATTTATATTTTAATGGATTTATTTTATAACAATATGGTACAAATAAGTCAGCAATTCATCAATAGTGGCTGGGACACTTTTGTATTTTTAGGTCTGATTTTATAAGCTACTAGCTTTTAAGTGAGTTGAAACCTGGGGGTACTCAAAACAAATCAGACTCCTGAAAGGGATACAGTAATCTGCAAAGATTGAGAGCCACTGATCCAGAACACACAAGAACCCAAAACAGAGAGAAACAAAGCAGGCTGCTCTCTAAACAGCAAGGCACAACTCACCCCACCTGGCTGGCTGCAAACTGACTCCAATGTCTGACTCTGATCGCATGCTCTTTGCAACAGAGTCTGGCCCCTAGCCTATAAGCTAAGGGAACACTCTTTCCCGCTCTTAAAATGATAGCTTGCAATTCCAGCACAGTCCTCAATACAACAATGCTGGGTAGTGCTGCAAACCTCAGCCTGTTCTCTCCTATCTCAGGGCTGGTCTTCACTAGGGTGGGGGATCGACTGCAGATACGCAACTTCAGCTACGTGAATCACGTAGCTGAAGTTTGCGTATCTGCAGCCGACTTACCTCCCGTCCTCAAGGCGAAGGCAGTCAGCGGCGCACTCCCCCGTCGACTCCGGCTTACTCCTCCGGGGGAGCTGAAGTTCCGGAGTCAATAGGGGCAGCGCTGGCGATCGATTTATCGCATCCTCACAAGACGCGATAAATCAATCGCCATAAAATCCATCTTTCCCCGCGGTAGTGAAGACAAGCCCTCAGACACAAACTCACTGCCAGGCAAGTTCCAATTCCAGGATCTTTATCCCAGGGGAGACAAGAACCACAAAGCACACAGCACTCTCCTGCTAAGCTTCCAGCCTGCATTTCACTTGCAAATGACACAGACTCGGAATGGCAATTGGGATACAAATTAGGGGACTTCTCCAAGGAAGAGGCTTAGAAGGGATTGCCTCAAGACCCTTCTGCTGTCCTCACACCTCTCCATTGAGTTTAGGAGTAAAACGTCTTGTTTCTAAATTATTATTATTTAAACACTTATTTCATGGTAATGCCTACAGCCTCCATTGCACGAGGTGCTGTACAAATAATAAGTGACGGTTCTTACTCCAAAGAACTTATAGTCTAAAGTGCAAGTGTTTCTGGGGCAAAACACAGCAATTGCTTAAAAGCACAATGCAACATGGCACAAAACTTTGGAGGGGGGAAGGATTCAGGACTCAGTGAAGTCACCATGTTTACAGGAGAGCTTTTAAGTCATTACATAGGTTATCAATCCCCAACAGTAATGAGGCGCTCACTATTAATTTTTTTGAGCCCAGGGTCTCATGCAATGTAATTAACTGCTGTTTGCAGAGCACTGGGAGCTCAAGGAAAGGCACCAAAGAAACACAACACAGTTTTCCACACCTTCCTCGCATCAGCAACCATTTTGCAAGGCAATCAGCCTCCCCAAGCAATGGCGTAATTGATAAGCACGTACAAGGAGTTGTCCTTGTGGCACCTCAGAGACTAACTCCTCAGGAGCACTTGGGCTGAGCAATGCAGCTGTGAGGTTGAGTCTCACCTGCCTCCGGAACAGAGAGTAACTCAGGCGAGAGTAACTCAGCGAGAGCTCTGAACGAACGTTCACACTTCTTCCCTGGAGGGGGATCAGTTTCCTCTAAGTCTCGGAACTAAGCCACTCCCATGGGAGAAACCAGTAGGTCAAGAGTGCTCCTCGCTGTAAAGCCCCTACAGTATGTCAGATACCAGTCCAAGGTCCCCCTCAGCACAGCGGTGGCTGCTGAAAGGCCCAGAGCAAGCTGCAGAGAGAAATTTCAAGATGCCAAAGCCCCCCACAGGGTATCCAAGAGATCTCCGCCATAGACTGAGGAGACATACCGGGGCACACAACCATCCCAGAGCATTACCACTATATCAGCATAACACACGCATTTGGGGCAGATCTTTGCCTTGGCTCTTTTCCCCCCTTCCCCAGTCAATTCGTTGCCAGAATAAGAACCATCTGAACACTTATTCAGCCTTAGGACTTGTTTCTCAGCCAGAGTGGTGGGTCTCCCTGGCTTCTGAAGTATCAGGGCCACAAAATCGGCGCCCTGCCCAATGTGCTGTGCTCTGTGAGGTAAGGGAAACATTTTACCAATGGGGAAACTGAGGCACAGACAAATTAAGATTAGGCAGGCAGTCTGTGGCAGAGCTAGGAACTGAACCACAATTCTCTCTGGATTCCCAGCCCAGTGCCCCAGCATTACTCCCACCCCCCGTGGGATACCTTTTAAGCACTGGAGCATTGCCAGAAACTGGGACCTACCAGTGCACTCAGCACTATGCAGAGAAAGTCTTGCCCCAAGGAGCACGCCCCTAGCCTGTATAGTATCGGCCAGCACGTACTTGAGCAATTCTATTATCTTCCCAGGGGCGTGGTGTCACGGGGCCAAAGGCAGAGTGAGCAGCTAGTCAACGTGCTCGGTAATTGCCGTCAGACACTTCCTGCTGTGTGTCTGACGGCAACTGTTTGTCGCCGTTATGAAATTTAATTTATAGGACACGCAAAAATAGAACAACTGGCTGTCAAGAGGTGACTGGGGATACCTGAATCACTCAGGGTGATCTACAGCCCAATTAAAACCACATCAACCGAGGGGCTGGAACAATTTTTATAATGGGGCTGCTGCCGATGGAAATCCTGTAATTGGTGTTTGTTATTACCAGCAGCAGCACCCTTGGTCCTGCACCATCAACTAGACAAGAGCCACGCACTGGTGTTATCCCTCTTTCTCTTCAGTGTGGAACAAATAGCACAGGGCATTTCCTGGGCATTAAGGGCTACTTGGAGCTAGCTAGTTCTCATGTGCATTTTTTTCCCCCATCCACTCTGCTCAACCAGACAGTAACTGCCAGAAAATCAGCCGCTGGGAATGGTGAACAATGTAATACACAAGAAAAGCACCATGGAGAAAGTCAGTTGGACAGGAAGGCCGCCAGCCCAGATCCACAAAGGTCCCAGGTTTGGCTCTGCTGCAATCCACAAAACACCCACCAAACCCTGTAAGCACCCAGGACCTACCTCCCACCTAAGCCGCAGAGCGATTCACAAACCGGGGGAAGACAAGTGTTCGGCCAACCTACATTACATGTGCAGCCTGACCCCAGATCAGGTCGGGTCCTGTTCAAAATCCAGCCGGGGAGGACCCGGCAGGGCCACCCACCTTCTAAGTCTTATCCCCGGTGGCTAGATCATTCCCCAGGGAAGCGGGAGACTCCGATCTTATTCCTTCCCTCTCTGGTCCAGGCCAAATCATGGTTTCATTATTTATCCACCGTGGAACAGCTTCAACAAACGAGACTAAGATCACCACATCAGATCATCCCCTTGCTCAGGGCACACTGGGGAGACCCCTGTTCATATCCTCTCCCCCCCAGCAGAGCTAGGTACCTGGAATAGGGTCTCCAAGAGAGATGGGCAGGGCTCAGCACACATCCCTCTTGTCAGCATCTCCCAGTGGCCAGCTTCAACGCCCCCTTGGCTGTCCCCCAGCATGCCGGCCCTTGTAGATCACATTCTGATGCGCCTCGTCTCCCCTTTGTGGATCTCAGAGTCCCTGTGATTTTTTAGGCGCCTAAAAGTAAGTGAGGTGCCGTGACACTGAGCATTGCAAGAGGATCCAGGCCTCTGTCTACACTGCAACTGGCTTTAAACTCTTCTCCAGCAGCCAGCCCAGTCTGGAGCACAGATTGGACTGGGAAATACGAACGGGGTCAAATCACATTCTCATATGTCCTCATGCTAACACAGCCCATTTCACTGGTTGATCTCAAGGGGTTTTCCCGAGGAGGGTCGGGGTCAGTATAAAGCATTTTAGAATCTTAGGGCCACCATTTCAAACGAACTCAAGACCAATGCCCCAAGAGTTCATCGCCCCAAAAAAGGCCTAGATTTTTCAAGAGGGTGGTGAGTTCTCATGAAAATCTGCCCCCCACTGCCGGTGCAGCTGAGCTGCTGAACGTCTGACCTTGAGCATGTAAAATATGGGTCAGATTATGGTCTCAGTGACTCTGCTCAGTTACTATGGATTAACACCAGAGCTATTGAAATCAAGATCTGGCCCCTCCTTTGAATACTTTCCAAACTGGGTTACAACATACTGTGGACAGGCCTGAACTGCGTGGAGAGGGAATTTTAAACGAGTCTCTTTCATTTGCTTCTGGTGCCACTACTTTGCTTTTCCCCTTCTGCCGCCTCAACAGCGTGAGTCGCCGTCGGACGGAGCTATGATTCAAGGCCATGCTGCATATCTATCACCCTCTGGTTTTGCTGTGGTTGGGACAATAAACACAGAGAACAGACTGTTCGGGCAAGCCTCAAAGAGGGAATGACTTGGATTTCATTCCCAGCCTTGACTCATTTCTCTTAAGCCTCATGGAAAAAGTTGTGAAAGGCTTTTCAGAGATGATGGACACACACGGCATCCACTGGTTTTGCTGGGCTATGGATCTGGCCCTTGGACTTCCAGAGGCCCAGGCTGAAAGAGAGTGTGGTCCAGGGGGTAGGGCACTTTCCAATCCCAGCTCTGCCAATTATCTTCTCCGGCCCTTCAGCTATCTTGTCTATGCAGATCAGGGCGTGTCCCTTCCTGGATGTTTGTACAGCAGCTAGCACCATGGGGCCCTGACCTTGGCTGGTGCCATCGAAGTCAGTGTTTCTCAATGGCTGGTTCATGGACCAGCTAGCTGGTCTCTGAGATCTCCCAGACACAGCCTAGGAAGGCAGCAAGCCGGTCCCTGGTATCAAAAAGGTTGGGAGACACTAATGTATGTAATAACCCACACTTCTGAACACCAGGCCTTGAGTCTCTCGCTGGGATCCAATGGAGAAAGCGTCGTGGTTTGTCAGACCGGCCCAGGGAGCAATAAATAACTGACGAGAGGCAGGAACGATAATTAGATGGTGGAAGAGGCCAGGAAAACCCATACAGAGGACGGGCGCTCTGAGTGACACAGGCAGAAAACGTGCATTTGAATCTACAGCTCTGCTACGTAAAACTAGACAAAAAGACATCCCTCTCCCTTCACAGGGCAGTGCTCATGGGAGCGTTCCACAGTCACTCCACATGAGGTCATTATAAAGCAGGGGGTATTTCTGACCACCCAGTGGTCTGCCGGGACGTGGGCATCCCTTCTCCGACTCTTAGGGCATCTCCGCACTCCAGCCGAAGGAGTAATTTCCAGCGTGGGTAGAGGCACACTAACGTGCTGAGAAAAGATGGGTAGCTACAGCGGTGTTTGAACATCACTTGTATGTGAATGACCTAGGAGATACTGACCAGCACCTGGCTCTGGCACTAGAGGACGCTGAGGATGGTCTAAGAAGAAGTGGCTACAAAAGGGACCATGTAGGAGTTTCTATGTATTACAAAATTTTAGGGGAACTCAGAGTGACTGAGTTTAATGACATTTTCCTCATTTCCTCCCCCGCTGGTTCTTCTTCCTCTTCAGTATTTCCTCCTATGGGCCCTAACCAGGCTGCTGCTTTCTCTCCTGCTCTGTGCCACCGGTCCCCATCCAGCATCAGGACAAGAAAAGTTCTCTCTTGTGATGCGGCTAGAGCTCCCTGTTACCCTTGTGAAGTCACTACTGCTAGAGCTAGGGATGGGCTCCAACAAACTCCTTGTCCAAACTCCCCTTGGTCATGGGAAAGGTAAAGTCCGAAGCCTAACTCAGCAGCTGTCTCGATGGGCTAAACCAAACACCTCCTCTGGACACCCCAGATCTTTCCATCTGAATCCAGGCCTTGAGGTTCATGCTTGTCTCTAATGGCGTGTCCCAATGTACGCTCAGAACTGTGCAAGCTTCCCCTGCACCATCAATGGTGCCCCTTACCCGGCTCTGGAGCGATCGCACTTCGCGGAGATGAAGGGGGAGTTCAGATTCCATGAGCTGTTTGACTCTGAGCCTCCCTGCTGAGATGGCCAGAAACAGGGCTGCTGGCCTGGGGGGATGTGGACGCCCCAGGAACTTCACTGACTTCACTTGGATAAAAGGGAGCCAGAAGTTTCAGGAGGGATCTGCTTCGGGGTGACACCTGGAGCTCTGGAGTGCAAGCCGGTGGCTATTGGACACACATAGTCCCCCCGCCGCCCCGCAGTCTCTCTGCATGCTCAGTATAGATCTCTATCCTACAACTCAGCCTGCCTGCAATAGCACCTACTGCTAATCAAACAGGCAGCATCATGTCAAAACAGCCATAGCCCATTTCCAATCCAGGCGCAATCCAGTCTACCTGCCCCCTGTCCAACCACACGCATCCACCAGAACCTCAAGCTGCTCTGGGAGGACCAGAGAGCCCCAGAGAAAGCAACAGGCTGCATGAGAGCTGCTTCCCCTCTGCCTTCACTCAGCAGCAGAGACACAAGGGGCCTGGGCGGCCTGCAATTCTCCCTTGTTCGATTGTTCCCAAAGGTGTTTTAATCACACAACACTCCTGGTCACATGGAGGTACAAACGCGGGGACCTGTCGGTATTAGGAGCCACCTCCAGGCTGCTGGGAGCTGGAGATACCCTGTGGCTTGCAGCCCACATCAATATTTCAGACCTGCAGACTCTCAACCACTCCCAGCAGCCGCAGTAGCTTGAACGTCACCAAACCGGTGCTTTCTCATACCCATTTCCCTTTCCCCCGCCACGAGCTCCTGGAGGAATGCCACATGCAGCAAAGGCCAGTCCCATCCCATATCCCCCTTTCCTGGCATCTGTCCCTCCATCCTGCGCTGTTAGACCCAGGCAGGTATGGGCTCTGTTTCTCGGATGGAGCCCCGGCAGGCGCGCTCTCCCAGAGCTAGCTAGAGCTGGCCAAACCGCAGCAGACGGAGACGTGCTTTATGGCAAGAAGGGAATTGTTAACCTGGCCCACAGGAACCACCACGGAGTCAGGGCACTGAATCACCAGGTGCGCGTGATGCCGGGAACGGGCTGCCGAGGGAGGCTGGAGGGCGCTCCGGGCGGAACCCCAGCCCAGCTACGTGCCAGCAAGGGGGCAGCTTTATCAGTGAAGCAGGGCAAAGTCCAGCCCGCAGCCTGCAAAAGGCGACTCACCTGGGCTGGAGAGAGGCAGGAGCTCTGAGCTCCAGCCCACACCTGCACCCTCGGCTCATTAAAGCCAATGGGAGTGGAGGGGCCCGCTGGGAACAGGCCCCTGCAATGGAGCTCCAAGGGGAGGGGGGGAAGGGATGGGAGAAATACCCCCCCACACACCTCAACAAATGCTGGGTGCATTTGTGGGGGAGGGAATAATGACCCTTCAGTCCTGAGGAGAAGCGGAGGCAGGGGGCTTGCCCCCTCCATTAGGAGAATATCCCCTTTTCCCCAAGGGAGCAGAAACAGGCAGCAAATGCCCCTCCAGCTAGCAGAAGGTGGGGATGGTGGGGGCGGGAGGAGGGGAAGAGACTGGCTAGAACCCCTCCCCCCCAGCATGAATTAGCAGTGGGGAGGGGATCTTGGCCCATGCATGGGGAGAAGTGAAAGGTGATGCTCTAGGTCATGCTCCATCAAGGGAAGATTTAGTTCCCTGAGGGAAGATCCACCTAACAACAGGGGACATGGGGCGGGGGACACCTTAAGGCTATTCTTCCCTAACCCCCCCCCCACACACACACAGGAGAACAAGGCTGGCTCCTGGTGAAGGGAGGGGAGCGCTGCCCTCTGGAAGCCGGGACCCTGCAGGTTTACCCTCCAAAGACTGGCAGACACAAAGGGCAGCCCCCCACATCACATGGGTGTCGGCCCGTGGGCAGGGTCCAGGCAGATAAAGGGCTGCACAACACGTTCCTCCTCATGAGGGGGTGACGGCAGAGTGCGCCCCTGCCTTGACACCTGCCCCCACACTCCTGGCTCAGGCTGGGCGGGGTGCTAGGGAGTCAGACAAACCGGCCAGTCACTCTCCAGAGCAGGAGAAACAGGACAAGCTGGGGGCTCAAGTGAGGTGACAGGAAAACGCTCCTTGTGGTCCCAGCCCAGCGTCTTTGGGAGCTCTTGGCCTCCCTGATGCCAGGAGCTGGGCCAACTGCCCCTTTAAGACCCTGGCCTGGCAGCCTCCAAAGCCCCCTCAGTCAGTGCCCGGGCTCCTCGGCCATGTCACCGGGGTAGATGATGAGGAGTCCCTGAGCCACCTACTCCGCGTTCCTCCAGGCTCTAGGCACCAGCGGCACGACCAGGGAAGCGCCGGATCTTACTCCCGCGGCAAACATGGGGCCAGATCCTGGCGGGGGAGGCACTCCTGGCTCCTCCGAGCACAGTCAGGGCTAGGAGCCCCATTGCTGCGCGCACCCTCTAGCCTTTTGCACAGCCCTGCAAGGCGCAGGGCAAAATCAGGCCCAGAACTTCCCAGGGCGGAGGCAAGCACTCAGCACAGAGCTGCAGAGGGGCTGGAAAGAGGGGGGCTACTGCCCCCCCAGCCCAGCCTGCTCCAGCTCTTCTCAGTATCACTTGGCCAGTGGCCACACCACTGCCCCCCATCCCAACCCTGCAGCCACTCAGAGGTAGGTAGCGTGGGGGGGGGGGGGAAGACGCTGGCAGGGGCAGGCCCCACCTTAAAGCCCGAACCACAAAGTCAACTTACATGCAGAGGTGCCTGGAGAGCTGGAAGTCCTGGTCTGCTAGTGGCCTGCCTGTGGGGCAGAGGAGGCACATGGGGTGGCTTGGAGATCCTGACCCCCGGTTTCTGCCCTGAGCTCGCTTCCTGCCTGCAGAGGCTGGGCAGGGCAGAGCAGGAGGCTGAGTATCAATGTGCAGGAGTCCCGATGAGAAAGCAGGAAATTGAAATTAAAGCCGCTCTCTGTTTCCTGCTCCATACCACAGCGAGCAGCCCAGGCTGTGCAGCTGCTCACGCTGACAGCCCTGAGCGCTAAGCGGGGGCGGGGGAGAAGGGGAAGGGGGGAAGCCAGTTGCTCAGAGACCCGGCCCCCAGGGAGGTGGGGAGGAGCTGAGGCAGTGAAGCCATTGCCAGAAGCATCCTTACAGGGCAGGATGGAAAAGCTGCAGGATCAGCCCAGCCTGCCTCCAAGGGGCTGTCACTCCCCAACCAGAGCAAGGCGTGGAACCCAGGTGTCCTGAGTCCCCGTCCCACTCTGTGACTAGGAGCCCTCGCTCCCCGCCTAGAGCACGGCATGGAACCCAGGGATCAGGGCTAGAGCCGGCTGGAAAAAAGTTCTTTACAAGTTGCCAACATTTTTCAAAAGTGTGCCTGTTTTGCAGCGTTCAGAATGGACCAGCCCCCATCTTAAAAAAAAACAACAAAAAACAGAATTGTTACTGAAACTATTCTTGGTCTGCAGACAACTCAGCTTTCAACTCACAAAAACTTCTGAGAACTGTTTCTCCAACGATTTGGTCACAAAATGTTGTAAACAACGTCACAACCCTTCTGTCCCCCCCACCCACACACACATCCCAGCAGCCCCTGCAAACACAACAGCTTTTTGCATTTTTTTTTTTTGTCTTTTTTCAGGCAATTGTTTGGGGTGGAGGAGAAAAAATTCGGATTTTAAAATATCTGGCTAGTTCCAGTCCCAACTGGGCACTCAGACTGCTCTATTAGCCACCGCTTCCTCCCCAAGCTGGGCTTAGAACCCAGGCGTCCTGATCCCCAGACTCCTGATCTAGCCCTCTGCCCTTTCAGTTAGCCCCAGTCAACGTTACTCAATCTGTACTTTTTACAAGGCTCCTAGGACACTCCCACCTCACATGTTCCTGTGGGGGTGAGCTCCTCTGCTGGTGTTGATAGCACAGCGCCACTGGCCCTGGGGGTGGGGAAGGTCCCAGGGTGAAGGGAACAGGGTCCCCTGGAGGAACAGGGGGCCCCGTTGGTCAGAGGCAAAAGGAGACCATGCAAAGCCCAATACCCAGGATGCTGCTGCTGCTTGGGGCTGTTAGAACCTCTCTCTACCCCTCCCTCCCGTCTAGGCTCAGGGCTTCAGGCGAGGTGGGGGGAGGAACCTAGTGGGGGTGCTGAGAGCCATTGAACCAAACTGTCAACCCGGTCTGTGATGGACACCACGGCCAGCCGGGGGGGGGGGGCACCGCTAGTTCCAGCCCCTCTGGCTTCAGGGAGAGTCTGCTGCTGTCACCGTCACCCCCGCTCACACACCAGGGAAGACCCCCACCTTGCCCTGGGGAGCTGCTCCCTGGCCTATCCCTGTGGCAAAGTGAGCGGAACATGCCGGAATCCCCACCTCAGGACCCCTCCCCCTTCACTCCCTGGCAGGCTGTGCCCCATATTGAACCCTCCCCTTGCGCTCACAGCCCATCTTTGGATCCACGGGGTTTTATCTGCTGAGACCTCGTGGTGGCCCCTTTGTTGCGGTGCTCTCAAGCCCTTCCCCTCCCCACCACTGTGGGGCCGGGACTGGTCCCGTTGAATTCAGTGGGCAGCTGGGAGCAGCATGGCTGAAATCCATAGGCACCCCCTCTATCATAGCTAAGAGGAGGGCAGCCCTGTGCCACATGTAATGAGCCATCCACCAGCCAGGCAGACCACAGAAAGGGGGTGACTCTGGGAAGGGCACCATCCAGTGTGGTACCTCACATGCCTCCTAGTGGGTGAGGCCAAGGGTGTACCAGCAAACACAGCTTTGGTGCCAAGGGCACAAAGACCCGCTAGCATCCCCCAGCTACCTCCTCTCAGCCACATCCTTCCTCTCTCTTACCCTGGCCTCCCTGCTCTGCCGAGCCCAATTCCAGACCTTTTCCCTGCAACGCACCCCTCCTCCCCACTTTCACATCCCTTACAGCCTGCCAGTGCCCCCCTTTATTATTTGTTATAGTACAGTAGCACCAGACGGCTCCATCCAGCAGTCAGCCAGCCCTTCCCCAAAGAGCTTCTGTTCCAAATGAATAACGTGGTCAAAAGCTGGGAGGGGAAACAGAGGCACATGAAAGGACAGCAGCGTGCCCAGCAGCTCACACAAAACACAGTCTCACTGACTCCCAGGCCAGTGCTCTGTCCACTGAGCCGCACAGGCTGCCCTATAATTCCACAGCGCCCCCTTCTCCCATCCTCCCCACTCCTGGCTGGTCTTCATTTGACTAGTTTAGACCAGTGGCTCTCAACTACCAGTACATGTACCCCTGGCGGTACCCAGAAGTCTTCCTGGGGGTACATCACCCTCCTCTAGAGAGTCGCCTAGTTTTACAACAGGCTACATACAAAGCACTAGCGAAGTCAGCACAAACTACAATATCATACAGACACTTTGGCGGAGGGGAGAGGGTCCATCTGGTTGTAAAACCAAGTTACGTTTATGTCACCCCACCCCCACAACTTAACAAGCATCACTACACACTCCCCCACCCCAACTTAAAACATCTCCAAGTCCTGTGGGCCTCTCTCTGGCCCCCAGGGGGAGCCCCACACCCTGTGCTCATTAGGGCTTAATTACAGAGACGAAGCTGCAAAGAAGCGGGGGTGGGGAGCGGGGGGGAGGTGTTTGCTCATTCCACGGACTCCTGGCCCCGTCTCCAGCAGCGCCCCTGGGTTTTTATAGGTGCACATTAAACTTTAGGACGGCTGTTTACAGAGCCGTGGGGCAGGGACTCTCTGTCTGCTACGCGAAGGGGTGTGTGTGGGGGTGTTTCTGAATGTGACCCCCCCGGGGGAGCATATCACGCCCCCTGCTTCCCAGCGATCAATACTGGGAGGACACTTACAGCTCGTGGGTCGATCCGTCCCCTAAATCCTCTCCTGGAAGCCATCAGAGCGTTCACACCGGCTGGGTGAAGCTCCCTCGGCGCCGGAGCCGCTGCAGTCCGGAGAGGCGGGTCCCTCCGGCAGGTGCGGATCATCCCCGGCCGGGGCGTGGAAAAACCCAGGCGAGGCTGGCTGGGGAGTCAGGTGATCGGAGAGTCCCTCTAGGACCATAACAAAGGCCGGGGGAGCAGAGCCCCCTAGCTCAGGGGCTCAGAGACACAAAGCCAGGACAGCTCATCCCTCTCTTGGCGGGGGGGTCCCCTAACTCCCCCCAGGTAGCGACAGAAAGTGCCCCCTTGAATGCCTCCCCCCCCCCCAATTGCTCAATTGTAAGCGTTAGGGGATGGAGAGCATCTTTCTCTGGGTGATGCCCTGGTACCCTCCTGGCTACTGCCAAAATAACACTGGTCCTGCCAGTATCTCGGCCCTGGGGTCAAGCATGGAAGGGGGGCACTCCCACGACAGATTGGGACGGCAGAGCATAGCCATGAAACATGCAGCTAATGCACATGAACCCTCCACCAGCAGCTGCTTGGTTCCAGGTATAGGACCCTTGTGCAACTCCTCACCCCAGAGCCTCCCTGAGCATCTTAACAGCAACCAAACAACAGAGCCACAGAGAACTAAAGGCAGCGCTGGGGCTCATTCCGAGGAGTCCACCTGTCAAAGCAGCTCCCTTGCCCCTGATCAGGGGGTTTCTCTCTCTCTTCCCCAAGGGGGGAGGAAGTGAGAATCCCCCTCCCCCAGAACGTGCAGGCCAAAGTGGCTCTTGGTCCCCTGGCCCTGTCCCCAGGGGGGTGGTAAAGCAGACAGCAGCAGCTGTGTGGGGAAAGGAGGCTCCATCTATTCAAGAAGGGGATGAGGCCCTTCAGGGGAGTTCAGCTCAGGCCTAGGGTGGGGAGAAGAGGACAGGAGCTGGCAGAGGCACCCACAGTCTCCCACTCCTCCACTATCACCCACCCCCTTAGTCCATCATTGTACAAGGGACCCTTGCACCAGACCAAGATTAGCTTGACAAGGGACAAGCTGGTACCGCTGAGCCCAGCTCTCATGGGTACAAGTTGGAGCAATGACCCCACGTCTCCTCCAGACACCCACAGCTCCTTTCACATCAATAAGCCTCCTGGAGCCACCCTGCAGCTTGTAGGAGGGAGGTTTGTGTTTCCCCACACATGATTATTTTATTTTTAGAAGTAAGCTGGGGGTGGGGGGGCAGGCTGTGTCTCTTGGCCTGAGTCCTTTTCATCTTTCATGCTAGGACTTGAGGGTTGGTGTTGGCTGCTGTTTCTGCAGCTCCAGAATCCGCATCAGAACCAGGCATATGAGCCCCAGGAAAAGCAACCACAGGAAAAGCCAGTAGTGTTGGGGCAGAAAGACCCAAGCCCGGGGGATCTCTTTCCCAGCTCCTGTGGACCTGACAAGAACGAGATGAGGACATTTGTCAGCCCAAGGCGCAGAGCAAAGAGACTTCCCACATCTCACACCCCACCCCTGAACCATCAAGCAGCTGGCAAAAGGATACAAGAGAAGGGGTGACTTCCGGCTGGTATTTAAATGGACCACACCCCTGTGGAAGTAACATCTAACCTTATGGTATAGGAAAGATATTGGAGGAAGCTCTTTTCGCCTGTTCTGAACGGTACAGAACCTAGTGTGAAGTCAACTGTGTTGTTTCCCCTCACATTTGGGGTGGGGGTCTCAGCACCAAGAGAGCAAGATTTTAAGGAATATGACAAGGCAACAGTACAACAGCCCAATTGTCAAAAGGATGGAGGGGCAAGGACAAGACCTGACACTGCTTTTCATTCTGGTTTTGAAACGGATTAGATTTCCGGCTGTCGTCCGCATCCCTTTAATTCTCTCTCACACACACTAAAATGTTTGAAATGCAAAGGGTCTCTTGCGGTCAGAGATGCACATGCAGGAATTTCTCTGTATACAGTACGTCATGGGAGTAGGGCCCTGGAGTCCAAGGGGAGGGACCGGGCGCCATGCGGGTCTGTGATAGGGTGACCGGATGTCCTGATTTTTCACACTTGCTGTCTGGTCATTCTAGTCGGAGATGGCATTAACTCACGTCAGACTAAGCTGCTCCAGCTCCCCCGTCAGCCCGCTGCTGTCCGATGCCCCGTCAGGTTCCTCCTTCATGGGCTCGCTGGCGCTTCCCCTTCTCCGCAGCTCCGGCTCACTCCTGGGAAGGAAACGCAGCAGGGACGTTTTACTGTCTGTGCTCTCTCCCTCGCACTCCGAGCCTCAGAGGCCAGTGGTCCATCCAGTGCAGGGTCCCCTCTCTGGCCTCCCCTGACATCAGGTGATTGAGAGGAAAACTGAAGCCCAAAGCACACTGAGGCATGTGACATAGCCCCCTCTGGGTAAGAACTCTCCCCTGTCCCCAGGAGAGATCTGGTCTGATGGAGCACTTGACACACCCTTACCCTTCTGCATAGCGGCCTCTGTCCTCCTCGCACACTATTCTGTCGGCCTCTGGCTGGCTTTGGTGCAAGGACTTGGAGGGGTCTGAGTGCAGGATGACGTACTCAGCGGGGCAATCCTCCTGGAGGCAGCAGCTTCGCCTGGGGAGCAGAGGGGATCCAGTGATGCCCTGGGCTGACCAGCCTGTGCCCACGTGTGAGTGAGTGGAGGGCTCTGGCCTCCCCACATGTCCCTACGTCTCTTGTTAATGGTCACACGTTACCTCTCCGGGTGAGGGCTGCTCTCCCACGCCACCTTGGCCGCCTCCCCCTCGGGTGCTCGCCCAATTTTGGGGCTGGGAAACAGCTGCAGACAAAACCCAAGGGACAGTGTGAGCGCAACGGAGGAACAGGAGAGGAATCCAGAGCTGTGCACATACGGGGGTGTCTTGGAGGGGCGGGTGGGAGTGGCCAGGCAGGCGTGCATGGCTGTGTGACATACCGAAACAGCCGGTGTCTGCGTATGTGTGGGACTGTCGGGGAGGAGTGTATGGGCTGCGTGTGACACCGCTACAGCCGGTGTTCGTGTGCATGCGTGGGCTGCGTGACAGTACGCGGCAGTGCCTGTAAGCTTGTCCAGTCTGAGCATTCATGAACAGGCATGCAATGGGCTGAGGGTACCGGGATATGTCTCTGGCACATGGTGTGACAGCACCCGTAGGTACAGCGTGAGCAGGCTTTGCCCCAGCTGGCGGGCAGCGGGAGTCCTCACCGTGAGCTGTTTGGGAATGACCGCGATGCTGACTCTCCGACGGGCCGACGCCTGGGACGGAGGGAGGGGAGGCTCAGTTAGTGCCAAGTCCCCCCTGTTCGGCTCCATGAAGCCGAATGGAACGTGGGTGCTAACTTCCCCCTAGGGCACAGCGCCCACTCAAGGGTCCTGCCATCCTTGTCTCCCCCCCTTAACTCCCCCTGCTTGCCAGCAGGCATGCCACTGCATTAGGAGAGGTCATCGTACCATCCCCGATGCTGTGGGTGCAAGAGTTGCTCCAGGCCAACCGTCCTCTGGGCTCACTGTGGGGCCACGAATAGGCCTTGGATTTTCAGCTGCAAGGGCAAAGATTGCCCAACCCCCAAGAGAGGATCAAAAGCCAGGCAGAGGCCCACAACCATTCCCCATACCAACCACATCTGGAAAGGCTTTGCAACTAACCTCCCTACACCAACCCGTGGAGGCTGCCATCCAGGCTGGGCCTGACCCAGCGCCCGTCACCTCCCACCCACCTCGAGCTGCAGGGGGAAATCGCTGTTATGTTCAAACCAATGCTAGAGAACCGCCTCCTTTCCACCAAGTCTCTGCCTCTCGCTCTGGGTCCTGGAGTTGGGCAGCCTTGCCTGAGATGGGCCCATGGAGCGGTGCGCAGGGACAGACGCTGGGAGACAGGCGCACTCATTACCTGCTGGAAAGGTCGCATCAGGGGCAGTTTCAATTGCTGCTCTCCATCATCTAAGGAGACAAAGGGGTAGGGGTTGCTCCAGAGATGGCCTGATTGCTTCACACCTTGGGCAACTAGCTCCATCTTGCCGCCTGCGTGCCAAGCCCCAAGGCCTGCCCAGCGCCCCGCTCGCCTCCTGAGCCCTGTAGACTTGCTGCGGCCCCAGTGGCTCATGGGGAAATTTGCCCAGTGGAGAAGCTCCACGTGGATGAAGGAGGACAGACGTCAGGCTGTTGTCCCAAAGGTTCACTTGGTTGGATGGTTGCAGCCCCGTTAACGCGCAAGGCAAAAAGCAGCCCAGCCAGGAAACCCTAGAGCCTCTCACCCAACGGCCTGGGGAGCGGAAGCGGAGGAGGAGACATTGGATGCATTGTGCCCTCTGCCTCTGGGCCAAGGGGCCTGTAGCACTGACCCTGCACACTGGTGCACTCCCAGCTGGGCTACCTGCCTGCCCGCTGCGGCCAGCACTGGGGACTCGCAGGCACTCAGAGCTGGAAGTTGCGTTAGCCCCCTATGTGGTTTAGGCATCCAGCTCTGTGACTGCAACCAACAGCTGTCACCAGCAGCATGTGGAAGCCAGGGACCAGGTGGATTCCTGGTGCAGGTGGGAGCAAGTGAGTCTAGCATGTGCCTCCCTGGGCTGAAATGGACTCAGCCCCCAACTGTGGTCTAAGTGACCCGCTCAAGGCCACACAGCGAGTCAGTGGCAGCACCAGGTACAGAACCCAGGAGTCCTGACGTCCAGCCCTGTGCGTTACCCATTAGGCCACGCTTCCTCCCCAGCCCATCGCACCTCTATTCTCAGCCAGCTGCCGGTTGCGGGAGTTCTGCTGGATCAGCCGCTTCATCTCCTCCAGCTCCGTGTGCTCCCGCAAGTGATGCCTCTTCAGGTTCTCCATGTGCTGCACCATCACCTCTGCTGCCCGGCTCATCCGCGCCTCCTGGGGCAGAGAAAGAAGAGCGGGATCAGGCCACCAGGCAGGGCCAGTGCTACAAAGCCTGAACCCCCCTCCCAAAGCAGCCGCTACCTCCTTTGGTTCTATTCAGGTTCTTAGACCATGCCCATCACCATGGTGTTGGAGTTCATGCAGAGCCCTGATAATGGAACTGACTTTAATGGGAGCAGGCCCATTAGCCAACCAACAGGCCCATTAGCCAAATCATTAATGATTTGGAGGAAGGGGTAAACAGTGAGGTGGCCAAGTTTGCAGATGATACTGAACTGCTCAAGATAGTTAAGACCAAAGCAGACTGTGAAGAATTTCAAAAAGATCTCATGGAACTAAGTGACTGGGCAACAGAATGATTAAATTTCATTTGCGTGGATAAATGTAAAGTAATACACATTGGAAAAAAATAACCCCAATTACACATACAATATGATGGGGGCTAATTTAGCTACAACTAATCAGGAAAAAGATTTTGGAGTCATTGTGGATAGTTCTCTAAAGATGTCCACGCAGTGTGCAGCAGCAGTCAAAAAAGCAAACAGGATGTTAGGAATCATTAAAAAATGGATCGAGAATAAGACAGAGAATATCTTATTGCCCTTATATAAATCCATGGTGCGCCCACATCTTGAATACTGTGTACAAATGTGGTCGTCTCATCTCAAAAAGGGTATACTGGCATTTAGAGAAGGGCAGTTAAAATGCTTAGGGGTTTGGAACAGGTCCCATATGAGGAGAGATTAAAAGGGGCTAGGAGAGGAGCCGTCACCAACACCAGCAAGCCCGGGGTGGATCTGCCAGTGAGCTGAGGAGGATGGGGGCCAAGTGCCGTGGAGTCAGCCCAAGAGAGCAGGTTCTATAGAGCTCATCTGGGATATTCTCAGAGAGCTGAACCTCCCTGCTCCCTGGGGTCAGTGCAACATGGGTCCTCGTACCACACACTCCGTCGATGGGGCTTCTACTACTGGGCTGGGGGAGCAGTCTGGACACCCTCCTACCCTGGGCTCTTGGAGCTGCTCAACGCACCTGATGGACGGCGCCTAGCTTCTCTGCCGCACTCGTCGCTCGCTCAACGGACCCCGCCAGCACCATCAGGCTGTGCTGCAGCTGTCTGACCAGCTCCTTGCGCTTAGGGTCGACACAGGACAGGCCCAGCCTCTGTGCGGGGAGAGGAGAGAAAACCAGCAGCAGCTCTGCATGATCTGCCCAGGAATCAGGCCCCTCTCTCGCTGGACTAGAATAGCAGCAACCCACCAAGAATTCAGCCCAGGAGATACCCCCTCTGGGCTAGGACGCCCCGTCCAGCCAGCTCCACACCAGCAGCCCAGCCGCTCATCCAGTGCTGGTGGCTACGGCCAGAGGAAAGTCTCGTGTCTCCTATCCACAGAGCGGGACAGCCCAGGCAGGAGCAGGACCAGCTCCCGCCAAGAGACAGATCACAGCGGACGCCAGCGGGAGTCACCGCAGCTGCAACGGAAGCTCAACGATTCACAACCGCTGAGAACCTGGCCCCCTGCCCTGGCGGGACATCCCCGGGTGCAAGCGTTCAAACCTCTCTGCTGAAGCTGCCAGGATGCGGACAACTCGCCAGTAGGAACTGAGCTGGGATCCACAGGCACCATCCCACACCGGTCTCCGAAGAGCCAGTGAGCGGCACTTGGCTTTGGGCCTCCGCCCCAGCAGGGCGGGATTCAAACCAACAGCCTTGACGTGAAAGGCTCGGGATCCCATTACAATGACACGAGCCAGCCAACTCCCCAGGCCGGAAAGGACTCCCTGTGCCCTGGAACGCACCAGTGACCACATCCAAAGCCGGGGCGATCCGGAGTGCAGGGCGTGATCATGACGACCATGCAGGAGCCAGCATCTCTCCCAGCAAGAGAAACACACCCCGGGGGAGCCTTAAAACTGCCCAGAGAATCTGCATCATCAGCACCTGTGGGGCAACCTAAGTGGCCTGCTCCGCACTTGGAGACTGGCCAACAGGGCTGGGATCAGCTCAAAATCGAGCTGTCCATGGGGCACACGCAGCCAGGATCACCCTCCCCAGCAAGGCTCCCCGAACCCGGCCCCACTGACCTGCAGCGCTGCCCGGCACTCCTCCAGCTCCTGCTCAATGTTCTCCTCTGCCACGTTCCGCGCCCGCTCCTCCACCTGCACTCGCCGCCGCAGGGTGAACATATCGCAGCGGAAGGCCAGTGCTAAGTGCGTGAATGCTGCCTGCAGAGGGGAGAAAGGGCAGGGGTGAGAGGTCATCTCTGATCCCCACTGACAAAGTCAGGGACACACTATGTGACCAGAAGCAGGACACTACGGGCACAGCTGGGCAGGTGTTTCTGGGCACAGGGAAAGGAATAGGTTTGGCTGGATTCCTTTGGTAGAGCCAGGGGAAGCCACTTCTCCCATTTCACCCCAGCCAGTTTCCGGGTGCGTCCCTCAATCCCACTGACCCCTCCTGGGCAGCTCCAGCATTGCCCCACCCCTCACCGCTCACCCCCGCTTCTCAGCTCCAGCAGGCCATGGGAAGCGCTGGGACCTGTTTGCACAGTGCCCCCGTTCTACATATGCCCAACTGCAGTCACGCCAGTGGGTTCACACTGGGGTAAAGGGGCCCTTTAACTGGCACATCAGTGCAGCTAGGATAGCGCACAGCAGGGATCCTGGACCATGTGTGCATTGCTGGAAGGGTAGTCTTCTAACAGGGGGAGGGGAGGGTCTTTGCCTAAATTGGATCAGCCCAGTGGCATTCTGCTGAGCTAGCAGCTGAGTGCTGGAAGCCCTGCTGGAGGCTGCAGACAGCACAAGCCAGAGAGACAATCACCCTCATTAACCAAAAACTGAGCAGCTGCCAACTGGGAAGCCAAGTCCCGGCCTGCCCTGGCACCCAGGGGACAGCAATCAGCCTTGCCTACTGATTTAGTGGTGCCTTTTGCGAGGCTTGGAATTACCAAGTCCCGTACATGTGCATAGAAGGATCACTTCATTCAGGACTAAAATGCAGCCAACTCTGGGCTGAAACACAGCAGTAGTTTAAATAGGTGCGTGAAGGGCGTTATTAATACTGTGTTTGGAGGAGGGGAAGTGAAGCATTTCTGTATGTGGTTGAAACAGCTAGGGGAACTCAGGTAAGAGTGAGAGGAGGAAGAATGAACTTGTGGTGTTGGGCCAGGACCATGAGTCAGCAACTCTAGGCTCTGTTCCTGGCTCCGGGCAAGTTGCTTCCCCTCTTGTGCCTCACTTTCCTCATCTGTAAAATACAGACCATTCCATCCTCGGCGTCTCTACTGACATTGTGAATGGGTGAGCCTGCAAAAAAATGGGTTTCCTGGGGCAGGGGCAACCCCAACGGCCTTCAGATGGCCATAACCACCAACTCTGGTCGCTGCTGCGTTTGACCTGGCGGGGGGCATTGCTATACCAGTACATGCGGCTAGAGGGGATAGTCCTCAGGTGCATCGGTCTCATTGCCACGGCTGATTGGCCGCGGGGCACAGCTTACCTCCACGTCCTGCTCGGTCAAAGCCACTCTGCAAAGGAAGAGCACGGGGGGCCATCACTCAGCAACGCGCAACACTCAGAATTCACGTCCTAGTGCCCAGCCAGCCTGACTGCAGCCAGCACCCATGGCCTGGGGGTGCCCAGACGTGCCCCCTTTCCTCTGGGGCACGGTTTGCCAATGAGCCCTGTGGACCCTGGGTCCTTAGAGAGGCTAGTGCAGCTCCTAAGTGAGTAGAACCAGGTGCTCTCAGGGGCGGCTGGGTGTGGTTCTGGATACACAGGTCAGGGGCTGGCTTATCAGAAGTCCTGCATTTATACACACAGCAGATACCAGTCAGGAAAGCTTCCCCACGCCCACCAGTGGGGCCAGACCTGCCCTGGGAGGACCCCCTTCTAGGGCAGAGGGAGGAGTCTTTCCTTGGCCTCTCTGCTGAGTGTCAGGGCAGGAGCACAGCTGGCTGAGACATTTGCACCGCGGTGCGCCGTATCGCGGAGACACATCGGTTGTGAGTCCTTGGGAGGGTTTCTGGGGGCTGGGAAAGAGGAACAGAGAGTGGCTGACATTATAGCTGGGCCATTAAGGCCCAGACTGGGAGCCACATTCGTAGTCTAGCTCTGCCTGATTTGGAGTCATCCGGGAGGCACAGCAGGGACTGAGCCTGGGTTTCCCCCGTCCCAGGCCAGGGCCATATCCAGCAGGCTGTATAGTGACGGATGCAGACACACCTCACCCCTGGCACAACCCTGTCTCTGTGAGAGGGCTCCAAAGGTTTGGGTTTCATTCCACCTAGAACAAGTCAAAAACCCTCTGGAACGGCCATGAAACAGACCAGCCAGCCACCTCCTGCAATTCATGCCCATCGCGGCAACCTGCCTGCTGGGAATCATCTCGCCCTGGGGCCAAGCTGCCCTGAAATGGGGACTGCTCAGTCATTGCCAACCCAGGGCCTGCCTCCTGTGGGATACAAGCAGCTCCCATCTGCTGCGGGAGGAGAAGGGGGCGCCTGCGCTGGATTTGAACCAGCAACCCAGAGGGGACAGGTTCTGTACTCCATAGCCACCTTGGCTACTCTTACAGCTGCCTGCACAAGCCCCGCCCAGCAACCAGCTCACTGTCACCTTCGCCTAAAGCTTGAAACTTCCAGTGTCTTGGAGAAGGGCAGGAGTCCTACCTGTGTAGGCCCAGGCGCTCCAGCACCGAGCGCTCAGGCAGACAGCTCAGCCGTGGGTCCTCCGGAGAGTCTGGATCTGGGGAGAAAAGGGCCAAATTAACCCAGATAGCACGAGAGGAGGAGCTGGAGGGAAGAGAAACCAGCCTACCCTGGTGGTGGGGTAATTCCAGGGGCATCGAAACCCACATTATCACAGGCTCACTGCTACTGGGATTCACGCCGGCTAGACTAGTGCTTGCTCTAGTATGTCTGCACAAGCTGCATTTATAACTGCCCCATTGCAGTGTGGACAGACCCCAAGGCCCACAGTAGTTTGGATACTGGCCTGGGACTCAGGAAACCCAGGATTCAGGTCCCTGCTCTACCACAGACTCTGTGTGAGTCATTTAGCCTCTAGGTGTGTCAGTTCCCCATCTGTACCATGGGTATAACAGCCCTGCCCCACCATAGGGATAAATGTGGTAACGACAGAGGCATGGTAACGGAGGCCAGAGAAGTATCCTAGGTTGCAAAGCAGCCCCAGGTAGCAAATTACACCCTGGTGGATGGAGAATGGCCCATCCCTTCGCATCCCTGGGACCCCTGGTGAGAGTCATGCTGGGCTTCCACCCCTCGACGACCCTGCCCCTGGTGAACAGCTGGTCAGAGGTCACAGCCAAGAGCTCCGAGGACCACAGGGCACGTTGGCTCCCACACAAAGGCAGGTCCCACCTCCAGGATGCCCCGTTCAGACAAGTAATAGCTCCTCCAAAGCTTGTCGAGGCTCCTCTCCTCTGACTCTCTTCTATAGCCCATTCCCACTCTTCTCAAGGCAGCTGGAGCCTCCATCCAACCGATCCCACCTCCCTCCCTCTGGCCCAGGGGCCTTTCTGGATCTGAGGGTGGGAGGAGGGGTGCTGCGGTTGGGGGCCTAGCCTGTGCTCCTCACTGAGCTATCCCAAAGTGTGAAACTTCTTTCTCAAGCTTTAGCTGGACTCTGGGTTCCCCCTGCATGTCCCCTCCTGCATCTGATCTCTTCTGACCCAAAGATGATACCAGCCCACAACGCTCTGCTGGTGCTAATCCTAATCCGGTTAGAATCATGCTGAATCAGGTGGTTTGCGCAGGGGTCTGGCTCCGGACCGGGGAGCAGAGAGCCTCTGATGATGCACCTCGGGTCCCACCACACTCGGAAATGCCGCGTGAGAGGATTTTCCTTCCCACACGAATGTACGCATGAACCAGAGGGGACCCAGGGAAAAAACAATGAAGGCCTGGCAGGATTGATCCCCAAGGAAGAGATTCAAGAATCCAGGCAGGTACTTTGGTCAAAAGCACCATGCATGCTGGGCAGGGGCCAGAACAGTGTGGTTTGGGGCACCTCTGAAACGCAACCCGCTCTTCTGGCTCAGAGGGGTTCAATCCATGCCCCAAGAGACATCTTTAAACACCCGCATTGGCTCCCAGCAAAGATAACTGGCTGGGCGAAAGGGAGAGTTATTGCGAAGAGGGTGGTCCTTCGCTGGGTGGGAGCTGTGGATTAATCCCCTCCATCCCAGGGGGATGTTGGACCAAGGGGAGAGAGTCCAGGCCGGGTTCCATTCCTTCCTAGCCAGTGTGCAATGAAGTTCAGACCCTTCACTCCACAGCCCAGTGCGGCAGACACCTGCCCCTATAGCACCCCAAGCTCTGCAGGGCACGGAAAGAAATGGGACCCAATGGCCCAGGAAAGTGGGAGGGAAACAGAAAAGAGTGCAGGGGGAAGGAGGAGAGATCAGAAGACAAAGAGGGAGAAAAAGGATCAAGGAGGGAGACGAAAGGACGGAGAGGAGACAGGGCTCTGCGAGAGGAGGGGAACGGCAGCAGCAAAGACAGATTCACTCACCAACCTTCATCACTCTCACCGCTGTCCCCAAAGTGCACACTCAGCTCCCTTCTCCCAGCACCAGCCACCGGGCCTCGCTCCTGGGGAGCAGGAAAATGCCAATTAACATCACGGGCCGAAGAGCAACCTGCCCTCCTGCCCCAAGCCGGCAGTGGAGGCTCTAAGCGAGCAAGCTGGGGCAGTGAGGCCACATCGAAGGAGTCCACATAAGGGGCACACCGCTCAGGGGCGCTGCCAGCTACTCCACTCCTGGGAGGCGGCACGGCTCCTGACTAGTCCAGCAGCAGTCTCTGCCAAAAGAAAGGGCAGCAGAGAATGGGGCAGAGCTACTGGCAAGCAGAGGGAGGAATTCATTATGCATCCATTTTAACGGGAGCAGGATTTGGCTCTAAAGTCAATGGGGACAGGGGAGTGTATATTAGGTAGATAAGTGAAATCCCTTCCAAGGGGGGTGGGTGGGAATTCATACCTCATCTCTATGCTCCGTGCTCTGCGGTCTCACAGCCGAAAACCTTCCAGAGTTTTCCTGGGAATGGCTCATTTGTTCCTAGAAAGAAGGCAGGAACCAGGCCCATGAGAACTTGAAGGAGTTCACCTCTATCCCGGGGTAAAGCAGAGAAACACACGGCACTTTTCTACTAAACCCAACACCAGAAGCCAGCAAGGCCATGAAGAGCCCTCAGGAATGCGCAGTCTTCACGTTGCCGGGGAAAAGCGATCCCCATACAGAAATAAACTCTCCTGTGCTTTGGGATCCTTTGAGCTGAAGGTGGCTGGAGAAACCCAGAGCTGGTGCATTATTAAAATGTGTTGACTGAGGTCACGAGACAAAACGAGCGACAGGAGTTAACCCAGTCATCATGGGCCACATGACGACCTCGTGGCTGGGTGACACTCACCTCAAATTGCACCAGGTATCCGACCTGACCATGGCAGGAGGGACAGAGAATCCCAAATTCAGATCCAGCTCAGAGACAAACATCACTCTACATGTTTTTTAGGCTATTCAGATGCCATTGGAATAAACAAAATCTCTGGCGAACAAGCCAACTACATTGCCCCCTGCTGGCGAGAGCAGAGATGAACGACCCAGAGTGCCCACTATTGGCAAGGCAAGACTGATGCACCACAGTGCCCACTACTGGGGAGGAGAGATGTGAACTACTGATGACCACAGCAGCGTCACCGGAAACGGCTGATGGGGCCGATGGGAACGGTTGAGGGCACTTCTAGGGATCACAGAGAGGCCCAAATGTCCTAGGTTAAACACCCAGCCTGCCAAAACCAAGGGCATGGCAGGTCACTGGATCTGTGCCGACCAGCCTCCTACTGATCCTGGGGGCACCCAGGATGTGGGGGCAGCTCCTGCTGGTACGGCAGGAGTTGCCCTGGAAAAGCATCACAGCTCTCTGCTTCTCCCCAGCACAGGCTGCAAACCCCTCCTGCCTCTGCCACTAACCAATTACCTGCATGCGAAGGCAGTGCAGGTCTGGCCAGCTTTGCTCCTTCTGCCTCTGTTGCTCTTTGCTGAAAGGAAGCAGGAGTCCAGATTAACAAGCAAGACACTCCACCAGCAGCAATGATCCTTAAGGGCCAGAGATGGATTCTCCCCACAGCTGCCCTTCCATGGGCCTGACCCACAGTGCAGACCTACACCCGGAGGCAGGACAAAGGCACCTCCTTTGGGAACTTAATTCTGCAGCACTGTGTCATGGAGGTGGTGGCGGGGAGAGGAAATCCTCCTGGATCCTCCACCCCTTGTCAAGCCAGAAGCCAATCCCTCTCCAGCCCACTCCGCTGACACCACCCGCCTGGCACGTGCGCCGCAGTCCTCACCCTTTCACGCCTGCTGCAGCAGGTGCGAGCCAGCCGATGCTGCGGACTCCTTGCTTACGACCTCTCCCTCCCCGGTGAGCTGGGCACAGAGGTGCTCTCCAAAGCCATTTCCAAAAAGGAATGAGTCACCGGCCCACAGTGCCGTTCAGATCCATCTCTTTGCACCCAGCTGCCAAATGGACCTAGCATCCCCTGGCTACTTAAGTGCCAGTGTCCTGCCAACAACCCAGCTGACGATGGAGCAAGAGCGCCATCTGACCGGAACACTGCCACACTGCAGGCATCCCCCCCGCCAGGCAGGTTCTTATCTCCTAGACCAGAGGTCCGCAACCTTTCAGAGGTGATGTGCCGAGTATTCATTTACTCTCTCTAATTTAAGGTTTCACGTGCCAGAAATACATTTTAATGTTTTTAGAAGGTCCTTTTCTAAGTCTACAATATAGAACTAAACTATTTTTGCATGTAAAGTAAATAAGGTTTTTAAAATGTTTAAGCAGCTTCATTTAAAATTAAATTAAAATGCAGAGCCCGCCCCCCCTCCCCCGACCGGTGGCCAGGACCAGGCAGTGTGAATGCCCCTGAAAATCAGCTCGTGGGCTGCCTTTGGCATGCATGCCATAGGTTACCTACCCCTGGGCTAGACAAAGGACTCACTGTCCTGGGGCAAGGACGGGGAAGAGCCCAAAGGACTGGACCACAAGCTGTGCAGACTGATGTTCAGACACACAGGAGACAGAGTCTCTATCTCGGACAGGTACTGCTCAGCACATCTGCCATACACCGGTGTAACAGACAATCTGTAGGGGGGAGTCATACCCATACCACGCTGCCTTGCCTCACCTACCCATCCCTCGTCACCCATGAGAGGAGGACAGAGGTACCAAAGGTGTTTCCTCAAAGAAGGTTCTCCCAGGGGTGCATTCAGACCCCAGTGCAGTCTCATCAAGTCGTGGGTGTTTAGTGGCTGGAGCAGGGAACGGATTCGAGAACTGGCTACGGCAGAGGGTGATGCCTAGCGGGTAGAGCCAGTGTCTCCCAGATTTTATTCCTGGCTCTGGGAAGGAGCTGGTGACCCCAATCTGAGTGTGCTCCCCACCTCGTGCCTTTACCTCTCCTGGGGGCGGGAATCGCCGGGCTTTCCCCACTCTAAGGCTGGGTCCTGGGCTATAGCTCCAAAGGGATTCAGGCACCTGCAGTGGTTCTCTTCGGGAGTCGGGGAGACCAGAGCAACCAGGCAGCCTCTTCAAACACACGTACGGCTTATCCTAGCTATAGGAACAAAGCAGTTAGAGGAATTTACAACAGGCTACATGCAGGTCTGTCTTACCCAACAGCTTACCATCCACCCCCTGGTGGCAATCAGGGCAGGCTTTTACTAGAGAGCAGAACAATAAGTCAGAGCAGAGACGAAGCAAGAATTAGACATGGGCAAGGTGGGGAAGGAGACGTTTTCAGTTGAGATTCGGAAGGAGATGGAGAGTTGATGGGACCGGGGATAGCTATTCCAGCTGGCAGGACCTGATGTTAACACCAGTTCAGCGCCATGGTATTAGCAACACTGGGATCCCTAACACCGACCACGCACCACTGTTTGGAGTACCACTGTCCCCCAATCCAGTTCCCATTGAAGTTAGCGGAAAGATTGTTATTGACGACAATGGAAGAGAGATCAGGTCCCCATACCTAGCCTCAGTCAACACGATCTTAAAAGCCAGCAGCCACTCTAGGCCAGGCAGCCCCACATTCTTAAGAGGAGCAGAGCTGGTGTTAGCAAAATTCCCCAGCTAAGAGTCCTTAGGGCAGACAAGGCCAGAGAGCAGGTGATTTCTAGATGAGTCTCCCTGGCAACAGAGAGGGAACAGCAAGACGAGCCAAACTCACATGTTAGAGTATGAGATGGGACGAGCAAAGCTGGTACAGTGGAGTATGATCAGAAATATGCCAATGGCACATTCTTACTATTTGCATTGTGGTAGAGCCTATGATCCCCAGTTGTGGTGCAGGACCTTACAGTGCAAGGTGCTGTACAGACACAGAACAGACAGATGGTCCCGCCCCAAAGAGCTTACAACCTAATAAATACCCAGCTCTTATAGAATGCTTTTCATTAGTAGATCTCAGACTCAGACTTTAAGGTCAGAAGGGACCATTATGATCATCTAGTCTGACCTCCTGCACAACGCAGGCCACAAAATTTTACCCACCCACTCCTGCAATAAACCTCTCACCTATATGTGAGCTATTCAAGTCCTCAAATCTTGGTTTAAGGGCTTCAGGGTACAGAGAATCCTCCAGCAACTGACCCATGCCCACTGCTGCAGAGGAAGGCAAAAACCCTCAGGGCCTCTGCCAATCTGCCCTGGAGGAGAAGTCCTTCCCGACCCCAAATGTGGCGATCAGTTGAACCCTGAGCATGTGGGCAAGACTCACTAGCCAGACACCCAGGAAAGAATTCTCTGTAGTAACTTAGATCCCATCCCCTCCAACTTTCCATCATATACCACCAGGCCCATCTATTACCATAGTCAAAGATCAATTGCCAAAATTATGTTATCCCATCACACCATCTCCTCCATAAATTTATCAAGCTTAATCTTGAAGCCGGATAGGTCTTTTGCCCCCACTGCTTCCCTTGGAAGGCTGTTGCAGAATTTCACTCCTCTGAGGGTTAGAAACCTTTGTCTAATTTCAAGTCTAAACTTCCTGTTGGCCAGTTTATATCCATTTGTTCTTGTGGTCACATTAGTACTGAGCTTAAGTAATTCCTCTTCCTCCATGGTCAGTATCATTATCCCCATTTTACAGACAAGGAAACTGAGGCAGAGAGTAATATATCTGTAAGACCTAAATCTCCCCTCCAGATATCTCAGTTCAGTGACTATCAAATGCCTCCCTGGGTACTGACCTGTGTGAGCCTCCCAGAAGGATCAATATGTAGATTTTGTGGGGTGACCCTACGTTGATCCCTGAACTGCAGGGATCTGTCGGTGGAGTGGGGTGGGGTGGGAAGCTGACAACGGAGAAAGAGAAGGACTTATGTAGAGGGACAGCAGAGTTCTCTGGAACTCATGGGGGGCCGCGCAGCCCTACGGGTGAGAGACAGTCACAGGGGCACCAACACCAGGGAGCAGAATTCTTCACTGGGGAAGAAGTCAGCATCTGAAACAGAACAGGCAGGGAATGTGCTGATCAAGGGGTCCCCCCTCGCCCCAGAGAGGCAGTGATTCTGGATTTGTCATGCCACCCACTCACTGCAGAACCTCAGGGTGATCTCAGGGCCAGACCAAGAACTCAGTTCAGCCCCAGCCAGCCTTGGCGCGGGCAGCTGACGGAGGAGAAGGATGGGTCAGGAGTCACCTCCAAATGGTTCCTCCAGCTGAATGCTAGAGAGCTACATCCATCAGCTAGAAGCAGCGGCAGGGTAAGGACTCATGCTCCCCTAATGGGGGTTACCCAGGGCCCCATGGAGCAGCCTCCATTACAACCCAGTCAAATACACAAGCACTCCCACCTCCATCAAGGCTGATGGGTCTATGGACAAAGGCCTCACATGTCATTTCAGGGGGGGCATCCCACAAAACTGTGGGGCAATGCACTAATCCATAGCATCCCCTGAATCTCTGTGGCCCTTGGAGCCTGTGACAGACACCCCATTTCCCACCACACCTGGAACTCTGCCTTCCTCGTGCTAATCCACTGACCCCCACACTCCCTCTGGGCCTCTCCTCACCCTCTCTCCCTTGTGGTTAGCACCAACAGATCCTCTCTGAACCAGCTGCGGAGTGAGCAGATATCTGCCCTCCTGGCACTCTCTATGGATGCTCATTACCCCAGCTCCCTGTGGTCTCTGTTGCCAGAGAGACATACAAGGCCGCCTGGATGAGGATCCCAGCTCTTCCAACCGCCACGGTCAATGCCCCTTCCCAGCGCTGGGGAACAAACATCTGTCCACAGCTGCCTGTACCCTGATGCGGCGTGTCAGGGTCTCTTCTAAGGCCACCCCTGGCCCTGCCATTCCCCCTGCCGGCAGAGTGCTGGCACACCCAGGGCAGATTCTTCCAGGGCTGCATGCCAGCAGCAGCACGAGGGATCCCTCCCCTGTCCAGCCCCTCCACCTCCCTAATGAATAAGCCCTGGCGCCTGAGATAGCGCTGGCCCTCTGAAGGGGCCCCAGCCCAGCCCAGCCCTGCCCCTTGTTGCCAGCAGAGAGGCCGGAGAAGGCCTGAGCTTTGAGGTGCCTCCTGGAGCTGCCCTGTCAGAGACTCCCTGGGAGCCTGGAGCCTCAAGGCAGTCCCTGGGTGTGCAGGGCAGATGACCCCTTTCCCTTAAGTATCCCGCCCCCCTCAGATCCCTGCCCCCAGCCTCCTCTCGCCTACCTTCCAGCAGGTCTTTGGGAGGAGCGACCGACCCCTAGGACAGGGCTTTGGAGCCGCAGGCAGCAGAGAGGGTGGGCCTAGGGAGAGCTCCCTGTCGCTGCAGCGCTGTGCCCAGTGGGACATTCTTCTGCTGTGGGAGCATCTGTTTATAGCTGCTCCCTTCCCACAGCCTGGCTTTTCCTCAGTTACATACACAAAGCTCACCGCCACGGTGCCCCCTCCCATGCCAAGCCCCAAGCCCAGAGCAGGGGGCAGGCAGGGCGCTGAGCAAACTAAACAGCCCTCTAGCCCCTTCCGTCCACTCATCTCCAATCACTTGGCAGACTAATGAACTAAGCCTGACAATGCTCCCCCCACCCCCTCCAAGAGGGAGCCAACTGATCCATTTCTGACACCTGGAGAAACTGAGGCACACAATACATGACCCCTGGACAACTCACTTCCATTCTAAGTCAGTGGCAGAGACAGGGATCAAACCCAGGTCTGCTGCTAGCCCTTTGCTCCCACCACAAGGAATCAAACTCCCTAGGCCTCGAGAGAAACACGACATTGCTACCCCCATGCTCCCCAGTGGCCTGTTCCCCTGCACCACTGGTTGTCTCTCGTTGTGTATGAGTCAGTCTCATGGACCTTGGCCTCATCTGATCCCAGCTCATTCCTCTCCACCACCTGGGAGAGACTTTCCTGCCATGCAGCCTGTGACCTCTTGGTCACAGCTCAGCCGAAAACTCCTCCTTGCACTGTGGCCTCTGACTTCCCTCACCCCAGCTACCCTTCATTACAGGGGAGGGTGAGCTAGCGGATCAAGCGCTGGGCTGGGACTCAGGACACCAGGCAAGTCACGTCCCCTCTGTGAGACCATTTCCCCAGATGTAACACTTGCCTCCAGTAGAAATGTTTAGTTAACAACCAAGTCAGGGCCCCGTTGTGCTAGGTTCAGTAGAGTCAGTGTCAGTCCCTGCCCCAAAGAACTTACAATGTAAAATACACACTTGCCCTGCCTCACAGGACTGACGCGAATCTTAGTTCACTATGGCACTTGGCAATTGTCCCACAGAAGACGGTGGAGCAGGACAAGGCATTGTCATTTTCTGTGGCCAGGCGGTTGGTGCAATACCGTTCCATGGCCCTGTATCAAGATGAGGGAACTCCAGGGAGCATGGGGGTGGGGTGGGAGGGAAATGCCAAGTGTGCTACTTCTCTATCTGCTCAATTTCTTCTCCCGCCGCACCCAGGACACACTCAGCGCTGTTCTGCTTGCTACCAAGCATGACGACCCAGTGGCTCTGCCAGTGTTAGCTCTGTGGCCTAGGGTGAATCCCTTAATCTCTGCACCTCATTTCCCCCATCTGGATAACGAGACGGACCTACCTCCCAGGGGCCGCCAGGATGCATTCGGGCTTGGAGCGTGCTCTGATGAAATCAAGGATTAAGCATTCGTGAAGTTGCTGTTTCTGTTTGGGGCAAGACGTCTCCCAGTCGGCTCCAGGAAGCCTATCTCCCGGCAGGCTCGCTCTCCCTGGAATGTGCTTTCACTGCTCCCAGCCGTTGAAGAAGCCCCTTGTTTATAAGCTGCGTTGCCGCCTTGTAAACACTGCGCGCTTGCGATGCTTTCGGCTCCTTCCAGCCCCTTTGCCAGCAGAGCTCAAACCCCTTCAAGAAAGCGCTTCTTGCCCCTGGCATTTGGAAGGGGAGAATGGGTAAAGCCCCACACCTGGGAAGTGGGGTGCACTGCTGCCGGGTTGGGGTACTGGTACTAACCCAGCATGGAAATGGTGGGGGGAAGCCCATTGCTGTCTCCAGAAAACTGGGCATTTGTATCCCAAGGATTTCGTTAGCACAAGATGTTGATATTGCAGCTCTCTCCATAGTAACCCCATATCTTCCCCTGCCCCCAGCACTGCCCCACTGTATGGTAAACCCAGCTGTCCACAACAAAGCAATGCAACAGGCCTAGCACACCCCACATCTCCCCTCATCCCCTGCCACAATAGGCCCCAGATTTCATCTCCCTCAGCACTGGCCCTGCCCTCCCTGTAACCCTCGCTCTCTTGCCAGCAGTGTAGTGCAGCTGCCCCTACTGATCAAATTCCACTGCAGCCCACAAAGCAGCTTGTTCCCTTAATAAGATTAAAGCTGCAGTCAAATGATGGAGCTAAAGACGTGCAGCTGCCCCTAGGCAGGAAAGAGACCTGTGCAGTCTCAGAGGAGATATAGCCCTAGCGCACAGTCACCCAAGTCTCCCGGCCCAAGGGGAGCAGCAACTCTGCCTGGTTTGAGACTTGCTACTGAAATCCTAGGTCTGTAACATTGAACAGTCCTGGTGCGGCTGCAGCGGGAGGAAGGGGTCAAAGGCTCCTCCAGATGAGCAGCCAAGAAGTATGCGGAAAGATTGCGCTGTTTGGAGGGTATGTCCACACGGTAGGCCGGGTCCCCCTCTTCCGGCTCCTCTGGAAACGCTCACTGAAGCTCTAGCTGCACCTCCCGCTCTACGCACACCGCAGCCACAGCCTCACTAAGTCGGGGGACTTTGTCGGCTGGCCAAGCCATCCATCCAGCACTGCAGGGGGAGGAAGCTGGACAGGGGTGCTCTGCAGCGGTGGGGCCTGTGTCTGGTCCCTCGCTGGATCACATCCCCCAGGCAGAGGTCCTCTAGGGAGCATCCACAGACTCCCTAGAGCCTTTGAGCCGCAGTGGGCACTGCCCAGGGTTCCCTGCTCAGTGTCCCCTTCTGGTTCCCTGATTTTTAACCTTTGGATCACACTCATTCCGGTTTCCTCCTTCCTTGTCCCCCGTACTCAATTGCTGTCTGGACTTGGCAGTTTCTCCCTCTTTAGCTGAGGGGCTGGGTCTTTCGTTTTGGCCAGGCCTAGATCCACCAATCCCAGTCCTGTAAATAGCACAGTAGGCTTGCCAGACAGCCACACTCAGAACCCTTACATGCACTGAACCCATGCTGGTGTGCTTGGCAGCGGGGTACAAGGCAAAGAGCTTGTGAGCTGTGCCCACATCCCTTCCTGCCCACTTCACAAGGGGGAGGCAGCAATAGCACAAGGGCACCCATTTATAGTCCTCCAACACCTGTCCACAATTCCCTATACCTGTACCTTCTAACTACTCATTTCCCACGTGCTCTCCATGCTGCTGGCCAGTTAACACACACTTCAGATTGGCTCAAGGTGCAAAATTTGGATCGGGCTTCCTAAACAACCTCAATGTTCAGACCTGGATTAATGTTTCACAACATCCCCAAAGTTTTGGGGTGAGGGAAGTTACTGATTAAACTCCACACACCCCACCCAGAAAAGCAGACCTGCCAGAACATACTGAATTCTCTTAGAGGAATAACCCCAGAAATGCTCTTAAGGCCCTAATCATAAAAAGACCCCCTCTTATGCAGTGGGAATAGGCCCACTGACATATTTGCAAGATCATGCCCTTCAAAAGACCTGTTAACCCTTCCAGGATTGGATTGTCCGTATGGCACCTAGCACGGCACTGGTCGTTGTCGGGAGCCACCCAGGGTACAGTAATTCTAGTAATCAGTAATAAAAGCTTAGGAGGGTTTGTGATCAATAATAAGGGTTTAACACAATTAGAACTTAGTAAACATTTTTTAGATGTTTGAGAGCTGAGCAGAGCTATATGAGAGCTAAGTATAATTACTGTGGGTGGACAGATCTTGCCTGGACATTTTCCAAGGCATAATTGTCAAGTTTCACACCCCCTTCTTTTCATACTCTAAAGCCTTTATTGAGAGTAAGGTTTCTTTCCACCCACTTCCTGTTCTCTCTCGCTCATTTCTTTTGATTTTGGTGCCTTAGGATCACACCAACTCTGCACTCGTCCACTGTACAGTTCGGAGATCAAGCCAGCCCCAAGAAAGAAAATGCAAGTCAGTCGCCCAGCATATAAGCTCTTCCAAAACAGAACCTCTTAATACAGCACTCCTTGGTCATCAAGTTTTTGGAGAATCTTGAGGCAAGACAGGAAACGTCTGATAGATGCCAGATCACGTAGGGGTTCAGGCACTAGCATGGGCATGAAATAGCATACAGGGGAAGGGCTCTGTGGCTCAGGGCTAAGGTGCATTATTAGACAAGTGGGTGAGAGGAAAGATGGCCTAATGGTTTGAAAGGCCTCGGTTCAAGTCCCTGCCTTACAATCAACCCCTGGCGACTTTAGGGAAGTCGTTTAACTTCTGCGTGCCTCAGATCTCACTGTGTACAATAGCTCAGCTCTCCCTCACCGGCACGTTGTGAGGATAAATAAGAAATGATACTCGGGCACTAGGGTGAAGGGAACCAAGTAAGTTACCTGAGTTAGAGTCCCAAGATCTGGAATAGGTAGAAGCCAGGTCCCAGGCGCTGTTGATAAGCAATAAAACAGAGTAGCATAACCCTTTATAAATACTTTAACACCTGTGTAGTGATTTTTACCTGTAACTCTCAACATTTTCCAGCTGGCTTCTACACATGGGCATTAAACATCCATCCTTAAATTCTAGTACCTGGCAGTTTTAAAACTCTTTCCAAAGGTTGGTCAGTATCATTATCCCCATTTTAAAAACAGAGAAATGACACTAAGATATCAAGTCAATTACTGAGGAGTCAACAACAAAACTAGAGAACAGAACCAAGGAATCCAGACCACTAGTCTGATTTCTCCCCTCCACTGAACTGTCTTCTCTAATCCATTAGCAGCACAGTGAGATAGACCTTTTTTAAATCTTACCTTTTGTGTCTAACCTAATACAATTTTATTTACATAAAAAACTTAAATATTCACTTCCATAGGAGTTGCAACCAAAACAATACGTACTAGGGCACAGAAGGGAGAAGGGCTTATTTTCACGATCCAGTGTGGACGAAGAGCAACAAGTAAATAGATAATCTTAAAGACTTAGACCGAAATAGAAGGTCAGCTAAGGGTAAAGACACAAATAACAGCATGGAGAGATTGGAAAGCCTGACTCTTCAATTTAAGAATGGAAAAGAGGGGACAGGACCAAAATATATAAAATAGCTGGTTTAGGGGAAGTAAATGGGACACCCTCCTATAGACTTTTGCTTCTTGTTTGATGTACAGTGTTGTGGAACCTGTGGAACTCATTGCCACTAGAGACCACTTTGGCCTGATCAGACATTTGCATGGATAACTGCCACAAACACAAAAGAGGATACCCACCAAAGTGGTTCAGAGCTTCTCTCCTCCAGCTGAGTAAAGACAGCCTCCTTTCCTTCCCCTCCGCACCCCAGCGCCACTGCTACCTCCAGCTCTTGCTTATGGAAGCAACAAAGCAAAAGGGACCTGGCATGAGAGCCTGCCTCACCACACACCCCAATACCACAGGGGTGCAGAGACATCCCCATATTGGAGGGCAAGAGAGACCAGACATCCACTGGGATGCAAGGGAGATACTTTAACCTATTGACTCCTGAGCAAACCCCTTGGGGCGGGGGTGGTTTTCAGTTCCACACAGTCCATTCCCCAGACACAGCACCTTTGCTATTAAGGTTGTTGGATGAGGCCTTACCCAAACTGTTTGCCTAAAGGGCCCCTAGTTGTGAGCAAGAAACCAAAAGGGGAGGGTCCAGGTGAGGGCACATCAGCTTCTTTTTTAACTGAATGCCTGTTAGAGCAGAGCTAAAGCAGGCCATGAACTCCCCAGTACCATGCTCCATCCATGAGCCGAGTTGCTGGCCCTGTCCTGCTAGAAGGGTGAAATGTTATTTTTGCAGCACCTAGAAGGTGCATCAGACACAAACCCTGTCCCAAAGCGCTACAATCTAGTCATCAGTGCAGCGTGGGCATAAAGGGGGCATTTGCTCTCGCTGTTTCCGAGGATTTACTAAGCACAACATTGAAATTAACAAGAGATGTTCCCCACCTGATCAGTACCAGCCCTGCTGGCTGGTTGAGACCTTATAGACTAAGGCTCTGTACTCTGCTCTCTCAATGCCTTTGGTATGGTAATAAAGATTTCCCTTTAAAGCTTGCTTTAAAATGTAGACATAATGGAGCCTGCACCAAATGAAAGCATTAAAGCACTCCATGCAGAAACACATTCCAGCTAAGCATCATTAACTGAGACAAAGTAAAAACCTGACAGAAGACTTCCACAGGCTCCCTCAGATGTGAGCAGCCGCCGCTTTCTCTAGATTCACACGCCTCGTGCTCTGCTGCGAGATCTACCACCCCCTTAACCGACGCAGTCTGCAACCCTCACATCTTCCCAGACTCCCTCCAAAGCTTCCTTAACCTGCTTGCAGACAGGAATAACTGTGATGCTGGGGGATTATCCAGTCCTTTGCTTGCAAAGCAAGCTGCTCAGATGACAGTGGCTGCTGATGCTGCAGGCATGATTGGTTAGGTCTGTGCAGAGGGCATGGCTCAGCGACAAGTAAGACTCAAGCCGATGCACCTTACCGTGGCCCCAACTTCACCAGCTGGCATCTGTTAGCCATCACCCCTTCAGCAACAGCACCCATAAAACAAGCAGCCAGGATCAGAGAGAATTTTAGGATTAAGACAGTTCCCAGCAGAGCCATAGGAAACGTACTCACTCTCTTTGCTCTTACTTGGTATTTCAGGCCTGAACAAAATCTCCGCTCAAACGTCATCGGAACATCTAAGCGGCTCCTGACCGCAGATGCCACACAATTTACACTCGGAAAAGTAGATTTCCTCCCTGCCTGATGCAGTTGACATCTTGTCCTTAAGATGCAGCATGATACAGTCACTGTGTTTTCTCTGTCATTGAAAATTTCTATTTGTTCAGTCTTTGGGCCCAGTTCTGAGAAGTGCTGAGCACCCACTACTTCGGTGGGAGCTCAGGATGCTCAGAACCTTGCAGGAAGCGGTTAGTGCCTCTTAGGGTTAAGACCTTTCTTTGATGTTTTTCCTTGACCTGAAATGAAAACAAATCTAGACTGAGGACGTATGTTTTACTCTGAGTATGAGCATGAAAAATATCATTCCTGTGACTTGGAATCCCCTGTGCCATAGTCTGTGGAGGTTCTTTACCTTGTGTAAGATTTTGTGTTTAGGTAACAACTGTAGCATCTCTGTCTTGTTTATTTTTCTATCCCATGCTTTTCCCAGGTTCATCATTCCTGATGGGGTCTTTTCACTTTTACGTACTATCTTCAGAGGCTTTGTAGAGTTAAAATAGCCTGCTTGATGAGAGGTTACATCGAGTTGCTTCTATGGTTCGTCTGGGCCAAAATTTTTCTTAGCCATTCTGTCAAAGTAAAATGTCTACACTTTATAGCAGGGGTGGGCAATTTTTTTGGCCAGAGCCACGTTGGGGTTAAAAATTGTGCAGATGGCCGGGTAGGGAAGGCTGTGCCTCCCCAAACAGCCTGACCCCTGCCCCTTATCCAACCTCCATCCACTTCCCGCCCCCTCCCAAGATCCTCCACCTTAACCACCAACCCTGGGACCCCACCCCCCCATCTAAGCCCCACCACTTTGTTTCCTCATTACACCCTCCTGAGATCCTCCCGACTCTAACCATCACCCCAGGACCCTACCCCCTCATCTAAGCCCCCTTGCTTTGTTCCCTGACTGCCCCCTCCCAAGATCCCCCCACCCTAACCACTCCCCCAGGGACCCCACCACCACCACCAACCTGGGAGCGCGGAGACCCGAGGCACGCCACGCTCGGCCCGGGAGCAGGCCAGATAAAAAAGGGCGACGGGCCACATGTGGCCCACAGGCTGTAGTTTGTCCACCCCTGCTTTATAGGCTAACATCTAGTGTTTTCATTAGAGCAATTTTCCCCCTCAGCACGTCATCCAAATTTGGGAAATATAGAAAAACCATGATTTTACTTTTGTATTATAGTGTAACATACCCACCATTTTCAATTCTGTCTGGCACATTATCGAATGCAATGAAACATGGGATCATATCTGGGTTTGCCTCACTCCGTATCGATTTTGCAATTTTGACATCACTAACGCGTGGCTCCTGACAGTGGTAGTGGGCAGTACCGTGATGTCGTGCAACCCCGCAATACTGCGGCCCCACGTTTACCGCAGTGGATATTTTTGGACCCCATCATGTAAGATAACCAGATGTCCCGATTTTATAGGGACAGTCATGATATTTGGGCCTTTTTCTTTGACAGGCTCCTATTACTCCCCACCTCCTGTCCCGATTGTTCACACTTGCTATCTGGCCACCCTATCATCATGCTATTGTGGGGTTCCACTGTAGTAAGATCCAGTTGTGATGAAATGGAAATGGTCTGTAATTTGTATCAATACTACATGTGTCTCAATTTCCACTATATGTTGCTTTGTTACTCAGGGGTGGAAAAGGACTGGTTGCTCTCATGTCTGGCTCGGAGACGTAGGCATGAATGGAACCCAGCTTTCTGAGGCGTGCTCTACACTAGAAAATTAGGTCACCATAACAACATCTCTGGGGTGTTAAAAAGCCACACATACCCCAAGAGGCATCTTTCAGCTGACCTCAGTCCCCACATAGGTAGCGCTAGGTTTACAGAAGAATTCTTGCATTGAGCTAGCTACCACCTGTTGGGGAGGCTGAGTAGCTACACTGATGGGTGGGACACCGTCGCTTTGACATAGACAGTGTCCTGTCAAAATATGAATCCACTGAGCAACCCTCCATAATTACAACATGGACTGAACCATTTCCTCAACACAGAAAAGAATAATAAAAAAAAAATCAATCTGGAATTTCAGATGAATGGAAAGTTTTTCCTGCTGTTTTTCTTAGTCCCTTAAATAAGTATTTTTCTGTTTACTAACTAATCTGAAGAAGTTGGATTTCATGCGTACTGTGTCACAGTGTATGACTAATCTATTTCTAGATACACTGGCAATTGCAGATAATTTTATGTATTTTGTGAGGTCTAGAGCAGATTCCAACTTGTAGATAAAATAGTTTACAATGCATAACATTATATTTACCAGAAAACAGAAATGAAATGTCCACAGGGAGCATAAAGAATAATGGAACAAGCTGTATGAAATAATGTATGGTAACTACCCTGAACAGTTTAAAATCTACTGTTACAGGCAACAAGTGATTACAAACAGTATAAAGGAACAGAAAAAGTGTGATGGATTGCAATAATGCATTCAAATAGAACAAAAGAAAATACAATTTGATGTTGAAACCAGATTACAAAGAAATCCTGAGAAGTTTTATGCTCTCTTTTATTGATCCACTCTTCATTGTACACTAGACAGACAATTGTGCAGTATTTTGAGTTATGCACTGATCTTCTCCTATTAGCCGCAATACAAGAGGCAACTGAATTTTCTGTGATCCTCAGAAAGACTATTGGAAAAAGTATCACTGTGGCTGAAAGAGAAAATTTCTCACGGCCTCCACCATCCCCTTACAGCCGCCCCTTCGCCACGCCATGTCACA
>ML677412.1:4555069-4583182 GCA_007922305.1 Dermatemys mawii | reverse complement strand
CAGTCAGCGCGAGTCGCCTCAGAGCTTTTCCCGCCCAGCGCCTCCTGTCCAGTCAGCGCGAGTCGCCTCAGAGCTTTTCCCGCCCAGCGCCTCCTGTCCAGTCAGCATGAGTCGCCTCAGAGCTCTTCCCGCCCAGCGCCTCCTGCCCAGTCAGCATGAGTCGCCTCAGAGCTTTTCCCGCCCAGCGCCTCCTGCCCAGTCAGCATGAGTCGCCTCAGGGCTTTTCCCACCCAGCGCCTCCTGCCCGGCCAGTGCAAGTTGCCTCAGGGCTTCTCCCACCCAGCCAGTGTGAGCCACCTCAGGGCTTTTCCCACCCAGCGCCTCCTGCCCAGTCAGCGCAAATTGCCTTAGAGCTTTTCCCGCCCAGCGCCTCCTGCCCAGTCAGTGCAAGTTGCCTCAGAGCTTTTCCCGCCCAGCGCCTCCTGTCCAGTCAGCGCGAGCCGCCTTAGGGCTTTTCCCGCCCAGCACCTCCTGCCCAATCAGCAGGAGCTATTTGAGACTTTCCCCACCCACTGCCTCCTTCCCAGCCAGTCAAAGTTGCCATGGGGCTTTTCCTGCCCAGACAGTGCGAGGTGTCTCAGGGATTTTACCGCCCAGCACCTCCTGCCCAGTCAGCACGAGGTGCCTGAGGCTTTTCCCACCCAGCACCTCCTGCCCAATCAGCTCAAGCCACCTCAAGGCGTAGTCCCCTAGTGTCTGCTACCCAGCCAGCACGAGCCTCCACAGCGTTTCCTGCCCAGCACCTCCTGCCCAGTCAGCGCAAGTGTCCGGAGGGTTTTCCCGCGCAGCTAAGGAACGTCTCCACACCTCTTCCATCTTACTCCAGAACTCATCACAGACCCCTCCCCCAAATCTAAGACAGCCCCTCGCTGCACACTGAACCCCACCACAACAGTCCCCTCGACCTCACAACCCTCTTCATCATACGCCACCGCTCAGCCCGCAACAGAGACCCTACACAACCACGACCACAGCCAAAAGCATCTATTTAAGGAAAGTGGGAAAACTACTGGTTCTAGGACAGCCACTCTCATGTCAACCCACACCTCCCTGCACTGGGCACTCCCCCCCAGCCCAAGAGCCCCCTCTCTCTCCTCCACTGCCTCCGAGTTGCCCCAAACTGCATTCCCCACTAAGTCACAACCCACCCCAACCACCTCAGCTTAGTCCCTAACACCAGGAGCCTCACAGACGGACCATTTAGCAAACACCTGAGACATGCAGAGAGCAGCATCTTTACTTTGCAACCCGCCCCAAACAGGAGCCTCCCCACGAGTCTCCTGCCAGGCAGGTGGCGGGAGCTGCCTCCTGCCCCTCCCACCTTGCACCTCCTGCCCTTCCCGCTCAGGACCTCCTGCCCAATCAGCACGGGCCACCTCCCACCCAATCAGTGTGAGCTGCCTCAGGGTTTTTTCTGCCTAGTGCCTCCTGCCCAATCAGCACACGCCACCTCCTGCCCTTCCTGCTCAGCGCCTGTTGTCCAATCAGCATGACCCACCACCTGTGCAGCCAAAGCGAGCTGCCTCCTGCCCAATCAGCATGGGACACGATGGACTTTCCTTTATTAACATGTCACTAGGAATAGCAGGCACTTAGCCCCTTTCCATATATTCCACTTCATAAAGCTGCAAAGATGCACTCATGACAACAGGCCAGATTTCAGGGTATCAACTCACTGTTGCAAAAGGACACATGGGACCCAATCCTGAGAGGTGCTGAACACCTGGTACTCCTACTGACACTAATGGGAGTTGGAAGCGTTCAGCGGCTCTCAGCTTCTGGCCCATGGGGAGCAATAGAATCCCTGTTCATCTTAGGAGGGGGGCTAGTTGGCCATCTCTAACTACTTCTCATGTTAACTAGCATTATCTCTGTTTCCTTGTGCTCCCTCCCCCATTTCCTTCCTTGCATCAAGTGGTTATCAACGGCCTTTTATTTCAATTGCAAGCTCTTTGAGCAGGAATCACCTCTTTACACAGTGCCTAGCGCAATGAGTCCTGGGCTGTAAGCATTGCCACAATAAGAAACAATAAATACGAATAACCATGTAGTCTTTTACCGAGGCCTGCTCTGTGCAGAGTCTGTTTTTGAGAGACTGCCTGCCTGATTTCTAGAGCAGAGGTTCTTCCTAACCTCCAAAGAGTGGATATTTCTCCAAACCTTGTGATGTTTACCCACCACCTACTGTCAAAGGAACATGCTCCAGAGAACATCTATCTACTGCAGCTAAGAGTGTGCCCATCAGCTCAAGTAGACAGACACCACACGCAAGCTCTATTTGACTTGTGCACTAAAAACAACAAATGCTGACATTGCAGCACAGGTGGCAAAATGGAGTAGCCTCCCCCCATCCCCAAGTATAGATCTAGGGGTGGGTTTGTATCCAGTGCTCCTGACTGCAGTGTAGGCAAGTATGATGTTGGCACACTAGCGTTCATCATGTACCTTCGACCACCTATTTACTGTCTCTTCCCCCCGCCTTTCCCTGGTGATCAAGGGACAATTTGCCCTCCTACCTCTATATTTTTAAGGCACTGTTTCTGTCATAAATTGCACTGAACTGGTAAAATGGATACAAGAAGACTTAACATACATTATGGCCCCATGCAATATCAGGAGTTACTGCTTAAGGATAAAACATCCTTTGAATTAGAAAGCTCTCCAACTGATCAGGCCTTCTTAGAAGCTTTTTCCCTCTTCAAAGTCTAGAGGGAACAGTTTTAAAAATAGCCACAAATGGAACACTTGTCATGCTGGCAAACAGGTTTGAGAGAGCCTAATCTGTCTGAAAGCTTCACTATCTCCAGAAGCATCGGTTCCACTCAGGGAGCCTAGAAAGAGATAAGCGTCTGCTTCCTAGCATTGGAATTTCAGGACTTAGCTAGTGTTGTCCACTTCCTTCTTAACGGGAAAGGTACAAGGAAGTTGCTTATAGCTGTTTTTGCCTGCATTTGTACACAACACACTGCCTATTGTTTAAACACAAATCATAGGGACACAGTGTATTTTTTATTGTTTGAAAACATTCTGTGCTGAGCTTTAAAATTTTATTGGGGAGAAAAGATTAATACTACATTGAGAGTGATTTAATGAACATCAGAACCACCAGACTAATATGCATGTGTTATTACTGCCCTCTTGTGGAGTAAATCAGAACTGCTCAGCAAACCCCAATAGTTACTTTCCTTTTGCTCAAGTGTTAGCAGGACCCATACATTTAGAGCAAGAGGACCAGAATTTATTGTTGCTATTCTCATCAATTCTAAGTGATCACACTGAGTACAGCATAATGACAACATTCAAGAGCTCAGATATGCAACAAAGGCACTCAGTAGGCACCCTTTACATACCTCAGAGCCTGAAATGTTACATGACGTACTTTATAAGAGATTAAAAACTTCATGCAATTTTTGAAAGTTAGAGGACAAATTTCTTTGCAGCTTTAACAAGGGAGAGAATTGAGAGTGTGTGGAGTAGGATGGGAATAAGCTACATCGATGTTATGTACTTAGAGATCTGAGCAAGGAAACAAAATGTTGAAGTGAGTAGATAGACAAGTGTCCACCTTCCCTTCTAGTTTATGGATGTTGTTTCATGGTTTTGAGTTAAATCTTATTTATAAGACCTTGGCTTTAAAACCTTTATTGCAGATTTTTAGACAATTTCTTAAATGGTTTGCTCTGGTAAACATGCTCTGTGATATAGTTTCACTCCACGTGATCTAGATACACTTATTCTGGCAATGTAGGCCAGAGGTAATCCAGGGAGCTTCAAAAGGTTGTGTTTGTCACTCAGAAAAGTGCACTGATCTTTTCAGGTGTTTTGAGACTCTAAAACTAGTACTTGTGTTATAGGAACCACCAGTAATGGTGCAGTGTCAATAGTACTAAGACACTAGAGTTACACCACCATGTAATAGAAAACCTCAGAAAGTTTTCTGGACACAGTGGTTAGAACAGGAGCCTGTCTATTCTAGTGTTCATGTTGTTGCTACTACTGGTGCAGCTCAATTGTTGATTACTAGCATTACAGCAATTCTTAAGTTTCCTAAGGTTTACAGGGCCTCTAAGTAGAGTTGGTGAGACACTTAGACCATACCCAGCTACAGGAACAAGATGTGTTTCATTACAACTGTTGTAGATTCAACAAAACTTTTGCTGGAACTGCAGGTGTTCCAGGGTGGAATGCCCCACAGCAAAGAGCCTGACTGAAGGCAGGGTTCTTGCAGCTGTCACTCTCTGCTGTGAAGCCAGGAGTTTGTCAGCCCCCAGAACCTGGGCTAGGGCTCTCCAAGCTAGCGAGGTTCCTCACTCTGACAAGCTCCTTGCTGTGGCATGGAAAGCCCTGAGGAGCTCTGCCAAGGCTTTGAAGCTCCCTGTTTAGAGTGAGAGCCTAAAAGCTCTAGGACGCCCCTGCTCTAACTGGGGCTTGACTCCCTATCTAGCAACATGGAGCTTAGAAGCCAGAGAACCCTAGCAGGGCTTCTTCTAGGTTCCCAGCTTGCTGGAGAGAAATGAAGTCTTGGGAGTGGCTCCCTACGGTTTGTGGCTGGCTCCCTACGGTTTGTGGCTCTGCTTGGGACAGCCCTGCCACATTGGCTGCCTTGGGGTTCCCACATTGTCAGGTCAGCTGGCTGCCAGCTCAGGAGTCAGGCAGCCCAGGGTGCCAACTAGGCTGGGAGTCTAGAAGCTCTGGAGTCCCTGGAACAGTCTGTATTGCAGGGCTGGCCAGAAGCTACAGAGGCTGGGAGCCCAGGCAGCTGCTCAGTGAAACTGACTTCAGTTTTGCTGCAATTTATTAAATTCTTTTCTGTAATCCATGTCAATTCCCTATTTCATTTGGTAAAGACCCTGCTTCACTATTTCTGAAATGACATTTTTAATTTGTATCAAACCAAATGGGCCAATTTTTTACCAGAATGAACCCAAATTTCAAAAAAGCTGAAATTTCTCCCAAACACACAATTGAGTTTTGACCAACTCTGAGTCAGCAAGGAACCAATGCCCTACTGTGGTTTTAGGAATACTGTTACTAGTGATGCCACAATTGAACTAGATCTTGTATTCATTGAAGATTTCATTTATTTAGGGCCCAGTTCTGGTCTTGCCTGTGTTATAATGAACCCAAATGCTCTCAAAAGATCTGCTGGAGAGCACCCCACTCAGAGGAGTTGTTTTGCAGGGCTGGGGAAGTCTGGACTCATTTTTCAGCCTTCTCTACTGACAGCTGGTTCTAATGGAAGCCCAGCTGATGCCAGAGCATGCACACATCTTAAGGCTTTGAGCTTAACTAGGGCCCAATGAGGGTACAGATAAGAAGCCAGGATGTGGCCCCTAAATCTTCATATTGTCTAGCTGGGTAGGACCTTCCTCCCAAGGTACCACTGGGAGGAGAGACATGATGTCTGTGGAAGCACCAAAGGATCATTTCTCAAAATCAATTCTATCCATGACAGAGGTTCAATCAGCTCTTCTATGAAGCACACCAATGATCAGACTAAATCAGACAGGATATTGCTTTTACATTTTCTAAATTTAATTCTTTGAAAGCTTGTGCTAGCAATTATGAGCACATCACCAAATTCAGACACCATTCATCTACTGATGTGTTTGTACTGCAGCAGTGTCCAGGAAGGCTAATTCCCAGGTATCTTCTGATGCCACATAAGTACAGACTAGACCAATAGTGAATAGTAGAACAAAAAGCTTCTAGAAGCACTGAAAAAGTCAAATGGCATAGGCAGACATCCAGGGAATCTTTGTGGTAAAGCATGGAATGGGTGTTTTAGGAATATAGCACTTGCCAAGGAATAGTCAGATGTGCTACAGACCGTTACCGGAGGCATGTTAAAATTTGGACACTTACAATTTTCTAAGTAAAATTTAACTTGTATGTAACGCACATTTAAGAAGTTTTACTTAATTTCACAGTAAACGTGGCGAAATCCTGTGGCACCTTAAAGACTAAAGTCTTCAAGCATAAGCTTCAATGCATGCATCTGACAAAGCGGGTACTAGCCCACAAAAGCTTATGCTTCAATACTTTTGTTAGTCTTTAAGGTGCCACAGGACTCTATTGCTTCTGCAAATGCAGACTAACATGGCTACCTCTGATTCTTAACAGAAAAAGTGTTATTTACACATTACTGAGGCCTGGCTAAGGAAAAAGGCATACCACACAATACCCAGGTTATGATGACAGATCACAGGTAACATCTGAGACTATCCTGACATCTGGGAAAAATGACGACATTCCAACAAAAGCAAAAGCTACTTTCCAGTCACTGGAAATGTCATTTCTAGTTACATACAGAAGGACTTGACATTTGGCAGCATCTAGAGACTACACAAATATTAGAGCTCCATTGTTCTAAGTGTTGTGTGCAGGCCAACAGAAATGAGATATTCCCAGCTGAGTGCCTACAAAGTTACAGAATTTCAGGAGCAAGATGCTAAAATCCATCAGCTTCAATCGGAACAATCCCTGGTGCAGCAAATTCAGGATCAGTCAGTTCACCATAGATGAGACATTGGCTATCTATACTGCAATCACAGGCAGTAATACAGCAGGAGTAGACAGATCAAGCTAGCTCTAATGTAGCTAGCGTGGGTATCAGCACAGTGAAGCCATAGCACTGAACTTCAGCACAGGCTACCCCCTGAGTAACTACCCAGAGTTCCTGGTGGGCTTGTAGAACCTTCTTTGAAGCACATGCTACTGTAGCTTCACTGTGCCAGCACCTGAGTTGGCTAGACTAAACCCAGCTTGTGTCTATGTACTGAAACTGCCATCACCTCCATGACTGCAGCATAGACACACCCAGCAATGGGGCAAGGCTGGATTGAGAGGAGGAGGTAAGGAAAAAGTTAGAACAGGAGTCTCAGCTCATCCTTTGTCTAACCAATACCAGAATGGAATGATAATCTGGGACAAGAGTGTGAACACTTGAGTAATTTCTGTTCAGTGATTTCATTCTCACAAAATTGCACCATGTAAAAATCAAGGTTTTACATTTATCACAGTGCAAGTGAACTTCAGCATGTTTGTATTGTACAGCCCCCTTGGCTTGAAACAGTTTCTTGAAATGTCACTTTTTTTTGGAGTGACATGGACTCTTCTAGGACAACTATGGAAATTTGATTTTTGCACTTGGAGTATTTTTAAAACAAACAAAAGCCCTAACAAATACAAAGTGGAGTGTTCCATAAAATGTTTACAAGTTACATGAAACATTTACAGGGGAAAAATGTTACATATATACACAATCATCTTTCAAATGTTCCTTATGCCTCAGATACAAAGTCAGTTCCCAGAAATAGAACTTGATTGTGTACAAAGCAGGGAACAAAAGTGCACACACACAGATTAAACCACCAACAGTTTAGCCTTGAAACAGGGTGAACCACACTGGAAAATCTTGAGTGAAAATGAACATGTTCAGTTTACTTCCAGGTGTGACAATGAGTCCTGTGGCACTTTAAAGGCTAACAAGAGTCTTGAAGCATAAGCTTTCATGGGCTAATAACTGCATCTGACAAAGTGGGTATTAGCCCCTTATGCTTCAATACTTTAGTCTTTAAAGTGCCACAGGACTCTTGGTTGCTTCTGCAAATCCAGACTAACATGGTTACTTCTGATTCTTGACAGACAGTCTAGAAGGTTACATAAAGATGACCTGTTTTTAAGTCAGTGCATATGTAGCTATTCTCCTGTTGTCTGGTGTGGAGTCACGTGGACTCTGCAGTGCTAGGTGGCAAGTTGGTGGGTAGGTATATGAAGGGACAGGTCCTCATATTGGTGAGGAGGCTAATTAGCTCCCCATGGCCTGTTCCATCTTAGAGATGCACCAGTAAGGCTTAATCAGCCTGGTGGGGAAGGGGCTTAAAAGGGGAAACTTACCACAGGGACTGACCTAGTCACAGAAAGTGGGAATGTGTCAAAGTTTGCATGTTACAAAGCTGGGAGGTATTGCCAGTTCAGAGAAGAATGGGATATCATACAGGAAGGCCTGGATGACTGTAAACTTGAGTAATAGGATGAAATTTAATAGTGAGAAGTGTAAGGTCATGCATTTAGGGATTAACAAAGATAATTTTAGCTACAAAATGGGGATGCATCAATTGGAAATAACAGAAGAGAAGGACCTTGGAGTATTAGTTGATCACAGGATAATTATGAGCTGCCAAAAAAGCTAATATGATCTTGGGTTGCATTAGGCTAGGTATTTCTAGTAAAGATAAGGAGGTGTTTGTACCATTATATAAGGCACTGGTGAGACCTCATCTGGAGTACTGTGTGCAGTTCTGGTCTCATGTTTAAGGATGAATTCAAACCAGAACAGGTGCAGAGAAGGGCTACTAGGATGAGCTGAGGAATGGGAAACCTGTCTTATGAAAGGAGACTCAAGGAGCTTGGCTTGTATCGCTTATCCAGAAAGAGGCTGAGGGGAGATATAATTACTCTATAAATATATCAGGCATAAACACCATGGAGGGAGAGGAATTATTTAAGCTCAGTACCAATGGGGTCACAAATGGATATAAACTGGCCAACAGGAAGTTTAGACTTGAATGTTTTAACCAGAGGAGTGAAATTCTACAGCCTTCCAAGGAAAGCAGTGGGGGCAAAAGACCTATCTGGCTTCAAGATTAAGCTTGATAAGTTTATGGAGGAGATAGTGTGACTGGATAACAACTTTGGCAATTGATCTTGACTATGACAATAGATGGGCCTGGTGCATTTGAGGGCAAGTTGGACAGGATGGGATCTACATCACTACTGAGAATTCTTTTCTGGGTAGCTGGCTGGGTGAGTCTTGCCACATGCTCAAGGTTCAGCTCATTGCCATATTTGGGGTTGGGAAGGATTTTTCCTCCACAGCAGATTCGCAGAGGCCTTGGTGGTTTTTTGCCTTCCTCTGCAGTATGGGGCATGTGTCACTGGCTGGAGGATTCTCTGTACCTCACAGTCCTTAAACCAAGATTTGAGGACTTCATAACTCAGATATAGGTGTGATATATTGCAGGAATGGGTGGGTAAAATTCTGTGGCCTGCATTGTGCAGGAGGTCAGACTAGATCATCATAATGGTCCCTTCTGACCTTAACATCTGGCAGTTTGTTGACAGGAAGAGGGTTGTTCTGCCTAGGGGCTGCTGACACCTGAGGGAGTCCAGCTAAGAAGGCAGCCCTGAGACACACCCCTCCTGAAGCTGCCCTGGACAGACAGTGAAGCAAAACGCCCCAGGAAGAGGGGGAGAAGGTCTATCCCATGAAGGAACAATAGCATCAGACCCAAGCACTAGAGCCAACTCTAGGGGCTGCCTCAGAGTTTGGTCCTTGGTTCAGCCAGACCTACCTCTATTGCCAAGGGAGCAGCAGGAGCAACCCCTGGCTTGTTGGTGGTAGCCCACAGGGAACTTCCCCAAAGGCTGCCAAATGGGTAGACAAGGGAGTCCATAATACTGTGGGGATCCATGTTCCATGCCCTCTCCAATGTGTGGGTAGAGGGAAAGTGCAGTGAATACTGCATTTTCACAGCCACTAGTGATTTTGCCCTTCACTCCTGAGGGTGGCAAAGGCACAGAGAACCTAGCTGCAATCCTGTAGCCCCCAGGCCCACATGCCACTGTCCTATTTATTGCAGTGGTACCAACCTAACCCATTGCAGAATGGCATGGGAAAGTGCTCCATTGCCCTGCCAAAAAAGATTGCTGTCCTAGAAATTTGAGAGCTCTCCATGGAGCGCTCAAGGTGACAGGGACATTCCTATTCAGATAGGCAAACGACTCTGCATGGCCCTAAGACAGTCCAACGTGCCGAAGGAACTAAAAGCAGATGCTGACTGTTTCTTCCACCTCTACCCAAGCCCAGGACACCCATCAACTGTGTGAATGGACTCCCATATTTGAATTTATTCCCTAGCCTTTTATTTTGTGACATTATAGCAGAAACCCAACTCAAAACCTCTCTGTACACTTGCAGATGGAAAGGGTGCAATTTTTAAATGGGGAGGAAGAGAGGATGGTTGTGAGGTGGGGGAAGAGGAAAATTATTTTTCAGGGAAAAAGCAAAAAGCCACACACTAGGAAATAATGCATGTATGTACACACTTCCCCAAGCTCACTTGCCCTTCTTGAGTGGGCACCTCAGCACTCACCTGGCAAGACTGGCTTGGCCCTGGCAGACTTGCAACAGTTCTTGGCTTACAGCATGGTTGGAGTCCTTGGCCACATCTCCTCCTTCCTGTCCAGTGGGATCCTCTGAATTGTCTACAGTTGCCTGCAGGTGTGGGGCAGAGGGTCCATTGCCAAGTATGGTATTTCCTTGTAAAAAAGTACATGGTTTGAGAGGCAGCATCCGATTTCAAGTTGCGTTCTCCTCACCTTGTGGTAGTTCTGGTGCTGTTCCTTCACACTCATGTGGTATGCCTGTTCCATCTCCTGTGCCCATTGCAGCACTCCCTGTGCTATCTGCACCTAGAGGTTGATTGTTTTGCAGCTTGGCTTTCAGCCTTTTTTCCCCACCACATGAGGAGATCCATGACATCATGCCCGCTCCAGGCATGAGTGTCTAGTAGCTCCATCTGTGAGCGTGGAACTGGCACAGTCAGATGCCTGCAACAATGGTGAGCTGCTAGGTTTGCTCATCAATGTGGGCAGTCAGGAAAAAGGTTTTGTTATAAGTGTGAAGTAGCCTAGAATTATTGTTTACCTGTAAGGGGTTAAGCTAAAGGTAACCTGAGAGGTGGACAACTGACCAATGAGAAATTCCTCAGGAGACAAAGGATTTTAAGTTTCAGATTCTCTCTGGGTCTCTGTTCACCTCAGCTATGGGATGAACACAGCTATGTCTTTCACTATAACGATAAGATTCTATCAAGTACTGTAGTCAGTAAGTTTACCTTCTTTTTATCACTTGGAGGGTTCTCAGTGGTGAGTGTTGGCTGGGTGCTTCTTGATATTGTAAGCTTCAGCAAAGATCAGCTGTGGGAGAAATTTGCCTCGGGGAGAGGCAATCTGAATCCTTTTGTTGATTATGGTAGATGCTGTTTTATTGATGGTTAAGGGATTTATTCTCTTTTTTATTAAAATCTCTTTTAAGCAGCTGACTGCTTGTTTTTCGTTGTGTAAGATCCTGGTTTTGGATCGGGCACATCTCACAGGATCAGGCGAGGTTTGGGTTTCTCTCTTAAGCTTCCCAGGGAAGGAAGAAGTTTGGGGGGTTAGTGAAAAGGGAAAGAAGGGTCCCAAACTACCCTAGACCTAGTTTGGTGGTGGCAGCATACCAGGTCCAAATACAGAAGAATTTGTGTTCTGGGGAAAACATTTTAACCCAAGCTGGTAAAAAAAGCTTGTGGGGGTTATTTCTTTTTTCATGCAGGTCCCCACATCTGTACCCCAGAGTTCAGAGTGGGGAGGCAATCATAACAGGTTTCCATCTAGCCCCCGAGCAGTGGAGTTCAGAATAGTGCCAAGCAGTCACTGCAGTGGAGCCTGGGGCATTGTGGGATAGCTGAAGGATTATGAACTTGACACAATCCAGTGCAGTGTCTACCCTCTCAGGTCTACCCAAGTAGGTTTGCTGTCACTCAGGTGATATTCTGTCCCTCCAATGGTGCTTGTTAGTGGGAGACAAATTTGGCATAGAGAAAAGTTATCCATGTGTCAGTCTACTTTTGTAGAAGAACATGTCTAAGGCATACAGGAACATTACTTGCAGGACAGTATGAGTGTTGCACAAGACCTTTTGAAAAGCAGAAATTCTCCATCACATCCTGCACATTTATTGGCATGAGCAATCCTGCCTTTTTTGGGTGGTGCACTCTATTTCAAGGATTCTGCATTTACTGAACTTTTAGCTTCATTTGATATCTACAGTAACCCCCATTCTGCACAGCACACTAGCCAAAAATACTGAAATGCCAGACTATTCCTATCAGTACTTCTAACAGTACTAGTATCTCAGTATCCAATGTATGAGACTGGGAGTCAGGAGACCTGGGCCCATCTTTACCACTCACCAACCCATCCTCAGTTTCCCTATCTGTAAAATAAGGGTAGGGTTTTTTTATTTTGTGAAGTTGGTTGAGAGCAGCCAGCCAGCAACTACTCAAATATCCATCAATGATAGCTGCAGACTAGATACTGGTGAAGATATGGTGTTTAACATTAAGTCAACCAGGAATCTTTAACACCCCCACCCAGCCAAATCACAAGATGTCAATACATCCACAATACAAAATCCTTCACACAAGTAGGAGCAATCTGAGCAAGAACTTTTACCTTAACACAAACTTCATGAGCTTTTGGAGGAGAAACCTTCACCTCCCCAGTAGAGTGCACTTCACCTGCCTCCTAGATAACAGCAGCCTTGCATTTAACACCATGTCAAAAATATACTTGTCAAGAATCAGAGGGGTAGCCATGTTAGTCTGAAGTTGCAGAAGTGACAGAGTCCTGTGGCACCTTAAAGACTAACTAAAATTTTTTTAGAGCATAAGCTTTCGTGGGCTGATACCCACTTTGTTGGATGCATCTGACGAAGTGGGTATTAGCCCACGAAAGCTTATGCTCTAAAAAAATTTTAGTAGTCTTTAAGGTGCCACAGGACTTAAAAACACACTTGTGCAAGACCCCATAGTCACTAAAACTGACCAGAGTGCAAATGGCATAAGATTTCCACTTTGCTGCTTGTATGCAACTTCCTAATTTTGGGAATCCAGAACATTTTATTCCAAGTAAAATTGTCCCTGCTGAATGACTTTCTATAAAGGGAATTCCTTTCTGCTAAGCTGTATTATGCTACTTCCACTCATTGCTTCACAAGGCATTGTCATGGAAAACATGGTCTTCCTTCTTTCCTAGTATAATCATTCAAACATACCAGCTACTGTGGTAGCAGAGCTGTCTGCTTGCTTTCTGGAGGCTGGGGAGAAGGCAAAGAAAACTGAAAAATACTGGAGTTTTAAACTGATGCCTTCAAAAGTCAAAGTTACAGCCCCTAGCCAAGCCACACAACACCAAACCACAGAATGCTTATGAGAACTGGTCTGTTTTAATGTTTGTATTCCTGGAAATGGGTTTTGAATTATTTCATTTGCACTTGTGTTGAGGGGGGAAAATGGGAGAAGGCTTAGAATCTACTTGCTTCAAGGATTTAAAAAGCAATTGTAGCTATGCTTGAAACCCATATTTGAGGACCAAAGTCTAGCTTCTGTTACTCCAAGTAACAAAATCACTGTACAGACAAATCAGGAATACACAAGAATGGTTGGTCTGATCAGAACACACTCAGAAATTGAGGGAAAATTTCAGCTTGAACTTTATTGTATTCTGCTGGAGACTGAAAAAGAGCAAAAAGATGAAGCGTCCAAGGGGCAAACAGGCAGAGAGTGGAAGACCAGCTGAGAGAAATGGTGAGGACATCTGCTACCAACACACATCTAGTTTTTAAAAGGAATCAACTCTGGCATTAAGCATGGAAGAGATGGAAAATTTTATTTAACTTTTCAGTCTTGTTTGGGCAAAAGACTCATGGATTTGAAATAGATTTGCAATGCCAAAGACGACTGACCAGCATCACAAAACATCCAGCTCCATGAGATTTGCACTTTTGTACTATTTACAAAGGAAATAGTAAACACTGCATTTTATCTGCTCAGTCATTAATACATCACTGTCCTTTGTCCCATGTAGTAGATTACTTGAAATCTGTGGCCACTGTATAGTAGCTTTCATGCAACTGCAGGTATTTAGTTAAGCACAACTGCAGGTATTTAGTTAAGCACAACTGCAGGTATTTAGTTAAGCACAACTGCAGGTATTTAGTTAAGCACAACTGCAGGTATTTAGTTAAGCACAACTGCACTTGAATAGAGCCTTTATATTGCTCATCTTCAACTAGAAAGTTTGTTCATGCTACTGCACTGTCCCCCTTCCCTCTACCTCCTCCCCAGCCAATGCCATGTGACCCAAAGACATGCCCCCATTTTCTTCTGCAAGTCAGCGCCAGAGCTTTCCTCCCCACACCTACATCTCTCTCCCTATAGAGTTTCAAGACCCTAGAAATTATTCAGCTCCCATCCACTAACCTGTCCCAGGCTCTAATAGCAGCCCCCCAGTGATTAGCCTAATTCTCCACTGCCAGGCTCTTTCCTACTACACCTGGATATCCAGAAATCATGTTCCCGTAGGTACAGATGCATATTTGTAACATGATGGTTCCAGTAAGAGCCAGAAATCCCAAATAAGTTTCCATTCCTAACTGAACCGAGCCCCTCGTGCCTCAGTCAACCTTTCTAGGCTGAGGAAGAGACAGGAAGCCAGCAATGCAATAGCTAGGCCACCTGTCTGCACATGGCTATAGCCAACTTCAGTACAGAAGGGATTTTTCAGCTTGATGTGTACATTAGGAATAGAGGACACAACTTAACTTGAAAATGGAATATCAACAAAAAGCCAGCTCTGACTTGTCAGATGTTACCAGCATGGTGCTCTGCTCTTGTTTGAGTAGTAGAGTCAGCTCCATGTGTGTTTCCTCTGTGCACAGCCCTGGCACTATGCAGATCACTGACAGCAGACCCTGAGAGAACCCCCAATAAGACCAGACTCAAGTTATGAAGGCACCTGGCCAGGTTTCTTGTCAAATGAGTCACAGTAATAGTTTCCTAAAGACTCTACTGGACATACTAGAGAACATGCCCCCCCAACACTGCACAGCTCAGTCAGTGGCAGGACACTCCACTGCCCCCTAGTGGGGATAAAGACATCTACAAACAGATTACACATCACTCCTGACAGTGAGGTACAGACCCTCACACAGGGTCTGCTATGTGAGGCTTTGAAGAACAAGTCTATCCATCCTATTATCCTTTTGACCCTGTCTTTAAGATGGGTCTGCCTGTTTATTTGTGTGGGATGTTCTTGTATCAGGATATGCTGGTGCCATCCTGCCACATGCTCTTATTAGTGCTTGTGTACACATGCTTTAGCAGCTGCCTTCTTGCCCATTTCTGTGAGCAAGGCCTGCCTGACTCACAGCACAACTCTGCTTTACATTACCAAGGTCTGGACCATTACTTTAGGCCTCAGGCCTTATACCCTAGTGGGCCTGTGATGCAATGATTTGTTTCAGGGACTCCTGTTTATTTAAAGGCTGTGTAGTAAGAAAAGATCACTAAATCCCTGAAGGAGTGAACACTACAGTATTTCAGTGTACCTTGCCTACTTTTCCAGGAGTTTCCATAGCTCAGCCTCTGTTGGAAAGCAGTCCCAGCTGGGCAAAGAATGTTTCCACTGAACTGTCTGACTTTGGCCAGATCACTGGCACTAATACAAATGAGACCTATTCCCTGCACATTCTGTGCATAATATGCTAGGGCTGCCATGGATTAGGTGATTCAAACATTTTTCCAATCACGTAGTGCCCAACAGCCCTCTGGTTATTTAGTGGACAACACACTTTGTGCAGAGAAGTTCCATACAACTTTGTAATTGCTCTCAAGTTGAGTAGCACATTTTAACTTGGTTCAACTGTCTTTAATACTTCTCTACATTAGATATTTACCCTGCCAAATGTTTATTCTCCCTCCTCTACCAACATCTCACTGGTGTAATGAGAAGTCTTTGAAATGGCCTAAGCTTGTGTCAGTTTCATAAACCAGGGCTGGGGAACAGTCCATGGGCTGGATCTGGCCTGCTGCTGGATTTCATCCAACCCACAGCAAGCTCCTGCACTGCAGGCCAGCAGCCTGTATGCCCCTTGCAGAGCTGGAGCCATGAGCACTGGCTGGCTGTGCTGCTTGGGAAGGGAGAGTGGAGGAGGAGAAACTATGGTTGCCAGGCCATTAAGAGTCTGGTCAGTTCCTAGAAGGAGCCAGGTTGCTCTGAGGGGTCCCAGGGACAATCAGGGAAGCTCTGCTTGCTGCTCTTGTCCCCAGCCCTGGCTCTGCAGATCCCATGGCCAGAAACCATGGCTAATGGGAGCTGTGGGGCAGTGCCCATGAGCACAGGCAGCATGCATCATGCAGAGCCTCCTGGCCCCTCTGCCAGGTGCTTCTGGGAGCTGGGTGCAGCCAAGGAGCCTCAGCCTTGCTGACAGGAGCCACCTAAGATATGTACCATGTGGCCAGAGACTGCACTCTGAACTCTGCCCCAGCTCCAAGCTCCCTTCCCTATCCCCCTGCCATGTGTACCCTAACCTTCCCCCAAAATGAGCCCCCTTCCTGCACCTCAAACCCCTCATCCCCACCCCAGATCCTGCACCTCCAGCCAGATCACTTACTCCCTTCTATACCCCCCAACCTAATCCAGAGCCCCTGTGATGGGATCCCAGTATGTGGCCTGGGACTGTGGGACCCTGGTGCCTCTAACTCTCCAGCCTTGGCCACAATGCTTTGCAAGTGTGAAGTAGCAAACCCCTCCAGGTGCTGTTATCACTCAGTACAACCAAGTATGACACCCCCTACCCAGCTGGACTGAGTGCTCCTAAAGCCACTCCTGAATCAGAGTGAGGCACTAGCTCAATCACCAGCTCCCAGCCTTGTACTGCAGGACTATACACTTTTGCACTATTGAAGATTAGCACTGCTCAGTTATGAATTGGTTCACCATGCCAATGGAAAGTGGATTTACACCAGCCTTTGCAAGTCTGAGCAGATTTACTACATACTTCAGGCAAACTCACTAGTAGAGAGCAACAGAAGTTTGATTACAAAAGAGATTTTAAGTGAGCCAGTTTATTGTGTTAACCATTCTATCAGGCTAGGCAAAATTTAGGGTAAGCAGTTTCTCACCTGCCTGGATATTGCAGAAACAGGTCCCTTAAACCCAGGCCCATCTTCTGTTAGAGTCTTTTCCTGGGTGTCCTTGTTGCTTGCAGTGTAGCTAGGGCAGGAGAAAGGTCAAATGTGACCATGTGCTGGTTTATACCCTTTGGTCATGTACTTGTAGAACACAAGTCCTGGCACATCTGGTGGGCACCACAGTATTCCCAGACAAGGTTGAGCCATTTCCTTTGTGAGTCATCAACTTGTAGCTCTCTTGCTAGACAATGGCTGGTCATTCTGTTCAGCTTCCACCCAGATATTGGTTATCTTCATTGTCCCTGGAGACCTAGTATCTGTCCCAAACCCACAGCATATTTTAGTGACAACTATAGAACACTCACATCATATACATTAATGATGCACCTTTAGATAGAGAAAAGGACCCCAGCAGCTCAACCTTCCCCTGATATGCAACAATTAAAGTTATCATGAATATGGGGTTACAGTGTACTCGAAGATAGAATGTCACAGCCCCCCACCACTGTTTCTAGCCCCACCCCAGGGGAAGCCCTGAGCCTCCACCTACCTGCTGCCTGGGTGGTGTATAACCCAGGACTGTTTTAATGCAGGTCAGTGGCCCCTGAAAGAAAAGGCTCCCACCCCTCAAACCACAAGGAAAAGGATTCTGCATCACTTAATTCTTAGAAGTGTTAAGAAAATGATTGTTAGGAAAATGTAACTTAGAATTTTGTATGATTTTAAAATAACCTTAGACTTATAATCTCACTCCCTGTATGTGTACTATTGACCCCTAGTTTAACATGCATTTTAAACTTGCATTCACCCTGTCAGATGTGCAGGTGTCAGTGTCTAAGTACCCCTAAGTGTTTTGAACCTCCTGCTTACCAGACAGGTAAATGAAATAGATTAAGACCAACAATGGATGTAATAGCCATTAAGTGTTCCCACCTGTGTAAGTGGATTGAAAGTCCCCCTCCCTTATCAACACAGGGGTATAAAATATCTTCACACATGTATTGAGGTGAGCCAGTTGTTTGGGTGATAACCCCTTCTGACTCCTTATTGCTTGCAATAAATCTTGTTTTTCCAGAAGTCTACTGAGTTATACCTGTCCTTTGAGGTATATTGGACTGAATTCCAAAGTAAATAAGCAGTTTTTGCAACAGAAGCAACTAGAATCCTAGTTTGCCCCTTTGAATCAGGCATTGTGTATTTTTCCCAGGCACTGAAACTTTCATCTACATGGTTTCTTGGGGAGGGGTTAGGTCACAAGACAAGCTCAAGTCCTGCTAAGGTTTTGCGCACAGCTCGAGAAGCCTAGCCAATCAAATCTCAATGATTTTGGGCAAATGGCTGTTAATGGTTGGCAAGAGGTGAACTGCCATGGACAGTCATGAGTGAGCTGTAAATATCTCGAGACCCCCTTCAAACAAAAATCTTGTTGGCACTTTATTGTTGAGTACTATTAAAAGCAACTCAATATCAAGGCCCTAAAATTGACCCCACAAAAAGCCATCAGGAAAATTTATAAGGAAGTTTCTTGGTAATACACAAAGAAATTGGGACTTTGAAGTCATGTTTAAAGATAAGTGTTCACTGTAAAGAAAGTTCGAGACCTCCAAACTCCTCTGTCTGTATGTTATCTTTTTCTACTTGGACAAAAAAAATCAAAGATTGCTAAATGGTAAATTTAAAAGCTTCGCCAGCTATATTAAAGATTTGTAATTAGTGAATCAATATAGAAGAAATGAGCCAATGCCTCTTGTGTAGTTACCAATTTTTTTTGCATGAAGTAGCTGAAGGCTCAAGTTTGTCATTGCTGACAGCAATAATGTGCTACAAGATGATGTAAACACACAAGGAATCCTTTTTCTGGAAAGAGGGCATAAAATGACATACAAACCTGAAAGCCATCAGGAAAATGCACAGTTTGGGTAACTGAAGCATGCACATGAATAATCAGAATGAGAATGGAAGGGACCTCAAGAGGTTGTCAAGTCCACTCCCCTGCACTCAAGGCAGGACTAATTTAGACCATCCCTGACAGGTGTTTGGGGATTTTTAATAGCATGTTACACAATGATAGATATTCCCTACCTCCCTAGGCAATTTATTCTAGTACCTAAGCAGCCTGATAAGTTCTTCCCAATGTCCAACCCAAACCTCCCTTGCTGCCATTTAAACCCATTGTTTGTCCTATGGGAGGATGTTTCTTTTTAAGCTCTTGTCAGGAAAACTAAATTAGATGATTTTCTGCATAAAAGATGCATTCTTGTTGCTTGTTAACCTTATTCTTCACAGCTTGGAGAAATGTCCTACAAAGGAAACCTATAATATTTTAAGAGTAACTTTGAAAACTTGGTTTTTCTGATATAGCAGTAAAGCCAATGATTTTATTTACCAAAGGTAATTGAAGCAGCTGTTTAAGAAGTCATTTGGAGAGGAACTCCCCAATTCAACAGATTAAGCATTGGTATTTGAGGATTTTCTTGTCATGCTGCATTCCAAGGAGGCCATCAGAAAGATGTTTAAATGGTGGTTTTAGTTAATTAAAACCACCAAGTATTGGAGCTCTTCAACACTCAGCTTATTTTAACAAAGCAGCCATGTCCCTTGCTTCACATTTATCTCAATTTATCCCTGTCCATCTGTTTTCTGCTCGCAACTATCTTCTAGTCATTGAACTTTGAAACTTCACTTTTAGAGAGAGGTAGTGATTTGGTATACACATTTGCAGTAGGACAGAGTTGAAGTCTGTTACTCACCTCTATATATTTAAAAAACACTTTTTGCTGTTACATGTTACCTCTGGAGACTGTTTGAGAACTGCAAAAGTAACCATCTGATGGTATCTTGATCACTGAGTACATTGGGTAGATTGAAAGCTTAACCTAAACCTATATAGAAGCCTGTGGAACCCCATAAGATTAGGTCCCTAATTCATGACTAATTTATTTGCAAAATTTGTGAACATTACATGATTACATAGCCTCATACTACAGAATTAAAAAGTTATCCTTATTCTATGATAACATATTATGGCTCAGAGACCCCAGTTATAACTTTAGGCTTTCTTCAAAGCATTTCATGAAAGCCAATTTTAATTATCCACCCTGTGTCCTAATCTGAGGAGAAGAAAAATTTCCTCCCTCCTCCTTGTAGCAACATGTTATGTTCTTGAAGACGACTAAGAGGTGAGAACACTTTTCCAGATAAAACCCAGTTTTTCAACTTTTCCTCATGGGTCATATTTTCTACACCTTAGTTTTTTTTCTGGACTTTCTCCAATTTGTCCTTGTTCTTGAAGTGTGGCACCCAGAAGTGGACAAAACTCCAGTTGTGGCCTAATCAGCACAGTAGACCCCTAGATCTTTCTGCAACACTCTTTTCTAGGCAGTACTTTCCCCATTTCATGTGAGGAAATGGATTGTTCCCCTCCCAAACTGAGTACTTAATGTTCAGACCATTTCTCTAGTTTCAGATCATTTTGAATTTTAATCCTATCCCCTGAAGGGCTTGCAATTTCCCTGCCCACCAAGCTTAGTATTGTCTGCAAACTTTATACATGTTCTCTGCCATTATCTAATTGAAGATTTAACAGAACCAATCCCTATTGGACCTGACTTGTGCCCTTCTGGCATAAAGGAAGCTATGATAAATAGCTTGAATGATTTTCCAAGCCATTATGCACTCATCTTATAGTAGCTCCATCTAGATTTGTTTTTCCATCTAGGAAAATCCAATATTGTTTATAATAAGGGTTTGATGTAGTAAAAAGACAAGTGGATAAAGAGGACTTAATCTGTAATGCACAAAGGTATACAAGACCTAAGTGAACATGGACCCAGACAGGAGAAGACACTGGGCCTGAAACTAAAGGACATGACTAGAGGACCAGATGAGGTCATGACTATGGTAGAAGGACTTCCCTGTGCCTCAGAGCATGGTAACATGGGCCTATATACCAGTTTCATCTTGTCTTATTTGCCTGGAAAAAGTGTCCAGATGGTATTAGTGACAGCAGTTGTATCTGAAATTATACAAGTGAAAAATTACTTTACCCTAAATAGAGTTCAGCTTTTATAGCTGACATTGACAAATCACAAGACAGCTTTTACAAACAGTTATTCAGAAAAGTCTTAGCTGATTACATCAAAAGGCTAAATTCCAGACCCTCAGCTGAGACATGATTATTGGAGCTAAGAGAAGAGAGGAGGACCTGAAAAGGTGTAAGCCACCTTTTTGCCTTACTCAATGGAATAGCATTGGAGATTTTAGCTCCTCCTTCCATACTTGTGTCAGCTGGCAGTATGGGTGAGTGTAAGGGACAAACAAGGGATCTGGTACTAGTTGTCTTCCACCCCCATTCCTACTACACACTGAACCCTTTTCTTCCTGACCCCATCTTGTGCCCCCATTTTCACTAGCAGCATATTACACTGACCATCAGAACTGCTGTCTGCCCTACCCTTCACAGGTGACAATGGTTCCTGCTTGAGAGCAGTCACCTGGCCCACTGACCACATCCAGGTACAGATTAGTGTGGTTGGAGTACACTGCCCTCTACACCTTCTCCCAGAATGGCAGCAACAGTCACCAGTACCAAGAACCACCACTGAGCTGGAGCAGCTTGGGGAGCAGATTCCAGTCAAGGACCAAAATAGAGAACTCATTTTGTAAGCAAGTAGTTGAAGTGACCTGAAACTTGGGGTATGCAAGAGAAATCAGATCATTTGAAAGGGGTACAGTAGTCTGGAAAGAGCCACTGACCTGGAGAGTGGGGGAAAAGACCTCTTATGCTATACAAGAGAATCTTTTCAGGGAAAATGGCCAATACACCACATTTACTGAAATTACAACAGTTAGTATATGCTTTTCTGTCATACCCCACCCCCCTCCCTATCATGCACCAGTCCTGCAGATGGTCTTAGTTACCAGTCTGTTGTAGCTCTAGTCCATCTAATAGCCAGTTGGATTGAGCACAAGTGAGGAGCTGGGCTCTGTCCGTTGCCATCCCAGGCTCTGAGGCTTTGCAGGACTGAACCCAGAGTTCCATGGCAAAAACACCCCAGCTTTTAGTTGCTAATTCCCATTTGAGTCCATGTATTTTGCAATGTCTCCTTGTAATTAGTCCTTAAGTAGTGTTCATCTTGGGTTTTCTGCTGTTATCATTTGATGATAGTCAGACATCACAAATCTGATAACAATGGGATCTCACCTTTGGGGGTGCCTGCCTCACCTCTGAGGTAGTCAATGCTGCTAACATGTTTAAAAATATCCTTTGTATCAAAGCTAAATTGCCTTGTGCTGTTTCCAAGTCTCTTCACTCCTCCAGCCTTGACCATCTGGCTTAACAATGGCCTTCACCCCTTCTCTTCCTCATGCATGCATTCCTCATTCACAGTCTCAGAAACCTTCAAAGGTACACAGCAGTCTTCTATATCCTCCACAATACACTGCAACTTGAGCCTTGCACAATCTCATAATTTAAACAATTCACATGGGGTTCAGGCCCTTGACATTTCTCTAATTTATTGGTCATAGAGACAATACAAAATCCTGTCTTACTAACTCAACTTTCAACCAGGTCCTACCATTAGCTAATGGGAAACAAGATCTCAGTCTCAATCATTCCTTTGTGATTCAACAATGGTGGCTGGCAGAATGAAAATCGAAGTCCACATCATTTCTTATAGCACCATTATAAAATCCTGCTTCTACACCTCTTAACTAGAGGAAGTCTAAGCCTCTATGATAAGCAAGTCAGTTAATTGTACAGACTATTAAGGCCTTAACTTCCCTAACATTGTTGAATCCACAATATTGCTTCCAGCACAGTTGAGTGGGAGCCCTTGGTGGCCACTCAAAATTATGGCAAAGCAATAATGGACTTCATGGTGCAGTATTACTTAGCCACTATTTCTCATTGAGTAAAAAATTCTCTGAATTGTAGAGACAGTTGGCCCACATACAGCCTTATGCACTAAAGTAGATTGAGGGAGGTCTTAAAGCCTGAGAAACATTTCTAAGTATCCATGTCTTAGCACTAAGGAATTATCATAGCTATACTTATTACTCACCTGCAGCCATCTCTGTTCAGACTCTTTGATTTATGTAAGACCCACCTGTCCCCCCACAGGTGAAGGCTGGCTTCCAATTAGTGGATCTTAGCCTCACTCTCCCTTATTTGCTGCTTAATTGGATCTGCCTGGTCTAAGTCAATCCTCTGAGGTCCTATGTGGAGAGTAAACCCCATCACAGGGGCAAAGAGACACTGGAGTTATCCATATTTAAGGGACTCAAGGAGCCTGATCTTAAAGGCAGAACATAGGATCCTTCAACCAAGGAGGCTGAGCTCTCAGGGAAGTGAATGAAGTTGACAAACCTGCTTCAGAAAGATTTTAAGTTGCTGAAGTTTGTCCTAGAAGTACTTGAATTTTGCCACCCTTTCTAGCTTTACCCCTCAATTAAATCTTGGACCTAGTCTTTAATGCTCTTTCATTTACTATAAAGCAATTCAGTGCTGTGACCACATTTAGCATTATTAACCACAATTAAGCTATTACTCCTCTTTAAAGGAGCAGGAAGTTTAATTTCTGCTAGTGTTCCAAGAGAAGGGTGACACCACATGGGAAAGTCTCTGGGGAACTGAGAAGTAGGGGTTTGTTCCTGGCAAGGCAAGGTTTGGATTGGCAGAGTACTGAAGAGGTCCCTAACAGGATAGGCAAATGGATACATCAGGGAGTGGTCATAACTTAGCAGTAGCAGAACTCACTTGCTGAGAGAGAGGGGGTAATCTAGTAATTCACAATGCTGGGAACCTGGGCTGATTACCACAATGCAGCTGGTTTGGAGGATATTCAGGAGCTTGTGTAAGTAATAAATTGAGGGTGCAAGCTAGGGGGTGGCCTGCAGAGACACTGACTCAGTGGGTGGACCACCCATGGGGAAAGTTAGTGCATGCTCTGCACCCACCAGCAGCCAAGCCCCTCTCCCCAACTCACCACCTCTGTCCCCCCAGTGCACCATGTCCCCTCTTCTCCCAGCACTCACTGCAGCAACACAGCTGTTTCATAGAGTAACAAGCTGGGGAGAGGAGCAGGAACGCAGCATGCTCAAGGCATAGAGCCAAGGCTGGGGACTTTGGGGCAGGGTAGAGTTGAGAACCCACTAGCAGGAGTCAGCACCCCTGCATGCTTGTTTGCTGGCCATTAGTGTCCAGGTTGTGAGAAGAGTTTAAGGCCCCTAGAACTGCAGGGCAAGAGTTACACAATCCCTGACTAGTCTGGGTTCAGCTCCCAGCTGACCATAGCTCCACCTCCCCACCACTATCACCACTCCCTCTGGGGATCCATTCCCAAATACCACTTAGGGCATTCCAAGTACCATGCACTAGCTCCCTGGAGGTGTGTTAAGCATTGCTACATCTTTGTGATTTTGAACTGCAGAGCTGAAGCCATCTTGGTAGGGGGTTGGGGTATGAGACTCCTTCAACTTTCCCTCCTCCATCCAGGCCCCACACTGGTCCATCCCATAATAGTCCCCAAGCAAGGTAGATATCAATAAAATCATTGACTTGTAACCTAACAAACCAGAATTATACCTCAAGCTATGTCTCAAAAATCTATTCATGAATAGTTGTGTCCCTGTTCCCATGCATTCTTAAGGCAGTAGTGGCCCCAAGCCACAAAAAGGCCCCATTATTTTGGGATAAACAGTATTAAGACCTCACACCAGGTTTACAGAGCAATCATGTTGCTTGGCAAAAAGTGAGCCAGGATGAAATGAGCATGGGAAAGTTCAAAAGCCTTGAATAGCTGGCTGGCTGCCTAATTAATAAGACTAACTCTCTCCACAGATATGCTCTATCCTTACAGGGATTACAGCACACTCAATAGAGCCTGGTTCGTGGGTCTTTGTCAAGGTCTACAAGAAGGTTCCACTCCAGCCCTTGTGGGAAGGACCATACCAGGTGCTTTTGGTCACTCCAACTGCTGTCAAAGTAGCAGAAAAGGAAGCATGAATCCATCACCCAATGTAAGCGTGCCCTTTCCCCAGATGAAAACAGAGCAGCTAGGGCCTCCACCTCCAACAGGCCAGGACGAGAAGTTGACAACAGCTGGGCAGCCAAGGCCCTAGCAACTGGAGAGGGGACAGAGAAGGGCCCTGAAGAAAAGTGGCTAGTGGAGACTGCCGGGTCTCGGCCTGAAAATTCCGATTTAAAAAGGACTCGTGTTTATTATCTGAAGTATTATTCAATCTGAGTTATTAATTTGATTTAAAAGTATTTTGGGTTTATTTAGAGTATTAGTAAAAGTTAAAGGTTAGCTTATGAATGAACTAGAATTAGTTATACTTCTATTCATTTCCATTTTTTAGGGGGTGTTTTTTCCACTTTATTTGCTCTAAGCATTATCAAGAAACACTGTGGTTTGGCAAGCCCAGACTCCAGCAAGATGAGGTGCCTTGTATCAACTATTTACCTCCTTTGCATAAGTAAGGTAGTTTTTGCTCCTAAGAGTAATGCTTTTATCAGGTATTCCCATAAAATTTAAAAACTCATCTTGAGAAGTAAAAGTGACTGCTGGGTCTGCACACAATTCCCAGCAGATGCAAGACAAGGAATTCCCTTTATTCCTGTCCCTTTGACTACTGCTAACATGACTTGAATGCCACCAGATGGTGCACAAAATCTGGTCCACTATACTCTAATGTGGGAATGAGGAAGTCGTGGATTCACCACACCCACCTCAAGCCAGCTGTCCTGTCTGCAGCCAAGCCTACCATCTGACCCCTTCCTCTGACCAGAATGCCTGACTCTCAGTGGACTGTGGCTCCAGACACTCATCCTTTCCAACATGATTTACTGGCTGCTGCTTAGTTCCCTTTTCTTTGGGAGTCAAAAGTCAGGCTTACGAGAGCAATGCCCTTGTGCAGTTAGCAGTGAAATCCCCTTCTTTGCTGAATGTTTTTGACTGTTGAGTCTGTACTTTAATGCATACTGACAGTGAATCCAGAGTGCCTTTGGTGCCCATGGCCCTCAATGATTCCCTGCTGACTGGGGGCCCCCATCCATTTTATCAGCCCTGGGGAAGTAACCCTACCTGGGATAAAGATGGCACTTCCCCTCTCTTAGGTGCTGGATAGGGGAGCCCCTTATAGTTTTCAGTGTAACAGCACAAAACCTGTAGGACATACACATGAGTGTGCCATCACCATCCTGGTGAAAGGGGGGTGGTTTAGATATAACATCACCCACACTGAGTGGCACAAGCAAACCCCACTCAGATGTTATCTTCCCTCCTGGGACCAAACCCATGGGAGCAAGTGGTTTGGCCTGATAAGCAATATTGCACTCACCTGCCCGCCACTGGGCAAAATTTTTAACTGCTTTTGGGCCCCAGGAAAAGAGACATACTGGTCATCTCATTCACTTTGAGGGGTATTATACTGCCTTTTTGGACATTTATTCTGCCTTACAGGGACATCACTGGGTATGTGGAACATGGCATATCACACACTCCTGGCAAATTGGGCTGATATCTGCTACATAGTCATTCTAGCACCCCCAAACATGATACACAAACAACTCAGGCCATCTGTGCAATTAGAGATGCAGAAACTGCCAGGGACTACTCCCAGAGATGGACCCCTCTTACATGGAAGATGATCTTTTTGTTATCCTTCTACATGGAAGAACATCTTTCTGATTGATCTTTCCTGGGGGTTTGTGGGTCTAAGTTGGCTCCACACATAACTCAGGCAGATTGCCTTAGAGGACTGCTCTTAGGCTTACAAAGTGACCCAAACCCTTCTTAAAAGGCATCCATTAGACAAGGGGTATTGCAAAAGGACCAGGGCCAGGAGTGGGGAAAAGGAAAAGCCTCCATTCTCTTAGTAGCCAAGGATCATTTTACCTAGCACTTACTTGAGACCCAAGACCAGGAAATTAAGTTAGAAGATTGGGGGTGGTCCTCTTTCCATCTCACAGAGATAAAAAACAATCACCTTCCTACACTCCGGGGACACCACCCCTTACAAGTAATTAGGGGTCAGGTGTTTAGGTAGAATAGTGAAGTCCAGGCTCTAGGAGCCCAGGTCCTTAAATAATCTAGTATTTAGCACTCTGATGCCATCAAACAAACTCAGGTTTTTGAGCACAAGGACTGCCACCCCAGGGTGGGGCTACAGCAGGACATAGGGGGACCAGGGCCTATGCTATTTTATTAAAGCCCAGCCCAGGACCCCCAACCAGGACAGTGTTCCACCTGTGTGTCAGCAGGGACCCAACAAAAACACACTGACTAAGTAGTCAGTGAACTGAACTCTACTCAGCCATGCCTTGGCTATTTCCCACTCTCCCACGCATAAGGTACCTGTAGCTCAAAGTCATCCTCCACCTTCTTGAGGTACACAGCAAGCAGCAATCCTAGCAGCTTTTCTCCTGGGTCAGACCTGCTTTCAGACAAGTCTCAGCACAACTACAGAAACACCCACATACTACCATGCCTTAGAAGGAGGCTCCTTAGCAGCTCTGCCTTTTATACTTCCTGTCCCCTTAGCTCCACCTCCCCAGCTCCGCCCATTAGGGATCAGAGAGTGGCCCCTCCCTCTCCAGCTAGGGTGACCAAACAGCAAACGGGAAAAATCAGGACAGGGTGGGGGGTAATAGGAGCCCATATAAGAAAAAGACCCAAAAATCAGGACTGTTTCTATAAAATCAGGACATTCGATCACCCTACCTGCAGCTCAGTGGGAGGCCACCGCTCCCTCTCAGTATGCAGGGACCCCCACCCACCCTGGGGAGCTCCTCCTTTGGCTTGGAGTTAGTCCCCCACAACAGCTTGCTCTGATCCACTTCTCTACCCTCCCGCACCCAGGGCTGGGAGCCAGTTCTCCCTGCATCCCAGGCTGAGACCCCCACTCCTCCCAGCCCTATGCACATTCACCCAGTCCTCCAGCCCTTCCCTGGGACTGCACCTCCATCCCCGTGCTGGCCCCCAGCGACCTGTCATAGCTGCAGTGGGTCAGGTCTCTGATCATGTGTCAGCAGCGTCACCGATCAGCCAGGGGAAACCAGGGTCTTGGCAAATCCGGATGAGATGCTGACACACACACACACTGACACACACACACTGACTGACACACACACTGACTGACTGACACACACACACACTGACTCTCTCACACACACACATGGACTGACACACACACTGACTGACACACACACACACACACTGACTGACACACACACAGACACACTGACACACACACTGACACACAAACACTGACACACACACTGACTGACACACACACACACACACAC
>ML677412.1:4499338-4515854 GCA_007922305.1 Dermatemys mawii | reverse complement strand
AGAGCCCATCCGTCCGCACCCCCTCCTGCACCCCAATCCCTGCCCCAGATCACAGCCTGCACCCCTCACCCAAACTCCCCATAGCCTGCACCCCTCCTACGCCCAAACTCCCTCCCAGAGCCCGCATGTGCGCACCCCAATCCTCTACCCCAGGTCAGATCCCGCACCCCTCACCCAAACTCCCCATAGCCTGCACCCCTCCTGCACCCAAACTCCCTCCCAGAACCTGAGCCCCAAACAGGGCCACGTTAACCTTTTGTGGGCCCGGTGCTAAACATATTTGTGGGCTCCCATGGGGGCAATGGGGACATGGGGCAGAGTCCTCAGAGCGAGGGGCTGGCCAGGGGCAATGGGAGATGGGACAGGGCATGGCAGGGACAGCCCTGCTCCCCAAGCCCAGTTCAAGGGCACTGTTTACAAACCAGCGACCGCCAGACACACACTGGCCCACCCGGCCCTGTGCTGCTGCCATTGTGCTTCTTCCTCGTGGGGGCAGGCCCATCCCGCACCATGCTACTCACCTCTCCCAGCACCCCTCTGACCCCATACCCAGTGCCACATCACCCAGAGACCCCCCCACAAACCCCTATGCCCAGTTCCCCCCACCCACCCAGAGCCTCCCCACAGAACCCCTCACTTCCCAGTGCCCCCCACAGCCCCACCACCACAACTGTGCCCCACACCGACCCCACACACTTCCCAGCACCCTGACACACATAGATCTTCCCCACTACACAGTGCCCAACACACACAGATCCCCCCACTACCCAGGACCCCCAAACCTCCCACTCCGCAGCACCCCAAAACACACAAACCTTCCCCAGTGCCGAGCACCTCCCACTCCCTGACTGTCCAGCACCCCCCAACTCTCTAGAGACCTACTCTCCCACACCCGGGCCCCCCATCCACAATAGTCAGCCCTGATGGGAGGTGAAGGGCCAGACCCGGCTGTGTGGATGGATTAGAGCAGGGGTCTCCAAACTTTTTTGATCATGCACCCCATCAGTAAAAAAATTTTGAGCACACACCTCCCACAGAGTGAGGGAGGGAGCCCCGCCCCATCCACTCCCTCCCACTTCGCGCCCCCTGACTGCCCTCCTGCCCAGAACTCCAGACTCATCCAACCCTCCCCCTGTTCCCTGACTGCCCCCCTGGTCCCAGCTTCTCTGGCTGCCCTGGTGCCCAGCTCCTTCAGCTGCGCTGCCCCGCTTTTTGGAGACCACTGACTTAGAAGTCAGTCTGGGAAGTTGTAAAGGCAGGTAATTTAAGAACAATTCCAAACAATCATGCTGCAAGCTAATACCCTTAAGGCTTTTTTTGAGGGAGGAGGGAACTGGGAGGTGTCTTTGTCTTTGTTTTTAACCCAACCTGTAGAATTAATTTGACTCTTAATTATGAGCCAACAAATCTAGAAAAGAAACCTTCTGTCCTCTGGATAGCACAATTGCTGCTGACACTAGAACCTGCCAGCTTTCTCCCCAGCCACCCCTACCAATACAAGGCCATTTATTCTTGCAGAGAGCATCCTTTTATGCATTAACAGAAAGGAAGAAACACACACATACACTTCAACCACTCAGCAAACAAGAAGTTCACAACCATGAACCCACGGGCTTGGCTAAGAAAGACTGCCCTGACAAGAGAAAACTGTTCCCTCACATTTGAGAGCGAGATATTTTGTACATATATCACAGTACAAGGTGTGCTCCCCTCCCCCAACTCCCTTCCCCCAGGAAGATTATTACAGGCACTGAATCAGAGGGGTAGTCGTGTTAGTCTGGAATTGCAGAAGTAACAAAGAGTCCTGTGGCACCTTGAAGACTAACTAAAGTATTAGAGCATAAGCTTTTGTGGGCTAATACCCACTTCATCGGATGCATCCAACGAAGTGGGTATTAGCCAGTGGGGCTAGAAGTGGGGGGGGTCTCAGTTGGGGAACAAAGAGCAGGGAGGCTTTGATAGGGAGTGGGGTCCCGGGGATGGTGGTTAGGGATGGGAGGGAGTTGGGGGGGTCAGGGAATAAAGAGCTGGGAGGCTTAGATAGGGGGTTGGGTCCTGGGGGGAAGTTTGAGTCGGGGGGGGTCTTCAGAGGGAGAGATCAGGAATGCGGGGTTGGATGGGTTGGAGGTTCTGAGAGGGGCAGTCAGGGGGTGGGAAGTGGTTTGGGTATGGAGCAGGGTCAGGGTGTTTGGGGAGGCACAGTCTTCCCTACCCGGCCCTCCGCACAATTTTGAAACTTAATGTGGCCCTCGGGCCAAAAAGTTTGCCCACCCCTGATCTACAGCAATGTCGTTAACACAAACACACTCTGATCATGCTCCAGCCAGAAAGGAAATGGGTAGAAATTCTCGCTGTTCAGCCATGGCCACACTGACACTAATGCGCAGCCGTGAGTCTGCCGGGGGAGCTGGGCTGAGGAAACAATTGAAGTGACAATTCTGTGAGAACTGAATCATAGCATAGTGAACCAGCCCCACATCAAATAGTTGTAGCCAAGTGGTTAAGGCAATGGACTAGAAATCCATGGGGGGTCTCCCCACACAGGTTCAAATCATGGAAACTCTGGGCTGTTATTATTACTGTAGTCTTAGTGCCTGAGCATCTACACTGGGAACTGGAGCCAGAGCAGGTCTCAGTCTCAGGCTGTCTACACTTCAAATGCTGCTGTGACTCTGCTGTAGCACTCTGGAATGGACAGTCACTGCAGTGAGTTGAGGGGTTTTCCCATCGCTGTAGCAGCCAGGTTGACAGAAAAATTCTTCCATCCACCAAGTCTTAGCTGCTGAGAAGGGATCTGGGGCAGTTTTCTGGGAATCAAGGTTCCCAGCCTGACCCAGCTGCTTCGTTGTCCCCTGGGGCCCTGCGGGCTTAGACCATCCCTGAGGCCAGGTGGTGGCTCACTTTGCTTTCTTGGTGTCCCTGGCAGTGCAGGAATATCTCACTCTAAGGGCCTGAGATAAGGCAGAAGCCTTGCTCCGTACTTCCCCCGGGGCAACAAGCAGGTTTCAGGGGATGGGTCTGCCAAAATGAACCAGAAAGCAGGGCCGGCATTAGACTCCCTGGGGCTCAGGTCAGAAAGCTGAAATCTGAGCCGTACTGCCCAGGACTGAAGCTGGAGCAACTTAATTTCATGGGGGCCCCTGTGTTGTGGGGCGCTGCACAATTGCACTCCTGGCCACCCCCTAATGACAGCTCTGGCTTTTAATCTTCTGGACATGCAGTTGCTGTGGCACGGGTGGGCTGTGGAGTTTTTATACCATGTTGGGCCTGGGGCCACAGAAAGGGAAAGGTTGGGAACCCCTGCTCCAGGGAATCCCAGAGAATAAAGACTCCATCCAGAGGCTGAAGTCATCACGTCTGCACTTGACCCCCAAGAGCTGGGGGCTTTAAGGAAAACAGCAATTCTCATGAGAATCGAGGTAAAACCATGAGAGTTGGCAGCACTGAGTCAGATGTCAAGAATCAGCTATGTTAGTCTGGAACACTTCGTCAGAAGACCCACTTTACCCACGAAAGCTTATGCTCCAATACATTTGTTAGTCTATAAAGGTGCCACAGGACTCTTTGTCGCTTTTGCAGATCCAGACTAACATGGCTACCCCTGCGATACTTGACATCTGACTCTGGGCTGCCAACTCTCATGGTTTTATCTTGAGTCTCATGAGAATTGTTGTTTTCCTTAAAGCCCCAGCTCCTGGGGTCAAGGGGAGATGTGATGATTTCAGCCTTCACTCTTAAAGACACAGGACGTTCCAAGCCCTTCTGGCTGTGGAGAAAGATTCAAACTGTCACCCCAGTGCACCCTAAAGGCTCATCAAGCAGAAAGCAAATAAATAGATCCCCAAATCTATTAATACAGAATCTCATGATTTTTGGGGAGCCTGACTCAGGGTTTTTGAGCATTCAGGGTTGGCCGTTCTGTAGACTGACAGCTGGGCCCCCTCCTTCACATCCAGCGCCCCCAGACTCTTCTAAAGCATTAACTCTTTCTTCTCCGTCATGCTCGTCTCATGCAGCTGGGAATCCCCAATTCCTAGATGTGCTTCTCTACAGACAGTGAATTCCACACAGGGCTGAGTCCCCACAGGGCTGTTCCAGGGGGCTCCAGTCCCCCCACCCTCCAGGTCAGATGGGACAGTCACCTCACATCACCCCTTTGTGATTCCTGGGGACCCAGCAGGGACAGCAGCTCCATGCTGGGCCTGGAGCCCCCCAAAGCACCTGAGGGGGAGGTGGCAGTTCAACCCTCATGTCAGGAGGCTCCTGCTGCCTGGGGGTGACCATCTTCTCACAGCCCCTCCACCTCACACTGACTCCCCCATGGACTCTTCCCCTCATAGACCCTCCCCGTCAAACTGACATCCCCAGGGACCCTTCCATTCACAGCCCCGCCCTTCACACATAGAGGGACTTGTTTGCTGGACCTGACATTACAAACCCAGGGGTGAGATTTCTGAGGAGTCACTCACTGAGCCCCTCCCCTCTCACCGCTCCCCTGGGTGCGGAGGGGCTGGGCTCAGGCCGCCAGATTCAAGGTATTTCTCATCCTAGTCCCCCAGAGTCTCTTCTGACAGTTTTTACCAGGGACACTGAGCATGGGTATAAGGGGCTTGGGGAGGCTCAGCCTCCCCAATCTGGGCAACAAATGCTGGATGTGATGCACCTCCCTTTGGAGGGGGGCTGGGCTGCTGCCTTTGGAGCTCCACAGCAAGGAGCTCCTGAAGAGTGGGGGAGCCACGGGCACACGGACCATGGTCTGCCTGTGCTCTGTCCCACTACCCTGCCCTCGTTCCGCCTCTTCCCCTGAGGATCCCACCCACTGGGGATGGGTTTAGGCTCCCCAATCTGATCAGAAGAAAGTTCCTGTCCTGAATCAGGCTCCACGGATTCTATAAAGGGGGTATGACAGGAAGTTTACACTGAAACAGATATAGTTATAAAGACCTTTTATTAAAACCAGTGAGATCATAAGTAAATGGTAAAATAGTGAGTTACAAAGTTACAGAGTTACAGTTATTCAAAAGATACATACACAATATTGTGCATTGCAAAACCTTGGTTAATATACTCACTCACGCCCTGTTTTGACAACCTGCTGCTGGAAGACACAGGACTTCGCCTCTGGCGGTTCCAGTTTCTCACCTCTTGCAGAGGAAACTAATGCAGAGCTTCAAAGCTGTTGGCTTACTTATCTAACTGAAACTACTAAATAAACTAAGGATAAAGATTTAAGGAAACTAAGCTTAGCTTAGTCCCTTTGGAACTTAAAGTGTGAAAAGAAAATAAGTACAGATTATTACTAGTCAACAGCCGTTGTAGACAGCTTAGATAGTTGATTGAAGATGAAGAGTGAGCACGCTCCCTAGCAAAAGGGGTTCACCTCTTTTATTGGCCACAAGTGCTGGAAATCCTTCCTCTTATGCCCAAATGTCATTACTCCCCCACAGGAATATTAGGATACACATACTGTGACAAAGTTCCAAGTCTGTATCAGTGGGTCCTGCGCTTCCTGGCAGATTTAGGGGCCTCAGAAACTCATCTAGGCCTAGAGTGACCTCCCTTTCTCAGTAACTAATTAAGGGAGGTCACTCTAGAAAAGGGGAGAGCCCGGGCCCTCCCTCTACTCCGGACTCCAGCCCAGGGACCCTAATAGTATCAGCTAAGATGGCTAACCTTTTATCCACAAAAACAATACAATTCCCTGGGCTACTTCCCCACAACAGTCCCCGCTTCTTCAAACTCCACTTCACCCTTACCTCAGGGCCTCCTTCCTTCTGTATGATATGTTGTCCACCACTCAGTCTCACCAACAGCATAACTTCCTTCCACAGCTCCTGACACCCACAGCCCACCTGACTAACTGGGAGGTTTTTATCTGGTTTCAGCCAGTCCCTGATTGGCTTCAGGTGTCCCAATCAGGCTAGCTGTTTCTACTCCTTTCTAGAAGGTTCTTAATTGGCCCCAGGCGTCTTGATTGGCCTGGAGTAGCCTTTGTTTGGCTATCCAGGGAACAGGGACCTGCACATCCTGAGACTAATATACCTGTCTTCCAGCACTCTCCTATATCCTTCTGGTCTGACTCCATCACATATCCCTCCCCCCTGCTCAACACCAAGGGGTTGGGCAACTTGGGTTGACATACAGTGCACCCGTGATAAGCCATCTGCGTTGCCGTGGCGACTTCCGGCTCTGTGTTGTATGCGGAACTGAAAGGGTTGGAGGGATAAGAACCATCTAGTCACTCTCGCATTTTTCTCCTCGTTCCGCTGCATCCACTGAAGAGGGACACGGTCAGTCACGAGGGTAAACTGCCTACCTAGCAGGTAGTTTCGCAGTGATTCCATGACCCATTTAATGGCAAGGCATTCCCTCTCGACCACAGCATACTTCTGTTCCCTTGGGAGAAGTTTTCTACTGAGATAGAGGATTGGATGTTCTTCTTCCCCGACCATCTGGGACAGGACAGCCCCTAGTCCAACTTCAGATGCGTCTGTCTGCAAGATGAACTCCTTAGTGAAGTCTGGAGCTATAAGTACAGGGTCACTGCAAAGGGCTGTCCGTAGATCTGTAAATGCCCTCTCTGCTGTGTCTGTCCATCGCACCATCTCAGGTCCCCGAGCTTTTATGAGGTTAGGGCACTTGCCCTGGTGGCAAAATGGGCAATAAAGCGTCGATAGTACCCCACTACCCCCAAAAATGCCCAGCCTTGTTTCTTGCGAACCGGTTGGGGCCAGTTTTGGATGGCCTCTAGTTTATTGAGTTGGGGTTTCACTACCCCTCGTCCCACAATGTAGCCCAGATACTTCGCCTCCGTTAATCCTATGGCACACTTTGCGGGGTTTGCGGTAAGGCCAGCACGCCTTAGGGTATCTAGGACAGCTTCAACCTTTTCCAGGTGGGTTTCCCAGTCTGCGGTACGGATAACCACATCATCCAGGTAGGCAGCTGCATAACTGGCATGAGGGCGCAACAGCTTATCCATAAGGCACTGAAAGGTAGCTGGGATGGAAGGACTGTATATTGAAACAGTCCCTCTGGGGTGGAGAAAGCGGTCTTCTCCTTCGCGTCTTCATCAAGGGGGATCTGCCAGTACCCTTTAGTTAAGACTAGAGTGGTCAGGAACCGGGCATTTCCCAGTCGGTCCACTAACTCGTCTATCTGGGGTATAGGATATGCATCGAACTGGGACACTTCATTCAGCCGACGGAAGTCATTGCAAAACCTCGTGGAGCCATCTGGTTTGGGTACTAGCACAATCGGGCTAGACCACTGACTGTGAGACTCTTCAATTACCCCCAAGTCCAACATTTTCTTTACTTCTGCTCTGATTTCTTCTCTTTTGGCCGCTGGCACCCGGTAAGGCCCCATCGTCACCTTGGCCCCAGGGTTTGTAATGATGTGGTGATACGTCTCAGTTGTTCGTCCTGGTCAAGATGAGAATACGTCTTGGTTCCTGTTGATCATCTCAACCACCTCCTCTCTTTGGGCTGGTGTTAAATCGGGAGACACCTTCACCTGCTCGGGGTTCTTCTCCTGCAATGGGTCCTTGTGAGCAACTACACATGCTTCTTGGATACGCCAGGGTTTTAGAAGGTTGATGTGATATATCTGCTCTAGTTTTCGACGTCCTGGTTGTCTCACCTTATAATTTACCTCTCTTATAGATTCTACTACTTCATAGGGCCCCTGCCACTGGGCCAAGAGTTTACTCTCTGCTGTGGGTACTAACACCATTACTCGGTCTCCGGGTTGGAACTGCTGAACCTTTGCTTGGTGATTGTAGTGAGTTTGTTGGGCTTTCTGGGCCTTCTCCAAGTGCTCCCGCACTACGGGGTGACTTGGGTTATATGGTCTCTCATTTGTAATACATGCTCAACTATATTTTTCCCTGTATTAGGCTCCTCTTCCCTAATTTCCCTAGCTATATCTAGTATGCCCCAGGGGTGGCAGCCATATAACAGCTCGAAGGGAGAGAATCCAGTGGAGGCTTGTGGAACTTCCCGGATGGCAAACATAAGGTAGGGCAACAGGGTATCCCAGTCTTTTCCATCCCTACTTACCACCTTTTTGATCATGGCCTTGAGGGTCTGGTTGAATCTCTCTACCAGGCCATCGGTCTGCGGGTGGTAAACTGAGGTTCACAGAGTTTGGATGTGGAGCAGAGAGCAGAGGTCCTTCATCAGCTTAGACATGAAAGGCATTCCTTGATCCGTTAGAATCTCTTTCGGTAGCCCGACTCAGGCAAAAATTTCCACCAATGCCTTTGCTATGGACTTGGAGGCCGTATTTCGTAGGAGAATGGCCTCTGGATACCTGGTTGCATAGTCCAAGACGACAAGCACATATTGGTGACCTCGGGTTGTCTTCTCTAGAGGCCCCACCAGGTCCATGGCCACCCGCTCAAAAGGGATCTCAATGATTGGTAGAGGTATCAACGGGGCCCTTAGATGTGGTCGAGGGCTGTGCAACTGACACTCGGGGCAGGAGGCGCAGTACCGCCGGACATCCTCACGTACTCCTGGCCAGAAGAATCTGCACAAGATTCTCGCTTGGGTCTTTTCTACCCCCAAGTGTCCCCCAAAGAGGTGACTGGGGTGAGACTTAGTATTGCCCTCTGATGTTTTTGGGGTATCAGGAGCTGGTTTACCACCTCTTCCTGTATTCGAACCACCCTGTACAGGAGGTTCTTCTTGGTCATGAAATAGGGCGCTGGTCCTCGGGCCTTTCCCTCCACAGGCTCACCATCTATCTCAGCCACCTCTCTTCTGATATTAACATATCTGGGATCTTCTGCCTGGTCTCGCCCGAAAGTCTCTCTTCCAGGACCTATCGACCCGAACTCTGAGCAACTGGTCTCTGACTCCTCAGTCAATTCGGTGACATTGGGGTTGGGACTGGATTCTGCTTCCTCCTCCTCCTCTCTGGGGGTCTCTTCCTCAGTTCCCTGTGCCCTTTGGCCTACCAAGGCCATGTTCTGGCCCTGAAGCAGAATCCGAGTGCCCAAATCCTTTGCTGCCCTTCTTTCTTTCTTGGTTTTTCTGTCCTTCCCAGGGGCGGGGAACAATTCAGGAGATATTTCAGCAAAGAATGGGGGGTGACTTTCTGTTAGGGATGACCCCTTAACTTCGGTGTCTTCTCCTCTGTCTTGACCCTCTGGTGGGAGCAAATTTCCAAATCCTGGGAAATCCATTCCAATGAGCACTGGGTATGGGAGTTTTGGGACCACCCCTGCTTTTGCTCCAGTGATGGTTCCCTGGATTTAAATCCTTACTGGGATGACAGGATAATAGCTAACGGTCCCATGTACACAGGTTACTCCCGTACGCTTAACCTGTATCAACTGGCTGCGTTTCACTAGTTTCCCTGAAATCAGTGACAGCACAGCCTGAGTCAATGAGTGCCATAGTCTCTACCCCATTCAGTTTCACTGGTTTTGTATATTGGTGTGGGGTGACTGCAACCCCGACTAGATTGATTAGGGTGCATGGGTCTGCCCAATTCCCCAGGTTACACTGCATGGGCTCCTCAATGTTGGGACATTGCGCTGCTAGGTGTCCCCATTCTCCACATGCATAACATCTATAAGGGGCTCTAGATGCTCCTTTGTCTCTTGGGTTGGGGGTCTTTACCCCATGGCTTCCTCCCTTCTGGGTTCCCGGCTGTTCTGTGGCTACTACCTTCTTCCACCTGGGGCTTCCCGGATGCTTCGTTATCTGGCCTTCTGGGGTCAGACCCAGACACTTCTTTTGGGAGAAGGCTTCTCTGGGTAGTTGGGACAGCTCTTGGGCTGCAATCCATCTTTCTACCAATGTGATCATCCCATAGTAGGTGGCAGGGTCATTCTGGCCCACCCATGCATGAAGATCTGGAGGCAATCCCCTCACATAGTGGTCTATGACCAAAGTTTCCAACATTTCCTCTGGGTTGCAAACCTCGGGTCATAACCACTTCTGTGCAAGGTGTATAAGGTCGAATAATTGGGACCTCGGAGGCTTACCTTCCTTATACCTCCACTCATGGTATCTCTGGGCCTGTACTGCTTTCAGCTGAGGTTAGTCCATGGCAGCTTCAGCAGGCATGTCATGATAAGCTTTTTGTGCTTCTCCACATAAGAAGGGAGCGAGGATGCTAGCCCACTGATCCTGGGGCCAAGCCTCTCGCAAGGAAGCCCTCTCAAAGGAGAGGAGATACGCCTCTATGTTGTCATTGGCTGTCATCTTTGGCAGACAACCAGCAGCCCTCCATACTCGTGACCCCTCAGATCCTTGGTTTTTGGTGGTGAAGACTTTCAGTTGTTCTACCACGTCCCGCAAGAGAGCTCGAACCTGAGAGGCCTGCTCCATCAATAATTGGTTAGTCTCTTGTTGTACCCACAGGGACTCCTGTTGTGCCATAGCCTGGGCTCGGGTGGCCTACTGCTGGGCTGCAGTGGCTTGCAACAGTGCTTTTATTACATCCTCCATTGTGGTGAGAACACCTCAAACCCGGTGCACTTTTTTTTTTTTAAACCTCTCCCTTTCTTCTGCCGCACAGTGAACAGTAAGTCAGAAAATCCCCCGCCCCCCTCCCCGGGACACCAGTTGTGACAAAGTTCCAAGTCTGTGTTGGTGGGTCCTGCGCTTCCTGGCAGATTTAGGGGCCTCAAAAACTCATCTAGGCCTAGAGTGACCTCCCTTTCTCAGTAACTAATTAAGGGAGGCAGAAAAGGGGGGAGCCCAGGCCCTCCCTCTACTCTGGACTCCAGCCCAGGGACCCTAATAGTATCAGCTAAGATGGCTGACTTTTTATCCACAAAAACAATACAATTCCCTGGGCTACTTCCCCACAGCAGTCCCCGCTTCTTCAAACTCCACTTCACCCTTACCTCAGGGCCTCCTTCCTTCTGTATGATATGTTGTCCACCACTCAGTCTCACCAACAGCATAACTTCCTTCCACAGCTCCTGACACCCACAGCCCACCTGACTAACTGGGAAGTTTTTATCTGGTTTCAGCCAGTCCCTGATTGGCTTCAGGTGTCCCAATCAGGCTAGCTGTTTCTACTCCTTTCTAGAAGGTTCTTAATTGGCCCCAGGTGTCTTGATTGGCCTGGAGTAGCCTTTGTTTGGCTATCCAGGGAACAGGAACCTGCACATCCTCAGACTAATATACCTGCCTTCCAGCACTCTCCTATATCCTTCTGGTCTGACTCCGTCACAGTACCCTATTGGCTACCATGCTATGTGTGTGTAGATCACCTTTTGTACTGTGACAAAGCTCTGTCCTTATCTTCGTGGATCCTGCGTTTCCTGGCGGATTTTCATTAGCCTCAGAGGCTCACTGTGACCCTCCACGTAGCCCTTCTCTCTCTGGAGACAAGGTCACAGCCTATTGAGCCATTTTCATCACAAGCCAGTGAGGAGAAGCTATCCTTCCTGGCACAGTCTCTATTGTCTTCCAATCTCAGAGACTAATTAGAGGAGACAGAAAGTGGGGCGCCTGAACCCACCCTCTACTCCAGGCTCCAGCTCAGAGACCCTAATAGTATCAGCTAAGATGGCTAACCTTTTTATCCACAAAACACAATACAACTCCCTGCGCTACTTCCCCCACAGCAGTCCCTGCTTCTTCAAACTCCACTTCACCCTTACCTCAGGGCCTCCTTCCTTCTGTATGATATGTTGTCCACCACTCAGTCTCACCAACAGCATAACTTCCTTCCACAGCTCCTAACACCCACACCTACCTCACTAACTGGGAGGTTTTTAACTGGTTTCAGCCAGTCCCTGATTGGCTTCAGGTGTCCCAATCAGGCTAGCTGTTTCTACTCCTTTTTAGAAGGTTCCATTGGTACCAGGGATTTGTTTAGCCTGAGACCAACATATCTATTCTCCAGCACTTTCCTATAGCAATCTGGCCTTGCCCCATCACAGTATGCAGTTGTGATGTACGTGTTAAGTCTTAGGAAAAATCCCCTATGTCATTTTTCTTGACTATTAGACTAGACAAAAGGTCGTAGACACAGTGTGGGTGTTCCATCTATTTGGGTAACAGGATGAAGGTGGGTGAAAGGGCTTAGAAACAGAAAACAGACCTTTCTGGGTGAAAGTTCTCAGAAATAGATGATAATTTTGCTTTTAGCTTAACTTACAGATTTTTAGTCAGTAGGCCTCTTGCGTTACAGCCAAGCTAATTCTAATATAAATCTATTACAATACATCAAATACTTAAACTTCTAAGAAATATCTCTATACAAGTAAGCAGATTTATCCCTCAGGCTACATATGTCAACATAGCTTTTCAGCGTAGACTAACCTTTATATGGTTTTTTTGACATGAAAGGCAATGGAATTCATCCTTTTCCTTGATATTGATGGTTGTGATTGCAGCTTTCCCAGCTGCTGGACACATCCTATGATAGATGTCATGTCTCTCTTTTCCAGATTAGAGAAGTGGGGAAGTCAGTGACCATTACAGTCTAAGTGGGTAAAAGGTTATACAACTTGTCCCCTTGAGTTTTCCTTTGAAGACAAATTGACTTTGAAGCTAAGCAAAATAAGTTCTATCTGAAATACAAAAAAATAAAATCTACACTGGGCCAGTATTCTCTTATACACTCTCTCTCATGCACATTCTCCCACCCCAACCTTTGGAGTGAGGTTTTCCCCCAGAATGCCTTATATTACAGGGGGTAAGTTAAATCAAATTAACTTTTCAAGATTAGCCATCATTTGCTATAAGACTGACAACAAAAAGCAAGGAAAACTGAAAGTTGTCAAAATAATTCAGATTATCACACAATTAGTAGTCTTACTATTTAACCAATAACTTCACCTATAATTTCATTTTCATTGGTAACAATAACATATACAAAGGTCAAAAATTCTTGTCAGAGATGTTAGGATTTTATCCCCATTGCCAACAACTGAACCTTGGCTCAAGTTGTGGTTTGTCCCAATGTAGGTCCCAACCACTTCTGTGAGTTCATATATCTCAGGATTTTCTGCCACGTGTGTTGGTGGAAGGGGTCTCCTAAGTGGAGATGTGTTCCTAATGTTTGCATCATGAGGAAAATACCTCTCTTTTCAAACTTTTTAATCTTTCAAAGTAGGAAGAGGTAGAGGAGAAGTGATGTAAATGCAAAAAAACACAAGATAAATCTGTCTGGTCTACAACAAAGAAATTTATCAGTAAAAGTGTACTGCTCAGGGATGTTAAAAATCCACACCACTGAGCAACATAGTTACACAGCCCTAATCCCCTGTGTAGACAGCGCTACGTTGGCAGGAGAGCTTCTCCTTCCAACATAGCGACCACTACTTGCGAAAGCTGAACTAATCAAGTCCGATGGGTGAGATCTCTCCAATTGGCTTAGAGTGTCTGTAATACCAGTGTTACACCAGCACAGCTACATTGGTGCAGCTGTGCCAACATCAACTTTATTGTGTAGCCATAGCATCAGAGACAAAACCATGGAATCAGGACTCAACATGTGCGTATCCTGAAGTCTGAAATTGGAGCCTGACATATTCATTGCCTCATTGGTTACCATCATTTCTACAGCCTGAAAGTCCTTGTTACCCAGTCAGGCAGTGGGTTGGGGATCCAGAGGGAAGGAATGTCCTATGAAGCACTCTCTCTTTGGAAACAAACAGTGAAGATGATTGTTCTCAATCTAACCCTGGTATCCTCGGGAACTGTAACCAGTGACACTGCACTAGGAAGCAGAGTTGTACGAACAATTTTCCTTGGGTCACTGGTCACCCTCGCTTCTTTTACTGGGGTAGAAACCAAAAACTGAGTGTGTACTCTTTCAACCCCAGTTCTTTCCAAATCCTTGGCCTTAGTTAGGGTAGATTTACACTTCTCTGAAGTAGAATCCTTTACAAAACCACTGAAAGTCTTAACAGTGTTAGTGAGGAATGGCTTCCCGAAACATGACAAGCTTTAATTTTATTTGGTGGAACAGTTCCAGGCAAGGGACTGGATACAGGCCTGGTTCAGAATCGGTTAGTTTCCAGAGCTGGGGAGACTGTTCAAAAAGAGCTATTTTTCTTCAGCTAGTAGATTTCTAAAACTATTATCATTTTAAATAAAGTTTTAGCTCCCACAAAGGATAAATTCAACAAAAACCCCACTTCTGTTTCTTCAATATCAGTGTCACGAAGGGTATCTCCCATAATCTCGGATTAGCAAGGAGAGATCTTCTGTAGGGCCTGGGTTACATATGCTTTGGGAACCAAATACCTGAGCAGTTTGCCTAGTTCAAAATCACTTAATGTGCAATTCTCTCTTCAGGTGATCTGAGACAATATTGACTTAAACAACTGAACAACACTGTGATCATATGCACATCCCCAAATTAGGTAAGGTTCTGCTGCTGTTCACCATTTCCAAGTGGAGATTTACACTGATTAACACTGCTGTTTCTTGCTAGCATGTCCAGTAAATTGGAGAGTTCTCCCTTGTTGACAGAAATGCACTTGAACTTTCCATGTTATCATGGAGAGATGGGGAAAAAGCAAAGCTGAAGTAAGAAATGATGACTTTAGCAAATGGTGATTCATCTTAAATCCTCCAATAAATCTGAGCTATATCCTATCAAACGGAACTAATATCCAATTGGGTGACCAAACAGCCTTCAGGAAAGATAGAAACCCATATCACAGAGAGCTAGAATACATGGTAATCAAAGTGTCAAATGAAATTCCAGAGCAGGTTACATCTGATTATTCAGAATCGGGACAAGAGATTCTCCCATCACATTCTCCTCAGATCCATTCAAACACACTTCACTCAGCACTGTCTCAAGAGTCAGTTATGTTATTTATTACATTTTTAGTTTCCTAGCATCCAAATGATGGGGGACAAAACAGCCACCTTGCCAGAAGAGGCTTTCCCAATTGACGGAACCTGGGATTTAAACTCCAAATGATCACAGTGTGTGTGGGATCTATTTGAATTCCCCTTCCAGGTCTTTGACACTTTCATCTCCAATCATAGTGACTCTGATATAGGATTAAAGAAGCCAAAGCATCATCTCTGAGCAAAGACAGATGAGAACTCTTCCTCACATGATACTTTCAGAAGTGGATGGATAGAATGTGATGAAGATAAACTCTGCACGGCTCAGACAAAACGAAACACTTCTGCAGTGATGGGGAAGGAGGGAATCTCTGAGTCACCCCATCTCCTTCCAGTGTCACAGAGGCTGAAATTACATTTTTTTTTCTCCTGCTCCTCTTCATTTAAATATATTTTGAAAAGTTCCCAATATAACTGCTCTTCTGCACCACCCAGAACAATATGAAAACTGGCAATCATACAATCTGTATCATTGGGGACACTAACAATAACTTTGCAATAGGAGGAATGATATAAACATGATGCTCCCTGGATCCTGGTAGGAAGGGCACTCAAATTACTCATGGGACAATGGAGTTGATAGAAAGGACAAGTAGGTTCACCTCAAAAGAGGGCGAATGGGAAAAGGCAAAAATAGGCCACTGATCTGGAGAAGCTGAGGAAAATGGTGCTGCAAAGAGTTCAAACAGCTTTAAAAGTTACTATGTGGGAATTGCCAAAAGTATTAAAGAAAAAAAATACTGATAGCCCTAGAGGTTTTTATGGTGTTGATCTCCCTTGCAGATTCTCTGATAGTTAACATGGGCTAAGTGCAGAGAGAAGGTTTTCCCACACTCATTGCATTCACAGGGCCTCTCCCCCGTGTGGATTCTGTGATGTTCAGAAAGGACTGAGCTGCGATTGAAGGTTTCTCCACACTCACTGCATTTAGGGCAGCGGTTCTCAAACTGGGAGTCACGACCCCCCAGAGGGTCATGGGCCAATTTCAAGGGGGTCGCGAGCTCCCTGTGCCACTGAAGTGCTACCAAATAGAACACTTCTGGCAAAAAGCCGCCAAAGTGAATGTTTCCGGAGTCGGTGGATTTTTGGCGGACGCTCTGAAGTGCACAGCATGTCCGCCGGAATGCAGCCGAAAGTGGAAGCATTTGATTTGGCGGCATTTTGGTGGACATAAATGGGTCGCAGTGGCCCACAGGGAAGAGAAAAAGAGCCAACATACCAAAAAGTTTGAGAACCGCCAATTTAGGGCCTCTTGCCTCTGTGAATTCTCTGATGACTAATAACGTGTGAACTGCGATTAAAGGTTTTCCCACACTCACTGCATTCAAAGGGCTTCTCCCCTGTGTGGATTGTCTGATGCCTAATAAGGTGCGAGCTGCGATTGAAAGTTTTCCCACACTCACTGCATTCATAGGGCCTCTCCTCTCTATGGATTCTCTGATGGTGAAATAGGCCTGATCTCTGAGCGAAGTTTTTCCCACATTTACTGCATTTATAGGGCCTCTCTCCAGTGTGGATTCTCTGATGTTCAGAAAGGGCCGAGCTCTTAGGAAAGCATTTTCCACACTCACTGCATTTATAGGGCCTCTCTCCTGTGTGCATTCTCTGATGCTCACTAAAGCTTGAGTAGTGAATGAACTTTTTCCCACACTCACTGCATTCATAGGGCCTCT
>ML677412.1:4483387-4499328 GCA_007922305.1 Dermatemys mawii | reverse complement strand
CTTATCAGGGATGAGTAGTCACATAAGTTTTTTCCACACTCAGTGCAAGTAATTTTTCTTTTTCCCCTGAGGATTTCCTGCTGTGTTGTGGTTTCCTTGAAGTCCTTCTGAGTTCCTTGATGAGAAATACGTTTACCCACTTTCTCCCCTGGCTGGTTTCCTTGCTCTCTTTCTGTTCTGTCCTGAATCTCACAGGATTTTTCCTGCTCATGACTCCTGGACACATTCCTTTTCGATCTTTGCAATAATGCTCTGTGTTTATCCACTTTCTCAACATTTTCCTGATGAGAATTCTGCTCCTCTTTCTCAAATGCCATTGCATCACCTGCTGTGATAGAGACAGAAACTTCAAACAAGGAAGGCCAAACCAAAACAAGTGCTGGAGAGAAGTCCAATAAAGAACAGGAACTGAATTTCCCCAAACTCTTCTCCCAAAATAGGAGAGAGGAGGGGGACCAATTTGGCCTGCGCATTCCATCCAAATTCACAGGGGGGAAGGAAGGAAGGAAGCTATGGCCTGGTGTCTGCTAGAATCTACAGGAAGCCATGAGCTATAGTTACCCTGAGGATATGACCTCTGGTAGTGACAATAATGAACTGAGAGCCCTCCCAAGGGTTTTGTAGGGCATCCCATGTTTCCTTCAGGCACTTACGGATTCTGAATTGGTTTAATGTTTCCTCACCTATCCAGGGAGCTCTCAGAATCTCTCTTTTCTTTGAACCCTGGAGGTCTGAGGCCCATGACTCTTCCCCTTGTTTCAGCTGGGGGATCACATCAGGTTTGGAAACTGGAAACCCTGCTCAGATGAAAGAAAACAAAGAAGTTCAGATGATTTCATAAGACTTTGTCATTAAACAACATTCTATTAGTTTTACTTCAGTACTTAAGTGTGACCTGGTGTGCCTGCAGTAGCCCTCACTGAAAATGCCAATGTCAGGGCAGGCTGAAAAAGGGAGAGCAGATGCTCCCAAAACTAGTGATTAACACTGACGTTAAACTCACCGACCAGTCACAAACTGTGCTTCTGATCCCCCACACTGGTTATCGAGAAGATGACAAAAGAAATCACACAGCCCCCTTTATTGCAATTCCAGTTCTCTCTAGGTCCAGTACAGTGAGAGGTTATTAAAAAACTCTTGTCACATAGACAAAATGTTCTTCTGACTCCAAGAAGTCAGGCACCAGGTCAATATAGGTTTGGATCCTACCCAAAATTCTATCCTATCCTCTCCTAGCATCTAAACTAAAGGTTTATTATAAAACAAAGACAGAAAAAAAATGTTGTTAAATGGGAAAGCAGTCAGATACATTCAGAAATCTATGTATGTGGTTCTTAGCAGTATTCTTGAGTTGCTGGCTTGAAAGTCCATCTGGAACACATCCACATCATTCAGTCCTTTGTTCAAGGCTTCAATTTCTAGAGAAGTTGCTACAGAGGTAGGGAGATGGATTGAAGAGAAAATCCAGATGATGCACCTGACCTTTATATTCCTTTTGCTATGTGGCTTGTACTTCTTGTGTCCCAAACAGAAATGTCATAGCAAGTGGCATGGAAAAGCCTTGGAGTTCTCAGTACACAGGCATACCCCTGCAAGTGATTGCAGAGCCATTGGCCATTATCTTTGAAAACTCATGGTGATTGGGGGAGGTCCCGGAGGACTGGAAAAAAGCTAATGTAGTGCCCATCTTTAAAAAAGGGAAGGAGGAGGATCCGGGGAACTACATGCCATTCAGCTTCACCTCAGTCCCTGGGAAAATCATGGAGCAGGTCCTCAAGGAAACCATTCTGAAGCACTTAGAGGAGAGAAAAGTGATCAGGAACAGTCAGCATGGATTCACCAAGGGCAAATCATGCCTGACTAACCTAATAGCCTTCTACGATGAGATAACTGGCTCTGTGGATGAGGAGAAAGCAGTGGATGTACTATTCCTTGACTTTAACGAAGCTTTTGATCCGGTCTCCCACAGTATTCTTGCCAGTAAGTTAAAGTAGTATGGGCTGGATTAAGGGACTGTAAGGTAGATAGATAGCTGGCTGGATCATCGGGCTCAACAGGTTGTGATCAATGGCTCCCTGTCTAGCTGGCAGCTGGTATCAAGCGGAGTGCCCCAAGGGTCGGTCCTGGTGCCAGTTTTATTCAATGTCTTTATCAATGATCTGGAGGATGGCGTGGACTGCACCCTCAGCAAGTTTGCAGATGACACTATACTGGGAGGAGTGGTAGATACGTCGGAGGATAGGGATAGGATACAGAGGGACCTAGGCAAATTAGAGGATTGGGCCAAAAGAAATTTGACGAGGTTTAACAAGGACAAGTGCAGAGTCCTGCACTTAGGATGGAAGAATCCCATGCACTGCTACAGACTAGGGACCGAATGGCTAGGCAGCAGTTCTGCAGAAAAGGACCTACGGGTTACAGTGGATGAGAAGCTGGATATGAGTCAACAGTGAGCCCTTGTTGCCAAGAAGGCTAACGGCATTTTGGGCTGTATAAGTAGGGGCATTTCCAGCAGATCGAGGGACGTGATTGTTCCCCTCTATTCGACATTGGTGAGGCCTCATCTGGAGTACTGTGTCCAGTTTTGGGGCCCACACTACAAGAAGGATATGGAAAAATTGGAAAGAGTCCAGAGAAGGGCAACAAAAATCATTAGGGGCCTGGAGCACATGACTTATGAGGAGAGGCTGAGAGAACTGGGATTGTTTAGCTTACAGAAGAGAAGACTGAGGGGAGATTTGATAGCTGCTTTCAACTACCTGAAAGGGGGTTCCAAAGAGGATGGATCTAGACTGTTCTCAGTGGTAGAAGATGACAGAACAAGGAGTAATGGTCTCAGGTTGCAGTTGGGAAAGTTTAGACCGGATATTAGGAAAAACTTTTTCACTAGGAGGGTGGTGAAGCATTGGAATGGGTTATGTAGGGAGGTGGTAGAATCTCCTTCCTTAGAGGTTTTTAAGGTCAGGCTTGACAAAGCCTTGGCTTGGATGATTTAGTTGGGGTTGATCCTGCTTTGAGCAGGGGATTGGACTAGATACCTCCTGAGGTCCCTTCCAACCCTAGTATTCTATGATTCTATTAGTCTTGCTGACTGAAAAGGTGTATCCCCATGGTCCTTTCCATGGGCTCATAGTACAGCTGATGACCCTGGATGGGCCATTGAATAGGCAGTACTGATGCCAATATGTCTGGATGTGCCACCCAGAAACACTGTACAAGTCTGGAAATACAGATATACCCCACATATCTATAACCCACAATACAAAGATGAAATGACATTAACATACTTGGAAAATTGTAACACTTTCAATGACACCTTACATGGCAAATCTAGCATGATTCATTGCAATTTTATCATATTGGTATTCATAACATAAAGTGTCTCAATTCCATATAGTGTCACACTTAGTAAACCAGTGAATTCCCAGGACCAGCGCCCCAGGTCCTTGAAGATGCCAAACAGTCTGCTTATGATGGATTGAAATACCCACATATTTGTTGGGAACACACACAGACAGACACTGTGTAAGTTTGGACCCCATGTTCATTCTTCTACAAAATTATGATTTTGTACATAGTATGTGTCAGAGCTGAATTCCCACTCTATCACTCTGAGTGCAGAAAATGAGGGCCCGCAAGGATTCTAAAAATTCATACGTGCCACTCTAGGCTTGTATTAAACCCCCAAGGTTACAGCTTTTCTCTGACCTTGGCTTGGTAAATGCTGCCACCTCCCAAATGCAAAGAAAACCCCTTGGACCCAGGAAGGAGCACTTGAGAACTTCTTTCTGGTGCACCCTCAAGCTCTTTCACCTGCCCTCTGAGAAAGAGCTGATAAAGAAAACAAAGGAAATTAGCTGTGGCTACCAGCTAATCAAACAATCTGCACAAATCTCTGAGGATTCCAAAAATCCAACCCTATACTTAAAGGCAAATTTTATTAAAATAAAAAAGGAAAACAATACATTGGAACTTAGTCTGCTGGACAGAAACAATTAATTTTTGTAAGCACTCCAAATAGCTTTCTTGGGGGTTCAGCTTAAGGGTTACAAGCAAACAAGAGCATCTGGGATAGCAGAGAGGAGATTCAAAGCCAAAATAAAAATTAAATCTGATTGTTTCTGTCTAAACATTCCCTATCCAAACAATTTCTTCTAGGTATGGAAGATGAATTTTCATACATGCTTCAAGCCATGCACATTGTTGCTACTCTGTGTCTCTATCCGCAGAGAACAACAGACAAATTGAAAGTTTCTGTCCCACTTAAAAGGGTTCAAGCCTTTCCAATGGCTCTTTTGGTCAGGTGCCCACTACTTTTCTTTTGCCTGTGGGCTTGTTAACTCTTCACAGACAAAGCAAGCAGAGAACAGACACCAACAGGGATTTTACAGCTAACTGGCTGGCTGGGTGTTTTTAAAAGGGAACTCCCTCCCCCCTCCTTCATTTATCACAGTATGCCTTGTGAGATATCATTTGAAAAGACATAATCTACTGAATATTATCTTCCTCTTAAAATGTGAAGTAACACTGTATGGAAAGTTATCAGATTTTACTGTATAATATTACTGGAAAAGTTGTAAGCTCCTCAGGAAACAGCAAGACAAACAGCTGGTCAAACAGCCATTCTCCAGCAGAGGGAAGGTGTGAAGGAGACATTTACATTCCATCACAGGGACCACTTGAAGCTCATCTCTACAACAGCCAGCCTGTCACCATGACTCAGCTGAGAACTGAAGTTAGTTCTAGTACAAAGGACTGAATTATAAAAAGAGGTGAGGAAAATGCATGAGCCTCTCTCTCTCCCCTTTCCCTCTGCTCATGACAACTCCTGAAGAACTGAACTTGGGCAGCAGGGGTGGGTTAGGGGAAGTCCTGGCTGAAAGGAAAGCCAGCAGGTCTCAGCATATGGTGAGAGAAACATTTGCTTTGAATCTCTTCTAGCTGGTAAAGTTAAGCATTAGTTTGTGTTTTATGTTGCATTTCTTTTGTAACGAATTCTGACTTTTATGCCTCATTACCTATAGTAACTTAATCTTTTTTCCTGACGTTAACAATATTCTTTTATTGTTTTATCAAACTAGTGTGTTTGGATTAAAATGTGTTGGAAACTTCATTTGGGATAACAAGGCTGGTGCATGTCATTTTCCACTGATGATATGACAGACTTCATACGAGCTTACATTGTTCAGTAGTGTTCTTGACAGGGCAAGATGCACATTTCTGGGGGAAGTCTGGTACCAGAGAATTTTCTAGGGTTCTCCAGTGGTGTACTGTCATTCATAAGTCACTAACCAGCAGCACTCAATACTGTGTTGCTGGGACTGAGTAACCTGCTGGAGACTGTGTGTTAACTGCCCAGGAGTGGCTGTTCTCACAGTAAAGCAGTGTAAAGGGCACCCCAGCCTGGGAAACTGAGGGGACACAGCTGTTCAACAGTCCAGATTGTACTGTGGTTAACATCATAGACACTCAATTTCATAGAGGTTCCTAAAACAGAGAGAAAGTAAACCTATGTCTCAGAAATCAAAGGCTCCAGAGAGAGGAAAAGTCTCCCTGGCACTGCTTCTTGCTGACAATGAGAGAGTCCTGGGGAAACTGGGAACAGAAAGTATGGGCTGGTGGGGTTCAGTGAAGAAAGGGAACAGGAAGGGCAGGGATATAACTGGATACAGGATCTCAGCAGTACTAGATGTCAGGATAGCACATAGTGCTGCCCATTGGAAAACATAACCCCAACACCACATATAAAATGATGAGGTATAAATCAGTTGTTTCCACTCAAGAGAGGGATCTTGGAGTCACTGTGGATAGTTCTCTGAAAACATCCACTCAAGGTGCAGAGGCAGTCAAAAAGTGAACAGAATATTGGGAATCATTAAGAGAGAGAGAGAGATAACAAGACAGAAAATATCATGTTGCCTCTATATAAATACATGGTACGTCCACATCTTGGATACCGCATGCAGATGTTGTTGCCCCATCTCAAAATAAAAGATATATTGGAATTGGAAACTGTACAGAAAAGGGCAAACAAAATTTTTAGGGGTGTGGAACAGCTTCTGTATTAGGAGAGATTAAAAAGACTGGGACTTTTCAGCTTGGGAGAGAGATGAAGGGGGATATGAGAGAGGTCTATAAAATCATGACTGTTGTGGAGAAAGGAAATAAGGAAGTGTTATTTACTCCTTCTCATAACACAAGGACAAGGAATCACCCAATGAAATTAATAGGCAGCAGGTTTAAAACAAAAAAAAAAAAGGAAGTATTTCTTCACACAACACGGTCAACCTGTGGAATGGGCAACAGGGGATGGATCACTTGATGATTACCTGTTCTCTTCATTCCCCCTGGGACTGGCCACTGTCAGAAGACAGGATACCGGGCTAGATGGACCTTTGGTCTGACCCAGTGTAGCCCTTCTTATGTACTAGGGAATCTAATGAGTTCAGTGTAAGGGGAGGGAGTAGGAAAATCGCTGGATGAGGAGAACACGTGGAAATTAGAATCAATAATTCAGAAGCAATATAGAATCATACAGTCTCAGAATTGGAAGGGACCTCAGCAGATCACCTACTCCAACCCCCTGCTCAAAGCAGGACCAATCCCTATTTTTCCCCCATATCCATAAATAGCCCCCTCAAGGATTGAACTCACAACCCTGTGTTTAGCAGACCTATGCTCAAACCACTGAACTATCCCACCCTCTCTGCCTCCCTTGGCTCCTCCAGTTCCATCACCCTTGCCTCCAAGGCCTGTACATGGTCTCTGATGGCCAGAAGCTCCTTGCACCAAATGCAAGCATAAACCACCCATCCACAGGGCAGGTAATCATACACGCTACATTGAGTGCAATAAACAGGATAGCCCCCACTGTGCTGCTGGGCTTCTGCCTGCTTTCTCTCCTACAGCCACTAGGTTAACAACAGGGGTTTGTTTAAATCAAGAAGTTTGGATTATAGTTCAAATGTTTCAAAGAATGGCAGCAGTACCTCACCCCCTTCCCACCTCCCTCATGAAATTCCCTGTTAGCAGTCCTGGTCGCTTGCTCACTGCTTTATAAAGCACTCCCCGATCACATACCCCCGACCCCAGCCCCTGGTGTGAGCCACTCAGGGAAGGGGGCATGGGCTGGAGTTGTGGGGGTGCCCCCAGCTCCCTGTCCTGACTCCTTCAACCTCACACACCCTCATACCCCTGCCCTCTTGGATTTCTGCACCCACCACACACATACCCAGCCCTCACACCCCATGCCCTGACTCCTGCACCACCCCATATCCTCACCCCCACCTGAGCACCAAATGGGAGCTCCTGCACCCCTGCACATTCCCATCTGCACCCCTCGCACCAAATAGGGGCTGCTCTCGGTAAGCACTCTGCACCCCAACCCCCTGCCCCAGCCCTGAGCCCCCTCCAACACCCTAACTCCTGGCCAGACCCTGTACCCCAACACCCAGTCTGCTCCTGAATGCTAACTTCCTCCCAGATGCTGTGCCCCCAAACCTGAGCCCCCTCCCATACCCTAAACCCTGGACAGACCCTGCACCCCAACATTTTTTACATTTTTTTTTATAAAGTGCTTCACAATAGTTAGCTCATGGTACAAACAATATTTGGAGAGATCATTAAGTGATCTGCCAAGACCCTCAGCGATTTTCAAGTGGTCTGTGGAAAAATAAGTTTGACTACAAGAACAATCAATTTCCTATATTTACAGGAGGAAGATGTAGAAAAAAAGAATGAAAAACAGGGGAAATAAGAGAGAATGTTCTTTTCCTTGGCTGGGTCCAAAGAGGGCCCTCAAAATGAAGCTGTGCACAGGGCCCCACTAACACTAAATCCACCACCAAGCTTCCTTCTCTGGATATCCCCAGCCAGCATTGATGGATGCATGGAGTGTGTGTGTGTGATACATAAGCCTGGACCAGCAGTTGTGACTCCAGCAGCCTGCTTGTTACACCCCAAGACATTCTGGTCCAATTGGAGTAGGCTCAGGGTTTGAGAGAAGGCCGGGGATAGGAAACTTCTGTTCATTGTGCTGGACCTAAACCCCAGTTTTACTTGAGCAAACCAGAGATATTTGGCACTGTGCAATACTGCTCCTGGGCTCTGTTCCCAAAGTGTTCTGCAGCACGGGAGGGTCTCTGGCAGTGTATGTGTCACTAGAATATTGGGCTGATGCTGAAACAGGGCAGAGTAGAGGTGGCATTGTGGGGCTGACATGAACCTTCTCTCTTTATTTCCCCTTCCAAGAACCAAGGGGACAGTGACCCTTACCCAGCGAAGTCACATTCTCATAGTTCTCCTGCATGACGTCTCTGTAGAGGGCTCTCTGAGTGGGGTCCAGCAGAGCCCATTCTTCCCTGGTGAAATACACAGCCACCTCCTCGAAGGTCACCGACCCCTGAAAGAGCAAGAGTCCAACACTCAGTACCTGCTGCCCCACTCACAGCCCCATTATTTGTAGGGGAGAGGATTAATCAAAGGGAAGCTCTGGGTGGATCACAGTCAGCAGAGTCCCATCCCCCACCCTGCTCAGAGCATCCAGGAAACACTAGGTTGAGGGGACAAAGAGAGAGCCCCTTGTCTCTCCCCACAGATCCATCACACGCCTACTAGCCACAGACTGATACAGGAGATGGAGCCTCTAGCAGGGTCCAGGGTTCCTGGCAGGAAGCCCAACACCCTCCTCAGTGTGAAGAACTGGATATGAAGGGAGGGGCAGCTCCCCTAAGCCTGACTGATGGGTGCCCTCTTCCTATCTCATAACAGTCACTGGTTTGCTGATCAGGCTCCAGCACTATGAGTCTGGTCAGTTTTCCTGGCCCCATGTAGCTAGGTTATTTTCTTTTCAACAAATTAGAGCATTTCCACCTCAGAACCTCATGGGTCTGTTCCTAGAATCTAGGTCACTTATTAAACAACTCCCAGCAGGTTTGTCACACCCTGTCCTCCTCCCTTTCTCCACCCTGTGCATTTCCTACCCTTGTCCATCCTCTAAACCAGACTGTGCAAACTACCTATCTCCAGTGTATTTGCTGTCCCTCTCCTTCTGCAGAAACCTGCCAGCAAACCCCCGCCCCCGCCCCGCCCCGGGGATTCCTACCAGAACTGGCTCCTCTACAGCCATTTCTCTCCCCTGTCCCACGGGGGGACGGGATGAACTGGAACAAAACATGGTCGTCATTCTGCAACCTGTCTGGGTGAGAAGGACAGTTGTGGAGGTTTAAGAACAGACTTTAATTAATTTCACAGCATGGTTCCCCCAAACTTTTTCCCTGACAGACACCCTAGAGTCTGTCCACAGAGGCATTTTTAAGCTCCCTTCTCCCATCCCATAACAAAGTCTCTGAACACTGCTAGAAAAAAGCAGAACCAAAGGAGTTACTGCAGGGGATTCCCTGACACTGACCCCAGGGCAGCCACATCCCAGCAGGAGGGATGTGGAGTCAGGAACTGGGTTTTCCTCTGTTTGATCCTCATCTTGTCACTTCCCTGTGGACTCTACCCAGGGTGCATTAATTAATCTGACCAGACAGATGTGAGATCTCGAAATCTCTCCCGAAACTCTCGAAATCTCTCGAGATCTCGAAATCTCTCCCGAAACTCTTCCCTCCCATGACAGGAAAGTCCCATTCCTGGATGGTTTTCTCCTCCAAGGCAGGATTTGCTCCTGCAGTTCCTAATGGGATGAAACATGAGGGCGTCGGTTTGTGTAGAGTCATTTTAAGGCCAGACCCACTGTCCATCTGGAGTCACTCCTTGTCTTTCCATGCAGTGACTCTGGATTAACAATGACCTCAAATAAACTAGATTTCAGAAAGAAAGAGTCCAGAATGCTGTGCAAGAGACCACTGTGTGACAGTGCTAACTCCCTTCCCACTTCCCTCAACACCCCAGATCTAGGACAAGGAATTGCGGCATGAATTTTCCTGAAGGAACCACATGTTCCTGCAGTTTTCAAGAGAGGAGGAAAAGCAAAATCTGTGATTTCGCCTCACAGTGTTTGATGAATGGACAGAACATTCTCATGGTGACTGGGCGTGGCTGGAGAAAGCCGGGCAGTGCTTGGAGCCAGGATTCTGGTATAAGCTGATCAGGGAGAAGATTGAGGGCAGGAGCAGCCCCCAGTACCCAGAGTCCAGACCCCCAACCAGCCAGGGTCCCATCAGATATTCCCTGGGACCCAGGCACCAGAGTCCCTAGCCAGGGACCCCAGATACCGCTCAGAGCCCCACTGGTCAGAGAACCCCAACTAGGCCTTTGCTGCCAGCCTGGAAATCCCAAAGGACTTCCACCACAAAGAGCCCCCAGCAGCCAGGGACCCCCAAAGGGACCCCCAACTGGGAACTCAGGCCAACAGTGCCTGCCTGGGATTCCCCCACTGTCTGCCTAGGACCCCCACCTGCCCTCCAGCAGGATCTGCCATACTGTTTTCCTGGGACCCCCCTTCCACCCAGTGGGACTCCCTCACTCTACTTGCCTGGCATCCTCTGACCTAACTCTGGCACTCCTCCCCCATTCAGCGCACTGGGCATGGCAATGATCCTAGGAGCTACCATGGGAACCCCAAACAGATCCCCTGGCACAGCACCAGGCACCCTCTAGCCACTGCCACAGCTGCCAGAGAAATGCCCACCCCCCTCACCCCCGTCCTGCAGCCAACAGGACCCCAGCGATACCCATGTCCAAGACCCAGAGCCATAGTGCTGGGTATATCAGAACCACCCCCAAAACTCCAGAACCCATCAACCTGACCAGGGTACCCTCTGGCCAGTCACCCAGAGATCTCCCCCTACCCCAATGCCCCTTCGGCTCCCGCTGCAATCTCTCCACATAGACATGCCACCCCACAGCAACAGTGTTATCTCACAGTGTCTGATAAGTGGAGAGAAAGTTATCACCACCCGCTGCTGGCCAGTCACACAGGGAGATGGAACCCTGGGGGGAGGCTTCTTTAACAAGTGAATGGAAGGCCTGGAGGGCCAAACTAGATAAGACATTTCCATGCCCTGTCACTAGCAAATAATGGCCACCATGGATCCACCCCAGAGGTGGCTACATCTTAGCACTGTGGGAAACAACCCCTCATGGAGACCATTTGTCATGGTGTTTGTCATGCTTCTGGACCCACGCTGCACTCAGAGTGACCTCCTCATCCCGTGCCAGCTGGAGAAAAGTAAAAGGGTCCAACCAACTCTCCAGTTACCAGCTGGGAACCACTGATCCCCCAAACAGCGAGAGGCCTCTGGCTCTGATGGGTATTAAATATGTGGCTGGTCTCTGTTAAAAATGTTTACTGATGAAAGAGATAAAGAAAGGAACAAATGATTCTCAAAGGAGAATGGAAAGATGATCACTGGGCAATTTAAGCCCCTCAGGGCAACAGGTTCCCTCCAAGGAAGGAGAAGTTGCTGGGATTTAGAAACATGGAGAACAGAGCCAACCCCAGAGGATTTTTGTTGACATTTGATAATGACATAGAAAGAGAGAAATCCTGAGATTTGGGATCAATGTTCAGAAAAGAAAGAGAAAGGGTGGAAATCTCAGAGATTTTGGATCCATTTTTACAAAGTATAGAGAGGAAAGTAGAAAAATCAGAGGGATTTTCTATCAGTTGTTGATGTGAGGCAAAAACTGAAGTTTTCACATCAATATTGTTAAATGCATACAGAGAAAATGGGTAACGTTTGAAAACATTTTATATCCATGTTCAAGGATCTTAGAAAAAGTGTAAATATGAGATTTTCTTAATATTTTATAATTAGAGAGACAGGGGAAAATCTCAGGCGATATTCAATTCGAAACACACAACTAGAGAGAAGTGGGGATTTGAGATTTGTAGAGGAAATGTACCACAAACTATGCAATTAGTAACATGAGAGAAAAACATCGAGATCTGAGAGGATTTTATATTGCTATTAAATAACTAAAGGGAAAAGGGGGTCTTTTCAACTGGATTATATATGATTGTCCAATACATAAACACAAAGCGATGATTCCACCCACCACCACCATCCACATGGGCAGCAAGGAGACCTTTAAGGAACTGCTTTAAGAGGGCAAGGGAGGGGGAGTTGGAGCTGGAAGGCTCCCTGGATGAAGGAAGTGGGCAGCAGTGTGGGATGAGTAGGGGACTGGCAACTGATGAATGGGGGCAAGTGTGTTGGTAGTTAGGGGTCAGCAAGTGGGATTGGGAAACCAGGGTCTGGGCAGTCCTCATGGGGGACACATGCTTCTGCCTGGCAGAGAACAGGCATCTCATCCCATCCCCATGCCAGGGGCAGCCATGTTTTGGGGAATGACTCAGGGCAACAATTTCCCACCTGAACAAGAACAAACCGTTGCAGATAAAATGGGTGGGAAAATCTGCCCCATCAGAGAGATTTTAAATTGATATTTGAGAATTATAGATAGAATAAGGGGAAATTGAGGGGGAGATTAGAGAGCTGATCATTTGGGGAGAATCTCCTTGGATTTTACAGCCAGGTGTGATAACGAGAGAGAAAAGGGGAAGAACTTAAGAGAATTTGAATGTGCACGGAAGTGGCACAAACTGGGACAGGATCCAATTAACTCCCCTCCTGACCCATCCCACGGGAATTTTCTGGCTGCACAGAGAGAGTTCAACCTCCCCCACACCTCAATGTCACCCCCCCGACCCCTCCCCCCACAGCAAAGGGGACACCCTCTGCCAGCACCTCACCACCAGCTCAACTCCTGCTCCCCCCGCATCCTGCCTCCAGCTGCTTGACTCCCCCACCAGTCAGTTTTCACCCTGATCAGACCCTGTCCCCCCCCGTTTTGCCCCATTGCCCCTGTCAATAGCAGTCAGCGGAATGTCAGGGGGAATAAGGGGCAGGGAGAAGGGCAGCGGCTTCAGCAGATGTTACTGCGCATGCTCCGTGCACGGTCAGTAGCACCTGCCTAGGCAGAGCAGGATCCTACCCAGCACCCGCAGCCTCTGCCCAGCCCCAGATGAGGCCCCGGGGACCCGTCAGTAGCATGGTCCCCATGGGAGCCATTTAATACACACACCCCCTCCCCCGCAGAACGGGGTAGATTCTGTATCAGGGGCCAGAGGCACAAACAGGGACCAGAGCCAATTAACTCCCGCCCCTCCCCCGCCCCGGGGGATTTCCTGGCTGCACAGGGAGAGTTCAACACCCCCCACCCCCCGCATCCCACTAACATATGAACATAAGAAAGGCCGTACTGGGTCAGACCAAAGGTCCATCTAGCCCAGTATCCTGTCTACCGACAGTGGCCAATGCCAGGTGCCCTGGAGTGAGTGAACCTAACAGGTGAGGATCAAGTGATCTCTCTACTGCCATCCATCACTCCTCTCTGACAAACAGAGGCTAGGGACACCATTCCTTACCTAACCTGGCTAATAGCCATTAATGGACTTAGCCTCCATGAATTTATCCAGTTCTCTTTTAAACCCTGTTATAGTCCTAGCTTTCACAGCCTCCTTAGGCAAGGAGTTCCACAGGTTGACTGTGGGTTATGTGAAAAAGAACTTCCTTTTATTTGTTTCAAACCTGCTGCCCACTAATTTCAATGGGTGGCCCCTAGTTCTTCTATTATGGGAACAAGTAAATAACTTTTCCTTATTCACTTTCTCCACATCACTCATAATTTTATATACCTCTACCATATCCCCCCTTAGTCTCCTCTTTTCCAAGCTAAAAAGTCCTAGCCTCTTTAATCTCCCCTCATATGGGACCCATTCCAATCCCCTAATCATTTTAGTTGCCCTTCTCTGAACCTTTTCTTATGCCAGTATATCCTTTCTGAGATGAGACCACCTCTGTACACAGTATTCAAGATGTGGGCGCACCATGGATTTGTGTAAGGGCAATAAGATTCTCTCCATTTTATTCTCTATCCCTTTTTTAATGATTCCTAACATCCTGTTTGCTTTTTTGACTGCCGCTGCACAGTGCATGAACATCTTCAGAGAACTATCCACAATGACTCCAAGATCTTTTTCCTGATTAGTTGTAGCTAAATTAGCCCCCATCATATGGTATGTATAGTTGGGGTTATTTTTTCCGAAGTACATTACTTTACATTTATCCACATTAAATTTCATTTGCCATTTTGTTGCCCAATCATTTAGTTTTGTGAGATCTTTTTGAAGTTCTTCACAGTCTGCTTGGGTCTTAACTATTTTGAGCAGTTTAGTATCATCTGCAAACTTTGCCACCTCACTGTTTACCCCTTCCTCCAAATCATTGATGAATAAGTTGAACAGGATTGGTCCTAGGACTGACCCTTGGGGAACACCACTAGTTACCCCTCTCCATTCTGAAAATTTACCATTTATTCCTATCCTTTGTTCCCTGTCTTTTAAACAGTTCTCAATCCATGAAAGGATCTTCCCTCTTATCCCATGGCAACTTAATTTACGTAAGAGCCTTTGGTGAGGGACCTTGTCAAAGACTTTCTGGAAATCTAAGTACACTACGTCCACTGGATCCCCCTTGTCCACGTTTGTTGACCCCTTCAAAGAACTCTAATAGATTAGTAAGACATGATTTCCCTTTACAGAAACCATGCTGACTTTTGCCCAACAATTTATGTTCTTCTATGTGCCTGACAATTTTATTCTTTACTATAGTTTCAACTAATTTGCCCGTTACGGACGTTAGACTTACCGGTCTGTAATTGCCAGGATCACCTCTAGAGCCCTTTTTAAATATTGGCGTTACATTAGCTATCTTCCAGTCATTGGGTACAGAAGCCGATTTAAAGGACAGGTTACAAACCCTAGTTAATAGTTCCGCAATTTCACATTTGAGTTCCTTCAGAACTCTTGGGTGAATGCCATCTGGTCCCGGTGACTTCTTACAGTTAAGTTTATCAATTAGTTCCAGAACCTCCTCTAGTGACACTTCAATCTGTGACAATTCCTCAGATTTGTCACCTACAAAAGACAGCTCAGGTTGGGGAATCTCCCTAACGTCCTCAGCTGTGAAGACCGAAGCAAAGAATTCATTTAGTTTCTCCGCAATGACTTTATCATCTTTAAGTGCTCCTTTTGTATCTCTATCATCCAGGGGCCCCATGGTTGTTTAGCAGGCTTCCTGCTTCTGATGTATTTAAAAAACATTATTACCTTTTGAGTTTCTGGCTAGCTGTTCTTCAAATTCCATTTTGGCTTTTCTTATTACATTTTTACACTTAATTTGGTAATTTGGCAGTGTTTATGCTCCTCTCTAGTTACCTCAGTAGGATTTGACTTCCACTTTTTAAAAGATGCGTTTTTAACTCTCACTGCTTCTTTTACATGGTTTTTAGGCCACGGTGGCTCTTTTTTAGTTCTTTGACTTTGTTTTTTAATTTGGGGTATACATTTAAGTTGGGCCTCTATTATGGTGTCTTTGAAAAGTGACCATGCAGCTTGCAGGAATTTCACTTTAGTCACTTTACCTATTAATTTCTGTTTAACTAACCCCCTCCTTTTTTCATAGTTCCACTTCCTGAAATTAAATGCGACAGTGTTGGGCTGCTGAGGTGTTGTTCCCAGCACAGGAATATTAAATGTTATTATATTATGATAACTATTCCCAAGTGGTCCTGTTATAGTTACCCCTTGGACCAGCTCTTGTGCTCCACTCAGGACTAAATCAAGAGTTGCCTTTCCCCTTGTGGGTTCCTGTACCAGCTGCTCCAAGAAGCAGTCATTTAAAGTATGGAGAAATTTGGTCTCTGCATTTCATCCTGAGGTGACATGTACCCAGTCAATATGGGGATAATTGAAATCCCCCATTATTATTGAGTTATTTATTTTGACAGCCTCTCTAATCTCCCTTAGCATTTCATCGTCACTATCGCTGTCCTGGTCAGGTGGTCGATAATAGATCCCTATTGTTATATTCTTATTAGAGCATGGAATTACTATCCATAGAGATTCTATGGATCTCTTGGGGGGGGGG
>ML677412.1:4461751-4482051 GCA_007922305.1 Dermatemys mawii | reverse complement strand
CCCCCCCCCCCGGGGTCCCTGCGGGGGGCGGGGCGGGAGGCTGCCGGGCGGGGGGACCTGGGAAAGGGGCGGGTGGGAAAATGTCTGATCAGCCCGGACATGGCCGGGGGGGGGGAGAAGATCAGGTGACCCCCGGGGGGGGGGGGGGGGGAAGGGGGGGCGGAGATCCCCTCGGTTTTACCGCTGCCCCCCCCGCCCTGGGGACCCCCCTCCCGTCCTGCCCCCTTCTCCCTAGAGAGCAATGAGCAACATCCAGGGTGACCCCCCCCTTTTCTCTCCCCTCCCTGAGAAGGTCTCTGCTCCCCTCCCCCACTTGTACCCCATTTTCTCCCCACTTCGCCAATGGCCAGTTCGGGTTTGAGGTGCCCCCCCCCATTGTTACCTGCAGTGACTTGTCCTTGTTTGGTGGGAAATCGTTCCCCGGAGTGATTTCTGCCCTGGGAAGAGAGTTAATGGGCAGAGGCTGGGGGAGCCTGAGACCCGGATACAGCTGGCGGGCCTGGGGGCCCCGCTGTCTGCTGGCAACAGGACCTGGGAAGGCTCAGGAAGGGGAGGGAGGAGCAAGTGCCCCCCCATAGAGACTGTCCAGTCCCAGGTTTGCCAGTCCCAGCTAGTTCTCCCTCTCCCACCCTGCCCAATGCAGCAGCTCCCTTGCCCCATCTGCTAGTCACATTCCCAGACCCCACTGCCCAGCCCCTCCCCAGAGCCAGTGACCTTCTCACTCCAGCCCCACTCCTTTTCCCCTGGGAAAGCCACATCACCCAGGGTTCCCTGCTGGCCAATGTGAATGTGAGGCAAGAACCCATCCCATTCTATTGGTTGAACATCACCATACAATCCTCTCAAATTTCTGCTCCAGATGTCATCCAGTCCAGCTCTCTCTGCCCAGGCAGGACCAAGTACAGGTATGTGTAGATTATCTCAGACAGAGGTTTGTCCTACCTGTTTTAAAAACTTCCAGGGAAAGAGCCATCCCCAGTCAATTGCCCTGTCTGATGGGAGCCATCAAGATTCCAAACCACCATTAATGGCCCACACTTGTCCTAATTACAATAGGACCTCAGAGTCATATTTCACGGTTCTAGTTTCAGATACAACGGCGGTTCTCAAACTTCCCGCCGGCGCGACCCTTTATTCATTTTTCACGGAACTCCGTGGACCCTTGTATGTCTGCCGAAAAGCTGCCGAATTAATTACTTCCTCATTCGGCGGCTTTTCGGCGGACATGCCGAGCGCTCCCGAAGGAGCGCTGAAAGTGATCATTTCGGGAGCGCTCGCTATGTCCACTGAAAAGCCGCCAAATGAGGAAGTAAGTCATTCGGCGGCTCTTCAGCAGCAGCTTGCAACCCCCCGAGAAGAGGACAGCGATCCCTCGGGGGGTCGTGACCCCTGGTTTGAGAACCCCCGAGATACAAGATTTATACAAATAGGATGACCACACTCAGTAGATTATAAGCTTTGTAATGATACCTTACAACAGACCTTTTGCATGAAGCATATTCTAGTTGCATTATATTATATATATTATATATTCTCATTAGAATATTTTCATAAAATCATATAGAGTGCAATATGACAACATGTACCTTTAAATTATTCATATTTAGCATTATGGATTATTAAATTTGTGTTCCCTTGTGCTTCCCCTCTCTCCACCCCTGTTTCAGTTGCCTCAATGGTTTTCCATTGATAGTTTGGGAAGGGGCAAGGCTGATCACTTGAGCCTTGCATTACCTTGCCAGATGACTAGGGAAAAGTTGTGACTCCCTCTTGGGTGGCTGGGCCAATCCCGGGACCTGTTTCCTCTCAGTGATTGATTTTCCACTTCAAGTCCATAAAGCAGATTTTCAATGTCAATGTTTTGTTCTGTACATATAACCCATACATTGATCTCTCAGGCATTGAGAGTCTTGACCATTTATGAGCCGTCTGTAGACACCTCACTTGCTCATCCTCCAAGAGATGTTTGGTGTGATGGGTTTGTCAGGTCTCAGGTGAGAGCTGCTGGCAAAGACCAAGTGACCCTTTTCCAAAGGATCTGTGTCACTGTCTGACCCCCGTAGGCTGGGGAAGGACAACTTTCTGCCAGTGGTTTTCAGGATGGGTGCTGAGTGCCCCATGTCCCCTCTCCAGTTCCCTTCTCTGAGTGCTGTCTGGGAAGCTGCCCCACTTCCTGCTTCCCAGGCCACCCGGTATCTACTCTGTGTGGCAGGCCGCTGACAGGCCCCAGTGAGAGGCCATCCAGCCCACTAAACTGGTGCCAAGGTGCTGGGCTTCAGGCCTTCTGGGGTGCACCTCTGGGAGTCTAATTTTCCCCTGACCCTGGGGAGCTACAGGGGCATGTTCTTCTTGTGTGACAGGGCTCAACCCTCTGGCTGAGGCCTCAGGGCACTTTCTTCTTCTCTCAGGGTACCAGGTGAAGCAGCAAAAGAGCCGACTGTCACCAAACAAGGGTAAATAAAGGAATGAAAGAAAAATGAGGGGGAACTGTGGATAGGTTACATTGGGATATGGCCCTTTCTCATTTTTAGGGGCCCTGGGAGCATCTGTCTCCTGCAGAGTTTACTGGGTCTCCAGCACAAGTTTCAGCCTTATCCCCCTTTGAGCTCCGGGGAGCTCCACACTCCCTCAGTAAAGGTCAGAGCCCCGAATGCTGCCAATCCTCTCTTTGGGGCTGGAGCTGCTGCACAGGCTGTTCCCTTCCCAGGGTTTCTCCCCTCTGAGTAGAGCAGGTCTCTCCTATTAACTCCTGTGCCAGTCCTGGCTTGGTTTGGAGGAGCCAGGTTTAGGCCAGTCCAGCCTAAAGCAGCAGTTTAACCCCTTCTGTGCCAATGTGGGGTCTGTATAGCCCTTGACTAGCACCCAGACTCAGGGAATGGCTCCCTGTCAGTCCCATGCCTGATATAGTGGGGACATCCACTGGCCACATTGCCTTTGAGGGTGCTGCTCCCTCCTGCTCCGACTCCCTCTCCTCCTCCTTTACAGCCACCACAATGCCTGTCACCTTCACTTCCTGAGGGGTGACCCCCGGAAGGTGTGTTTTGTTATTCCTTTCCCTCCCCCACCCCCCGGATCTGTTGCCCACCCTCTCTCACTCACCTTGGTCTGAGGAGACAAGGTGCATGACAGGGCGATGCTATGATGGAGATCTGTCATCACTGAAGGCGTGGCAATCTTGACTCTTCTTGACGGTGGCCGGAATGCTGATGTGCGCTGGAGGAGAACTGGGGGTTGGTGGAGTCCAAGGCGATTTGGCCCACACTGTGTCACTGTAATGCCTGTTCTGCACTGCTGCAAATTGCTGCTGGTGGTGTTGCACCCAGAAGTCTCTGTAACACTGTCTTCAGTGACTCCAGAGCATGAGCACCAGCCTCAGGCAGACTGGGAAGAAACAGGGCACAAACCCCAAACTGGTTCTAAGCTCTATATGTAGATTTCACCAACTAAGTATCCAATGTAGACAATTCAGGCACTGTAACAGCATTACTATGGAATCACACACAGTTCCTTTGGTCACTCTATATATCTCACCATGCAGGTGAGCTCACCTTTGTGACAGATGGTTCCTTCCACCAGGGGTTCTCAGCCTTTTTCTTTCTGAGTTCCGCCGCCTTCAACATGGTATAAAAACTCCATGTCCCATGTGGGCAACAATAACTGGTTTTCTGCATATACAAGCCAGGTGGCCATTAGTGGGTAGCAAGTAGGGCAACTGCTGGGGACCCCTGCCACAGGGTCCCCTCAAAACTACATTATTTAGGCTTTGGCTTCAGCCCCCTGTGGTGGGGCTCAGGGCCCTGGACTTCAGCCCCATGAACTGGGACTTCAGCTTTCTGCCCTGAGCCTTGGCGAGTCTAATGCTGGCCTTGCTTGGCGGCTGCCCTGATAACTGCTCATGGCCCCCGAGGGATCCCAGACCACTGCCTTACACCACAAATCACAGCAATGTTCAGTCCAAAGAACCAGTCACTTACTTAGGTCAATTGAATCTTAGATCTCACAACACAGACAACACTTGTAGCCAGACCTGTAATAGCCTGTTTTAAGATTTATTTAAAAGGAAACGAGTTGTTTTCAGTGTTAAAGCAGATGAGTTACAGTCTTAAATTTCAAAAGGTAATAGAAGCTTTTATAATGACAAGCACTACATATTCTTTAAGACTAACCCAGGCTAAGCAGCTGGGGATCTCTTGCTTATGCCTAGAACCTCACCCACCTCCACCCCCCGAGCCCAAGCAGCATACAGATTATCAGTTCCTTCTGTATGGGGTTTTTTATCCCCTTCCTACCATGTGCTCGGAGTTGCAAACTCAGTTAATGGGAAGTCAAGAGTAGAACAACAGTCTTTTGTCTTCTTTAATATCCCATAATAGTCTAGCTGGTGTTGCTGGACCTCTCCTGCCAGGCAGGGTGTAATGCATTGTGTTGCAGTCAGCACTTCAAGTAGGCAAAGTCTCTCTCCTGTCTGGTGAGTAACATATCCACAGAGGATCACAATGAAACTAGTCCGATATTAACACAGGCAACAACTCACCAGCACTGAATAAAGTATTGGATCTCCATTATCTTGTCGAGTGTCGATGTCAGACTAACACATTTGTGATCTACGTCTGTTTTTTCTCCAAATTCAGGAGAGAAATATTTATTAAACACTTTAACCTCTTCTGCATTATTTTTGATAATTCTGCCATTTCTATCTAAAAATTTACCACTACCATTGTTAGGATTCATTTTGTATTTAATATACTTTTAAAAGCTTCCTTCTTATTTTCATTTATTGGTCATTGATTTCTGATAGCTTCCCTAACCAATTTTCTAATTTCTGACCTATTATTTTATATTCTTGATTTCCCCTTTCTTCCATATATTTGATTTGGAGAGTGTTAGGATTCCTACGAGGGAGCCACCAGCAGGGTCCAGAGATAGGAGAGCATATGATGTTGTCACTCAGGACCCCACAGGAGAAGGGAGAACAGAGCCATGGGAGGGGAGGAGACAATTCAGGGGGTGCCAGGACATGGGGAGGGTGTGTGCAGGATTAGAGCTAAGAAGCAGCAGGGAGGGATGAGGTGATGAGAGGGAACACCCCGCTTTAGCACCTACACTCCAATTTTATTACTTTTCAGTTTCACTTCATTATACATTTTCCCCAAAATATTATAACTCTTGACCTCCCTCTCCCACTCATTCCTCCCTCCCCATATAACTTTCCCATCTCTATGTGCAGCAATCCTGGCCACCAATCCTGAGTCCTTCCTGCATTTCTCCCTCCCATAGCAGGGCCACTACCCCTGCAGAAATGGGCGCTTCGTTGATCATGTCACAGGGTGATGGTGTATTATTTTTACATCTATAATATTATGTATTTTGGTACAACATATGTACATATGGTACAAAAGTGGATGGGAACCTGGAAGGCAGTGACCATGAGATGGTTGAGTTCAGGATCCTGACACCGGGAAGAAAGAAGAGCAGCAGAATACAGACCCTGGACTTCAGAAAAGCAGACTTTGTCTCCCTCAGGGAACTGATGGGCAGGATCCCCTGGGAGGATAACATGAAGGGGAAAGGAGTCCAGGAAAGCTGGCTGTATTTTAAAGAATCCTTATTGAGGTTGCAGGAACAAACCATCCCGATATGTAGAAAGAATAGTAAATATGGCAGGCGAACAGCTTGGCGTAACAGTGAAATCCTTGCTGATCTTAAATGCAAAAAAGAAGCTTACAAGAAGTGGAAGATTGGACAAATGACTAGGGAGGAATATAAAAATATTGCTCAGGCGTGCAGGAGTGAAATCAGGAAGGCTGAATCACACTTGGAGTTGCAGCTAGCAAGGGATGTTAAATGTAACAAGAAGGGTTTCTTCAGGTATGTTAGCAACAAGAAGAAAGTCCAGGAAAGTGTGGGCCCCTTACTGAATGAGGGCGGCAACCTAGTGACAGAGGATTTGGAAAAAGCAAATGTACTCAATGCTTTTTTTGCCTCTGTCTTTACGAACAAGGTCAGCTCCCAGACTACTGCACTGGGCAGCACAGCATGGGGAGGAGGTGACCAGCTCTCTGTGAAGAAAGAAGTGGTTCAGGACTATTTAGAAAAGGTGGACGAGCACAAGTGCATGGGGCCGGATGCGCTGCATCCGAGGGTGCTAAAGGAGTTGGCGAATGTGATTGCAGAGCCATTGACTATTATCTTTGAAAACTCATGGAGATCAGGGGAGGTCCTGGATGATTGGAAAAAAGCTAATGTAGTGCCCATCTTTAAAAAAGGGAAGGAGGAGGATCCGGGGAACTACAGGCCAGTCAGCCTCACCTCAGTCCCTGGAAAAATTATGGAGCAGGTCCTCAAGGATACCATTTTGAAGCACTTAGAGGAGAGAAAAGTGATCAGGAACAGTCAGCATGGATTCACCAAGGGCAAATCATGCCTGACTAACCTAATAGCCTTCTACGATGAGATAACTGGCTCTGTGGATGAGGAGAAAGCAGTGGATGTACTATTCCTTGATTTTAGCAAAGCTTTTGATCCGGTCTCCCACAGTATTCTTGCCAGCAAGTTAAAGAAGTATGGGCTGGATGAATGGACCATAAGGTGGATAGAAAGCTGGCTGGATCATCGGGCTCAACAGGTCGTGATCAATGTCTCCATGTCTAGTTGGCAGCTGATATCAAGCGGAGTGCCCCAAGGGTCGGTTCTGTGGCCAGTTTTATTCAATGTCTTTATCAATGATCTGGAGGATGGCGTGGATTGCACCCTCAGCAAGTTTGCAGATGACACTATACTGGGAGGAGTGGTAGATACGTCGGAGGGTAGGGATAGGATACAGAGGGACCTAGGCAAATTAGAGGATTGGGCCAAAAGAAATTTGACGAGGTTCAACAAGGACAAGTGCAGAGTCCTTCACTTAGGACGGAAGAATCCCATGCACTGCTACAGACTAGGGACCGAGTGGCTAGCAGCAGTTCTGCAGAAAAGGACCTGCGGGTTACAGTGGATGAGAAGCTGGATATGAGTCAACAGTGTGCCCTTGTTGCCAAGAAGGCTAACGGCATTTTGGGCTGTATAAGTAGGGGCATTTCCAGCAGATCGAGGGACGTGATTGTTCCCTTCTATTTGACATTGATGAGACCTCATCTGGAGTACTGTGTCCAGTTTTGGGGCCCACACTACAAGAAGGATATGGAAAAATTGGAAAGAGTCCAGAGAAGGGCAACAAAAATGATTAGGGGCCTGGAGCACATGACTTATGAGGAGAGGCTGAGAGAACTGGGATTGTTTAGTCTACAGAAGAGAAGACTGAGGGGAGATTTGATAGCTGCTTTCAACTACCTGAAAGAGGGTTCCAAAGAGGATGGATCTAGACTGTTCTCAGTGGTACCAGATGACAGAACAAGGAGTAATGGTCTCAAGTTGCAGTTGGGAAAGTTTAGACTGGATATTAGGAAAAACTTTTTCACTAGGAGGGTGGTGAAGCATTGGAATGGGTTGCCTAGGGAGGTGATGGAATCTGCTTCCTTAGAGGTTTTTAAGGTCAGGCTTGACAAAGCCCTGGCTTGGATGATTTAGTTGGGGATTGGTCCTGCTTTGAGCGGGGGTTTGACTAGATACCTCCTGAGGTCCCTTCCAACCCTGACATTCTATGAACTTGCCCTTGTACGTGGCTACTCAAAGTTAATTGAGAAGATGAAATTTGGTGAAACACACAGAAATGAGATTTAATACAGACAGTTATAACTGAAATTATAGCCAAGGATCAATACACATAACGATTAGACTAAGATAAATAGAGTAAAGAGGGTCTTGCACTCTGCATACTTGCTAGTTATGGACACTATTGGAAACAAAGATCGAGGGGTAAGGGAGACTATCAGAAGGGAGGCCCTGCTTCAGTTTACACTGTCTCAGAGACCTGACAAAATGAAAAAAAGGCAACTATCAGAGGTATTTTGTGGTAATAGGATGGCTATATACCATATCTGCTCCTTTATGCTGATTACAGTAATGTCAATAGCTGCTCCAATGCATATGTGGCCTTTGGGAAGTCCATAATTAAACATCAAGTGGGCTAGCTGACTTAGCTGGTTAGAGAGTGGTGCTGATAACACCAAGGTTGTGGGTTCATGCCCTATGCTGGCCACTCTCTTGTGGGATGGATTGGGTGGTTTCTTCTCTAGGGGGGAGGGATAGCTCAGTGGTTTGAAGTTGGCCTGTTAAACCCAGGCTTGTCAGTTTAATCCTTGAGGGGGCTATTTAGGGATCTGGGGCAGAAATCTGTCAGGGACAGTTCTTAGTCCCGCTAATGAAAGCAGGGTTACTGGACTTAATGATCTTTTAAGGTCCTTCCAGTTCTATTAGATAGGTATATCTTCATGTGTTTTTTTAATATTCATGATTTACATCATTTATTTATTAGTAATTCCAATATATGAATGTGTCCAACTGCATAGCAACCTCATTGCTAAAGCCCTCCCTAAACTTCCATCTTTCAGAATCCTGTGGCGTATTGCACCTCTTTGTGGTTCCTCGTTAGTCTCTCAAAATGAAAGTGCGAAATATCTGACCTAGGATTCTCTCCTTAGGCCTATTCAGGTAAATCCCAGACTTCAGCATAACGACTCTCGCAAAGCCTCAACCTCATATAAGGCCCTTAACCGCAGCAAGCTCAATAACCCATTTATTTATGTTCACTTCCTTGCCCCTCCATGCATGTTCCAAGCTAATAAGAAATACTCTGATCATGACATTTTACTTCTAGTGAGTATAAAATTGCTCAGAAGACATGAGACTATGTCATAGATCATAAAATCAGGTCAGTGTCAACAGGAGTGAGAGTTTGGAGAGAGTCTTATCTCCTCTTTCCCCATCTGCCACCCCCATGAGTGTCTTTAAGCTCCTTGGATCTTAGAACCTGTCCCTCCTGAGGTTGCATGTTCCAGTTTTTGTTTCTTGCATTCTCCTTTTCTGGAAGAATTAGAGGCTGTTGCTCCTGAATTTGTGTGTTTAATTTCCCAGCCTTCTCCACATAGTGGAGGAGTTTAATTCTCTCTCTCCCCTCCCTCCTCCACCCCATTACACTTGAGTCACTCGGTTTCCTAATTCCCCAAAATGTGCTTTTGCAATGTCACAGTTCTGGGGTAGCTAAGCCTTTGACCTGCCTCCATGGTTTGCTCAAGGAATGCCCTCTCAGGTATCAGGCCTCTAGCCAGCTCCTCTCTATGGGTAGGGACCCACATGTCTCTCTTTTTTGACCCGGGTTTGAGGATTGCCGCTTGTCCTCCACTGTGTTCACTGGATTAACATCCAGTTCCTATGCTTTGCTTTCTCTCCAAGAGCTGTGAGCAGAGGTGGGAATTTTGGTGATACTTCTGTGATGCCAATACACACCTAAGTTTCCCTCTGTGACTGGTATTGCTGTGATTATAAAGCACAGGTGACATGAGGTGTTTAGTCACGTAGCTGTCATGGGGTGATATAAACGGGTCATTAAGGACTGGCTGGGACCAACCTACATCAATCGAGTACTCGACAGACAAGGGAATAATTGTCACCTCTCCATGGGAAGATCTCTGCTTGGCTGAGTGAAGCATACGTGGACTCATTATGTTTTTGGGAGCAGGAAGAACTGAGCTCGCAGATGCGAGGACCTCTACCGGAGCAAAGAGAAATGGACAGGCAGAGTGAAAGGAAAACAAAATGTTTTCTTCAGCAGCATGTCTCAAGGGCATTGGCTAACGTGGACTATATTGTCTTTTTCTAATGCAGTGTTTTGGCTGACTAATGAACCCTTCTATGTTATGAAAGTCTGTCCAGTGTCACAGCAAAAACTTGCCACGGTGCACTGAAGTATGACTGAGGAACAGTCTCTGAACAGGAGTGTCGTTCAGCTGGACCTGCTGGCAGAGCTCACAGGTTCACGTAGGAGTGTTGAAGCCAGAGGCTCAGTGTCAGGTGTTGAAGATACCTGGTCTATCCTTGTGGAAGAGCGGGATCCCTTGGGGGTCTAGTGCACTCAAGGGACACCTCCCAAGGACTGTTAAAAAGCCAGGGAATTGCACAGATCCTATGGATCTATGACAGTGTGCCAGAGGTTAAGCCTTATAGGGAAAAGACCTAAAACAAGAAGAGCATCTAAATGTGTATTTACCCTCATCAGTCCTCTTGGGAATCCCTCCCTGATCAGTTCCAAAGTGTATTAAAACCTTTCTTAAAGAGTTACCTCTTGGTTATCAGGGCATATCAGTTTGTAGCCCAAAAGATCCCCTACAGTCATCTCAAACTCAGCTGTTTCTCCCCAAAAGTCTGTCTGTCTTCAGTCTCCTGAAAGAGGTAAAATCAGACACTGCCCCTTTCTGCACTGGGAAAAGCTTTAAAAGCTGGAGATTTGCATAAACCTGTCTTCAGATCTGGCATTCATCACCCCTTAGTGACACCAGCTTGAACAGGAAACCCATCCCTCAGTCCTCCTGGTATCATCTGGCCCATCTCAGCATCATAGTCTGTGAAGTATTTATGCTTTCAAGGATTGACTCAAGTATACAGATAACAGTCATAACTAGGGCCAGTGTTTGCTGGCAATGAAAGTAGAGAAATTTCAGATTTTGAAAGCTGTATTTTTGGAAATTTCAGATGTGCATTGTGTTACTACAAAAATACATATTGACAAACATGAGCAATATGTAATCCTTCACAGCATGAGAGTGCGCTGGGGGAGGGGAGGAGCTGGGGATGCGCAGGGGAAGTGAGTAGAGGAGAGGTTCTGTGGACGTAGCCAAGAGCACGTGTGACCACTGTCCACTCTGCAGCACGATGAGGGATCCCAGCATCCCACTGTCAAGTGCCCTGCCTGCCCAGGGGAAGCTCCACAGTGGTTTTGTTGGGCCCAGACTTGTATGAGGAGGGAAGAAATTGGCAGCAAGTCTCAACAGCAGACAGTGACCAGCCTGTGCCCTTGGGAGGAGTTAGGTGTCTCCATGCAGAAATCAGGATGGTGGGCATGACACTGTGTGCCTTGCCTACACGTCCCCTCTGCCCTGCCCCCTGGGAATGAGTCAGGTGCCGCTGGGCAGAAATCTTGGCGGGGGGGTTGTGACCCTGCATGCCCCACCAGTCCTCTGTTCAGCAATTCCAAATAGGAAGGGTGATTCCAGAAATGAAGTCATTTTGGAAACAAATGCAGTTATAGCAGCAATTTCCAGAAAATATCAGCCCTAGTCATAAAATTAAATACAATAGTTTGAAGATATAGGCCAATATTCATCAGATCTGTCACTGTGCCTTCACACAATTCACTCTTCTGGTGGGTTCTATCTCTTCCCCCCTTCTGTGTCTGTCTTGTCTATTTGGATTGTAAATTCTTCAGGGCATGGGCCATCTAAAATTCTATGTTTGTACCATGCCTAGCACAATGGGGACCCACTCTTAGCTGGCACTTACACATCAAGGTAATGAATCTGAATTATAACAACAATAACTCTCCTGCCACTTTGAGCCACAGAAGATGGCCTTGGGATGTTACAGCTTAAAAAATGAATTAAAACCATGGAATGTTCTTTGTGAGAAGTATCCCGCAAATTCCACTGATCTCCGTTGTTTTCTTTGCCTTGAGCAGGGTTTCCAGTTTCCAAACCTCATGTGATCTCACAGCTGGAACAAGGGAAGAGCCGTGGGTCCCAGACCTCCAGGGCTCTGAGAAAGAAGTGCTTCCAAGAGCTGCCTGCGCAGGTGAGGAATTGGTGAAACCAACTCAAAAAATACCCATGAATACAGAAAACAGTTGGAATGCCCTACAAAGACCTTGTGAGCTCTCTGAGTTTAGGATTGTTCCCAGCAGGTGAAGAATCATTATGGCAGAGGTCACTCATGACTTCCCACCTATCCTGACTGATAACTGGCAGCAGGTTCCTCCCCAATCTGTTTCCCCGCAAGTTTTCTGGTGAGATGAGGACCAAAACTGATCCCTTCCTCTCTCCTCTGGGGAAGTGTTTGGGGAAAATCAGATCCTGATAGTTTTTATCTCTCCTGCACATATTTTGGTTTGTTCATCCATTTTTCATTCCTCTTTCTGACATTTCCTTTCTCTCTGTCACAGGAAGTGACCTATGTTTGAATCCTCTCTCCCATCAGGTGTTGGGATGGTGTATAAGAATGAGGAGGCACCCCAGCAGGAAGATGCTGAGCAAGTAGAACCACATGGGATGTTATCAGGAAGATCCAAAGGGAATGTTTCTGGGAGTTGTGCACTCCCAGAAAAAGAAAAAGCCTATGAGAGTCAGCACAGGCCAGAGGAAAACTTCAGTAGCCACTCAGACTTTATTACACACGAGAGCAGCAACTTGGAAGAGACACTCTACACATGCCATGAGTGTGGGAAAAGCTTCAATGGGAACTCCGACCTTCTCGCACATCAGAGAATTCACAGAGGAGAGAGACTCTATACGTGCTCTGAGTGTGGGAAAAGCTTCAGTTATAGCTCACACCTTATTATACATCAGCGAATCCACACAGGCGAGATGCCCTACACGTGCTCTGAGTGCGGGAAAAGCTTCAGTCAGAGCTCAAACCTTATCACACATCAGAGAATCCACTCTGACATGTCACCCTACAAATGTTCTGAGTGTGGGAAAAGCTTCAGTCATAGTTCAGCCCTTATTAGACACCAGGGAATCCACACTGCAGGGAGACCCTACACATGCTCTGAGTGCGGGAAAACCTTCAGGCTTAGCTCAGCTCTCACCATACACTGGAAAATCCACAGTGGAGAGACACCATACACATGTGATAACTGTGGGAAAAGCTTCAGTCATAGCTCAGCCCTTATTAGACACCGGAGAATCCACACAGGTGAGATGCCCTACATGTGCTCTGAGTGTGGGAAACCCTTCAGGCACAGCTCAGCCCTCACCATACATTGGAGAATCCACAGTGGAGAGACACCCTACCCATGTGATAACTGCGGGAAAAGCTTCAGGCATAGTTCAGCCCTTACTAGACATCAGAAACTCCACATGGGTGAGAACTGCAACAAACACTTTGACTAGGGCTGGCCAAAGTTTGTTTTTTTTAAATTATCACATTTGCTAATTCCCACATACTGATCTTTGCACCATCTTCACCAAGGTCTCTTAGTTCCCCCACATGAGTTGCTTGCTTCTGCCTTTTGAAGCTCACTCTTTTCTGGGGTCAGTCCTGTGACCTTTTCTATCAACTTCTTTCCTTTTGAGTGGAAGGAATGTATGTCCCACCAGCCACGAATGTTCATCAGTCGCAGGAAGGGCAGGGAGAGAGGTTTGATCTCAGCAAGCTATGCTGAGGTGAAAATTACCATGACTTACACCCACTAAAATCATAGAATATCAGGGTTGGAAGGGACCTCAGGAGGCATCTAGTCCAACCCCCTGCTCAAAGCAGGACCAATCCCCAACTAAATCATCCCAGCCAGGGCTTTGTCAAGCCTGACTTTAAAAACCTCTAAGGACGGAGATTCTACCACCTGCCTACGTAACCCATTCCAGTGCTTCACCACCCTCCTCGTGAAATAGTGTTTCCTAATATCCAACCTAAACCTTCCCCACTGCAACTTGAGACCATTACTCCTTGTTCTGTCATCTGTTACCACTGAGAACAGTCTAGATCCATCCTCTTTGGAACCTCCTTTCAGGTAGTTGAAAGCAGCTATCAAATCTCCCCTCAGTCTTCTCTTCTGTAGACTAAACAATCCCAGTTCTCTGAGCCTCTCCTCATAAGTCATGTGCTCCAGGCCCCTAATCATTTTTGTTGCCCTCCTCTGGACTCCTTCCAGTTTGTCCACATCCTTCTTGTAGTGTGGGGCCTAAAACTGGACACAGTACTCCAGATGAGGCCTCACCGATGTCAAATAGAGGGGAACGAGAGTAGAGGTAGTAGGATTTTTGTTCTTATTTTATATAATTTAGAACGAAGGATAAAGAATAATGTAGCATGTGTTAAATATATTGGTGTATGATTTGATCATATTCTGCTAGTCACCCTTTTTGAATAGCAGAAAGAAATGGCCTAATGGGCCATTAGAAGAGATACATCAGCCAGAATCTGTCTCTGTGCTGATTTTAGGCCAGTGACAGACTGTTGAGGGTCACCAATTTGTTGTAAGTTAAGCATTTTAAAATAAGTAAAAGAATGCAAGTTTTTTCTTTTGCATTGCAATTTGATGTTCCTGTTGAAAGTGTTCTCTGTACATTAATTTTGTTTTGTGTGTGAATGAGGAATGTTTGTATTAAGAGATAAGTGTGAAGGCCATTGCTGAAGCAGATGATCTAGGGAGGAACTGGAGATAGATGCAAGGGTGCCAAGAGGCTGCAACATGCCCCTATTGAAGTGTCACAGGAGGGCAGATTGATGATTAAAGATGAGACAGGCATCTATCAATGGGGAGAAGATTTCTGTAATCAAAACCAGCATGGGATAACTCCATGAGGAACTTGATGAGAGAACAAGATAAAGAATGAGAAGGGACAATTTAAGAAAACAAGCACTCATCAAACAATTGATTACAGCATGAGGGTGCAAAACTAATTGGACCCAGTGAAGGAAAATCACTATATAAACGGTGCCTTGCCATGAAAATTTGGGTTCATCCTGCCAAGACTTCCCTGGAGCATCATGTCATGACCAACGGAACCCAGGTTCTCCCTACCAGTGATCAAACTAACTGGCCACTAATTTGACTGGACTCTGGACTGGTAAACTATAACATTGACTGGCGGGACTGTGTGTGTGTGTGTGGTGTGATTGAATGCATATTCTAATTGTTTTATCTTCAAGAAATGCGGCATATTACCTTTTCCCCTGAAAATGATCCCGTGTGCTTCTTATAAACATAACAGAGGGAGCTCGGTGAGTAAATCCTCAGAAATCTCACACCTGGGTTTTTAATCTCAGGCTCCAGGAGCAGATTCACACACAAAAACCTTGAAAGAAAACTTCCTGAAGGAGTCAGAAGCCCCTGCTGTTGGAGGGAAGGAGGGAGTCATGGTCAGGATTGAGGAGCACTGTAAAAAGGAGGGGCATGCAGGTTGGGATTGAGGGGCACAGGGATGGGGGGGCATGGGATGGGATTGAGGGGACGGAATCACAGGGCATGGGTTGAGATTGAGGTATATTGTAAAAAGGAGGGGCATGGAGGTTGGGATTGAGGGGCACTGGGAATAGGAGAGACAGGGGTTGGGGCTGAAGAGAATCCTGGTTTGGGGATCCAGAAGCCATGGGGAAGGCTGCAGATGATTCTGATTCACATGACACTGGGATCCATCTTTAACCTGGTGCTTTTCCATTTAGGAAAAGGGGTGGGAACCCAGAGAGAGACAAAAGATTCCCACCTTGTGCAAAAGCTATAAAAGGGGGTGGAAGAGAACAAAGGGGGCTGTCAGTCATGGAGAAATCCTCTAGTTACCATCTGAGATGGAACTAAAAATGTCTGTACCGGGGAAAGGATTGGACCCAGACTAGGAAGGAATCCAGTCTGTGAAAGGTTATTGGAACATCCTGGAGGGTGAGATTTTATCTTTAATCAGTTTCTTAATGTATTAGGTTTAGACTTGCGTGTTTTGTTTTATTTTCCTTGGTAATTTACTTTTTTCTGTCTCTTATTACTTGGAACCACTTAAATCCAATTTTTTTATAGTTAATAAAATCACTTTTGTTTATTAATGCACTCAGAGTAAGTGATTAGTACCTGGGGGAGCAAACAGCTCTGCATATCTATCAGTCTTATAATGGGCAGACAATCTATGAGTTTACCCCATATAAGCTTTATACAGAGTTAAATGGATTTATTTGGGGTTTGGATCCCACTGGGTGTCTGGGTGCTGGAGACAGGAGTACTTGCTAAGCCATTTTCAGTTAAGTCTGCAGCTCTGGGGGCATGAACCAGACCTGGGTTTGTGTTTGCTGTTGGTTATCATGTCTGGCTCACCAAGGCAGGGTTCTGGAGTCCCAAGCTGGCAGGGAAAATGGGCTCAGAGGTAATCTCAGCACATTAGGTGACAGTCCCAAGGGGGTCTCTGTGACCGAACCCATCATAAAAACCCAAAACATTCCCTGCGTGTGGAGAGACGTGTTTACTGTTCACCCTCTGCATTCTGAAATCTGGGAATCTCCAAGAGCATTGTTTGCAATGGAAAGATGCAGGTGGAGCAGTTAAACTGCAGATACACAGAGCTCTGATGGGGGTGCGGTGGGAATGCATAACATTTGTGGGATCATTTCAGAGATCAGCCTTGACTGACCAAATTTCTCTCTGTTCTAATTTTACCTTCTGGTGGAATCAGGGTACCTAGTGCAGTGTAGACATCGGAGCCCCAGCTTGGGAACCAGGGTTCAACATTTCTGAACCTGTGTATTGCAAATGCTCCACCCTTCAGTTCCCAAACCTAGGGGCTGCTGACTTGACCTCTACTAACCCTGGGCTTACACTGCAATGTAGAGATATCCTTTGATTTGGGATAAAAGTCCTGTGGCCTGGCTGGCCTGGGTCATCTGGGAATCAAGTCGTGGAGCTAAAAATTGCAGTGTAGACCTTTGGGCTCAGGCTGGAGCCTGGGCTCAGCAACCCTCATCCCTCATAGGCTCTCCGAGGCTGGACTTAAGCCAGTGGTGGGCAAACTATGGCCCATGGGCTCCTCTGAACTGGCCCCCGAGGTCCAGCTGGGGAGGCTGCTCCAGCCCCTCCCCTACTGTCTCCCTCCCCTGTGGCCTCAGCAGAGGCTGCCTCTCTCCCACTGTCTTCCTCCCCTGGCCATACGAGCAGCAGCTCTGGGGGGTGGGGCAGCATAACCACGTGTTTGGCTCCGGGCCAGACAACGCAGTGTGCTCCAGTGGATCAGTGCAACAGCGTGTCTGGCTGTGGGCCAGACACGCTATTCTCAGTGGTGGCAGGGTAAGCGGGCTGTGGCCGGGTCGGGCCTGGGGCAGGGGGGTTGGATAAGGGGGCAGAGGGTCTCAGTGGCAGTGAATGGTGGGTTGGATGGTGCATGAGAGTCCTGGGGGCCTGTCAGGGGGTGGGGGTGTGGCTAGGGGTCAGGGCAGTCAGGAGTCAGAGAGCACTAGGGTTGAATAGTGTCCTGGGAGTTGACTGGGGGCAGGGAGTCTCTGGAGGGGGTGGTTGGGGAAAGGAGCAGGGGGCTTAGATAGGGGGTGGAGTCTTAGGGGGATGATTAGGGGCAAGGAGTCTCTGGAGGGGATCTCGGGACAGGGAGCAGAGGGGCTTATGGTGGGGGATCTCAGGGTGATGGTGGTTAGGGTTGGTGGGTCTCAGAAGGGGGCAGTCAGGGGACAAAGCAGCGGGGCTTAGATGGGGTGGGGTCCTGGGGGGCAGTTAGAATGGGGGGGTCTCCAAAGGGGTCGATCAGGGGACAAGGTCGGGGGGTTGGATGGTTCGGGAATTCTGAGGAGGCAGTCATGGGGTGGGAAGGGGGTGGGGATCAGATGGGGGTAGAGGCCAGGCTGTTTGGGGAGTTGCAGCCTTCCCTACCCAGCCCTCCACACAATTTTGTACCCCAATGTGCCCTTGGGCCAAAAACGTAAGCCCCCAAGTGTATACAGTGTAATTTTATATCCCTACAGCCCAAGCCACACAAACTGGAGTCAGCTGATCCCAGCATTGAGACAAGTGCCTTGGGTGTGTTAATGGCAGTATAGATTGTAACATTAGCATGTATTCACTCTGCAATAAAACACCATGGCTGGGCCAGGCCGGCTAACTCAAGCTCACGGGCCTTGGGCTGTGGGGCTGTAAAGTTGCAGTGTAGGCATCTCATCTCAGGCTCAATACCCTGCTCTGGGAGCCCATGAGATTGGAGGGAAGTGGAAATGATAAAACTACAGTGGAGTATTACCCTGGACTCAATGGCAGTTCTCCATGGGTCTGTCTGCTTAAGGGAAAGGACAATAACCTGTCCTACTGCATTCGTTATTTCAAAGGGTGGTTTAGGATTTTCATTCTCAGATACGGTGCACAAAGCAGGACTCAAAGTTCAGTGTAAACAGAAGAGTCGCCCACAGATTCTGGCAGCCATAGTGTGCCCTTTGGTGTGAGAGCTCAGATCTGCCCCTGTCCCAGACACAGGTCTATCGTCAATGGGGTTAGGGCAGTGGATCTCAAACTTTTTGTAGTGGTGACCCCTTTCCCACACCAGGCCTCTAAGCGTGACCCCCCTTAGGGTCTGGGCTGGGTGAGGTTCCAGCAGTCCCTCGGGGCAGGGGCCAGGCTGGGGGGTGGGGTTCCAGCAGCCCCCCAGGGCTGGGGCCATGATGGGGGGGTTCCAGCAGCCCCCCTGGGGGTGGGCTGTGGGGGGTGCTGGCAGCCCTCCGCAGCAGGGGCCGGGGCCAGGGCCGGGCTTGGGGTCGCCAGCAGCCCACTGTGGCAGGGGCCAGGCTCGCGGGAGCCCGCTGCAGCCAGGGCCGGGCTCGTCAGCAGCCCAAGGGAAGAGTGCGGTCAGACAGGGGGTCTCCCTTCCTTAGGCAGGTCTCCAAAGTACAAGCAGTTTAAGGCAAGTATTTATACTTTCCCATAATGTATCTCAACTGATACAGCTGTGTCCTGTTTAGACATTTTCCTCCCCGTTGTCTTATTCTTATCCATTCTTGTCTTACAGCGAGGTTAAAACAGCTTCTCATGCAGTCTTTCTCCCTCGCATAAGCCCCGTTTTTGCAATCTCGCATTGTTAGGGTTAGGGTTATCCCGTCTTTTGCCCTGTCTCTTAACCAAACTAAGATGGCTACACAAAAATCCCCTTTTTGTACTTCCATGGTAGTTACACTGACCTCATTCTGTAGCATAGACCTGACCAAAGAATCACACACACAGCTTGGGAGTGAAACATCCCCTGCTCCTCTGCTTTACAGAATCCCAACACAAGCAAAGCTTGTCAGGCCCCAGAAGGGGTTGGCCAAGAGTCAGGTGTGGGCAGACAGAATGCTTAAGTAGGAGAGGGCACCATGGCTTAGTTGGTTAAAGCAGTGGGTTTTTTTTGTAGACAGGAGATCCTGGGTTCAACTCCCAATGATGCCTTGGTGAGTGGCTTTTGGGGCACGTAGTATTGGCTACTGTCAGAAGACAAGATACTAGATGGACCTTTGGGTCCAACCCAGTATGGCTGCTCCTATGGTTTAAATACTTCTGAACCTGGGAATTGAAGACACTCAGCCCTTCAGTTCACAAACCGAGGGGCTGGTGATGTGACTTCTACTAAACCTGGGCTTATATTGCGATGGAGTCAGACCCTTAAAGTGCCTCTCTACTGGGAATAAAGCCCTGCAGCCTGCCTGGCCTGGATCAGCTGGGGATCAAGTTGTGGAGCTAAAAGTTGCAGTGTAGACATTTTGGCTCAGGCTGTAGCCTGGGCTGGGAGGCCCTCACCCCTCGTGGGCTCTCAAAGGCTGGGCTCAAGCTTCTACACTAGAACTTTATAGCCCTGCAGCACAAGCCTGCATCAGCTGATCGCAACTTTGAGACAAGAGCCTTGGGTGTGTTAATGGCAGTGGAGACCAGCGGTTCTCAAAGTAGGGGTTGTGGCCTGCTGGGGAGTCACGGGGCAATTCCCGGGGGATCATGAGCTCCCTGTGTGGCTGAAGTGCTGCCTGATAGAACGCTTCCATTTTCAGCAGCATTTCGCAGACATGCCGTGTGCTTCAGAGTGTCCCACAAAAAGCTGTCAAAGTGAATGTTTCTGGTTTCGGTGGCTTTTCAGAGGATGCTCTGAAGGGCACAGCATGTCTGCCAAAATGCTGCCAAAAATGGAAGCATTGCATTCAACGGCATTTTGGCGGACAGACATGGTGGCCCACGGGGACGAGGAAAAGGCCTGCCAACCCAAAAAGTTTGAGAACCGCCAGCCTAAGGCATAAGGGAACCCTATAGGATTAGAGTAGGATACGTTCTCAAGCAGCTTGTTTCTTACTTTGCCCATCTGTCAATTTTGATGATTATGGATGGAAATATTTTTCCATTGGGTTGTGTGTTTACACAGAAACTGACATTTACATCATTCTTCCAAACCTGCCTAGTCCGCTGGTGGTGAGTTTAGAAGGACACATTCACTCTTCCCCATCCCCATGCCAGGCCTCACCATGCTGCCCACTTCCCACAATTCTAGGATTCTTCTCTGATCTCCCCCCCAGACTTCTTCCCCCGCTCCCACTTCTCGGAGCCCTTCCCTGCCCCACTCACTGCTGGAGGAGGGTCCTTTGTCCAATAAGCCTAAGGCCTTTCCAAGGCTTGGTGCAGTTAGCAGTGTGTCAGTCTCATAATTTAAGGCTCCTGAGTTCAC
>ML677412.1:4430974-4461741 GCA_007922305.1 Dermatemys mawii | reverse complement strand
TCCTTCATGACTCTTTAATGAAGATGGAAATACCGATTCCTAGAGGCCCCTTCCCACAGAGCGCACAACCCCAGAGCAAGGAGGAAGCTGGGGGCTGCCAGGTTGTTATGGGCAAGTCATTTAAGAGATGCACAAAAATCCACTAGGGCCATTGCCCCCCTTGCTCACCCCCAAGCAGCTCTGACTCTTGCTAACTGTGATGCTGAGACTCCCCTGCCTCGGCATCCTCGACCCCACTGGAGACTGGTTCCTTAGACCCTTGTTCATATTTCAGCCCCCAGCCAGTGCATCTCTGCCCAGCCACTCACCTTCCACCCCAGGTGAACCAGCTGGTGGGCTGCACCCACAGGCAGACAGCTTATCCCACTCCGCTCAGAGCAGCAGCCGCAGCTGTTGGCAGCTAATCCCTACCTAAGGCTTGGGGGAAGGAGCTGGGATCACTCGTTATTTCTTCCACACATCGAGTCTCAATGAGTTTGAACACATTTCTCTCTACACCTGATTTCAGTCCAGAGCCCCTCCTCCCATTTCTGCTCTATTCCTGGACAGATGTGAACACAAAGAAACTTTGGGGGACCACGTCCAGCTACTTCCCTGAAGAGTTTTTAATTTAATAATTGATGCCTCTGACCCCCATTAAGAACAGCACTTTTTTATACCCAGGCACTTCATCCTCCTCCATAACCATGTCATCAAAATTACCCGGATGACTGCTAGAAGCTAGGGTTACCATATTTAAACATTAAAAAATGAGGACACTCCACTGGGGGGGTACCTAGCCACTCCCTCCCACTTTCTGCCCCCTAACTGCCCCCCAGAACCTCCAACCCATCCAACCCCCTCCCTGCTCCTTGTCCCCTGATCACCTCCTCCTGGGACCCCTTCCCACACCACCACCCCCAGAACCCCAGTCAGGCCTGTCAGCCATGCCGTGCCGTGGTCTGCACTGGGAGGGAAATCCCGGACCTTTTTAGATTTTTACAAATTCCTCCCAGAGGGCTATTTGAAAACCAAAAAGCCAGATGTATGGGAGCCTAAAACACCAGAGCTGGGTGCTAGTGGCGGGACCTGACAAGCTCCTCAGTTTCTGATTTCTTTTGGCAGCATTGAACTCACCAGGGCACAGTCAGATTCTGGATGCTCATGTAAAGGTGCTTAGCTTTAGTTCAGTTTCTTAGCTCTTTTGGGCAATCAATTAATTGCTAATGAGCGCTGCTGCATAAGGCCACCTAAGGATAACCAGATAGAGCAGTATGAAGACCCTTTTTGTACCATTAAACAGTAACATGGAAGATATAGGGATTAGTTATTCTAATTTCTTTATTTGGGAATAAATTCATGCTTAAAAAAATGAAACTTGAGCATATATTTGATGTTTATTTTCTACATTATGTAAACCTTGTAACAAAACACAATTACCAAGAACACAAGCTACCAAAAAGATGAATGAATATAAAATAACTCTCTACTAGAAAAACATCTCACAAGTATATTAATGTTTAATCATACCTTTAAAAAAAATGCTGTTCTTAACAAACTAGGTAATCACAATTTTGCTTTTCTAACAAAAAACAATTTCACTAAACTAAAACTTCAAAAAATCAATCAAAACTTATAAACACTTCCAACTACAAAAATCCATAGCAAAAAACCTAACTAATTAAACAACCTCAAGAGAAAGAAGAGTATAATCATTTTGTTGCAAAGGTGCTACCAGGGCAACAGCATGTTCTGCACACCTCAGGGTGACTCCATTGACAGCCCGCTAAACCTCTCACTCTTAGGAGACATTTCATTGAACCGATTCACATCCTGAGTCTCAACACTGGAGCAGGAGCCATTGGGAGCAAAACCAGCCCCTTGACCAGGGACTCGCTTCCCTGCGTGCAAAACATTGTGGATATGCAAATGAGACTCTCCGGCCCGTCTGGGTGCTTCAAGGAGGCAGTTCTCGGGGCTGCCTTGGATCGTTCCCCAGCTGGGCGGGGTGGGGGAGCTGCTCCCCCAGGAGAGTCCCACTGATGCGCAGGCACATGGAGGTAATAGCCCCCCCCACTATCTTAGGGGTTAAACCCTGGGACAGACACAAGCGCCTTGTGAAGGATCTGCAGCCAGCTCCCCGTTGAGATTCGGCCCGGCCTCCCCATATGCACTGCAGTGACCCGAACCGCTGTGTGTCTCTGTCCCCAGATGGCAGCCGCGGGTCCGCCTGAGGAGCAAGTCCCCATCTCTGCATGGCCCCGAGCCCTGGGACAGGACCTGCTACAGCTTCAGGGCCTGCCTGGCCCTGACGTGTTATCGACACGGGGGGACATGGTGAGAGCTGTGTGATCTGACCAGTCCATTGGCCCTACCCTCACTGGGCTGTCCATGTGTTCTCTGCAGGGCTGGGGCAACCACGAGGTGAGCTAGGCAGTGCCCTAGAGCAGCACTGGGGTTGAGGGCAGAACTTTTAAGGGTGGCATTTTCACTCCATTGGCATCAGGTGTCAGGGAAATTCTCAGCACCTGAAGTCTCTGGTGCTCCCCTAATGCCCCCTAGATCAGCCATAACCCAGCCAAAGCCCTACTGCTGCTCCTCTCTCCAGACTGTGAAAGTCCCCACGTCAGTGCAGTCAGAGGCACTGGTCCCGTGGGTTCACAGGGCAGTAGAACCAACAGAAAAGTAATTGGTGCTCAGTACCCAGTGGCAGCCAGCACCCCTGCCCAGCACCTCCCACCTGCTAGCAGGTCTGGACCACACACTCATCCCCTTCACCCCCAGAGCCTCCTGCCTGCCAGTGATCAGCTGTTCAGTGCTGTGCAAGAGACACTGGGGTGGTAGGAGCTGGGACAGGAAGGAGTGGGGGAGGAATGGGGAAGGAAGGGGCAGGGCAGGGTGGGGTGGGAAGAGATGGAAGGGGATGGGGTGGGCAGAACAGGTGGAGTGGGGGGTCGGAGCGTGAGGTGGAGCAGAGTGTGATGTTGCACTCTGTATGAAGACCTTTTTCTGTGCCACAGCTGACAACAACATCCCAGACAGAGATATAGCAGGCCATGAAAGCTTTCTGTATCTGCTGAAGTAGCTCAGCAGGGAGCGCATTAGACTGAAGCTCTAAAGCAGGGGTGAGCAAACTGTGGCCCGTGAGCCGTTTTTATCTGGCCCGCGCGCTCAAAACCGCTGATAAAGCATAAAAATTGCGGACTAAACGTCAAAAACGCTGACTATGCATCAAAAACTGTTTAAGCATCAAAACCGCTGATTAAGCATCGAAAACAATGACGAAGCATACAAAACGATGATGAAGCATCAAAATTGCCAACTAAGCATCATAAACACTGACGAAGCCTCAAAAAAGGCTTCCTAAGAATCAAACACAATGATTAAGCATCAAAAACGATAACTAAGCATCAAAACCGTTGATTGTGCATTAAAATCACTAACTAAACATAAAAAATGCTAAGAATCGAAATAGATTAAGCATCAAAAACGCTGATTAAGCATCCAGAACGATGACGAAGCATCAAAATCGTTGAAAACACTGACTAAGCATCAAAATCTCTTATTAAACAGCAAAAACGCTGATTAAGCATCAAAATAGCTGATTAAGCATTAAAAAGAATGATGAAGCATCCAAATCGCAGACTAAGCTTCAGAAACTGTGACTAAGCACCTAAAACAATGATGAAGCATCAAAATCGCTGACTATGTGTCATAAACGTTAACCAAGCCTCAAAAATGCTGCTTAAGCATCAAAAACGTTGATTAAGCATCAGAATTGATGACTAAGCATCAAAAACGCCGACTAATGATCAGAAACGCTGCTTAAGCATCAATAACGCTGACTAAGCATCAATAATGCTAACTAAGCATCAATAACGCTAAGCCTCAATAATGCTGGCTAAGCATGAAAAAACCAGATTAACCATCAGAAAAACTGACAGAATCAAAATCACTTACTATGCATGCAAAATGCTGATTAAGAATCAGAAACGCTGATTAAGCATCAATGATGCTCACTAAGCATCAAAAACGCTGCCTAAGCAGAAAAATGACTGATAAAGCATCAAAGACACCAGCTAAGCATCAGAATCAAAGAATAAGCATCAAAAACGATAACTAGGCGTCAAAATCGCTGACGAAGCTTCAAAAACCTAACCCTAACCCCTAACCCTAACCCCTAACCCTAATCCCTAACGCTAACACTAAACCCTGACGCTAACACTAACACAAAGCCACACACTAACCCTAAACCCTAACACATAACCTTAACCCCTAAACCTAAACCCTTACCAAAAACCTTACTCCTACACCTAACCCTAAACAATAACCCAATGCTAACACCCTAACCCTAATCCTAACCCTGACCCCCTAACTCTAACCCTAACCCCTGAACCAGACCCTGATCCTGACCCTGATCCTAACACTAACCCAGTCCTAAAACAATCCCTAACCCCTAACCGTAACTCTAACGGTAACTCTAACATTAAATCTAACTTAAACCTAAACTGTAACCATAACGCAAACTCCCAACCCTAACCCAAAACCCTAACCCTAACCCTAACCAAAACCCTAACCCATTACCCAAAACCTAAACCCTAACCTAACCCTTAACCCCAAACCCTTAACCCCAACCCTTAACCCATAACCCTAACCCTAACCTTAAACCCTAACCATAAACCTAACCCTAACCCTAAGCCTAACCCCTGAACCAGACCCTGATCCTGACCCTGACCCTAACACTAACCCAATCCTAAAACAATCCCTAACCCCTAACCGTAACTCTAATGGTAACTCTAACATTAAGTCTAACCTAAACCTAAACTGTAACCATAACGCAAACTCCCAACCCTAACCCAAACCCTAATCCTAAACCCTAACCCATCACCCAAAACCTAAACCCTAACCTAACCCTTAACCCCAACCCTTAACCCCAATCTCTAACCCCTAACCCTAATCCCTAACCCTAATCCTTAACCCTCTATCCCTAACACTAACCCTAACTGTAACACTAAACCCTAATCATAACCCTAACCCAACCCTAAACTTAACCCGAACCCTAGCCCGAGCCCTAACCCTAAATCTTAAACCCTAACCATAAACCTAACCCTAACCCCAACCCGAAACCTAACCCTAACCGAAAACCCTAACCCAAATACTAACCCTAACCCCTAGCCCAAATCCTAATCCCTAGCCCAAACCCTAACCCTAACTTTAACCCTTAACCCTAACCAAACCCTAACCCTAAGCGATGTGTCCAGCACCCCCAACCTTCTCCCATCACACCCAGAGTCCACACCCAGCCTGCAGGCCCCTCCCACTTCCTGAACCCCTCATTTATGGTCCCATGTCAGAACCCGCAGCCTGTATCCCATACCGCACCCCAACCCTCTGCCCCAGCCCACAGTCCCCTCCCACTCCCTGAACCCCTCATTTATGATCCCATGCCACAGCCTGCAGGATTTATCCCCTCCCACACCCCCAACCCTCTGCCCTGAGCCTTCTCCCACACTCTGAACCTATTGTTCCCACTCCCCATTGCAGAGGCCCCTCCTGGACCCCAATTCCTTAATCTCTGGTCCCACCCCAGACCTCATAACCCCGGCCAGTGTCCTCACCCCCTTCATCATCTGCCTCTCAACCTCTACTTCACTCCCGCATCCCTAACTCCCTCCCATATCCCCAACTCCAGGGACTCTCCTGCTCTTCCTAGCAGCGGCCCCAGTTAGGTGGCCCTGCTCCCCAGAAGTGACTGATTGGAGAGGAGGGGTCAGGTGAAAATGCTCCCCATTTGCGGATCCCTTCCCCCCTTGTCCCCACCTGGGAGCCTCCTCTTCAGCCTTGCTTTGTCTACACAGCAATTAAAGGCCCTGCTAGCCTGGCTCAGCGGATGGGGAGAGCCAGCTTTAGATGCAGTGTAGACACACAGCCCCATGCCCCGCAGCAAGTGGGACACAGCAGCTACTCCCCTAGATGGCTGTGCAGGTCAGTCCCGCCCTGCAGGAGGTGCGTGTGGGCTAGTGTGCTTTGGGGCATGTCTGTCACTGCAGCCAGGGACAGTGCACTGGGGCTGGGCTGGCCTCAGCCCCTGCCCCTGGGGTGGCCACTGCAACCCGCCCAGTCAGCGGAGCCCATCAGGAGCTCCGCCAGCCACCTGCCATCGCGGTATGCAAAGCCTGGCACTTTGCATGGGTGGGTGCCTGCCAAAGCCTGCATATGGTGCAATGGTGCCAGCACAAAAGGGGCCTGGCAGCAGGGAATGCACGGCTTCACTAGTGCCCCAGTCCTGCAAGAGAACAGCTAGTCCCTGGCTCTGGGAATCTCCCTCACGCCCTTGGACAGGCCCTTTCTGCGTCCAAACAACTAGGACAACTTGGAAATTACAGGAGAAAGTTAAGTTTTTATGGCACCTCCCCAGTGTTTGATTGGTGACACACACTCAACTACAAAGAACACCTTGTGTTCCAGTGTGCAATCCTTCACACGATTAGTGGTGTACACAAGACAGTCGTCAGTGATTTGCCGTGTAATGTGGAATACTGGGCTCCGCACAAGGACAGGGGGTCACCCGGTGTGTGACATTCTAACATATTTCCTTTCAAACTGTTCTGGGACAAATCTGGGACTCAGGACGGGGGAGAAAACTTGAAATGAAGAACACTAGAAAATCTCTTGGTTAGGAGGATGGGAAAATAGGGAGGGGGGAGTTTCTGCCGCATGGGTTACATTTTATGGACCTCACCTTCTTATCAGTAAAGAGCTCTAAAAAATTCATAAAATATCAACCCAATATTAAGGTTCTCTAGGGAAACAAGAGTGTCAGGAAATGTTCATATTAAAAGACTCCCAGAACATTAATTTGTCCACATTGCATATATTGTCTATTAAAGCTTCCATTTAAACAATGTCAGTAGTCATTAACCATAGAAGGCATCATATTTCCCCCCCCTGCTCTACAGCTGATGGTCAGATAGGGAAGGAGTCAGTCAGTCCTGCATTTTACAACAGTGTTTAAAATCTCTCCCTGGTTGAAGGGTATCTGAGTCGCACATTCCATCTACCCCATTCACACAGTTGCAGCTCCTGGCCTTCTCCTGGTTCCTGCTTGGGCCTTGCAGTGCAAGTGAGCAAGAGTGGGGGAGAGTAAGCAATGGAGGGAGGGGGAAATGGCGTGAGTGGGGCCTCAGGGAAAGGGAGGGACCGAGGTGTTTGGTTTTCTGCAATTGGAAAGTTGGTGACCCTAACAATCCACCACTTTCCTTGCCCCCTGGTTCGCCACCACACTGGAACACTGGCGCTGATTGTTCCAACCCTCTGTACGGGTGTTTTTGCAACTGGCAAAAAGCCAGACAGCAAATACATGAAGCCCCACGTGTATTGTTTTCTCAATCTAATGAGTTTTCAACCACTCTCATGACTGGGGAGGCCTGATCTATTAGTTTGGAACCTTTAGGGTCATAAAGAAAAAGCAGAGTTAATCTGCGGGTTTACGGGGTTGTTGTCCCTGGGACTTGACTCCACCCTAGAGCTGGGCAGATCCCAGAATTTCCCATCCATTAAAAAAAATCTGAGATCTGCTTTGGTACAAAACTGACACATTTAGACTTTTCTTGCAAAACAGAATTTTGAAAAACATTTTATTTCCGGTTGAGCGGTGCGCTCCGTCATGGACGCAAAGGAAGGTTTTGTCCTGACTTTGGCTCATAATAATTTTCTAAAATTTCAAAGCAAAAAGTTTTTTTGAAAGAAAAAATCAAAATGTTTCCTTCTGAGAGCATTGAAATGGAACATTTCCTAGATGCTAAATCTACTCTGACCTGTGTAACTTCCCTGAGTTAATTCCTGGTTCAGCTAGAGCAGAGCCTTCAGAAAAACATCCACTCTTGAGCTAAAAATTACCAGTGGTGGAGAACCCACTGAAGCCCTTGGGAAGTTTCCCCACTAATTAATTCCCTTCCCTGGTAAAAATTTTCACTTTAATTCCAGTGGGAATTGGTTTGGTTTCAATTTCCAGCCATTGGATCGTTCTCTGCTTGGCCTCTACCTGGAGCAGCGGGGCCACAAGGAGAGGCCTGCCGAGCTCCTTCTCCGGGCCATGCAGCCACACCCTGGTGTTCTTTAAGATGCTCCCAGACCTAAGTGAGCTCTGCCCAGATGCTGCTGGCAATATAGCAGAGAGTGAGTGACGGGGGCAGAAGACGGTACCTGGTGACTTCCTGCCAATGTTCCCTCTATTTTTTTCTATCCATGTGTGGAATGAAACTTGTTATGTGCACCAATATGGAGGTGATCAGTGGTGGTGGGGCCAAAGGGTTTGGAGCGTGAGAGAGGGATGGGGCAGAGGGTTGGGGGTTTCCAGCTGGCAGCGCAGGCTCTAGAGTGGAGCCGGGGCTGATGAGTTTAGGGTGCAGGCTGCTTTGAGGCCAGATGACTCCCCTCAGCCCTCTCCCCATCGGCAGCATCTCTGGTCTGGGGGGAGAGGCCCGCAGAAGCCCTGCAGGCCCCAACCTGCTCCCTTACCTAGCCTCCACCCGCCCCCTACCTCTCTCTTCTCCAGGCCCCTGTGCCTGTGAGCCTGCTGTGACACTTAGAGGGAACTTCGCTTCTGGCCCAGAAACCCTTCAGCGAAGATCTCTGCCGCCCAAAGTCCTTCTCAACAGTAGCATTGCTCTGGTAGTAGATCCGAACGATGCCAGAGACAAAGCTGTGGGGGTTAAAGGAGAAACCAGTGAGCCAGGTCGCTCGGGAATGATTATGCTGCAGTGGGGTTACTCTGGAGTCAAACCGGGGTGAGCGAGAAGGGACCAGCACCAGAGACTCCAGTGGAGTTACACAAAGGGGCAGTAAGAAAAGTTACAGAGAATGAAATGTCATGAGAAAGTCACTAGATGGCACCACAGGACTAGGAATACACATTGTCCATTTCCCAGCAGAGTTCTGGTTGTAAAGGAAGACTGGCATCTTCAAAAACGGTTGGTAGTTCCAGCTATGTACAGGGTAAAGCTCTTGAGCTTAGCCCATGATCATCCTAATGGCCACGCTGGAGTGAACAGGACCAAAGACCATTTCAGAAGGTCATTCCACTGGGAGGGAATGGACAAGGAGTATTCTACCTATGGCTGGTCTTGTGAGGTGTGCCAAAGAGTGGGAAAACCCCACACCAGATCAAAGCTCCTCTCCAGCTACTCCCCATAATTGAGGTTCCATTTCCGCAAGTAGCTTTGGATATTCTGGGTCCTTTGCTGAAAAAAGCACCCAGAGAAAAGCAGTACGTACTGACTTTCATGGATTTTGCCACCTGACGGCCGGAAACAGTAGCTCTAAGCAACACCAGGGCTAAAAGTGTGTCCCAGGCATTAACAGACATTTTTGCCAGGGTAAGTTGGCCCTCCGACATTCTTATAGATTCAGGAACTAATTTCCTGGCAGGGACCATGAAAAGCCATTTGGAAGCGCATGGGGTGAGCCTTATCACCATCAGACAAATGGCCTGGTGGAGAAGTTTAAAGGAACTTTGGGGGCTAGGATACGTAAATTCGTAAATAAGCACTCCAATGACTGGGACCTAGTGTGACAGCAGTTGCTTTTTGCCTACAGGGCTGTACCACATCCCAGTTTGGGGTTTTCACCATTTGAACTTGTGTATGGCCACTAGGTTAAAGGGGCCTGTAGTGGGGCAGCTGCCCAACTGCTGCAGAAGAGAGGACAAAAGCAGCCCTGGAGAGGCCTGCAGCTGTGAAGGAGTGAGAACAGCTGGGGGAAGCTGACTGAGAAGCAGCCACATCTGTGGCCAGCTCAATCAGGGACCAGCTGGCCCTTATAAGAGGGCTGTGGGCCAGGAGCTGGAAGGAATCTCTCTCCACTTTTGGAAGGAGAAGGACCTGACTGCCTGAGAGCAAGGTACCTGAAGCAGAGCAGTGCTGGGAAAGAGTGAAAGGAGCAGGGCGGCTCCAACCTGGTAAATCTCCAGGCAACAGGTCTTGTTGAAGGCCTATGAAAGGTACTGGGACTGCAGAGATACAGCCTGGGAATAGGCAAAGGCAGCAGGTCTTACCCCCTTGCCAATGATCAGTGGCCACTACAGACTGCAGTCTGACCCAGTGAGCAGGAGCAAGATGATGTCTGGCAGTAGCCACTGAGGCAAGGTGGGATTAGAGGGTTGGGGATTCTCCTGGGAGGGGAGATCCAAAGTGAGGGGTTACTGTGCAGGTGCAGAACACCCCAAGGAAAAGAGCACCAGGGTCTGAGGGAGGCGGGGAGACAGGGTCCTGAAGCAGGGGAGCTGCAGCTAGCGGAGGGCACTCTGAGCTGAAATGAGCTAATTCCTGGATGACCAGCAGGAGGCGCCACACCAATGAGTCATCGCATCGCTACAGGCCATTACATTTGGTGAAGCAGCAATGGGAGGAGTTTACTTCTTCTCCAGGAACGAACATTCTGAACTTTGTAAACAACCTACAAAACATCCTCCAAGACTCTTTAGCCCTTGCTAGAGAGAAAACTTAAATGATGCTCAGGAAGAGCAGAAGGCCTGGTATGATAAACATGCCAGAGGGCATTCCTTTAAAGTAGAAGATTAGGTCATGGTCTTGAACGTGCTCCATGTCCATAAGATGCAAGCATTGTGAGAAGGGCCATTTGCAGTCCAAGAGCATCTGGAAGCTAACTATCTCATAGAATCATAGGGTTGGAAGGGACCTCAGAAGGTCATCTTGTCCAACTCCCTGCTCAAAGCAGGACCAATCCCCAACTAAATCATCCCAGCCAGGGCTTTGTCAAGCCTTACCTTAAAAACCTCAAAGGAAGGTGTCAGGGTTGCCTCCCCACTCTGAATTCTAGGATGCAGATGTGGGGACCCGCATGAAAAAAAAAAAGAAATAACCCACCAAGCTTATTTTACCAGCTTAGGTTAAAACTTCCCCAAGACACAAGCTTCTCCTGCGTCTGGAACAGATTGCTGCCACCACCAAGCAAATACCCCAAGAACTAGAGGTAGGGGCACTTGGAGCCCCCTCTCTTTCCAAAAATCCCCCCAAGCCTGTACCTCCCTCCCTGGGAAATACTTGAGAAAAAAACCCTCACCAATCCTGAATCTTACACAATGGAAACAAAACAGTCTAATTCGTAAAAGAAATATTTTAATTAAAGGAAAAAATAAAAGAACAAATCCCTTATAAAAAAATCAGTGGAAAAGCACTTACAATCACAAAAAGAATCAAAGAGAAAAACAACAGAGAAATTCCTCCCCCTTTCTCTCTGCTGAGTACAGGGATATTTCCCAAAAACCTGAGAAATTCACGAGTGAGATAATACAAATATGAAACTTAAACTGCCTTGCCTGGCTAACTTTACTTACTATTGCTGTTTAGGAAGATTATAGAAAGATGGAGAAAAGAAATAGGTCTGATAGCTCCAGAGCAAATGAAAAAGGAAACAGAAGACTTTCCCTCCATCAGGTTTGACAGCATCTTCGGTCCCCATTGGTTCCCTTGGTCAGGTGCCAACCAGGTTTCCCTTAGCTTAACCCCCTACAGGTAAACAGGAATTCTAGGCTACTTTATACTTATGACAGAAAGAGATTCCACCACCTCCCTAGGAAACCCATTCCAGTGCTTCACCACCCTCCTAGTGAATTTTTTTTCCTAATTTCTAACTTAAACCTCCCCCACTGCAACTTGAGACCATTACTCCTTGTTCTGTCATCTGCTACCACTGAGAACAGTCTAGATCCATCCTCTTTGGAACGCCCTTTCAGGTAGTTGAAAGCAGCTATCAAATCCCACCTCATTACCACCTCACCAGGGGGAGGGATAGCTCAGTGGTTTGAGCATTGATCTCCCTAAACCAAGGGTTGTGAGTTCAAGTGCTATAAGGGGCCATTTAAGACCTGGGGCAAAAAATCTGTCAGGAGACAGTACTTGGTCCTGCTAGAGGAGTGGACTCAATAACCTTTCAAGGTCCTTCTAGGTGTATCTCCATATATTTATTCTTTTCTTCCGCAGATTAAACAATCCCAGTTTCCTCAGCCTCTCCTCATAAGTCATGTGCTCCAACCCCCTGAACATTTTTGTTGTCCTCTGCTGGACTCTTTCCAATTTTTCCATATCCTTCTTGTAGTGTGGGCCCCAAAACTGGACACAGTACTCCAGATGAGGCCTGACTAATGTCGAATAGAGGGGAATGACCACATCCTTTGATCTGCTGGCAATGCCCTTACTTATACAATCCAAAATGCTGTTAGCCTTCTTGGCAACAAGGGCTCACTGTTGACTTACATCCTGCTTCTCATCCACTGTAACCCCTAGGTCCTTTTCTGCAGAATTGCTGCCTAGCCATTCGGTCCCTAGTCTGTAGCAGTGCATGGGATTGTTCCATCCTAAGTGCAGGACTCTGCACTTGTCTTTGTTGAACCGCATCAGATTTCTTTTAGTCCAATCCTCTAATTTATATAGGTCCCTTTGTATCATATCCCTACCCTTCAGCGTATCTACCACTCCTCCCAGTTTAGTGTAATCTGAAAACTTGCTGAAGATGCAGTCCACGCCATCCTCCAGATCATTGATATTGATATTGAACAAAACCAGCCCCAGGACTGACCCTTGGAGCACTCCACTTGATACCGGCTGCCTACTAGACATGGAGCCATTGATCACTATCTGTTGAGCCCGACAATCTAGCCAGTTTTCTGTCCACCTTACAGTCCATTCATCCAGCCCATACTTGTGTAACTTGCTGGCAAGAATACTATGGGAGACCATATCAACAGCTTTGCTACAGTCAAGGAATAACACATCCACTGCTTTCCCTTCATCCACAGAGCCAGTTATCATGTCATAGAAGGCAATTAGGTTAGTCAGGCACGATTTGCCCTTGGTGAATCCATGCTGACTGTTCCTGATCACTTTCCACTTCTTTAAGTGCTTCCGAATTGATTCCTTGAGGACCTGCTCCATGATTTTTCCAGGTACTGCAGTGAGGCTGACTAGTCTGTAGTTCCCCAGATCCTCCTCCTTCTGTTTCTTAAAGATGGACACTACATTAGCCTTTTTCCAGTCATCCGGGACCCCTCACAAGCTCCATGATTTCCTCCCGTGAGCATCCTCAACATCAACCCTAAAGCCTAAAGTGTACCATGTTAATTCTCTAAAGCCCTTTTTATTCCAGAGAATTAAAGATTTGTCAGTTTACAGCCCAGAGAAGAAATGACACTGAGTGAAATGAAGGTGTCTATTGTGAAGGAAAAAGGGACAGTGGCGTGGAAGAAATAAATCTCTCAATAACCCTCAGACCTATGCAGCAACAACAGATTGTTCTCAGCCACCCCAGGATGGATGGAACACGCATACCACTCCATTGACACAGGTAATGCTCACCCAATTAGAGCCCAACCTTACCCAGTGGCTCCTCAAGCCAAAGCTGCTATAAAACAAGAGATCTAGGACATGCTACTGATGGGTGTCATCCACCCTCTAAAGGTGCATTGGCATCTCTAGTGGTTCTAGTTCCCAAACCAGGTGGGAAAATATGCTTTTGCATGGACTACTGTAAGATATATGTTGTAACTCGCCCAAACATCTATCCAATGACATGCACTGATGAGCTATTGGCGAAACCGGGACATGCCCAGTTCATCTCTGCCTTAGTCTTAACCAAGCAGTACTGGCAAGTACCGCTAGATAAATCTGCCAAGGAAAGGTCAGCCTTCATCACCCATAAGGGGCTGAATGAAATTAGTATGCTCCCTTTCGGGCAGCAAAATGCACCCGCCACTTTCCAGAAACTTGTAAATAGTCTCCTAGTGGGATTGGGAGAATCTGCAGTTGCTTACCTTGATGATATGGCCATATTTTCTGCTTCATGGGCAGAACACCTGGAGCATCTACAAAAAGTCTTTGAGCACATAAGGGAGGCAGGACTAACTGTTAAGGCTAAAAAGTATTAAATAGGCCTAAACAGAGTAATGTACCTTGAACACTGGGGCGAGTCAAGGAACTATCAAGACAGGTAAAAGTGAATGTTATCCAAAAGTGGCCTGTCCCAAAGTTAAAGAAACAGGTTCAATCCTTCTTAGGCCTGGCCAGATATTACAGGCAATTTGCACGGTACTACAGCCATATCACTGTCCCACTAACTGACCAGACCAAAAAGAACCAGTCCTATGCCATTTAGTGGACTGAAGAGCGCCAGAAGCCTTTAACCAGCTTAAAGCGACACTCATGTCTGACCCTGTGCTGAGGGCCCCAGACTTTGACAAACCTTTGCTAGTAACGACAGATGCATCTGAGGGTGGTATGGGAGCAGTTTTAATGCAGGAAGGCTGCTGAGCCTCCCATCCCCCAATTCCTAGCTGAGCTCCTTGACTCCCTGCCAAGTCCCCGTTCTCCATTTCTTGCTGGACACCGCTCCTCCTTTTCCTGATGATTCCCCATTCCCTACTGAGCCCCCATCCCCGATTCCCTGCTGAGCTCCCCTTCCTCATTCCCTGCTGAGCTGCCCCAGACCATGTCTTGTTCACAGAGCTACCTGTTAAAGGACAGGGTAAGGTTGGAGCAGCACAGACCTCCACTGCACCCAGTTCTGTCTAGCCTCACACCCTAGCTGTCAGTGCTGCAGAAGGACAGCACTGGGTTCTCATCAGGACTCCCCAGGTCACAGCTCCAGCTTGGGGACTCATAGGACAAGGACTTGAACCCTCCTGGACAAGGAACTGGCCTTGATTCTTCTTTGGCCTGGATCTTGGGCTTGAACGTGGCACATGGTGGCAAGCCCTGAGAAATGGGCACTGCTGGATGAGGCATAATCCAATGTGAGAAATATCTGCATCAGGTAACCCTTGCACTGAATTCTCTGAGCTGGCACTGTCGGTTTAGCCAGTACCAGGCAGAAGTGAATCAACACTGTCCCCTTGCTGACAGAGCCCCCCATAAACGCATTTATGCTGGTCAGTGAGCTGGTCTCTGAAGCGTATGATTCATAATACGATTCCTCCCCAAATCCGCCAAGGGGCACGAGTCCTTTCTACTCCCAGTTCGACAAAGCCAGAAGACCTCAAAGCCCTAGGAAACTATTGGTTCTTAGTGTCAAAGGTCTTTTCCTGCCAGTGAGAGTGGATCTTTCTGCAGCCTGCCCCCATGCTCCAAGCAGGGCATTTATAAGCACTCCCAGAAATTAAACATGCTAGAAAAACAGAGATCTTTTGGGGAACCATGTTCATTGACACTGTGAGAACATCTGGCTTGCAGCTACACCAGGGTCTTAAACGCAAATAACCACGAGGGCCGCATGAGGACTAGTGCATTGTCCGCATCGTTGACACTCCTCCTCGCTGCCCCCGGCCCTGCCCCCACTCCACCCCTCCCATGAGGCCCTGCCCCTGTCCCACCTCTTCCCCGCCCCTTTCCGACCCCTTCCCTGAAGTCCCCATCCCAGCACTGCCCCCTCCCTGCCACCAGGGGGTACAGGAGGGATGCAGGGTGTGGCAGGGACTCAGGGCAGGGAGTGGGGTGCAGGAGGGGTGAGAGTGCGGCAGGGGGTCGGGGTGTAGGGTGCGGCATGTGGCTGAGTGCAGGAGGAGTGCAGGGGGCTCAGGGCAGGGAGTGGGGTGCAGGAGGGGTGTTTTAGCTCTGGAAACAGTTCAGTTTTACAAGGTAATAAGAAATCCTGACTATGTCTCTACAGTGACTGAACTGGACGATTCTTAACTGTGTCTTAATGAAAATACAACACTAGACATCTTAAATGTTAAGAAAATTTGCCCTCTAAAGAACGTCATTTTCAAGGGATACTCAAATGTTAAGGAAGTTACTAAAGAGACTTGTTCTAAGGCTGTAACAACCAGGTAGAATTAAGAGCACTCGGGGAGGGTTGTTTTTTTAAAAAATTGTTATTAACAAACATCCCCAGGATCCATTTCAAGAAAAAAGATCGAGGAGCAGAGGTATGTCCAATAACACTGCCTCTGATTTCCATCGCGAGCAGCTGAAATGTCTCAGGGAAGCACTGATTGTGACACTGAAAATAAAACCGCTCAGCTTTGTGGGAGAGAGGAGATCAGCACTCACCAGGTCCCTTCCCTCGCCAAGGCTAGCCAGAAACTGCTCTCTCCTGGGTCTCCTCCTAGCAGCTGGGTGGGAACTATTTACTCATATGAAGTGAGTAAGGGACCCTCCCCTCGATAGCTCACTGGCTTGAGCATTGGCCTGCTAAATCCAGCATTATGAGCTCAATTCTTGAGGGGCCATTTAGGGATCTGGGGCAAAAAAAATCTGTCAGGGGACAGTCCTTGGTCCTGCTAGTGTAGACAGGGGGCTGGGCTCAGTGACCTTTCAAGGTCCTTCCAGCTCGATGAGATAGGCACATCTCCATATATTTATTTAAGTGCTTTGAGTGCACTTCTGGCCCAGGGGCTGCTAGCACTGCTGCTGGCTGCGGGGTGGGGTGGGGGGATTTCTAGCTCTCATCCGCTCAGCCTGAGGGAGCATTTGAGAAACTCATTAAAGACTCCCCCTGTGTGTGAAGGGAAGGGGCGCACAGAGCAATCCAGACAGCCTCGGAGCAGCAGCCCACACAATGGGGAATTAACATTTCTCACAGCCGAGGGAGAGAGGAGCTGCTGATCCAGCTCTTCTTGCTCAGGAGGAGTAAAAGCCTGCTCTGCCCTGGCCACGGACCACTTTTACCTGCCCTAGGAGCCCAGTTAGATACTGCAGCACACGCTGCTCATCTGCTGGTTCCCTGCCAAAACAGCTGATAGGCAGTGGCCACTACAGTTGATTGGTTAGAAACAGCTAATCCAGCCACAGCTCCGCAGCTGCCACAACTGATTATCTCGGTGGGTGCAGAACACCCACTATTTTTTTTCCATGGGTGCGCCAGCTGGGGGGAGAGGGGAGAGGCGCGGGGAACTTGGCGGGAGGCACAGACTGTTTGTGAGGCAAAGGCTGGGAACAGCCTGGAGTCAGGGACTCCCACTCCACGCTAACAGCATATGTTGAGCTTGGACAAATTACTCAGAGAATGGTAAAATCAAGGTTCAAGCAGAGGATCCAATGTCTCACCTGTTCAGACTAGCTCTAGACCCACTGGTCTCGGGTCTACATTCTGCTGGAAGTGACTTCTCTATCCTCCCTTTGGAAACCCCTAAGCACTGGCACTTGCCAATGATTTGCTCCTGACAGGTGATATGTGGCACGAACAAAACTATTGGGATCCCTTGACCTCTGGAGCCACGCCTGGAAATTCCAGCTTCCTCCTAACTCCTGCCAAGGGTCCAATCACAGGGAGACCTGCAGACTAAGGAACAAGACAGTCTTTTGGTTATGGTGGATTCTGGCCTAACCCTGCCAGCCAGCCCTGGAAGGGATAGAGCAACATGAAGAGAGGCTCAAACACCAATTAGGCCAAAGCAGTGCAATTCCTAGCCGGAATTAGCTGGCAGGTCACCTGGACTGTGCCAGCATTGGGGCCCACATCTGCGAACAGCTTGATCCTGAAGGGAACAATTCAGGAATTGTTCCACTTACCCATAAGCCCCTACATTACTTGCTTTCCTCCAGGGAGGTGAATCAGGTGATGGTAACGAGGCTGACTCCATCCATTCCTGCTAGCTACCTGCAGTGACTTACCAGCTCCCAGCCAGCCCTGGGAGACCCTGCCCAGAGTTATGCAGCCAAGAGCAGGGAGGGACAGCTGGGGGTCATTGCAGGAGACCCCAGAAACAAAATCTCAAAGATTGTCAGTGATGATAGACTTGAAAGAGACTGAAACCTGGTGATCCTATCACTGGGAATGGGGTGTTTGGGCTGTGGAATGAGTGGGCTATCCCATCCCTGAGGAAGTAGGGGAGAGGTTGGGATCCTATCTCCAGGAAAGAGCGTGGGGGATGCTGGGCCTGTCTCAGGAAGGTGAATGATAGATGGGTTGTGGAGGCAGGGAGTGTTGGGCTGAGGGGACAGCAATGCCATCCCCAGTATGGGGAAGGAGGATGGTCAGGGGATGGGAATCTGATCCCATCCCCAGTTAGGGTGACTAGATGTCCTGATTTTATAGGGACAGTCCTGATTTTTGGGTCTTTTTCTTATATAGGCTCCTATTATCCCCACACCCCCTGTCCCATTTTTTCACACTTGATGTCTGGTCATCCTATCCCCAGTAGGACGGAACAGTAGCGGGGTGGATCGTGATCCTGTCCCTGATATGGGGGAGGGATGGTGTGTGGCTGAGGGGATGAAATCCCATCCCGGGCGTGGGGTGCACTGGGTGGGGGTAGAGATGGGCTGTGGGGCATGGGGATCCCAGGGAAGGGAGAGGGTATGGGCTTAGAGGTGATCCCATTCTAGGAAAGAGGAAGGGCTGTGGGGGAGTAATCCTGCAGAAAGCCATTCACAGGGTCACTAAGATCAGTCACTAGAGCTCCCATGTCCCCTTTCCCCACTTGCTGCCCCTCCCAGCTCTTCCATGGCCCCTCTGGTCACCCCAGACCCCCATTAGTGCTACAGAGGCACTGCAGCAGGTGTCAGTCTATTTCAGGGAGCTCCTGGATTGGCCCAATCCAGCTTATGGCTCCAGGCGGTGTCTGAGGAGTTCAGCTCCGGATCCCCAGGGCTTACTGACAAAGGCAATTAGTCTCTGCTCTTTGTATGCACTAACACAACATGCTACCTCCAAGGCTATTAGCACCAGCAGAAGGCTGCAAAGTCAAGGGTAATTCCAACTGATACATTGAGAACAGTGGCCCCCAGGCTGGCACCTGGGCTTGCCCCATCAGAGACACACCCAATATCACATCTGGGCCTGACATGGCTGAGGCAGGGAGAACCCTGGCATTCCCCATGATTGCAAAAGCTGTTGGGAGAAAGGCACTCTGAAGTTCGAGCAGTGGGGACTGGGAGCCAGGACTCTTGGGTCTATCCTCAGATCTGGAAGTGGAGTGGTGTCTAGTGGCTAGCATGGAGCTAAGAGTCCTAGGTTATAGGCCAGAAAGGAGCAGGGTGGTCATCTAAGCTGACCTCTTGCATAACACAGCCCTTAATTAATTCACATTTAAACTATAGCAGATCTTTTAGAAAAATATCCAATCTGAATTTTAAAAATTGCCAATGATGGAGAATCCTCCATGACCCTTGGTAAAATTTTCTAGCAGATCTTCTCTAGGAATTATTGTGGGGCAGTTCTCTAGTCTATATTATACAGGATGTCATACTAGATGATCACCATGGTCCCTTTTGGCCTTGGAATCTATTGAACCTATAAATTGTGCTGTTAACAAATTTTGCCTTATTTTCACTCTCCATTTTTCTAGATTTAACTTCCAACCATTGGATCTTGTTATACCTCTGTCTGCTAGATTAAAGAGATCATTACCAAATTTCTTTTCCCCATGTAGGTACTGATAGACTGTGATCATCACCCTTAACCTTCTCTTTTTCAAACTATACTGATCTTGCTCCTTGAGACTATCACTATAAGGCATGTTTTCCAATCCTGTAGTCATTCACATGGCTCTTCTCTAAACTCCCTTCAATTTATCAAAGTCTTTCTTGAATCATGGACCCTAGAAATGAACACAGGATTCCAACAGCGGTTATATAGCTCAGCCCAGCCAACAATATGACCATTTTCTAGTGAGGGTGACTGCTGAAGCCTTTTCTTCATTTTGCTAATGTCCTGCTGAAATGGTGTCATGTTTGTCAATGGTAGGAAAACAGGGGAGAACAGATCAGCATGAGGCAGCACATGGTGAATCTCGGGCCGAACTCCCAGTAACCAACCAACTAACAACCCTCTGTAATCAATCAACTCATCCCCACAGGAACCAACCAAACACCTCCAGTAACCAACCAATTCATCCATGGTGAGCAAATAACCATCTCAGCCACCAATAACCAGCCAATCTATCTTCCAGGACCCAACCAACTCACTCAGGGTCCATTAACAAACTAACCAACTCAACCCCTGTTAACCGATCAACCAATTCACCCTCCTGTGAACAAACAATGATCTCAAATGCTGATAGTCAATCAACCAATCCACCCACTGACCAGTAACCAACCAACCAACTCAGCCCCCTCCAAACAACCTGCCAACTCAAATTTACTGAGTGAGCACTCAAGGCTGGCAATGCCGTAAGGTGAATGTCTTTGTTTTGAAGAAACTTAACCTGAAGACTCACGCCCCTCTGAAACAACCAAAAGTAAATTAATTAAAAATTAATAGAAATTCCTGAAGTGGAATTTGGGGCTGGGATGAGGGGAGGAGGCAAATGTCCCATCGTCCCTCAAGGTACACACACCCCTTCCCCATGAGCGACTAAAATCAGCTGGAGCCTAATTAGTTCAAGCTGCTTTCCTAGTTCCCCAGGTGCTCATTGGATAATACCTCACAAAATCCACTTACTGCCAAATTCTTAAGACTTTTTAACACAAAAGACCATCCTAAGGTTCAGAATAAGCACTAACTAGCCCAAAATTGCTTTACAAACCCCTATAGATTGCTTCAAATGCAACAGTCTATGGGGTGGGTCATAGCAGCTGTGTAGTCAGGGATCCTTTGCCCTGTGCTGAGATTCAGCTGCCTCTTGAAGGGGGTATGAGGGCTGTTTGTACAGGCATCCCTCATCTGGCCCTGAGGTTGAAGCCACCTCTGGGGTGAGATGCTGAGGCTGTTTGTATGAACTCTTATTTAGTCCTGGTCAGCAACGCCCTCAGGCCATTCCCATCCATGGGCATAGCTCTTGGCAGGGTCAGAGGCCACTGTATACTCTCACTAGCTCCTCCAGGCAACCTCAATGCTCACTGTTACACAGAAGTCCATTGGTGGTTCACTATTCTATGTCAGCAACTCCTATCAGACCTGGCACACTCATTACACCTAACACACTGCTTTCATAGTACTTATTTATAAAGAGAATCTTGTAAGGTATTGAATAAAAAACCCGTGACATACGGGTTATTAGTGTCATGGTGAAATGTCTATATTACCACTATATGACTAAACACACAGAGAAACAGGTTTTGCTCTAGACAGGAGGGAAGGTAGTTATCAATCTGTCTCCAGCGTAAATTAAGCATTGTGGAACCAACACAAGGAAATTGTATTAGCATATTAAGCCAGAAGGAAAACAGGTTGAATGGGAGCAGGGCCAGGATTTGAAGACACAGGAGACTAAAACCTGTGTCTGGGGTCAGAACAATGACTTGAGGGGAAATATAAGGGGAAGCAAAAAGACATTTTGTTATCCATTGCTGAGGGAACAAAAAGGACAGCGCTTTTTGTATCTATGAAAGTTGTACCCTAGCCCTTGGGGCCGGTGATGCCATGATGTTATTTTAGGTGAGGAACTTCTCTTAGACAAAGATTTTAGACCGGGGTGGGCAAACATTTTGGCCCGAGGGCCACATTGGGGTCAAAAATTGTGCGGAGGGCTGGGAAGGGAAGCCTGACCCCACCTCTTATCCAACCCCCACCCACTTCCCGCCCGCTGACTGCCCCCCTCAGAATCGCGGACCCATCCAACCCCACCCCCCTTGTCCCCTGATCGCCCCCTCCAGAGACCCCCCTACTCTAACTGCCGCCCCGGAACCCCACCCCCATCTAAGCCCTGAGATCCCCCCACCCTAACCATCACCCCCCGGGATCCTACCACCCATCTAATCCCCCCGCACTTTGTTCCCTGACTGCCCCCTCCCGATATCCCCCACCCTAACCACCACCCCCCCGGGGACCCCACCACCTAACCCCCGCCCCTTACCTTAATCAGCCGGGTGCTCCTCGACCAGTCCCCAGCCAGAGAGCGCAGGGCCCTGCGACTCCCCGCACTCGACCTGGCCCCCAGCCGGGGAGCGCGGGGCCCCGCTGCTCCCATGTTCCACCAGACCCCCCCGGCTGGGGAGTGTGGGGCGGCCCCAGCCCGGGAACGCGGGGACCCGCGGCTCCCCGCGCTTGATCCGGTTCCCGGCCGGGGAGCGCAGAGCCCAGAGGCGTGCTCAGCCCAGCCGCCGGCCAGGGAGTGTGGGAACCCGCAGCAGGTTGGCCTGTCCCGAGGTCACTGGCCAGATGAAAACAGCCGGCGGACCACATGTGGCCCACGGGCCTTAGTTTGCCCACTCCTGTTTTAGACTGCTAAAGTTCTGGTTAATCTTTTCATATTGGGTCCCAGGAAGTGAGTGGATGCAAGCTCGTCCACTGTTAAATGGCTCTCCTGCAATGACTCCCTATTAGAAGTGAGTTATACTCTCGTTTCATCTCTAACCATATTTGTTTCTACCACCCTTACCCAATATCACTTGAATCTCTCTTTATTAATAGAGGTCTCTTTGTTTTTTCATAAGTAGAACTCAGTGCTGTAATGTTAAGCGAAGTGTGAATTCTTAGTTGAATCAAGTAAGCTGGTGTCCATGCTGTGTCTTCAGAGGTAATGGATTTAGGATTTATTGAGTGCCCAGTGGTAGAAGCTGGATACCACAGGGAAATGCTTTTCAAGGGGGCTCAGGAACTAGGTTGCACCAAGTATTACCTGCTGTGATAAATGAAAGGGGTGGGGGTTAGCTCCCTTTTATGGACACCCAGCCAGTTAGCTATAAATCCCTCTTGGTAGTTGTTCTCTATTTGCTTTACCTGTAAAGGGTTAAAAGGTCTCCCTGAATAGGTAAAAGGAAGCCAGTGGGCACCTGATCAAAAGGACCAATGGGAAGGCTAGAACTTTTTAAAATTGGGGGAAAAAATCTTCCCCTTTGTTTGTCTGTGTTGTTCGCCTGGAGAGCAGAGACAGGGTTTGAACTATGCTGTAAAAAGTTTTGGGCCACGTATATAAAATTACCATATTATACCTAGAAACTATTCATTTGAAACCCCAGATATATAAGTGGATCAGGAAATGTCTAGGAAGATGCAATTAGATTTATCACTTTATTTCTTTATGGCTTGTGGACTTCTCTGTGCTTTTGTTTTGCTTGTAACCTTTAAACTAGACCTCAGGAGAGCTATCTTGATGCTTAATCCTAGTAATAGTCTTTTTTTTTAATCTAACAAAAAGCCTAAATTCCAAATGCATTTTCTTTCTTTCTGTTTTTAACAAAATTTACCTTTGTTTAAGACCAGGATGGGAATTTTGTGTCCTAAGAGGTTTGTGCATATGTTGTTTAATTAGCTGGTGGCAACAGCTGATTTCCTTTGTTTTCTTTCTCACCTCTTCCTCACGGGGTGGGGGGCGGAGGGGTAGGTGGTGATGGAGGTGAAAGGCTTGAGGAAGGAAGTCCCAAGTATGCTTTCCTGGGTTCTCAAAGGGGATTTTGCACTTGGGTGGTGGCAGCATCTACCCATCCAAGGTCAGAGAGAAGCTGTAACCTTGGGAATTTACTACAAGCCTGGAGTGGCCAGCGTTAATTTTTAGAATTCTTGGTGAGTCCCACCTTCTGCACTCAAAGTGCCAAAGCGGGGAATCAGCCTGGACACCTGCATGTCAAAGGACAAGCAAAGTTCTGAGAAGTTTATCTGAATGTGGCTAGCATATTGGGATGACAGGGACCTGTCATCCAGTTTAGCACTGGCATGTCTCCCTTTTGCTAAGGTAGAGGGGTAATACAGTTACTCTTAGTCGTGAACACCCTGAGACAGCATCACACTGACACCAGAGGCTGGATTCCTCCTGAAGCCTCCATCCAGTCTCATGCTAGGGAGAGTCCCATGGAGCACCAAAAAAGGTGGCACATGGCTTTGTGGGGAGCATGCCCCACCTGCAGATCCTTCACCTCCCATTGTGTCGGGGGTGTATCCCTGTGTGGCTCCATGTCTGCTCTAAGAACGTCACTTGCACACCAAAGGAAGGGTGGTGTTTCACACTCATGTGGCACTGTATAGTCACTTACATGGCATAGGGAAGCACAGAACCTGCCCTGGGGGCTGCAGATCTAAATATAAGAGGCCCTGCCTGAGTCTTCAACTACATGAAGCAACAACTAGGAGAAGTGCAGACTGGTTTGTTTCCTCAATAGAACATTAGTTCTTGTAAGGGTGAGGAAGACATTGTTACAGTGGCGTGCTAGGGCGCTCTCACCCTCAACTCCAGAGAAGGAAAGGGTGCTCATTCCCCTCGCCCCCAACTCCAGGGAATGAAAGGGTATTATAGTTCATGCTGCTTTTATTGGTTGCTGCTCTGTTATCACATACTTCACATGCCGGAGTTAATCGGTTCCCAGTGCCTGTCTGCAATGTGCAGTATTAATGAGACACCTGCTTGCATTATGTAATATTAATAAGATAGAAATAAGCTATTAGTTATTCATGAGGTATGCATGAGATGCAAATGTTTCTGTTATTTCTCTGCCTGTGTTCCCACACGCAGTGGGCTTCATCCCGAGCATTGCTCCGGTGCGTTGGGCTTTCCCCGTCTCAGTGGCAGCAACGAAGGGAGCCCCCATTTTTGCCTTCAATAAACTCACTACTTTTATTCAGCAGCTGTGTGTGTGCCTCGTTCCTACGGGACATCGAGTACCCTGCAACATTTGGCGCAGCGAGCAGGGTCCCGTGGAACGATGCCCCTTTGGCTGAAGGCTGGGGAAGCAGGGAAGTTGTCGCTGTCCCTGCAGCGCATACCGGAATGGCCCCTGATGGAGCGATGGGGGCCGGTTGCGCGAGTGGTTGCCGGCTGGGCGGCCCCGGGGGATTGGCCTGAATACCACCAGGTTGCTGGGGTCATGCCGGTGCAGCTCATAGAGGGGCTGCACTGGTTGCGAGTCAGCCGGCAGTCTGGGACAGAGCGACGCGCTATGGGTGAGTTAGCGTGGCTGTTCCTAACTGCGCTCCGGGCCCAGGACGGTGAGCTTCTGCGTCTGCAGAGGCTTGTAAAAGGTAAAACGCAAAAGTGTTTGGCGCAAGCAGAGGTGCGGGTGGTAGCACAGGAGGTGGTGACCTCGCAGGCGGAGAGGGCTCAAGCCCTCACGCGCCACTGTGAGGCACTTGTAGTGTGTATTGCCAATAAGCAACGGGTGAAACAGGGGCGAAAGCCCGTCACGGTCATCCAGGTCAGGGTGGTCACAGCAGCCCCTTCGTGGGACCCTGAGACCTGGGATGGCAACATTTGGAGTTCTTCCTCAGCCTCGGAAAGTGAGGAGGCTGACTCCCCGCGACAGGCGTGCCTGGTGCGAGAGTTGCGAGTGGAGGGTGGTTCACTTCAGGAGGTTGTCCGTATCTTCAAAACGAGTGAGCTACAGGAGATTGTGAAACCTTTTAGTCAGGAACCGGGGGAGGAGAGAGGAGCAGAAGCTGGCGCGCCCAGTGGAACCGAGCGCCCTGGTAGACTGGAGTCTTCCGCGTGCCTTGTAACGGGGAGGCGGGTCCTCCGTCAGGTGAGCGGCCGTGAGCCTGACCCGGGAGGTGGGGGACCGCCACCCCTTTGTCTCACTCACGATCCAGTGGCTGCATGGAGGGACCCAGTACGTCCTGGCCTTGCTGGACACAGGAGCCGAAATCACCATCCCCCACTCCACGCAGATGGTGGGGCGCTCGACTGTGGTACGGGGCCTGGGTGGCTCTGAGCCACGGATGTTCGCTGTGACTGTCGCTCTCACCCTGGGTAAGGTGCTAGTGGCATCCATCGGTGAGTACATTTTGGGTATTGACGTCCTGCGGGGGCAACAAGTGGAGATGCAGTATGGCCTCTTTGCTTTTGGCCTGCAGGCCTCTCCTGCAGTTATTGATTTTGCTAATGCTTTTGTTTTGATTGCTATTGTTTCTGAAAGTTAGGATCAGTTTGTATTCACCTGGCAAACGTGCCAGTAACAGCGGAGATGAAGCGCTGGGTGCTGTGACCTGTGGGAACCAGACTGATGCCTCCCTCCACTGGGAAGCGGGCACCGCTCTCTCTGTGCTCTGTGTCCGCTCTCCCCCTTTTCACAGGTGCAAAGTGAAACAACAGTGACCCCGGAGGGCACCCCCTTGGCCAGTGTCCGCTGGACTAATCCCGGGAAGAAAGCTAAGGCTGCAACCATCCTCGCCACAGGAGAGGGCTGGGCTGTTGTGTTACCAGAGCAGGAGGACTGCCCCCAGACGGCCTCATGGCACCGACTAACCAAGTGCTCTCTTTGATATTTTTGCAGGGCTACCTGTCTGTTGCCAAGAGCATGGTTGTGAATACGTGGGTGGCTCTAGCCCAGAGTGCGCTGAACTCTACTGCCTTTTGCCTCCCCCATACATATGCGGTCGGCGATGTTATGGAGACCTGCAGCGTCCATTATGTTACAGTGCCACACGCTCCTGGCAAATATTGATAAGACTGCTGTTTATGCTGATCTTTATAGTATGGGTCGGGTATTAACACGGCCCTCTGCACAGATGTATGTTTTTTGTGTTGTGAATGTTACTGCAGTGGCTACGTGTGTGATTTTTGAACATGCTACTGCTTTTTGCCCTCGTTATTTGTTTTTCTCTACCCTTTCACTGGAGTCTCTGGAGAGAGCGCGGGGAGGAGTGTAAGGGTGCGGAAGACATTGTTACGGCGGAGTGCTAGGGCGTTCTCACCCTCGACTCCAGGGAAGGAAAGGGTGCTCATTCCCCCGCCCCAAACCCAGGGAATGAAAGGGTATTATAGTTCATGCTGCTTTTATTGGTTGCTGCTCTGTTATCACATACTTCACATGCCAGAGTTAATTGGTTCCCAGTGCCTGTCTGCAATGTGCAGTATTAATGAGACACCTGCTTGCATTATGTAATATTAATAAGATAGAAATAAGCTATTAGTTATTCATGAGGTATGCATGAGATGCAAATGTTTCTGTTATTTCTCTGCCTGTGTTCCCACACGCAGTGGGCTTCATCCCGAGCATTGCTCCGGTGCGTTGGGCTTTCCCCGTCTCAGTGGCAGCAATGAAGGGAGCCCCTGTTGCGGGTGTGCCACTTTTGCCTTCAATAAACTCACTACTTCTATTCAACAGCTGTGTGTGTGCCTCGTTCCTACGGGACACCGAGTACCCTGCAACAGTTCTGAACCCTAATGATAACAAACTGCTTGGTCATGCGGGTGTAAAATGTACTGGTGCTAGAGCCCAGTCAATGCTGCAGGCTGGTGCTCAATTCAGCAGAACCCTCTCCTTTTTTTCAGCTTGAGCTCACATGAATGTGAATTCCCACCATTTGCTATAGGTCACAGGCCCTCTCTGTAAATGGCTCACCCCATAGCTCCCACCGTGGCCTTTCAGTCTCTGATGGTCCCGTTTTTCACTAAGAACCCTGGCTGCACCTGGCTTTTCTAGAGTCACTCTGCTCTAAGAGCCAGTTCAGCTAAAGGGAACTGAGGGCGCAGCTGGAGCACCTCATTCCTCACATCACAGGCACATTCTTCTGGTCACGCAGGTTACTAGAAACCCAGCAACAATAGACCAGGGCCCTTGGCCTAACATGAGAAGTTGCACCAATGACGTATAACATGGAATGTTTTATTAAAACAGAAACCTGGGAATCAGGATTCCAGGATTCTATCCCCAGCATTGAGAGGCGAGTGGGTTCCAGTAGTTAGAACAGGGTGGGAGCTGGTAGCCCGGGCTCCTGAGTTCCCTTTTTGTTTGGGATAGAGGTGAGCTGTTTCTCAATCCATACCATTGCCTGGGCTGGGGCTGACCTCAGCCAGGCCTGGCAGCTCAGCCGGGTGAACAGGTGTTACTTATTTAACACAGTGCAGGAATGCTAAGTGGTTGATCAGCAAGGCTGTTGTCACCCTAATCCCTTAAGGCTCATCAATTCCTGCTTGGCTGCAAGCAGCTTGTGGCGCTGATCCTGAGAAAGGCTATTTAACACAGCTGCTCCTTTGGCTTTGACGCCTACCAGCATTGACACACACACAACCTCTGTCACTCCCCTCACTGCCACAGCTGCCCCTCACCCCCAGCCAGGGAGCAGCATAGATAGGGCCTGAAGAGTCCCTCCCAACAAACCTCTCCTGAACTGAAAGAACAAAAAAGGGGAATGTAACCAGGACCGAGAGACATGCTTAGACTGCAGGGCACAGGGCACACTGTAAGGCCAGAGGGGCTACTATGATCATCTAGTCTGACCTCCTGCACGGGACTTCCCTGAATTAATTCCTGTTTAAACTACAGCAGATAATTTAAAGAACAGTCAATGTGGACTTAAAAATTGCCAGTGACAGAAATCCATCATAAGCCTAGTTAGTTTACCTTCACTGTTACAAATTTGTACCTTATTTGTAGTCAGAATTTGTCTAGTTTCACTTTCATCCATTGGAGTTGGTTATACCTTTTTCTGCTAGACTGAAGAGACCTAGATACATTTCTGTTCTACATGTAGGTACTGTGATCGTCACCCCCAACCTTTTTGTTATGCTCCTTGGGAGATTGAGCTCCTTGAGTCCTTCATTGTAAAGCATGGTTTCTAATCATTCTCATGGCTCTTCTCTGAATCTTCTCCAGTTTACCAACATCCTTCTGGAATTGTGGGCAGAAGGCAAAAATCTGAACATAGGATTCCAGCAACAGACATAAAGACGACTATGGGTCAAACCAATGGTTAATCCAGCCCAGTGTCCTACCCTCTATTGGTGGCTGGTGCCAGGTGCTTCAGAGAGACTGAACAGAACCGAGTAATTTATCCAGTGACCCATCCCATCTTCCAGGCTCAGATGCTGACAGCCAGAGGCTTAGAGACACCCAGAGCATGGGTTTGTATCCCTGATCATCTTGACTAACAGCCATTGTGGAGTGTGGGGGGGTGGAGTTGGAGGCTGGGAGTCCATAAGCAGCGGGGTGGAGGATGGGGGATAGATGAGTATGATGGGGGCTGGGGTAGATAAGCAGGGTGAGGGGCAGAAGTAGCTGAGCATGGTGGGGTGGAGGGCCGCGGGGGAGAGGAGCATGGCGAGGGCAGGGGTCAGGGGGAGCATTTAGGTCACACATGCTAATCAGAGAGGAGCAAAAGAAGGGGGGGCACCACGCTTTGGATTATCCCTTCTCACATCCCCCTGCCAGATGTGAGTTTCCGCCACACGTAGACACCCCCCCGCCATCAGCCTCACTCTGCGCCCAACATCCACGCGAAGTGCCCAGAATCGAGCCCTCCCTCCAGGGGCGACTCTGGGCTGACCTCCCCCGCCAGCCCAGCGTCCGCACTCGCCTGCCCGTCCTCGGCCAGGCAGCGAGATGCCCGGTCTGCGCGAAACTCCCGGGCAGAGCGATTAGCCGCCGCGCCGGGCACAGAGCACGGAAACCTCCGGGCTTCCGCTCCTCGAGCAGCATCGCCGGGCTCGGGGAGGGGGGAAAGCGCAGGGGCCCCCGGCTTTCACAGCTGAGCTCCACCTGGAGAAACGCGTCCGCTCCCGCAGGTAACTCCCGGACTCGCTGATCCGCTCTTTCGGCGTTTTGTAGCGGTCGTGCTGAGCCCGGTCCCCGTCTTGGCCCGCACAGCTGGGGTTGGGAGCAGAGTCGTGTCTCCGGGAGGGGGGACCCGGGCCGGGGTAAGGGCCGGGCACCCAGGCTTGGGGACCTCGGGTGCGGGGTCCCTCGTGAAACGTGGGGGTGAGCGCCGATCCTACCAGCCATTCAGGGGCGCAGGTTCATCTCACCCCTTCACTACTGCAGCTTCCCCACACCCTCCATGAGCTCCTTTCCCTGACCTTCGGGACTCTGAGTTTAGTCTGTTTCGAGACATTTTCCTTCAGCCCCAATCACTTGTTCAGCTAAAACATTCTCAAGGGAGGATTTTTGTTCTGAAAGGACTTGACAGTTGAACCGATCAGCCAAGAACGAATTTCGCTCCTGCTGAGTTATTTGTAAATCTCTGCTGTGGGGCTCAAGGGAGCATTACTCTAGTGCTCAGTAATAATCATTCACTCCAAGAACATCCTCCTTATTCCAGCGCTTCGGGAATTGAAGGGATTCTGTCCTCCAGCATTGCTGGAAAGCTGACTTGCAGGGATTATGTTATTAGTAAAATACACTCCTACTGTTATTTTTGTAAATAAAGGCATTTATTATCTCTTAACTTGGATGAAAGTTTGCAACATGGTTGAGGTTTAGGAGTCCTAGTGCACTTTGGATCTTCTGAGAAAGTTCATCTTTCTTTACTAGCAACTGCTCAGCCAGATTTCTTAAACAATTTCTTAGCAGAATGCAAATGTTTTATCAGGTACTGGAGGGATAGGAACAATCATAGACTGACAGGGACAGAGAGGAGATAGACAGATGGGGGAAGAGACAGAAGGCAGGTAGAGAGAAAAGACAGTGTCATCCACAAATTGGATAAACAAATAGAGCTAGATTGGGGATATCCTTTTAAAGCTGCTAACTATTTTATCTTGCGTGAATGTTCCCAGCAACAATCTCCCTACAGCCTTTAAAAAGATGTTATATCTGATTTGAATGTACAGGGACTATTGGTTTGATAAAGGCTCTGGTTCAGGGGTGGGCAAACTTTTTGGCCCCAGGGCCACATTGGGGTTAAAAATTGTGCTGAGGGTGGGGTAGGGAAGCCTGACCCCACCCCTTATCCAACCCCCACCCATTTCCCGCCCCCTGACTGCCCCCGTCAGAACCCCTGACTCATCCACCCCCCCGCTCCACTCCTTGTCCCCTGATTGTACCCTCTGGAGACCCCCCCTCTGTCTCCCTGGAACCCCACCCCCATCTAAGCCCCCCTGTTCTTTGTTCCCTGACTGCTCAACCTACCGAGATCCCACAACCCTAACCACCACCCCCAGGACCCTACCCCTCATCTAATCCCCCTCCACTTTATTTCCTGACTACCCCCTTCCGAGATTCCTCCACCCTAACCACCACCCCCCGGGG
>ML677412.1:4223718-4425974 GCA_007922305.1 Dermatemys mawii | reverse complement strand
CGGTGGGGAGGGAAAAACTAGGGCTCGGGTTTCAGCCCCACAACATAGAGGGGCAGGCCTGGGGCTCTGCGTTTCAGCCACAGGGTCCTGCAGCCCCCTTGAAAGGGCCCACAGACCACAGGGGGGCCGCAGACCCCTGCCTGAGATCTGCTGCAGTAGGGGATGCAGTGCTGCAGGGAGCTGGATGGAGGGTCAGGAGGGGGCACAGTTCTGCAGGAAGTAGCTTTCAGGGCTGAAAGCCCAACCTGAATCTCCCAGTAACATGGTTTCATTATTCCCTCCATATATAAGTGGGGCTTCAGAGTACGCCTGCTCAGGTTCAGTCCCTGGATATCCCAGTGCAATCCCCTTGCTTACTGGAGAAAATGTTGCTAACCCATTTCCCATGCAGTGGGGGCTCATCCAGGAGCCCCTCATGTCAGCCACATGGGATCAGGACACTGGGGTTCTATTCCTTCCTCTGCCAGAGATCTTATGCAACTCCCTACTTCTCTCAGTGCCTGTTTGTTGTCTGTGCAGTCCCCGGAACAATGGGAACCCCAATCTAAGTTGGGGGGCTTGTGCAGCATCCGGCACAATTGGTCCCTGAGCTTAGATTGGGTCTGGACAATATCTGGCAAAAAGAAGCCCTGATCGTGGGCAAGGTCTCTTTGCATGACCATAGCATGGTACTAATAACTTGCAGGGAGGGTTTGCGTTGGGAGAGGGATTACTATAATTGAATGGGGCTTTTAATTCTCTAGTTGTGTTATTAATTGCCCTACCCCCCAGACTCCAGAAAGATTCATCATCCCAGCTTCCCAGGGATGAGAGTCAAGACATTGTGGGCCTGAGTGACACCCCATCTCTGCAGGAGCACAGCAGCACTTTAGCAGGCAGAAATATCCAACCTCAACAATCAGTGATCGCAAGAGCAGCCTATGAATAAAAGAGAACAGCACCTGGCCAAGGGTGGATAGGAGTCATGGATTTCCCCACCCTCACAATCCCCCTTGGTTGACATGGAAGGCTGTGACCTGCAGAGAGATCCAGCCAGAAGCCACACGACAAGGATTACCTGTGTAAGCAAAGGCTGATGAACTCTCCTCTGACATCCAGCAATGAGCCAAGATGAAAAGATTTCAGGAACAGACTATATTTGCACAAACACATCTACTCTTTCTAAGTGCACAGCATGATGGAGCTGCGTTGCCAAAGTGATCAGTTTTTGCTGGTGTTGGGTTACAAACCACTTTATTGAATGCAGGGATAATGCAATGTTGTTATCTCTATTAAAGGGCAACAGAACCATACTTAGCCTGCCTGGATTGAGGGGCTTACCCTAAACTGAATCTTACTTGCTATGCAGGGTGCAAGGATGCCAAAGCCTAAGGCAGAAGAGTGAGGGCAAGAATAAGTGTTCATGTCTGGGTGGTATGGTTCTCACTTGGAAGTTCTAGATATTTGCTGTTGTTCTCTGTAGTGTTGTAAAATAGACATTTTTGTGTGTGTGTTCAGTGATCACTAGAGCTGAAATCACTGATAACTAGATGTTGAGTATTAGAGGTGGGGTATAGTAGTGATGTACTGAAAGATACTGCAAAGTCTACACTAGAAGTGAGATTCTTCCTATCTCTTAAAATCATAAAGCTGCTTTAAGTGGTTAAACCTCAGAATGTAACATTACAGCAGAGAAATGGCAGTAACAGTGGCACAGTGGACAGTCCTGGTGAACACTAGCAACTATGAGCTAGTTACAATGGTGCACACAGAGGTAGTGCTCAACAGTTTTGGGGTGAACTCATGTGAACATACCTCTGAACTATGGGTCTTTGCTGATCAAGGACGGTAATTGTGAGCAGGATGCTCTGGTGAGAGTGGTATGTTTTTTCACTGCAAGATGATAAACTGAGGCAAAGAGCACTTCCCAGTGTACTCTGAGATGGGTATTTGTTCATGGTCAGATGCTTTTGAATTGTGGTGTTTTCCCAAATTAATGCTGGGTTCCTTTCCCCCTTAACTACAGATTTTCTTTGTTGTACACAGACTCAGTGCTTGTGAGTGTAGGTACGCCCAGTCATGAGGTGTCAGGTCACAAACGGTCAAACAGAAGGGATGTACTGCCGCGAGCTAGGGTCTGTAATGGTGACTGACTAGCAAGAGGGTTAGCACAGTCTAGTTTAGACAGAAGCACGAGGCATGTGAGGGTACAAGCATGGATCACTGGACACTACTTTCAAATTCTCCAACTCTGGTTGCATGATGTACATGTGTAACCCACAATGAAATATAGAGAGGGCCCACACATCTAGAAGAACCTCCAGTTACAGGTAAGTACCCTCCTTTGTCCCCCTGTCCCCACTGCCAGGAAGCAATCAAACTGTGAAATGGTGTGATCTTCATAGGCTAACTCCATGTGTCTTCAGCTGCCAGAAACAAACTGCAATCTGGCAGATTACCATGGGGGTCTGGTGACTAGGCTGTTTGGGGAAGACAAGCCCCCAGCCCTCTCCTTGTACCTGAGGCCCTCCCGCTCCCATTCTCCTTCTGCCACCTCATTCCTCCACCCCCACAAGAGCCCAGAGCACCTGCACTGTGCCCCCCGCCCCAGCCTCAACACCGGGTGGCCTGGGGGGCAAGGTCCCAGCCCCAGTGCACCAAGCAGCAAGGCCTCAGCAGTCCCAGGCCTTGTGCTCCAGGCAGTGCAGCTGCGGTGCCCCCCCCCCCGCCCCAGTCCGGGCAGCACGGTCCAAGTGCCAGGTGGGCAGCACGGTTCCAGCACCAGCCGCCCCAAATCTCTGCCTGGGCCAGTGCACAGTGCTGGAAACTGGAGGAGGGGTCCTGGTGCTGGAGCATGGGCGGGGTCATACTAGGTTGTTTGGGGAGGCCTAGCCTCCCCCTGCCTATGATACCTGCCGCACATGCAGATTACGTCTGGCAGGCTGATGAGATCAAAGAGCTAATGGCATATCATTCTATTACTGTATTTCACAGCTATATGGTAGTGCTGAGACCCATTCCCTAAGAAGTTGGTGTCTGACTTTCATTTAAACCTAACCATCAGTCTCTTGGTATCTCCTGCTCCTGTGTACATCATTCAGAGCCTGGGTCAGAGGCAAGCTGGTACCAGCAGACCTAGCTGGGGGTGGGGGGAGGGATAGCTCAGTGGTTTGAGCATTGGCCTGCTAAAGCCAGGGTTGTAAATTCAATTCTTGAGGGGGTCATTTAGGGATATGGGGCAAAAATCCATTCTCTGATTTAATTGTGCAGGAGGCTGGACTAGATGATCTCCTGAGGTCCCTTCCAACCCTGATATTCTATGATTCTCTGCTCCTACTAGATCTGAGCTTGGTACCATGGAGTTCCTGGAACCAAGAAAAGCTGTTTCTACCTTATTCATGATGTTCCTTATGTGGAGCTTGGTTCTGGATGGGAAACAGCTCAAGACTTTGGAGACTAACCAAGAGTGTGCTCCTGGTGTCTACTGTGCCTCATGGGCTTTCTGGTCTTATGGTCATCATCTTCACAGAAAACAGTTCTCTATAAAAGAAGACAACCACAGGGACATCCAGACCAATGATGCTCCTAGGTATAGATTCAGACACACAGAGAGGATGAAAAAAAATTGTGGGATAGTCCTCAGAGATGCCCATGGGCTATCTTGAACACTTCATTCCCCAAGTGGTATTAGCACCTTCCAGGATTTGATAGGCAGAATGGCAGCTGTCCTAGATTTCCTTCCAGCATCTTTATCTGGGAAGCTGCATAAATTTTTCCACATCCGGCAGGGCCTGGAGAAAGAAAAGGGAACCCTTCTACTAGAGAAGCTCTGTCACAACCTGTCAAAGAGGTGTGGAATCATGTTATGTCTACTGGCTTGGTCTTAAAAATACAAAAAAAGACAGCAAAAGAAAAAATAATTCTTCTCAGAGTGTTTGCTCATGTCCATTCCATTGGAGGTATGTGTGCTCACCACATACACTGGTACCGGAAGTTTGTCCCTCAGTGGTATCCATATAAGACCGGCTCTGACAATCTCTAGAGTGGCATGCATATACCACAGTATAACGGGCACTGCTGGCTCCCCCCACCCTCAGTTCCTTCTTACTGCCAGTGATGGTGCTGGAATGTTTCCTTGCCTCGGCAAGCATTCTCCTCTCAACTCCTCATTGTGAACTTGGTTGTAAATAGTTGTCAAAAAAGTTAATAATTTTGGTTCCCTTAGTCTAGTTTTAGGGTAGTTTGTAGTCCCGGACAGAGCACGCTCTGCTCTCTGGGCTTCAAACCCTGTGACTATTGCAGAAAACCCATGCCAGTCAGTGACCCCCACGGTAGCTGTTTGAGGTGTTTGTGGGAAACTCATGTCAGTGACAAGTGTTGCATTTGAAGAAATTTTAATCCTTTGACCAAAAAGGACTGGGACATTCCCCTCCAAGCATTCCTTAGGGAGTCGGCACATATACCGGCACCAGAGCCCTCTAGGTCGGACTCTGCTCGCAGCACTGTGGGCTCGTTGTGGAGCTCACCACTGGCTGACCTGCACTGATCCCTTGCCCTGGTACCAGCTAGAAAGGTAAACAGGGCCATTCCTTGTAGATAGTTATCAAAGCCTGTAAAGGGAAGGAGACCCAGAGGAGAGCAAAGACTCACGAGGGGCAGCTCTTCACCTCCGGACAAAGGCCAGGGCCCAGCTCCCGAGGAGCGCACTAGCCCACTCCAAGATCTGCCCATCATCCTAGGAAGCAGCAAAGTCATTCGGCACCTAGTGGTTCCGTCCACACCAGAAGCCTTTCAGGCCACAAAGGACATTCTGTCCTTACTGGTGCTGCCCACATCGGCTACAGAGGTGCCCTGCTCCAGTGGAAAACCTGCCTTGGGACTGTTCCAGCGGTCCCCCATCAGTGCATTACCACCCCTCACCATAGGGAGTGTCCCACCAGTGCTCACCAGTGAGGAGCTGGCATGCCCTGGACACAGGTCAGTTTACCCATCAGAGTTTACGGAGTCGGCCCCTGGACAGCTCTCCTCGGGCTTGAGAAGACACAATGACGCAGACGTACACAGGTGCAGCACTCGTCCCCGCTGCCCCAGCGCCAGGAATGCCCGAGCCACTCTCCCAGTGTTTGGCACTGCCCCAGCAGTTCAACCTGCCGATCCAGAGAGTACCATTACCGGTTGCTGAAACAGCTCACTGTGGGTGAGCTGCTGGTCCCTGCTCCCATTCCCACTCCCACGCGACGGATCACTCACTAAGCATCAGGGGTAGATCACTGGGTTACCACTGTTGATCTGCCGAACGCTAATACCAGTCACTGGGATCGCGGCACTGAGGGTCATCGCTTTGTGCAAATCCTCAGCAGAGCTCTGGGATCGGCACCGACAGGACTGGGGTAGACAGACGGCCTTGGCCCCGTCCTGCTACCCCAGATGTGGGCCTTCCTCGTCGGGCTCTGATAGCGAGGTCAGGGCCACCCATTGGAGGCACTGGCCTTTCCCTTAGCATCTCCCAGTGCAGTGTGGCCTCAAGGCTAGTGGCCTTCCCCCTGGCACCTCTGGAATCCTGGGGGGTTCCCACAGCCTTCCCGGGGCATAGGTCAGCCTCAGGGGCATCAGACAAACAGTCTGTGACTATCTCCTGCCTATCCCCCCGACACAGATGTGACCTTAAAGAGAACTCCATAGGTCCACCTGGCCATAGCAGAGGTGCCCATGCAGGAGATGACGTGAGTGGCAGAACCGCTGGTGCCCGCTTCCTCTTCATCCTTACCTAATGAAGTGATTACGGAGCCCTTTCACCCAGTACCTCAGGATGATGCCCAAGCTCAACCTTAGAGAGGGTTGCCGCAAACCTGGGGCTTGAATCCTAGGAGCTGGTGGAACCCTCAGACTCCCTCTTTGACATGCTAAGTTTGGTGGCCCCGGCTAGGGTGACATTGCCCATGCATGAGGAAGTGACAAAAATTACTAAGACTCTGTGGCAGATGCCTTTATCACTGCCCCACCTCGTCCAGAGGGAAGAGTGTAAATAATATGTCCCCGTGAAGGGGTATGAATATTTGTACACATACCCTGACCCAAGCTCTCTAGTTGTGTCTGCAGTCAATGTGTGTGACAGACAGGGCCAATCAGGTGCAACACCCAAGAACAAAGAGGCAAAGAGGCTCAAGATCTTTGGAAGAGAAGTTTATTAGACTTCCTGCCTCCAATTACGAGTGGCCAACCACCAGCCCCTGCATGGCTGCTATGATTTTCACATCTGGCAAACCATGGCCAAATGCTTGGATTTGCTGCCAGAGGAACCCAGGAAGGAATTCCTGTCTATTCTCGTGCAGGGCAAAGTGGTGGGAAGGGCGGCTCTCTGTGGGCAGCCCCAAGTGGCCTCTGATGTTGCAAATTCTGCAGCCTGAACCATGGCCTCAGCCATCTCCATGAGATGGGTGTCCTGGTTACAGTCATTGGGTCTTTCAACATAAGTTCAGCAGTCTATCCAGGACCTTCCGTTTGATGGCCTGTTGTTGTTCTCTGAGCAAACAGACACAAAACTGCATGGTCTGAAAGCCTCCAGGGCAACCCTACTTACCCTGGGCCTATACATCCCAGAGCCGGCTAGGAAGTGGTTCAGACTGCAACAGACCCTGAGGTTTGGGAGTCAACCTTGGTCGCAGGCCTACGGTAAGAAGGGCAAGACCTATAAAGGCCAACAAGGCCACCAGCAGGTAACCAGACTCGCGGCTGAGCTCCACCCATAGCCAACAGGGCATTTTGAAGGTTGTTTTCTATGACGAGATAACTGGCTCTGTGGATGAGGGGAAAGCAGTGGATGTGTTATTTCTTGACTTTAGCAAAACTTTTGATACAGTCGCCCACAGTATTCTTTCCAGCAAGTTAAAGAAGTATGGCTGGATGAATGGACTATAAGATGGACAGAAAGCAGGGTAGATTGTCAGGCTCAACAGGTAGTGATCAATGGCTCCGTGTCTATTTGGCAGCTGAGATCAAGTGGAGTGCCCCAAGGGTTGGTCCTGGGGCTGGTTTTGTTCAATATCTTCATTAATGATCTGGAGGATGGCGTGCACTGTATCCTCAGCAAATTTGCGGATGTCACTAAACTGCGAGAAGTGGTAGATACGCTGAAGGGTAGGGCTAGGATACAGAGGGACCTAGACAAATTAGAGGATTGGGCCAAAAGAAATCTGATGAGGTTCAACAAGAACAAGTGCAGAGTCCTGCACTTAGCATGGAAGAATCCCATGCACTGCTACAGACTAGGAACCGAATGACGAGGCAGCAGTTCTGCAGAAAAGGACCTAGGGGTTACAGTGGATGAGAAGCAGGATGTAAGTCAACAGTGTGCCCTTGTTGCCAAGAAGGCTAACAGCATTTTGGATTGTATAAGTAAGGGCATTGCCAGCAGATCAAAGGATGTGATCGTTCCCCTCTATTCAACCCCAGAACAAGGAGTAATGGTCTCAAGTTGCAGTGGGGGAGGTTTAGGTTGGATATTAGGAAACACCTTTTCACTAGGAGGGTGAAGCACTGGAATGGGTTCCTTTGGGAGGTGGTAGAATCTCCTTCCTTAGAGGTTTCTAAGGTCAGGCTTGACAAAGCCCTGGCTGGGATGATTTAGTTGGAGATTGGTCCTGCTTTGAGCAGGGGATTGGACTAGATACCTCCTGAGGTCCCTGCCAACCATAATATTCTATGATTCCAACCATAATATTCTAGATGACCTGCCTGAGGGCGACCTTTCAACTTGTATCCTGGATCCAGCTTCCCCAGATTTTCTCCAACTGCCTGCCCCCCTTCCTCCTGGCCTGGACCTCCATAATGTTGGACTGATGACACTGTCTCAGCACACCCACTCACTACAGTCCGGGTCAGCCTCAGACTATTAGGGCATATAGCGGTGTACATGTATTTCATCTGCCATGTGAGGCTCAGATTGTGACCCCTTCAACTTTGGCTAGCCAGTCTATTCCCCATCCAGGGATTATCTGGACAAAGTCATCATGATCCCGCCAAAGGCACTTACCTTTCTGCAGTGATGGACTGACCCAAGGGTGGTGCTGGAGTGCTGTTGCAGAATCCATGGCCCATGGTCTCCCTGATATCAGATGCTTCTGATCTTGGTTGGGGAGCACATCTCAGTACACTATGGATCCAGGAAACATGGTCTCCAGAGGAGCTGTCATTACATATAAACATCAGGGAGCTCAGAACCATCTGCCTAGCATGTGGCATCTTCCTTCCCCAGCTGTCCGGTCGAGTAGTGCAGGTGTTGACAGACAACACAGCCTCGATGTTCTGTGTCAACAGGGAAGGGGGAGCCTGCTCATTAGTTCTCTGTCAGGAAGCACATCACATGTGGGACTTTTGCATCCAGCATGCGATCCATCTGGTAGCTTCACATCTCTCAGCACCTGGAAGACACTGGCAGGTCACCTCAGCAGGTCCTTTTTCTCTCACCATGAGCGGTTGCTCCACTCAGAGGTTGTCTGGGGGCTCTTCCAGAAGTGGAGGGCTCCCCGAGTGGACCTGTTCGCCACCAGACAGAACAGGAAGCGTCATCAATTCTGTTCTTTCCAAGGACTAGGCGTGGGTGCCCTCTCCAATGCCTCTCTTTTATCATGGGCAGAAGAATCTGATGTACACATTCCCACCGATTTTGCTGATCAGCAGGGTCCTATCAAAAATCAAAAGGGGCAAAAGGCGCAAGTCATGATCACCCCGATGTGGTCTCACCAGCACGGGTTCGGCACACTCATAGATCTGCATGTGGCTGCCCCATGGCACCTGCCCAGCCAACCGGACCTACTCTGCTCTTGCACCCGAACTTTCCCTCTCTTCACCTCAAGGCTTGGCTGCTGTGTGGCTGAACCCGGAGGAAGAGGCCTGCTGTAGCCAGGTACAGCAGAAAGCAGAAAGCCCTCCACCAGAGCGACTTACCTGGCAAAGTGGAAGCAGTTCTCCAGCTGGGCGTTGGAGTGTAGCATCTCCCTGACTAGTCGTCTCTGCAGTCATTCCTAGATTACCTGTTCCACCTAATGCACCAAGGCCTTGTCCTTTCTTCCATCAAGATGAACTTGGCAGCCATATCAGCCTTTCACCAGCATGTCTAGGGCAGATCAGAGTTCTCGGATGAGATGTTGATCAGGTTCCTAATGGACCCACTGGTTCGGGACCCAGTTAGCTAATGGGACTTCAACCTAGTCCTCTCCAAGCTCATGGGCCCACCCTTTGAACCTATGGCTTTTTGTTCCATTTCCCATCTGTCGTGGAAAGTCACTTTCCTAATAGTCGTTACCTTGGCGAGGCATGTATTCAAGATTAAGGTCCTTACTTAACATAAGAAAGGCCGTACTGGGTCAGACCAAAGGTCCATCTAGCCCAGTATCCTGTCTACCAACAGTGGCCAATGCCAGGTGCCCCGGAGTGAGTGAACCTAACAGGTAAAGATCAAGTGATCTCTCTCCTGCCATCCATCACCCCCCTTTGACAAACAGAGGCTAGGGACACCATTCCTTACCCAGCCTGGCTAATAGCCATTAATGGACTTAACCTCCATGAATTTATCCAGTTCTCTTTTAAACCCTGTTATAATCCTAGCCTTCAGTCTTCTTATACAGTACTCTACAAGGATAAGGTGCAGCTGCGACCTCTTCTGGCTTTCCTGCCTATGGTAGTGTTCCCTTTTATCTTCCTCCTGGTGTTCTGTCCAAAGCCGCACCCAGTCAACGAGGAGAGGTGGCTGCACTCTTTGGCTATCTGGCACGCCCTAGCATTTTACCTGGAGTACACCAACCCCTTCTGCAGGCTGACCAATCTCTTTATCATGACAGCAGACAGGATGAGGGGACTCCTGGTGTCCTCACAGAGGATCCCGAATTGGATTACCACTTGCATCTGGACCTGTTATGAACTGGCTCAGGCTGAACCACTGCCAGTAATGAAAGCCCACTCGACCAGGGCTCAAGCGTCCTTGCTGGCCTTCCCGGTGCATGTCCCTATCCAGGACATTAGGGCTGCGACATGGTCTTCAGTACACATGTTCACAACGCACTACACCATCACCCCACAGACAAGAGATGATGCTGGCTTTGGCAGAGCTGTGTTGCAATCAACATGTCTATGAACTCCTATCTGCCTCCGATGGTACTGCTTGGAAGTCACCGATAATGGAATGGACACGAACAAACACTCAAAGAAGAAAAGACAGTTACCTCTTTCGTAACTGGTGTCCTTCAAGATGTGTTGCTCATGTCCATTCCACAACCCACCCTCCTTCCTCACTGTTGGAGTTTCGGGTAAGAATGAACTGAGGGTGTGGGGGAGCTGGAAGCGCCCTTTATAGTGTGCTATATGGGCGCCATTCCAGACAGTGCCAGAGCTGGTCCCCTACAGATACAATTAACTGAAAAACTTCCAGCACCAGCGCATGCGGCAAGCTCAAAAACCTACAATGGAATGGACATGAGCAACATCTCGAAGAACACTAGTTATGAAAAAAGTTAACTGTCTGTTTCCTCTGCTAGAGTCCTAGGTAAAGGTTACCTACTTTAAGCAGCCTGGGTGGGATTTTGAAAAGTATCCAAGAGACTTAGGGAGCACAAGTCCCATTTATTGTCATCTGGATACTATCTAAAATCCTATCGTCTGCCCCAGATCCTTTGTGAAAGTGGATGCAAGTGAGGGCTATAATCATGGTGGTATCTTGTGCCCAGCGGGAGAAGGAGTATTTGGATGTGGCTGACAGGAAAATGTAATTCAGAGCACCCTTGGACAGATCCTTCAGTTATCAGTGTGTCATGGTCCCACGCAACTGCTGTGTGTTCCATGACTCCTTCTTGGGCTCATCCTAGCACTTAGGAGGAAAAAAATGTTCCTTGAGCTTTTTTATGAAAATGTGAAACATCCATAACACTGCAGGGCTCTGCAGATGTTCAGGCCAAAGTCTTGGACTTGCCTTGGGAGGAGCTGACCTCTTCAGTTCCAAGGCTGATAGGGTCTTGCAAAGGGTGAAGGCCTCGGAGCTGGTGGCTGGATTGCTGTACTGGAACCAGCTGGCTTACAAAGGAAATGTTTCGGGGGCAGAGTGGGAGGGGAATACTTTCAGCAGTCTTTCATTACTCCTCCTTCAACCAGACACACCACCAGTCAGAAGGTTCCCACCAACCCTGCCAGGAGAAACAGGTTTATTCTTCCTGATTCTGACCTCCTGAATAAACACAGGCTACAGGACCTCCCAGAATAATTCCTGTTTGAACTAGGACACATCTCTGAGAAAAACAGCCAATTTGGGTTTAAAAATTGCCAGTAGTGGAGAATCTACCACAAACCTTGATGAATCATTCAAATGGATAATTACCCCCACTTAAAAAGTTGCACCTTATTTCTAGTTTAAATTTAGCCCTCTTATCACATTTCTATTGCCCATGTAGGTACTTATTCATAGAATCATAGAGTATCTGGGTTGGAAAGGACCTCAGGAGGCATCTAGTCCAACCCCCAGCTCAAAGCAGGACTAATCCCCAACTAAATCATCCCAGTCAGGGCTTTGTTAAGCCTGACCTTAAAACCTCGAAGGAAGGATATTCCACCACCTCCCTAGGTAACCCATTCCAGTGCTTTACCACCCATCTAGTGAAAAAGTTTTTCCTTATATCTAACCTAAGCCTCCCGCACTGCAACTTGAGACCATTACTCGTTGTTCTGTCATCTGGTACCACTGAGGACAGTCTAGATCCATCCTCTTTGGAACCCCCTTTCAGGTAGTTGAAAGCAGCTATCAAATCCCTCCTCAGTCTTCTCTTCTGTAGACTAAACAATCCCAGTCCCCTTAGCCTCTCCTCATCATTAATCATTTTTGTTGCCCTCCGCTGGACTCTTTCTAAATTATCCACATCCTTCTGGTAGTGTGAGGCCCAAAACTGGACACAGTACTCCAGATGAGGCCTCATCAATGGCGAATAGAGGGGAATGATCACGTCCCTTGATCTGCTGGCAATGCCCCTACTTGTACAACCCAAAATGCCATTAGCATTTTGGCAACAAGGGCACACTGCTGACTCATATTCAGCTTCTGGTCCACTCTTAACCCTTTACTGCAGAACTGCTGCCTAGCCATTTGGTCCATAGTCTGTAGCAGGGCATGGGATTCTTGTGTCCTAAGTGCAGGACTCTGCACTTGTCCTTGTTGAACCTCATCAGATTTCTTTTGGCCCAATCCACTAATTTGTCTAGGTCCCTCTGTATCCTATTGTAGGGACGTGATGACTCCTCCCTCCGGCGCCTCCTGCTGGCCGTCTGGAGCTCTTTCAGCTCGGAGAGCCCTCTGCTGGCCAGTGCCTCGCTGTCTGCTGGCCTTGTGTTCCTCCCAGGCCCCGGTGCCCTTTTTCCTGGGGTTCTGTCCCCCGATAATACCCCCACACTCTGCCTCTGGGTTTCCCCTCCTTGGGGAACCACCAACCCTCTACTCCCCACCTTGCCTCAGTTACTGGGCTACTGCCAGTCATCATCAAGCCCCCGCACTCTGGGGCAGACGTCAGTGTAAAAGGCAGACATCATAAGCAAGGGGTTTTTGGACCAGGTGCCTTTACCTACTCCCTAGTACCCTCCTTAGGCCTCTCTTCAGGCCTGCAGCCTGGGGAGTTGCTAGGCTGGAGCTCCCCAGCTCCCTTGCCTATTCCCCCAGTACTGTTCCACCTCAGGGACCCTGTCACACAGGCAGCCAGGCTTTGCTCTCTCCCAGCCTGGGGAAAGACTGCCTCACTCCTGTTTCTCAGCCCTTTTATCAGGGCCAGCTGTGGCCTGACTGGGCCGGCCACAGCTGGGGCTGCTATGCTACTCAGCCTAGGTTTTACTGCTTTCCCCAGCTGCAGCCTTCTCCAGGGCTGCTTTTAACCCCTTCGGGGCCAGAGTGGGGTGACTGCACACTAATAAACTGTGATCAAGTCACACACCTTAACCTTCTCTTGTTAAGATTATGTTAGAAGAACAGGAGGTCCCAGAGGCAGATTGAGGAAACGGGCTTCTTTCTTGCGGTACTTGTTGCCCTCGACCAAATTGTCGAGAAAGCACTGAATTAATCACCTCACACTCTTTTATCTAAGTTAGTATGTAAATACTCACATTTACTACACCACCCCCAAAACCCTTGCTGAGTAATAAGAATGCCTATGCAATGAATATTAATAGCTATAAGCTGAATATGATTATACCCACCTGTTTACAGCATTAAGCATATCAGACAGACATTTTTACCTTGAAGATACATTTCTTTGCAGTAATTGTAGCCACAAGTTCCCCTAATCAGCAGTTCTCAGGGAAGGGGCCATGACCCCGAGCTCATTTAAGTAGCTGGGAAAGGAAGGGAGGGGGAGATAACACTTCTTTACACAAAGGGTACCCTTTAGGCAACTATATTCCTTATGCAGCTACAACACTTATGTATCCCCAACAAGCTGAAGGGGAGGGCGAGCGATGACAATTTTCTATCAAGAGAAGAAACAGTGCCTGTCTGTGACTCTACTTCCTACTACCATGCTAGCGGCTATCCAGGCCTTTACTTAGCCCTTACACATGCCAACAGGTTGAGGTCCTTGAGTCTATTTGTTTATCACCATAAGGTATGTTTCCCCAATTTTTTAATTATTCTTGTGGCTCTCCTATGAATCCTTCCAATTTATCAACATCCTTCTTGAATTGTGGACACCAGAACTGGACACAGAATTCCAGTAAAAGTTGCACCAGTGTCAAATTCTGAAGTAATATAACCTTTTAAAATCAAGATTTGATTTTTTTCTAAAAGCTCTGCTCTAGGAATTATTTGGGGGCAGTTGTCTGGCCTGTGTTATACCTGAGGTCAGATGAGATGATCACAGTGGTCCATTCTGGGATGGAATCTATGAATCTTTCTACTCCTACTTGACGTTTCCCTGTTTATACATCCAAAGATCGCATTAGCCTTTTTGACCCAATGTTGCACTGAGAGCTTATGTTCAACTGATTATACTTCATGACTGCTTTGTGATAATCAAGCCTACACATTTATCCTAACTGTGAGTTTAGCTGTAAAAAGGATGTTAAAGTTACTAAAATGTCACAATTTATAATAGAAAATACTAAGAAGAAAAAGGACAATAACAATAAGTTAGTCTAAACAAAAAGGCTGCACTAATATAATTCAAAACCCATGTTGAAATCATGCTTAGTAAAAACAGAAAATGTGGAACTGGAAGTTAGTGTACCAAAATTGGTGTATCAAAAACTAAGCCTAAACAGTAGACAAACTAATACGGGGGGTGAATTATTCAACCCATAACTCTCTTTTTGGGTCCTTAAAGAAAGAGACTTGAGGTGGGAAAGAAAATACATATTGAAAAATAGAAGGAAGCTACAGGATCAGGGTCACCATCACAGCTTCTACCCCCACCATGTCCTAGGACTCCAGATTCTTCTCTCTCCTAACATTGAGGGAAATTCTGGCCAACACAGGCTAGAAAGGGGGACCCAGATGACATTACCAGATCCACCTCAATCCCAAAGACCACCTGAAATGAAACAGGATCAGCCTTTAACAACATCAGCAGCAGCTCCAGCTGTACCAGCTAATTTCTCTTTGCTCCAAATGGACAGTTGTTACCGTCTTTAACACCATCTAAGAGACCGTCAAACAAGATTTTTTTTTCTAAAACTTTAACCAGTCAAACAGAAAGGTACAAAAAGTGTTGTTAAAATAAAAGCTTTACTTAATACTTTGCATTTCAAAGGCTTTAGTTGTTTTCCCTTATTTTCTGTATCTTTAATATAAAGATAAAAGGATGTTTAATAGTATGTTTGCCATGAGACTGAACAGGCTAAGGTCTCGCTGTACCAAATCTGGACTTTGTTTAATACAGTAACTCCTCACTTAACATTGTAGTTATGTTCCTGAAAAATGCAACTTTAAGTGAAACGATGTTAAGTGAATCCAATTTCCCCATAAGAATTAATGTAAATGGAGGGGTTAGGTTCCAGGGATTTTTTTTTTTTGCCAGACAAAAGGCATTATATATCTTCTCCCTCTTTACTTCGCACACCGTGTTCTCTCTCCTCCCCCATTCCGCCCTTGCCTTCTGAACACCACAAGCCAGCTGACTGCCGTGGGGAGGAGGCAAGGGAGGGAGGCGCGCCGAGTCCTCGCTCTGCCCCCTTCCTTTCCCTGCCTTCTGAACACCGCAAATCCGTTGACTGCCCCAGGCACGAGGCGAGGGGAAGAAAGGGCAGGGAGCCTCCATGCCAAGCCCTCGCTCCTCCCCACTCCCTCCTGAACGCTGCAAGCCAGCTCATTGCCCCAGGCAGCAGGCAGGGGGAGAAGGGGGAAGGCACTGATCAGCAGGGTCTGCTGGCGGGCAGGAGGTGCAGTGGGGAATGCTATGGAGAAAGCAGGCAGCCAAAAAAACGTACTAGTGGAGCATTGCACAACTTTAAATGAGCATGTTCCCTAATTGATGAGCAATGTAACAATGAAACAATGTTAACCAGGACGACTTTAAGTGAGGAGTTACTGTACTAGACAGTGAGTTATGTTGACACATTTAGCCCATTTATTCCATCTTAGTTAATACAACACCCCCAAGTCCTTTTCAAAGTCACTGTTTCCCAAGACAGAGCCACTTGTGGGTAAGTATGTCCTATTTTCTTGGGCTCAGATCCTTAAAGATACTTTGGCAGCTCCTCCTAAACTGGGAGGAGTGGTAGATACACTGGAGAGTAAGGACAGGCTACAGAGGGACCTAGACAAATTAGAGGATTGGGCCAAAAGAAATCTGATGAGGTTCAACAAGGACAAGTGCAGAGTCCTGCACTTAGAACGGAAGAATCCCATGCACTGCTACAGACTACGGACTGAATGGCTAGGCAGCAGTTCTGCAGAAAAGGACCAAGAGGTTACAGTGGACGAGAAGGCTAATGGCATTTTGAGCTATATAAGTAGGGGCATTACCAGCAGATCGAGGGACATGATCATTCCCCTCTATTCACCATTGGTGAAGCCTCATCTGGAGTACTGTGTTCAGTTTTGGGGCCTGCACTACAAGAAAGCTGTGGAAAAACTGGAAATAGTCCAGAGGAGAGCAACAAAAATGATTAGCGGGTTGGAGCACATGACTTATGAGGAGAGCCTGAGGGAACTAGGATTGTTTAGTTTACAGAAGAGAAGACTGAGGTGGGATTTGATAGCTGCTTTCAACTACCTGAAAGGGGGTTCCAAAGAGGATGCATCTAGACTGTTCTCAGTGGTACCAGATGACAGAACAAGGAGTAATGGTGTCAAGTTGCAGTGGGGGAGGATTAGGTTGGATATGAGTAAAAACTTTTTCACTAGGAGGGTGGTGAAGCACTGGAATGGGTTTCCTAGGGAGGTGGTGGTATTTCCTTCCTTCGAGGTTTTTAAGATCAGGATTGACAAAGCCCTGACTGGGATGATTTAGTTGGGGATTAGTCCTGCTTTGAGCAGGGGATTGGACTAGATACCTCCTGATGTCCCTTCCAACCCTGATATTCTACGATGTGTGAGAGAAATTTACATCTTGGCAAAAAGACTTGCTGTTGCCTGAACAGCAGCTGGAAATAATATAGAAAGAAGAGAAATGCTATAAGAAAAGAAAGGAGGACACAAATCATCTTTTTCCCCTCATCTCTACTCATGGGTTCAACAACTCTTGAAAGACAAAGGAAGCACTGTTTAACTGGGGGAGGGGTCCTGGCTCTAGGGATCCAGCCAGACTGCTATAAGTATGTGGCAAGATAAATGTTTTTGCTTTAAATTTATTTAGCTTATTAAGCTAGGTATTAGTTGTGGTTTAACCTTTTATTTCTATGTAACCAATTCTGACTTTTATACCTCAATTACTTGTAATCACCTAAAAACTATTTTTCTGTAGTTAATAAACTTGTTTTACCTAAACCAGTGTATGTTTGAAGTGTTCGTGAAATATCATTTGAAATAGGATTTGTGCATATCATTTTCTATTATTAATTAAATGATGGACTTTCTATGAGCTTACATTGTCCAAAAGGAGAGAGCTGGGCAGTACTAGATGCACATTTCTGGGGACAAGTCTGGGACCAGGAATTTGCATGTGTCACTCTGTAGTATAATTCATGGGTGGCTCAGCTGAGAATAATTTACATGCTAGAGGCTGCATGTGAACAGGTCAGGAGTGGTAGCTGTCACAGAGAAGTCATGTAAAGGCACCTCAAGTTGGAGAATTAAGGGGATACAGCTGTTCAGCACTCCACATTGACATTACTCAGAGGATACAGTCCTACAAGTCTTGGCTTCTGATTTCTATTCATTACTCTCAACTTCCCCTTTCTTCTACTTGTTATATTTTATTTAAATTTTTAATAGTTTTTGATTTTTCCTCTAAGCCAGGTTGGCCTTAGAACTAGTGTACCTGACTTTTGGAGCAACTAGTTAAATTATCTTAAATAATCCCCACTTAATCATTCACATTTTTTATTAAATTCTGTCTCTAAACTGATTTGGCTCATAACAACTTCTAGCTTTGTGAAACTAGACCTTTATAAGCACCAAGTATATGTATTACTAGTTTGGACTTTGTTCTGTTTGCACATAATTTATTAGAATTCTATGAAAGAGTCAACAAGCATGTGGACAATGGTGATGCAGTTAATATAAACTTCCAGAAAGCCTTTGACAAGGCTCCCTCAAAGTCTCTTATGCAAACCAAGTAGTCCTGGGGTAAGAGGACTCTCTCATGGAGCAGTAACTGTTAAAAGATAGAAATAAAGGGTAAGACTAAATGGTTAGTTTTCACAAAAGGAAAGAGGTAAACGGTGGGGATCTTACTGGGGCCAGTACATATTCATAAGTGATCTGGAAAAAGGGGTGAACAATAAGGTGGCAACATTTGCGTCTGATATAAAATTACTCAAGACAGGCAAATGCACAACTGACCGCAAAGAGTTACAAAGTGATCTCACTTCATTGGGTGACAAAATGGCAGATGCAATTCAATGTTGATAAATGTAAAGTAATGCACATTGGAAAATAATCCCAGCTATATATACAAAATGATGAGTGATATCAGCTAATTTAGACTCAAGAAAGATCTTGGATTCATTGAGTATAATTCTCAGAAAACATCTGCCTAATGTGCAGCAGCAGCCAGAAAAGCTAACAAGGTTAGGAACCTTGAAGAAAAGAAAAGACAGAAAATATTATAATCGCCATAATATGAATCCATGTTCACCAACACCTTGAACACTGTGTGCAGTTCTGGTTGTCCCATCTCAAAAAAAACCTATTAGAATTGGGAAAGGTATAGAGAAGTGCAACAAAAATGATTAAGGATATGGAACAGCTTCCATATGGAAGAGAGATTAAAAAGACTGGGACTTTTCAGCTCGGAAAAGAAATGACTAATGGGGGGATATGATAATGGTCTATAAAATCATGAATGGTGTGGAAAAAGTGAATAAGGACATGTAATTTACTCCTTCACGTAACTGAAGAACCAATGAATTTATTACCCAATTACCCAATGAAATTAATAAACAGCAGGTTTAAAACAACCAGAATGAAGCACTACTTCACACAATGCCAGTCAACCTGTGGAACTCTTTGCTATGAGAAGTTGAAGGTCGAGATTATAAACAGGTTTCAAAAAAGAATTAGATAAATTTATGGAGAACAGGTCCATCAATGGCTATAAGCTAGGATGGTCATGGACGCAACACTATGCTCTGGGTCCCTAAAGGTCTGATTGCCAGAAACTGGAAGTGAAGGAAGGAGGATGGATCACTCAATAATTGCCCTGCTCATTCCCTCTGAAGCACGTGACACTGAGCACTGTCAGAAGACAGGATACTGAGCTATATGGACCATTGGTCTGCTGCCGCATGGCTTTTCTTATGTTCTAATATCCTAGACAGAGTACTACCCACTAAATTGTCTCAGGATTCAGGTAGATGGTTAGATGATATTGGGGGTACGCTAGCAGGTACTGAACTGCCTCAAAATTGCACACATCACTTACATTAGCAAAACGAGCCCCACTGTCACCCCAATCACTAATCAAAGACAGGTTGTGCACAGCACACAAGGATAGTGCTCAAACTCTTGGTCCACAGACAACTCCAGATTTGCACAATTAACCCTACCCCACCCTCTATTAGAGTGTACTGCTCAATGGCACCTCCTTCTGGCTGTTAGGGACTTAGCTCTGCCAGCCAACTTGCTTTTCCATTGGTTGCACTCTGTTTCTCTCCCTCTCTCACTCCAGCATTCTCTTTAAGACTCAGCCCTCCGGCCAAGTCACTAAGTGGTTTCCTCTTCCATGGTAGAGTCCTTCCAAGTCTTTCTGCCCAAGTGACATCAGGCAGTCCTCATACCCTCTGCCATGACCCTGTTATTCCTGCAGTGACCCAGGCTACTTTCTAGTTCACTACCCAAGCAGTACCACTCTGCAGTGGTTGGTAAGCAAACCCAAACCTGCCATCTATTCTGTGTTCCAGTCCAAGGTGCCTGACCAATCAGTCAGGGTCTCAAGATTTTCTAACCTTACTGCTCTTGCCCTTGCAGAACTTCCTACCTTGCTTCCACTTGTTCTAGTCAGATTCCTCTCCCCTTTGACCCCTGAGGGCTTGGGGAATTCCCATCTCTTCTTACATCTCCCTTCCCTTAGGAAGAATGGCTGCTACTCCACAGCCATTTCACTGTGGCTTTATGTAAGCCCTGCCTGTTCCCTCACAGGCAAGCTTGCTTCCAATTAGTGGCCACTTCCTAGCCTGAATCTCCCCCATTTGCTGCTTAATTGCCTGATAGGGTCCACCTGGCCTAATTCAGCTCCCATACAGCTAGTGTGGGGAGCACGCCCCACCACACATACTAATTTTAAGATTCTTTACCAATGAAGCTGGGTTTTAAAAAAAGTTGAATATTAAAATCAGCTCTTTTTTTCGACTGGCTATATCTGAGGACCTTCTTGACTGACTGAAGTCAAAATTGTACCACTGACTGTATGCCTGGCTCTGATGAGGCTGTGACAGGTAATTCCCCACTTTGGGGTACCACCTGCCACACACACACACACACGTGGGGACATACTCAGCTGCAGAAAGATAGACACGGAAATTAGCTCTGCATGGGAAGACCTAGGTAGGGAATTGCCCAGCACATAAGTGCACTCACCCTGTGGAGTGTAAACCCAAAATTATCTTGCATTGCACAGAAAACTAATTGAAATTTGCCACCTACCTCAGTGTGGAGGAAGATATGCACAGCTTCCCCACCTCCTCACCAAGTTATGAATTTTACAATGTAGGTTTAGAGAAAAATATAAAAGGTAGATTTTAAGTGATAATAAGGGATAGCAAACAGATTAAAGCAGATTACCCAGCAAATAAAATCTTATCTTTAAAAAAGGGAAGAAGGAGAATCCAGGGAACTACAGTCCTCACTTCAATTCCTGGAAAAATCATGGAGCAGGTTCTCAAGGAATCCATTTTGAAGCACTTGGAGAAGAGGAAGGTGATCAGGAACAGTTAACATGGATTCACCAAGGGCAAGTCATGCCTGACCAACCTGATTGCCTTCTATGATGAAATAACTGGTAGTGGACGTGATATATCTTGACTTTAGCAAAGCTTTTGATAAGGTCTCCCACAGTATTCTTTCCATGAAGTTAAAGTAGTATGGATTGGATGAACGGACTATAAGGTGGAGAGAAAGCTGGCTAGATCGACAGGATCAACGGATAGTGATCAACAGATCAATGTCTAGTTGACAGCCAGTATCAAGCGGAGTGCCCCAGGGGTAGGTCCTGGGGCTGGTTTTGTTCAATATCTTCATTAACGATCTGGATGATGGGATGGATTGCACCCTCAGCAAGTTCGTGGATGACACTAAATTGGTGGGAGAGGTAGATATGTTGGAAGATAGGGATAGGGTCCAGAGTGACCTAGAAAATTGGAGGATTGGGCCAAAAAAAATCTGATGAGGTTCAACATGGATAAGTGCAGAGTTCTGCACTTAAGATGGAAGAATCTCGTCCACTGCTACAGGCTGGGGACTGACTGGCTAAGCAGCAGTCCTGCAGAAAAGGACCTGGTGATTACAGTGGATGAGAAGCTGAATTGGAGTTAACATTGTGCCCTTGTTGCCAAGGAGGCTAATGGCATAATGGTCTGCATTAGTAGAAGCATTGCCAGCAGATGGAGGGAAGTGATTATTTCACTCTATTTGGCACTGGTGAGACCACACCTGGAGTATTGCATCCAATTTTTGGCCCCACACTACAGAAAGGATGTGGACAAATAGGAGAGAGTCCAGCGGAGGGCAATTAAAATTTTGTGGGCTGGGTCACATGGCTTACAAGGACAGGCTGAGGGAACTGGGCTTATTTAGTCTGCAGAAGAGAAAAGTGAGGGGTATTTGATAGTAACCTTCAACTACCTGAAGGAGGATTCCAAAGAGGATGGAGCCAGACTGTTCTCAGTGGTGGCAGATGACAGAACAAGAAGCAGTGAGGGAGATCTTGGTTGGATATTGGGAAACACTTTCACTAGGAGGGTGGTGAAGTACTGAAATGGGTTATCTAGGGAGATGGTGGAATCTCTGTTCTTAGGGGTTTTTAAGGCCTGGCTTGACAAAGCCCTGGCTGGGATGATTTAGTTGGAGTTGGTCCTGCTTTGAGCAGCGGGTTGAACTAGATGACCTCCTGATGTCTCTTCCAACCGTAATCTATTATTCAATGATAAAACAAAAAACACAATGTAAGCTTAAGACACAAAAGAAACTGGTTAAAAGTAGTAATTTTTTTACCCTAAATGTTGTTTTAGGCATTTCTTTCACAGGCCTTCTCCAGCCTGGGCTCAGGTCTTTCCCCCTGCTTTTTGTCCTTGTTTCTTAGGGTATGTCTACACTTGCAGAGTTTTTGTGCTGTAAATTTCACCTGTGATAGGAAACCTGTGAAAGAAAAGCCCTGGTTTGTGGACTCACTTAATTCTTCAGGCGTCAGAGAGTGTTTACACTAGCACACTTCCATCGCGGATGAGAGCAGCGCTGTAGGGCAGCTATCCCACAGTGCAGCTCTCTCGATAGGTCTTGTGGGAAGGGGTGGGGGAGCCTGAGCTGAAGGCATTCTGGGTCCCTGCTCAGTGCCCTGAGATGTACTGCTTCATGTCCCAGCAGCCTCATTGCTTCCTTGTTTCTTTCATGGAATTTTTTTTGAACTCCCTGCTGTCTGGCTGCTTTGCCTGCTACATCTACAAGCAAAGGGAAAGGGAGTCTCAAACTTCCCAGGGCTCACTGAGGGAGGGGCGGATGTCTGTTTACCTGGTGTCAGAGCAGCGGAGATGCTGGCCAGAGTGTCACTTTTAGAACTGTGGGATATCCTCTGGAGGCCCAGAGGTGTTTACACAGTGTGACAAAGTTCATCCTCTGCCTTGGTGGGTCTTGGGCTTTTTGGAGGATTTGCTCGTCTCAGAGATTCACAGCAGCCCTCGGTTTGGCTGCTTTTGCTGTTCATTCAGCTAACCTCATCCCTGGCCAGCATGGGGAAAAGGAAGGAGAACAATCCCTGCAGTCTCTGCTGATCCACCTAGTGGATTGGAGGGGGTGAGGGGAGAACAGGCCAGGGACCTTCCCCTCTGGTGGGATCCACAGTCCAAGTTAACTCTTCTTATACCCAATAGGGGGGAGGGGAATGGGGGGAACCCAGGCCCGCCCTCTACTCCGGGTTCCAGCCCAGGGCCCTATGGATCACAGCTGTCTACAGTGTTTTGTGTAACATCTGTGTGACATCTACAACTCCCTGGGCTACTTCCCCATGGCCTCCTCCCAACATCTTCTTTATCTTCACCTTCCTCCTGATGCCAGGTAGTGTTTGTACTCCTCTGTCCTCCAGCAGCACGCCCTTTCACTCTCAGCTCCTTGTGCGCCCCTCACTGACTGAAGTGAGGTCCTTTTTAAACCAGGTACCTAGATGAGCCTGCCTGTCTTAACTGATTGCAGCAGCTTCTTATTCTTAATTGGATCCAGGTTCCTAATTAGCCTGCCTGCCCTAATTAGTTCCATCAAGTTCTTGATTACCAAGTTCCCCTATTACCTTACCCAGGGAAAACGGATTTGTTTAATCTGGGACTAATAGATCTGTCTTTTATCACTCTCCTGTAGTGAGCGCTGTCCGGGGTTCTCTGCTCAGTGTCCCTTTCTGGTTCCTTGGTTTTGGCCCTGTGACCCCCACACCTGTTCCATTTTTTGCATTTGTTGTCTCCCAAACTCAGCTGGGTTCTGGGTGTAGTAGCCCCTCCCCAGGCTGGGGGAGGGGCTTTCAGCAGCAGGCGAGCTAGTGATCACCCACGTCCTGGTTCCCAAAAGGACTACGCTCCTGTAGTCATCTGGCCCGACCCTGTCACATACCCCCACCCCTGCTAAACATCACAGCGTTAGGCAACTTGGGACATCAGGCAGTTTACTCATGACAAGCCATCTACATTGCCACGGTGGCTTCCAGCCCAGTGTTGTATGGTGAACTGAAAAGGTTGTAGGGACAGGAACCATCTGGTCACCCTTGTGTTCTTCTCTTTATTTCGCTGCATCAACTGGAGAAGTGCACGGTCAGTCACAAGGGTAAACAGTCATCCCAGACGGTAATAACGTATTGTTTCCATGGCCCATTTCACAGCAAAGCACTCTCTCTCAACCACGGCATACTTCTGCTCTCTCCAGAGGAGCTTCCTGCTGAGGTAGAGGATCAGGTGTTCTTTGTCTCCTACCATCTGTGACAGGACAGCTCCCAATCCTACTTCAGATGCATCTGTCTGTAAAATGAATTCCTTGTTGAAGTCTGGGGCTATAACATGGGATTACTATAGAGGGCTGTCTGTAGTTCCATGAATGCTTTCTTTGTGGCATCTGTCCACTTCACCATCTCTGGATCCCGGGCCTTTATCAGGTCAGTCAGGGGACTTGCTCTGGTGGTGAAATGGGGAATAAATCACTGGTAGTACTTCACCACCCCCAAAAATGCCCAGACTTGCTTTTTTCTGATTCGAATGGGGCCAATTTTAGATAGCCTCCAGTTTGTTTAGTTTGGGCTTGACCATGCCCCTTCCTACAATGTAGCCAAGATATTTAGCCTCGGCTAGCCCTATAGCACTCTTGGCTGCGTGGGCTGTGAGGACGGCCCGTCTTAGCATGTCCAGTACTACTTCCACCTGTTCCAAGTGGGTCTCCCAGTCGGGGGTGTGAATAATCACATCATCCAGGTACGCAGCTGCATAATTGGCTTGAGGCCATGGGAGCTTGTCCATAAGATGCTGGAAGGTGGCAGGTGCCCCATGCAGTCCAAAAGGAAGAACAGTATATTCAAATAGACCCTTGGGTGTAGAGAATGCAGTCTTTTCTTTCGCATCTTTGGCAAGGGGAATCTACCAGTATCCCTCTGTTAAATCAAGGGTGGTCAAAAATCGGGAATTGCCCAGGTGGTCAACTAATTCATCTATATGGGGTATGGGGTATGCATCAAATTTGGATATCTTGTTCAGCCAGCGAAAGTCATTACAAAACCTAGTGGTGCCATCGGGTTTGGGCACCAATACAACTGGGCTCGACCATTGACTATGGGACTCTTCAATGACTCCCTGCTCCAACAACCTTTTCACCTCAGCCTTGATTTCCTCCCTTTTTGCCTCTGGGACCCGGTAAGCCTTAAAGTTGCCTTTGCCCCAGGATCTGTGATAATGTGGTGATATACAGTGAAACCCCGCTATAACGCGCCCTGCAATAACGTGAATTCGGTTATAACACAGGGTGCGTCTGGCTCCCGGCGGGCACGGGGCAAGTCTGGCGGCGTGCGGGGATCCGTGCCCCGGAGGCTGCAGTGCAAGTCTAGAGGTGCGCTGGGATCCATGCTCTGGTGGCTGCAGCGGGTGTGGGGCAAGTCTGGGATCCCTTCAGCCCCGTGCAAGTCTGGTGGGTGCAGGGATCCATGCCCCGGAGGCTGCAGCGCAAGTCTGGCGGCGCGCGGGAATCCATGCCCCGGCAGCTGCAGCGGGTGCGGGGCAAGTCTGGTGGGCATGGGGCATTTGGGATCTCTTCAGCCCTGGCGCGCCCACGGGGTTCTTGACTCTGTCCCAGGCAGGCGCGGGGATCCATGCCCTCGTGGCTGCAGCAGGAGTGACTCTCCCTCAAGCCCCAGTGTGCCCCTGGGCTTCTCGCCCTCCTGCTCCAGCAAACCCCTAGCTTCTGAATACAATGGAATCCCGCTATAACGCGACCTCGCATTTAGCGCGATGGGATTTCTTGGATCCCATCTGTCGCGTTATAGCGGGGTTCCACTGTACTTCAGTGGTCTGGCCTAGTTTGGTTGAAAACACGTCCTGGTACTGGTTGACCATCTCAGTTACACCTTTCTTCTGGTTTGGTGTCAGATCAGGGGATATCCTGATCTGCTCATGTAGGTTATTTCCCTGGATCGGGGCCACTTGGGCCACCACACATGCCTCTCGCTGACGCCAAAGTTTCAAGAGGTTAATGTGATAAATCTGTTCTTGTTTCTGGCCCCTGGCTGCGGCACCTTGTAGGTTACTTCCCCCATGGGTTCAACCACCTCATAGGGCCCCTGCCATTGGGCCAAAAGCTTGCATTCTGCCATAGGTACCAACACCATCACCCAATCCCCTGGCTGGAACTGTCAGACTTTTGCCTGGTGATTGTAATGGGTTTGCTGGGCCTCCTGTGCCTTTTCCAAATTTTCATTTTTTCATTATGCCCTCCACCCCTCTCAGGGTATGGGCCGCCAACAATAGATTGCCAGAGGATTCTGTCCTGGGCCATTCTTTCAAGTTGACTCCAGTTGTATCCCATCTTCGTGATGTCTGCCTCAAGGTCACGTCGCCAGGTGTTTCTTGGACGGCCTTTCTTCCGCTTGCCTTGGGGGTTCCACCTCAGAGCCTGTCTGGTGATGTTAGTTGGTGATTTCCACAGGGTATGTCCTATCCAGCTCCATCTTCTCTTCCGGATTTACAAATGGTGGTTCTCCTGGTTGAGAGAAGGGTAGTCGGCCTAGTGGCTTCCTTGTGGCTTTCACCACCTAGCATCCTTCATCTTCCAGGAAGTTGGTCTCTGAATTATGTATTGCTTGCGTTTCTGTAGCAGGTAAATTTTTACGGGGTGGGGTTGCTAGCCCCACGCCCAACCTTCCTCCTTTTTCATCCGGGCTTGGGACCGGCATTGGCGGAGTTGCCTGCATTGGCAGAGTTGCCTTTTCCAAATGTTCCCGTACAATAGGGGTGACCGGGCTATCCAGTCTCGCATCTGCAATACATGTTCAATTACATTTCTCCCCTCATTGGGCTCCTCTTCCCAGATCTCTTTGGCGATATCTAGTATGCAATGGGGGGTGGCGCCCATATAATAACTCAAAGGGAGAAAACCCAGTTGAGGCCTGAGGTTACTCCCGGACGGCGAACATAAGGTAAGGTAATAAGGTGTCCCAATCCTTCCCGTCCCGACTTACCACCTTCCTTATCATAGCCTGAGGGCTCGATTAAACCTTTCTACCAGCCCATCGGTCTGTGGATGATAGATTGAAGTTCTCAGGATATGTATATGGAGCAGAGTACAGAGGTCCTTCATTAGCTTCAACATAAATGGGGTTCTGTGGTCTGTTAATATCTCCTTTAGTAGCCTCACTCAGGCAAAGATCCCCACCAGCTCTTTGGCTATCATTTTAGAGGCCGTGTTCCACAGGGGGACGGCTTCTGGGTAGCGAGTAGCATAGTCCAAAACCACAAGTATACATTGGTGGCCCCGAGCCATCTTCACCAGGGTTCCTATAGGTCCACGGCTATTCACTCGAAGGGGACCTCTATGATGGGGAGGGGTACTAAGGGTACCCTCAAGTGGGGATGAGGACTGTGCAGCTGACACTCTGGGCAGGATGCACAGTATCTCTGCATTTCTTCATGTACCCCGGGCCAGAAGAACCATTGTAGAACCTGTGCCAAGATCTTCTCTATCCCCAAATGTCCCCCCAAAAAGATGACTATGGGCAAGACTTAATACAGCATTCTGGTGTTTTTGAGGTACTAGGATCTGCTGTATCTTCTGCCCCTGTACTGGTGCAACCCAGTACAAGAGATCCTTCTTCATTATGAAGTAGGGTCCTGGTCCCTGGGTTTCCCTTCCACGGGGACCCCATCTATTTTGTCTCTTCCTTCCTAATGATGTCGTACTTTGGGTCTTCAGCCTGGTCCCATCCAAAATTTCCTCTCCTGGGACTAATCTGCCCGAGATCTAGGGGGCCAGTCTCTGTTGCCTCTATTGGTTCAGAGACATTAGGGTGGGGATCAGACTCGGGTAGTTCTCCCTCCTGGGCAGCCTCCTTTTCAGCTGCTTGGGTCCACTTACCTATGGGAGCGACCCTCTGGCTTTGGGTCAGTATTCGGGTTCCCAAGGCCTTAGTGGCCTTTTTTCCCTTTCTGTCTTTCTATCCTGCCTGGAGTGGAGAACAAATCTGGGGATATTTCAGAGAAGATTCGGGGTTGACAGTCTACTGTGGATGCCTCACTAACTTCAGGGTTTCCCCCTTTCTCCAATCCCCCTACTGGGAGTAAGTCTCCAAACCCTGGAAAGTCCCTCCCTATGAGCACCAGGTATGGGAGTTTAGGGACTACTCCTGCTGCTACCTCAGTAGTGTTCCCCCTGGATTTCAATTTTTACTGGGATGGTGGGGGAATAACTAACTGTCCCATGGATGCATGTCACCCTTGTGTGCTTTGTCTGCAGCAGCTGACTACGCTTCACAAGCTTCCCTGAGATAAGTGTGATAGCACTCTCCGAATCAAACCGTGCCATGGTCTGTACCCCATTTAGTTTTACTGGTCTGGTGTATATATGTGGGGTTAATGCAACCCCGACCAGGTGAACTAGGGAGCATGAGTCTGCCCAGTTTCCCAGATTACACTGCATAGGCTCCTCGGCATTGGGACACTGTGCAGCTACGTGTCCCCATTCCCTGAAGGCATAACGTCTGTATGGGGCCCTAGGCATTCCCCACTCTCTCAATCTGGGCAGTCGAACTTCTGAGTTTCACTGCTAAAAGTCACTAACAAGTGTAGACGCCCCCACAGTTTTAGCGCAGAAAAGGGACATTTTGCATTTTAAATGGCAAGTGTAGACATAGTCATCCTGTGTGGGGATTCAGTGAAGAATGAACTCCGATTAACTCACCTCCTTGCCTTAAATAGAATTTACATATGGTGGGAATCCCTTGTGTCCCTGATTGATCCCCACCCACTGATACTGGAAAAATACTAGTAGTCCAAGATAAAGTCCAGTACCAGGTGACATGATCACATGGCCCTGTAGTGCCAAAGCAGCCATGAATCAAAAGTTGTTTGCAGCATCCCAGGAAGGTGGGAGATTTGCATCTTTAGAGTCCTACTGTTCCCCCTAATAGCCCATCCAGGCTGATTGCGTTTCGTCTGGTCGGAGTTCCCCAGGTGTAAAGACAGTTGTAACAGATACACAGATAATATTTCAGATACACAGATAATTTCAGATACAAAAATGATATATGCATACAAATAGGATAATCATAGTTAAGTACATCATAATCTTTCTAAGGATATCTCAATGATCCATCTTGCGTAAAACATATCTTAGTTATAGCCATGTTCAGATCATAACAATATCACTATGAAGAATATGGGGCATAGTGTCACAGAGGCACAGCAGTTTTCCAAATAATTTGAACATGTGTCTGGGTTTTAGAGCACTTAGAAATATCAGTTATAAGAACAGCCACGCAGGGTCAGAAGAGCAGTCGATCTAACCCAGTATCGTGTCTTCCAACAATGGCCAATGCCAGAGACTTCAGAGTGAATGACCCAAATAGGTCACTTCTCAAGTGAGCGATAGGCACCGACTCCATGGGTCTGTACCCACCGGCAGCCAAGCTCCCTGCCCCCCCAACTCACCTCCACCTCCGCCCCTGAGCATGCTGCATCCCCGCTTCTCCTCCCAGCGCTTGCCGCTGCAAAACAGCGTGGTGTAACAAGCTGTGGGAGGGAGGGAGAGGAGTGGGAACGCGGTACACTCAGGGGAGGAGGCGGAGAAGAGGCAGGGCTGGGCCAGGGATTTGGGGAAGGAGTCCAATAGGGGCAGGGACGGGGTGGAGTTGGGGCTTGGACTTTGGGGAAGCAGTTGGAATGGGGGTGGGGCAGAGGTGGAGTTGGAGCGGGAGTGTGGGGGGGTTGAGCACTCACTGGCACCAGGAGTAGTTGGTGCCTATGGAGTGAGCCATCAACTATCATCCACTCCCAGCTTCTGGCAGTTGGAGGCCTAGGACACCCAGAGCATGTGGTTGTATCCCTGACCATCTTGGTTAATAGCTATTGATTGACCAATTCTCCATGACCTTATCCAATTGTTTTTTAACCCCTGTTATACTTTTGGCCTTCGCAACATCCCTTGGCACTGAGTTACACAGATTAACTGTGCACTGTGTGAAGTAATACTTTCGTTTGGATGTTTTAAAGCTGCTGCCTATTAATTTCATTGGGTAACCCTTGGTACTTTGTTACGTGAAGGGATAAATAATACTTCTTTATTCACTTTCTCTACACCATTCATGATTTTACAACCCTCAGTCCCAGAGCACCCATAGGCGCTGACTCCGTGGGTGCTCTGGGACTGGAACACCCATGGAAAAAAAATAGAGAGGTGCGCAGCATCCACTGGCAGCCCTGCAGGCCAGCTCCTCTCTCTCCCCCACAGCCCTCCCACCCCCCGCAGCACCTTCTGCCCTCCGGTGATCACCCAGAAGAGGCAGGGAGGAAGAAGGAAGAACTGGGCAGGAAGGGGCATGGTGGGGCAGGGGTGGGAAGAGGCGGGGCAGGGGCTTGGTAGAAAGGGCGGAGCTGGGTGTGGGGCCTGGAGTGGAGTGAGGGGGGGTAAAACACCCCCTGGGAACTCAGGGCCTCTATGTCTCTCTTACCTCCTCCTACTCATCTGTTTTCCAAGATGAAAGGCCCAGTCTTTTTAATCTCTCCTCACATGGAAGCTGTTTCATACCCTTATTTATTTTTGTTGCCCTTCTCTGCACCTTTTCCAATTCGAATATATATTTTTTGAGATGGGATGACCAGAACTGCACACAGTATTCAAGGTGTGGACATACAATAGATATATATAGTGGCATTTATATTTTTTGTACTATCAACATAGTTCTATGATTCTAGGAATCCCTTTTCTAATAGTTCCTAACATTCTGTTTGCTGTTTTGACTGCTTCTGCACTTTGAGCAAATGTTTTCAGGGAACTATCCCCAATGACTCCAAGATCTCTTTCTTGAGTGGTAATGGCTAATTTAAACCCCTCATTTTGTATGTATAGTGAGATTGTGTTTTCCACTGTGCATTACTTTGTATTTATAAACACTGAAAAAGTTCTTAATGAAAAAGCTCTGCTTGAAGTGCAAAATTTTGAAAAGAACCCTCTTACCCAACACACATCAGACATTCTCAAAGATCTGCCCAAAGTAGACTTGAACTCAAGTCAATGTGTACAGCTGAGGTTCAATGGCTAAAACATGTACCCTGACTGAAGGTCACAGAACAGCATCACTACAGTGCATGCACAAGTCACTTTCTGTACCTCAACAACCAAGCTGGAACTACTGTGGAAATCTAATTTTAATCCCAAATAACATTGAAATATTGCTTCCCGAAAAGCACAGATTGCTAAACACCGGCTGAGTTGAAATACGCACAGGTGACATCAACTTGGGATAGCTCAATGCAATAGTTTGAGTCCCAGGTGAACACAAAAACGTTATAAGACCAGAAAATGTTTGTTGGGTGAGAATGGCACACGCTTGGGTTTGGGACACTCAGGTTTATTAATTTAAACCTTTGAACCAAAAATATGCCTTGCATTTACAATTACTATTACAGTAAGAAATGACAGACATACAGAAAAAGGAAAGGGCCAGTTACCTTTTACTGGAGCATGGACAGGTCGTAATGGATTTTTTTTTTCTACAAAGCTTTGACTACCTCTTACAATTAACTACATTTTATACACTGTCAAATTACGTATTCATAGACTCATAGTCTTTAAGGTCAGAAGGGACCAGTATGACAATCTAGTCTGACTTCCTGCACAACGCAGTCAACAGAGCCTTACCCACCCCCTCCTGTACTAAACCCCTAACCTATGTATGAGATATTGAAGTCCTCAAATCATGGTTTAAAGACTTCAAGGTGCAGAGAATCCTCCAGCAAGTGATCTGTGCCCATGCTACAGAGGAAGGCAAAAAACCTCCCAGGGGCTCTGCCAATCTCCCCATAGGAAAATTCCTTCTCAACCCCAAATAAGGCGATCAGCTAAACCCTGAGCATGTGGGCAAGACTCATCAGCCAGATACCCAGGACAGAATTCTCTGTAGTAACTCAGATTCTACCCCATTTAACATCCCATCACAGGCCATTGGCATATTTACTGCTAATAGTCAAAGATCAATTAATTGCCAAAAATAGGCTATCATACCATCTCCTCCAGAAACTCATCAAGCTTAGTCTTGAAGCCAGATGGGTCTTTTGCCCCCACTGCTCCCCTTGGAAGGCTGTTCCAGAACTTCACTTCTCTGATGGTTAGAAACCATCTAATTTCCAGTCTAAACTTCCTGATGGCCAGTTTATATCCATTTGTTCTTGTGTCCACATTGGTACTGAGCTTAAATAATTCCTCTCCCTCCATGGTATTTATCCCTCTGATATATTTATAGATAGCAATCATATCTCTCCTTAGCCTTCTTTTGGTTAGGCTAAACAAGCCAAGCTCCTTGAGCCTCCTTTCATAAGACAGGTTTTCCATTCCTCAGATGATCCCAGTAGCCCTTCTTTGTACCTGTTCCAGTTTTAATTCATCCTTCTTAAACATGGGAGAACAGAACTGCACATAGTATTCCAGATGAGGTCTCACCAGTGCCTTGTCTAACGGTACTAATATCTCCTTATCTCTACTGGAAATACCTTACCTGATGTATTCCATGACCGCATTAGCTTTTTTCACGGCCATATCACATTGGCAGCTCATAGTCATCCTATGGTCAACCAATACTCCGAGGTCCTTCTTCTCCTCTGTTACTTCCAATTGATATGTCCCCAATTTATAACTAAAATTCTTGTAATTAATTCCTAAATGTATGACCTTTTCACTATGTATGCACTTTTCACTATTAAATTTCATTCTATTACTATTATTCCAGTTTACAAGGTCATCCAGATCATCCTGTATGATATCCCGGTCCTTCTCTGAATTGGCAATACCTCTCAGCTTTGTGTCATCTGCAAACTTTATTAGCACACTCTCACTTTTTGTGCCGAGGTCAGGAATAAAAAGATTAAATAAAATTGGTCCCAAAACTGATCCCTGAGGAACTCCACTGGTAACCTCCCTTCAGCCTGATAGTTCGCCTTTCAGTATGACCCGCTGTAGTCTCCCCTTTAACCAGTTATCCACTTTTTAATTTTCATATTGATCTCCATCTTTTCCAATTTAACTAATAATTCCCCATGTGGAACGGTATCAGATTCCTTACTGAAATCAAGATAAATTAGATCCATTGCATTTCCTTTGTCTAAAAAATCTGTTACTTTCTCAAAGAAGGAGATCGGGTTGGTTTGGCACAATCTATCTTTTGTAAAACCATGTTGTATTTTGTCTCAATTATCATTGAACTCAATGTCCTTAACTTCTTTCTCCTTCAAAATTTTTTCCAAGGCCTTGCATACTACAGATTTCAAACTAACAGGCCTGTAGTTACCTGGATCACTGTTTTCCCTTTCTTAAAAATAGGAACTATGTTAGCAATTCTCCAGTCATACAATACAACCCCTGAATTTACAGATTCATTAAAAATTCTTGCTACCGGGCTTGAAATTTCATGTGCCAGTTTCTTTAATATTCTTGGATGAAGATTATCTGGGACCCCCGATTTAGTCCCATTAAGCAGTTCGAGTTTGGCTTCTACCTCGGATGTGGTAATATCTACCTCCATATCCTCATTCCCATTTGTCATCCTACTATTATTCCTAAGCTCCTCATTAAAGACTGAGGCAAAGTATTTGTTTAGATATTGGGCCATGCCTAGATTATCCTTAACCTTCACTCCATCCTCAGTGTTTAGCGGTCCCACTTCTTCTTTCATTATTTTCTTCCTATTTATATGGCTATAAAACCTTTTACTAAGGTTTTAATTCCCTTTGCAAGGTTCTTTTTTCAATTACCTTTATCATTAATATTACATATTTTATGCAACTGATAAAATAAGCATGCATAAACTTCAATTGGCATGACTGTTGCTGTCCTTGCTTTTTTCACGTTATGTCTCTTTTCCAATTGGTTTATTACTACTGATTCCTCACTGATTATAAATATTTAACCAGGTCACTTTGACCCTTTTGTCTACATAGTGCCATAGGGACTTTTTGGGGACTTTCCTGTTTTTCTCTACATGCGTTTTCCCTAAATACCGTTTTTGGCAGCACATTTTGTGTTGTCTGTTGTCTTTCAATTTAAGCACAGTGGCCAAAACTTCCCCTTTGTCCTATACCACAGTTACACACAATAACTAAGTCGCTAAGGCAATGTTACACTCCTGTCAAGAAAAATAGGCTGAAGTCAGCACAAATACAATAGTACTGTCCAAATTATGCATCAGACATTACCATTATAACAATTCTCAGTAACTTGATGTCACATGATGTTTAGGTGAGGGCTTTATCTGGGGACTCTCAAGTGCTCAAATGACCCTAAATTTTGCTACATATTGCCCCAATGAGCCACAGCCAATTTTTGGGCTTACAAAGTAAGCACAAGGATTTTAGAGCACTTAGAAAAATCAATTGTTGAACAGTAAGTTAATCTAATTCATATCTAGAGTGGTGCTGTTGCTCCACTATAATCCTTTTTCATACAACACACAATTAGTCTGTGGAATCATTGTGAAAAATGTCACTGACACCAAGAACTTTGTAGGATTTAAGAAGGTATTAGACAAGTATATGAAAAGCAAGAATATCTGGAGTTAGAAAAGTATTACAGAGTCAGTAGCATGGTTGGTAGTGAACCTTTGGGTGGGCTAGAGTTCACTTCATTTCTCATCTCCAGTTTTTTTAACCCCTCCAACTAGCACAGAAAGTAGCTGGAGACCCAGAGTTCAGTCTCTAAGGATTTTCAGCAAGGATTGCACAGGGTCAACCCCCCGCCATTCAAGTCCCAAAAGGAATTAAAGAAATGAATTTAAATTAAATAACTTTATAAAATAGCTATATCATGCTGTAAAAATCAGATTATTATTTGTTTCTTTATCATAAGATTTTATAATCCACAGACATTATCTTCACAGCTATATATAAATAAATAAAAATTAAAATCTGAAAGGTTCAGTCCCTACAGAAATACAGTGAGAAGAAACTGAGAGTTCCCAAAAGCTTAGGTTTTGTTCACCTAAGTGTCAGTTAGAGTCTTTGATCATCAAGATCTATACAGTCTGCTGAGTGTAAAACAACATCTTCCCTCCACTTGCTTGTAGGAATTTCAGTTGGAATCCACGCAGACTTCCTTTGCTGAAATCACTGTTAGCCAGCCAGCTAACAGATTAACCAAGAGGTGGGCAAACTACAGCCTGCAGGCCACATCCGGCCCCTCAGCTCCAGGCCAGGGAAGCTCCTCCCGGCTCCTCCCTACTGTTCCCCCTCCCTTGCAGCCACACCACCGCATGGGCAGTGCTCTGGGCAGCGGGGCTGCGCGCTCCTGCAGGGCATAGCAGCAGCGTGTCTGGCTTGTGCTGGGCTGCACAGCTGCCAGTCCTGCTGCTCTGAGCAGCATGATAAGGGGGCTGGGGACAGGACTGGGGGGTTGGATAAGGGGCAGAGAGTTACAGGGGGAAGTCAAGGGACACGGAGCAGGGGGCGGTTGGATGGATTTGGGGTTCTTGGGGGGCAGTCAAGGGATGGGGAACAGGAGGGGGTGGATAGGGCATCCAGGGTCCCAGGGTGCCTATGAAGGGATGGGGGTGTGGATGGGGTCAGAGCAGTCAGGGGACAAGGAGCAGGGGGGTTGGATTGGGGGTGATCCTGGGGGGGCAGTTAGGGTCAGGGGGTTTGGGGAAGTGGTGGTTAGGGGACAAGGAGCAGGGGGTGGTTAGATGAGTCGGGAATTCTGAAGGGGGCAGTAAGTATGAGAGGGCAGATAGGAGGTGGGGCCAGGCTGTTTGGGGAGGCACAACCTTCCCTACCCAGCCCTCCATACAGTTTTGCAACTCCAATGTGGCCCTCAGGACAAAAACGTTTGCCCACTCCTGAATTAACCAATCACTCAGTTAAGTGTATAGATTTAAAGAAAACCCTATTACAAGAAAATACAAAACTGAGAATAGCAAAATAGAAATGACTCCTTCCCCATTGCTACATTTAAAGACAATAGAAGTAACCTCCTGCAAAATGCTTCAGAGTTAGATACACCAACCTGCTTCCTGCTCCTGGGCTCAGCTTCTCCCAACTCCCACAGAGCATGTGGCCTTCTGCAAAGCAGCTGCCCTGACTGCTTCCCCTCCTGGAGCCTGACTCCAGCAACAGGGAACCTGTTGCAGCAGACCCAAAACTACCACCCCCAATTCCAGAAGTTTCTAGATGTGGCGTGCTTAATCTGCCTAGCAAGAGTGACCCAGACACAGATCACTCCTACCTCCCTGCATGGGTCTCTTAAAGAGATATCTGTTAGGCATATGGATTACAGTAGCACTGTGGTTAGTTGCCCAACACAGCACGCTATAAGATCCTGTTTCCATTTTTTTTTTAAACTTTTCCAACTTTAACAGACTAGGCTGAAATTTTCCATGCCAGCCAGGCGTGTGCATCAAGAGAAGGATTCAAGACAAGGATTTCAGAAAGATGCAGCTAAAATGGTTCATCTGCTTGTGAGAATGAGGTTAGGGACAATGCATTGTTTTGCCCATGTTAAAAAAAGTATCTTACAACCATTTTAGGGAGAAGATCTAGTGCCTCAGTGATCTGGAGCAGGGACTCTACTGCTGTCTGCAAATTATCTATGCAAACCCCTCGGGAGAGGAGCCGGTTCACACAGCGGGTAACAGTCGACTACCAGCCACTACCGATTATTCCCTTAGCTTCAGTGGCAGAATTTGTGGGGTGGATCGAAAGGGCAAATCTGACAACCTGGGGTGGGGGTGGGGGTGGGGGAGGGTCAGCCTGGTACAATTTATAACTTTTCAGTTGTTTTGGAAAAAAATTAGCCCGTGACGTGTAGGAAACAACGCGTCCAGAGCGCGAGGGCAGCGGGGCCGAGGCGACGCCCCTGCGGGCAGCGCTCACAGGGCATCCCCTCAGGGCGCCCCGCGCCGCACGCGGACACTTCCCCGCCGGCCTGCGGGGGCGCTGTTCGCGGCCCGCCTCTTCCCTGGAGGGCGCCGCTGGGCGTCGTTGCGTGACGCGTAGTGCGTCGGGCGCGCGCGCGCGCGCGGGGCGGCCCGTAGCGTGGAGCCTGCTGGCCGGAGCGGCGGCGGGATGGCGGGCGCGGGGCTGGTGGCGCAGGGCCTGAAGGAGGCGCTGGTGGAGACGCTGACCGGCATCCTGTGCCCGGTGCAGGGCGTGCGTGCGGCCGCGGAGGAGCAGGTGAAGGTGCTGGAGGTGACCGAGGGTAAGTCCGGGCCTCTCCCTCGCAGCACGGACCCCTCCGGCACGGCCCCGGGCGGCTCCCGGCCCAAGCGGAGGCTCCGCACGGTGAGGGGTGGCCAGGGCCGGGTCCCCTTCTCCGGGCTGCCTCCTTCGCTGTTCACCGGCCTGCTTCCCAGGGCTGTAGCCAGCCGCTCTGCGGGGCCAGGCCCCGCCGGCAGCGCCCTTCGCGAAGGCGGCTTCTGGTCGGGGATGCGCTCATCCCCAAGGCAGGCGCGTCCGGCGGGTGAGGGCCCCGACGCCGACCCCGGGACTCTTTCTGTCACGAGCCAAGGCTCCCTACTCCTGGTGCGCTTCCCTGGGGCCCTGCCTGGAGCCCCTGTCTTCTGTATGGAGCTGTGGCTAGTCCGTGTCAGAGGCACTGGCAGCTCCGCTGCATCCTCACTTTTCGGGAGGGAAGACGAGTTTCCGATCTCCTTTCCCCAGCGCAGAGCCTCCTGACCGCTGAGAAGTGGGGTGCTCTGCTGCTTTTCCCTTTCCCCCTGAGTTGCTTCGAGGAGTTTGCTTCCAGCTACGTTCCCCCTCCTCTCCCAAAGAAGTCTCATCTGCAAGTGCATTTATGTTTTTCTGTTATGTAACTCTGTATGGTGTAGACTACAAAATGAACGAAGAGTTAACTTGCTGGTAGAGGGGATAGTAAAAGAGCTAATTGTGTACAACTTGACTAAAAAGACTTGTTAAGTCTTTAAATATTTAAGAGGTGTAAGTAGCAGTCTTGGTTTTGCTTTGTCTGAGGGGGTATAAGCTAGGAGTAATGAAATTAAGAAAAGGAAAGTGTAAATCTTATGGTTTTCCTTGTATTTCTCTTACTAGATTGAATTTTCCAAAAAGGAGAGCCCCATCACTTGGGACTTTCATGTAATGTTTAAAAATACTTTGTATGTTGTGTTACTAGAGGGGTAGCTGTGTTAGTTTGTATTCACAAAAAGAATGAGAAGTCTGGTGGCAATTTATGCCTGTTCTGTAATTTCACTCCATGTATCTGAAAAAGTGGGTTTTTTACCCACAAAAGCTTATGGCCAAGTAAATGTCAGTCTTTAATATAAAAAGTGTTTGTACCAAGGGCTTTGGCTTCAGTGCAGAACTAGTAGATGTGTTGGACTTAAATACTTCTATAGGTGCAATCAATGTCAAGTATAAACACAACTTTGTCAGTAGAGTAAGTCATGCTTTGGAAATACGTCAGCTTTTCCATAGTTGACTTTGGAACCAGAGAGTTTGGCTGGATAATTGCCAGTTAATTTTGAAGGCAAAATATCTTGTTGCTAATCCTTGATATTCTCCATATAGCTTAATCTCCTTGAAACCTCATGCACTGGCAGTATTGGGGGTGATGGTGTAGGATTGTAATTAACCAGATTGATTTATTTGTTCTTGTTGTGGATGCCTTTGAGGCCAGTCTTACTTCTGTTGCTTCACTGGCTATCATTGATTTTAGTGGGCACAGGGTAACACAGTATGTGCTTCTGTGAGCATGCTGTTCTTTATTGATTGTTTGAAGGAATATAAAGGTCTTTCTCTACCTGTCAGTTTACAGAGCACTTCTCTTAGCTCCAGTGATAGAGGCCAGTGTACCTAATGCTGTGGGATCTCTCTTTTGGCTCTGCAGATGTTTGATTATGGAGAACTTTCTTATGGACCATGTGAAATCCATGTTTACACCCCTTATCTAAGTGCTTTCATCACCATCTCACATTCAAAACTGCCTTACTGGTGACTATTGCCTTAGGCAAGGAGAGCTAGTGAGACTAAAGCACTAATGGCAGACATCTTCCCATTCTCTTTCTCACCCTACCCCCCACTACTATCTTCCACAAGGATAAGGTGGTACTGAATTCCTCACCAAAGTGGTGTCCTACCTTAATTTAAACAAAACTACCAACCTCCCTGTTTTCCCAACTCACTCAAACTCAAGTGGAACACATAACAAATCATAATTTATCAGCTAGCAGCATATATGCTCCTTCCTTCAAGCATCAGGGCACTGAATTAGAGCCCAGGCAATCTTCTCAGCATACGTGAGGACTGTTCCTGTATCAGGGCAGCCACTTTCAGCTTACTCCAATACTGTTCCCAGCTTTGTGGCCTAGATTTGGTGTCTAGATCAGATGCTGAGTCTGAGACCTGTTCTTCAGTCCTTATTTAGTTAGGTATAGCTACGTATTAGTCTGGGTATTGCTAACTAGTCATAAGAGGGAACTGCACAGCCAAAGACTCAAAGAAGAAAGAATGGTAATTGTAGTTTAAGATATTTTGTCTATGGATTTCAATGTGCTCCCTCCGTTGCCACTTCAGAGTTCAGATTTGTAGACTTTAAGGTCAGAAGGGACCATTATGATCATCTAGTCTGACCTCCTGCACAACACAGGCCACAATCTCACCCACACATTTGTGCCCCAGATCCCTAAATGGCCCCCTCAAGGATTGAGCTCACAACCCTGGGTTTAGCAGGCCAATGCTCAAACCACTGAGCTATCCCTCCCCCTAGATATGCTCGGATTCTGAATTAGACATGTTCTGCACTTAAAAATTAAATTAACCTCGCTTTGTTGCTGAGGGTTCTGAAAAATTTCACACCCTGTGCAATGTAGTTAGGTTGATCTAAACCACAGTGTAGATGTAGCTAGGGTGACGGAAAAATGATTTAGTTGACCGAGTGAAAGGTGAATTAACTTCATTGATGGAAAAACCCCTTCTGTCACTGTAGGAAGTGTCTACTCTACGGTGGTACAGCTGCATTGCTATAGCTGTGCTACTGTAGTGTAGACATACCGTGAATGATGGAACTGAGGCGTTTGGGGCTGCTCTGCCCTATGTACCATTGGGGTTGGAGGAGGATTCAAGAATATGCAAGAAGCAGATGGGTCTCCAAAAGACACTACTGGTTAAAAGATTCCAGTCTCGTGGTGAACTTGCATGCTTTAACTGTATCCACATAGACAAAACACTTCAAAGAACCATAGTTAATGTAAAGTAAGTAATCATTCTTTTTAAAAAGAGTTTTTTTTGAAATGTTCCTTTTTAAAATTTTGTGTGTGTCTCGTTCAGTTTTCAGACACTTGTCATTAAGAACATCAACAGTTAGTCCTCTGAAAATGGTATGCTTCTTGTAAGGCTCAAACAACTTTACGTTGCTCCAAAAGAGCTGGAGTGAGTTAAGTGGAACTATTGCAACGTATGCAATAGAACTTAATTTATTTTCACCGTGGGCACCTTGAGTATCTTTTGGCGGTGACTTTTGCTCTCCTGTGATGTGCTTTATTCCAAAACCAGCCTGTAGAGAGCCAGTGAAATCATCTATTCTGTGCGTGCATGCTTATAGACAATTAGAGGGCAGAGGTGAGTTAGTGAGTAAGTGCTGGGACTTGGGGAGCAATCCTATAGGATGCATGTAAGGGGGTTGGAGTGATCATGTCTGCATCACATTTACACTCTTTCTCCTAAAGTAGTATTCCTCATTACCTTCTGTTAAATACCCCTTATGGTTCCCCTCCCTTGCAAAGTCCTGCTCCTGCCCAAATGAGGGATTGCCATTTTAGTCAGAGCAAGGTCCCTGTTACCTAGCGCTAACCTGCCTGCAGCTTCCATTCACCTCCTCCTTGTCTTGACTCCATTACTTCAGATGAAAAGCATGAGGCAAGGTGAGTGGAGAAGAGGGACAATAACAGCTGTAGATGGGCCTGGAGTGGGACTCCTAGTCCTGCTCCTGAGTTAGTTATCCGGTATGAAGCTTGTCTAGATCTTGAGGGGACTTGTGGGGAAAAGTTTGCTTTCCACTGGCATAGGGGCTGCAGCGTGGGCAGTACAAGGAGATAGACAAGAGTTAGGGCAGCCATCTTAATCCCTCCCATTCCAGCTCCCCCAAAGTATTACTTTCCCTTCATAGTATTCTCAGAATAATACCTCCCCACATAAATGGCTTAGGAAAAGCTGACTCCTGTCCTCTGAGAACCCTGCTCCAGTAGAGATCTCATTGGACATGAGCCTCTCAGAAGAACAGCTGGTTCTTTGGCACAGTGACAGCTATCACTGACCTCCCTTTTACCTGCTTTTCATAGCAGTGGTGGAAAGAGTCAGGCAGGAGGCAGAGAAGGTAGCAGGACTACGCTACTGCTCCTGATCTGACATGTCACTGCTGTATTTCCCCATCTGTAAGATGATGGTAATACTTCTATTTCTCTCCTTGTCTGTCTTGTCTAGTTAGACTTAAAACGCCTCATGGCAAGGGCTGCCTCACAGTATGTATACACAGTGCCTAGCACAATGTGGCCCTGATACCAGTTGAAGCCTTTAGATGATTCTGTAGTATGAATAAATAATGGGGAAAGGGTATTTTGTTCTCTAAGTGCCTTTCTCTACTCGAGATGGTCTCTGCTAAAGCAGTGCTTAGAGCAGAATCTCTGTGGAAGTGACCACTGGCTCTGGCACATATACACCACACGTCTTCCAGAAAATATCACACACCCTGAATTATAAGAAAGTAAAAATGCATTTACCATGTTCCTTTTAATTATTCTAATGCAAAACTCTAATGCCAGCCTCATGTATAATAATTCAGAAAATAATCTTGTGTGTCAAGATTGGCATGGTAGTTTTGCATTTTTATGATTTAGAGAACTGTAGCGTCTGCACAGATTTTTATGTATGTATGGTGGTTTCTGGTGGCATTGGAGTTATTGGCTATTGTGATGTATAGGGTGTTCAGATGTGCAAAATATGGCTACTTTTACAGGAGATTTCCTTGCTTTTGCCTTGGTGGGTTTTGTACTTCTGCAAACTTAACTGTAATCAATTTTGGATTTTTTTGGAAAAGGAGGATATATTAGAAGACACTGTTAGTTCTGCTTTATTTGTGACACTTTATATTGCTTTTAAAATTGAAAGTTTAGCTTTACATCAAATCACTTGTTGCATAAACTGACCTGCATAATCATCTGCAAATGTAGTGTATAACTGATATGCATAAACCTTTTAAGAATTGAACTTTGGATTATACATCCCAGGTCAGAGTATTGTGTTCAAGAGTCTTGTAAAATGTTCTTCCAATATCCTCTTTTCCTGAGGTTGTACTTAAGGAAATGTTCATTTGAATCTTACTGTTTAGTGCTTTAGAGCTCTGCTAAGATTCCCAAGCTACAACTTGGGGCCTATCTATACCAAACAAAGAATCTGTTGAAGGTACAGTGATTGCTTGGCATGGTTTTGTTGCATAATTTGTGCTTCAATAGTTTAGTGTGTTCATGGCCCTGCGGTTTTCTGACAGCACTTCTTTGGTGCATGTGCATATAGAGTAGGCTTTATGTTACTATGGCTATATCCACACTAGAAAGGTAAGTCGACCTATATGAGGTTAACTTATAGCCACTGCAGTAATTACTTCAGAAGTGCATGTCCACAATACCCTCCTTGGGTTCGTGGTGTGTGTCCACACTAGGACGCAGAGGACAGGGTGCTGCCCATGGCTTTTCCCCTCCCTGGTCCAAGTTGGGGGCCGTGGGATGGGGGAGGGAAGCCTTGTCAATTTCATGGCTCAGGGACCAGTGGGGTGCAGGTGCCTGGGCTTCTTGCCTCAGCCTGGCTCTGGGAGCGGGATCCATTCTTGCCAGAGAGCAGGGTCCACCTCTCCAAAGAAGTGGAGGATAGGGGAGCAGATGAGCTCTAGCTTTCAGCTTTCTTGTCAGTTTCATGGATGAAAGCCTTTATGTAACCAAATTTTTTTTCCATATACATTCTAAACCATTTCACAAGCCTAAAGTATGTCAATGACGTTTAACTTTTTATCCATTGGAATTATTGCAAATCAGCAAAGCCTATCTATATTGCTTAATGGGCAGTACCTTTTATGTAACTAAGAACCCAAGCCTCCTGCATCCATCATCTGCTCACTATTTGTGGAGTGGAGTCAGAAAACTAAATTCTCTGCAAGTATATTACCCACGACAGCTTTTAATTTTGATCCACTTTACTATTTGCTGAAAGCCAAATCTCTGTTTAATATAAGTAATTTTAGTTCAAATGGTGATACTATAGGGGGGCACCAGTTCCACTTCAGTTAGGGTTGTGAAGACATTTCTGTTAAAAGGGTGACTGAGTCAGGGGTCGGCAACCTTTCAGAAGTGATGTGCCAAGTCTTCATTTATTCACTCAAATTTAAGGTTTCACATGCTAGAAATACATTTTTAATGTCTTTAGAAGGTCTCTTTCTATAAGTCTATAATATATAACTAAACTATTCTTGTATGTAAAGTAAATAAGCTTTTTAAATGTTTAGGAAGCTTCATTTAAAATTAAATTAAAATGGAGAGCCCCCTGGGCCGGTGGCCAGGACCCGGGCAGCGTGAGTGCCACTGAAAATCAGCTCACGTGCCGCAGATTGCCTACCCCTGCTCTAGACCTTTTGCACACTGCTCAATTTCTCATTCATACTCTTTATCCAGCAATTTGCATGTGACATCTGCTCTGTTGGGTTGATTGTATCCTGGTCTCTGACTGAACCACGTTAATGAAGTGTGGGTTCTCAATCATAGGGAAAGGAGTTTGTTGCATAAACAAACCGGACAATTTTTTCATCAATTACCTCTTTTTATAATCTGCTGTTTCTTATCACAACTTTATCTATGGTTGTTTCTGGATGAATGAGATTTTTTTTTTCTTTTTGCTAAGATACAGTGTGGCTATGTGATATACATGATGTGACTGAAACATTATCATTGGAAGATAACTGAAACTATAGAAAATGATAGTGATCTTGAAGGTGGATAGTCTTCAGAATCCTATATGTTGAGGATGGATTCTCCTAAACAAAATAAATCAATGTAGTTATTTAATTATTATTGCCATACTGCTCATTTAGTAGTATTCATTGCATTCACTGACATTCAGTACTACCTACTACTTTAAAGATGAAATTGTGAAAGGAAGATGTGCCTATTTCAGCTATTTACTTTTTATCACAACTGCATCTAAAATGATAGTGCTGTAGAGTAACAACTAATTTATTTTGCTCAAACATGAGAATTGGATAATAGTGCAGAAAAAAGACAGGCAATCCTCAAGAAAGAAGTATGAAATAAAAAAGTTTGCTAACCTGAAGATCCTGCATGTTCAGATCTGTTCCTTTCATCATCTTCAACGCAGCTTCCTCCTGAGAAGGAACACTTCTCATGATGTTTCATTTGAGAAACCAGGCCTTGCATTTCTATGTTGCACTATTTGCATTTTGCACGTATTTCTGTCTTACCCACAGGTACAGGAACTTCATTAAAATATTCCCAAACTGGGTCTCTTTTATGGCCTGCTGCCATTGTAGGTTTTCCCTTCTAGTGAGAAAGTGGTATGGTAGATTTCAAATCGTTGAAAGCTACACTTAAAGACCTGAAGACTTCTGTAATATGCCACTCAGAAAGTTTCATTTTTGTTTCTACTGCCTATCTATCCTTTCTCACATTTATCTCCATACTGCTTCTCCTTGTCCAGATCTATTCCACCCCCAACAACCTTCTATTCACTGAATTTTTTGAAACTTTGCACTTTTAGAGAGAGGTAAAGGCTTGACTCTTTGTGCACAAATTTGCAGAGGGACAATAGGGTTGAGGTCTGTTATTTCTCAGCTCTCTATATTTATTTATTTTTAAAACATTTTTGCTGTTAACAAACATGTTATATCTGGAGAGACAAATCCACAGTTTGACAACTGCAAAACTAAGCATCTCTGATATCTTTTAGACTGAGCATTGAGTCCCATTGGGTAGATAGATTAACCTAAATAATCTATACAGAAGCCCCTGGAATCCCATAAGATTGCATCCTTAATCCATGAACTATTGGAACTCATTTATAAAATTTTTCTTAAACATTACATGAATATATTGTCTCATACTATAGAATTAGAATTTATAATCCCTGTTCCATAATAAGATATCTTTGAGCTTTAATGTATCTTAAGTAAAACTATCTTTAGATAGGTTTTATTCCTCAAAAAGTCTTATAAAAAAATCTGATTTTTTTGATTAAAAAAATGATTGATTTTTATTTATCCTGATTTATTTTCCTAGCTTACCTGGCCAAAGCCTGAGAGAGGAGCTGATGCCCCTCCTCAGCAGGCTGGATTCCATCTCCTCTTGGGCTACTGCAGTCGTGAAGGAGATGGAATCTCGGGCTTTGCACATTTGGCTTCTTTACTTTTACTCTCTTACATGCATCTGTGGCACTCGGTGAAGCTTTGGTATGGTGTTGATGCTGTTTCGAAGCAAATGGGGAACTTTGGGGGATTTCTCCAGGGTTGGTGGTGGGTGGGGGCCTGTGGGGATAGCCTGCAGCTGTCAGCTTCTGCTGGCTGAAGTCACGAAGATCTGCACAAGTCGCAGATTCTGTGATTGTCGTGACCTCTGCGACCAAATCATAGCCTTAATTATGATGCATCTTGTACAAGATATGTCATGCAGTGTCTATAGAAAAATTGTTTTTAAAATATGAATATCCTATTTGTATGAATGTATAATTTTTGTATCTGAAATTGTGAGTATTAACAATGTATTTTTATTTCAAATGTGTTTGCACCTGGGTGTAAGAGAGTCTGACTGCAGACTGTGAATGGCCTACTCAAGTTGAATGACCCATCGCCAAAACAGCGAGCCATGGGGAAAGCTTATCTTTATCTGATGAACTGTTCTAGGGATGTTTCAGTCAGCCTATGGATAATGGCTGCCATGACTCATCGAAGTATGCAAGGACATGTGACTAGGTCACATGATACTCAACTCCATTTTGGTACCTGTATTTTTCCACAAACTCGCCTGGGTCAAAGAGTTCCTACCGTATGAAAGAAGCTATAAAAGGGGGCCAATGGGCCTCACTTTTCCCACAACTCAACACATGGAAATACTTCTAGAAGAACTGTCACTTGGAACTGGGGAAGTGCTGGTCCCAGGTGGGAAAGAAGGAAACCCTACCTGTGTATTAAACATCTACAAACTGCTTGTACTATCTAACAGGGTGAGACGCTGATTCAAATCCTATGTAGTGTGTAAGACTTAAATTACGCTTTTGTTTATTTTGTAGGTATCTTAGATCTGTTTGCTATTACTTATAATCACTTAATCTATCTTTCTGTAGTTAATAAATCTGTTTCATATTTTTACCTAAAACACTGTTTCAAGTGCAAAGGGGGCCAGGGGAGGGGACAGGCTGGTGCATTGTCCTCTCTACATTGAGGGAGAGGCAGACTGGATAATAAATTCATACTGGTCAGGCTTTTGATGAGGGCAGAATGATACAGCTCTGGGGTTATAGGCTGGGGAGCTGGGGGTATTTTGTCTGGAGCCTGTCTATTGTTGGTTCATGCAGTGGCTGGCCAGAGCATTCATGAACACAGCTGGATGTGGCTCCTGCCTGTGGATATTTGTGTGAGGGCAAGCTTGGAGCGCTTTGCCACTTGTCACAATGCCACAGTGTGAGAGGGAACCCAGAGTGGTAAGACAGAGGGCTCAGCAGTACCCCAGTTCCAGGTTGTACCCAGGTGTGTGTGTTTGGAGGATGGACCTGTCACACCGTCTCTTTACTTATTTTAGAAAACTCTTCGCTTTTGCCATGATAGCATATTTTGAACTTTTGCTACAAACAGTGGCCCTGCATTAATTTATTTTTCTTTTCTTTGTGGAATGGTGGCCTTCACTGGAAGCAGTGGTAACATCTTTACTTGTATGATAAGTTCCACTCTGGAGAATGTTAAGAATGTATCCTTTATAATTTGTCATATTGTGCCATATAGTGAGAATTTGATCTTTCCTGTTTTCAGTGGACAATGTTTACATTGCCAAAGTCATGCATTTAGTGTCTATCAAATGGTTTGTTTTGGTGTTGAAGGGTTTTTCGTACTTGGGAGTAATGTTCTTGGCAATCATTTCCATGGAAGACAATAAATTGAGCTTCAAATTTGTGTTGATAACCAGGGACTCATGGGTTTGCTAAACGTATTGGGCTTTTTTTAGCATGTCAACTTTTCCTCTTTTTTGTTGCTATTTATACATTTATATTGGCAGTATTGGATCTTTGCCTTCCATCCAGCTCGTCTGGGACCTGTGATTCTCCACGTGGATTTCTACATTAACCTTGGTTGGTAGTAGGATTAACTTCTTACGTAGGCTTCGCTGTACCACTTTTGATCTAGTCTGCCATTCTGCTTTCAGAACTGTACAATGTCTGAGCCTTCAAAGGAAGGTGAAATATGTCCTGATTCATCTAACAAGGTTTTCTACCGCTGGGCACAGGTGAATATTGTTTTCTGACCTCTGTATTATGTTTGGTTATTCCTGAAAGCATGACATTTGATTGTATTTCTTAGTCTGCGTAGGTTCAGGTAGTTAGTGGTGATGAAATAATCCCATTAATTTGGAGTCAAGAGCAGAAGTTTCTTTTAGGTTCTCATTTGAGATTTTCTGGATCTCTTCCGGTATAGTGTAAACATTGGCCTTCTGCAAAGGAGAGCCCTTGGAGGACCAAGATTTGCTCCTGGGCACGTGTTGTTTACTGAGCCTAACTGATGGAGCCTGCACTCAGATAAAGGCCAGTTGTGCAGGGTTTTTTTCTATTAGCCATGCTTTTGGTTCCACAAATACTCCTGTAAACAGCTTGCAGTTGAGTGTCTAAGAGTATGTCTGTAGCTTGAATGGCTCCATAATTTTGCTTAGAACTCCCACAGCACATGTCATCTTTCTTTGGGTGGGAAGCACCACCCTTGCTGAGAATCTGTTAAGCACTAAACAAACATCTCATCAAAGTAGTGCAATACCAGATTCCCTGAAAGGGGCATAGGCTTGCTGTACTTATTTATACCATACTTCAAATTTTGCTTGTCATTTTTGTGCAGTATGTATTTAAAATAAAAAGGCTTGTGGGGAGTGGAGTGGTGGATATGGGGCTGGTAGGAGCACAAATGCTTGTGATTGAAGCAACAAGAAATGTGAAGGTAGTTCTGTGCTATTGTGACTTATTTAAAATGGGACACTTGTGGTCTGTCATGGATACAAACTGACTAAGTTAAAACAAGGATTTGATCTTTATATTTCATGGAAGAATAAGTAGTAATTCCATCTCAGGTTGAATTTTTTTAAACAACTTCACCAGAAAATGGTTCAGGCATTTTCTCAAAATGTTATATTGTTTTGCCCATGTTAATTCATATGGCCTTTTCATTGAGAAACTCTGTCTCCATCCCTTGGAACAGGGGCATCATAGGGTCAGAGGTGCCATTTTCTGTCACCGTAAAAATTTATCTACATTTGGCTAAGTTTGAAAATAGCTGTTTGGATATGCTCAGTAGAGGTTTGTTAATGGCTGATAGTTTAATTCTCTAAAAATTCCATCTGTATTAAGTGAGTCCAGTCCAGAGGTGCAGGAGCTAAGGTGGGTTTTCCCTGCAATTGCTCCTGGGGGCTGCTGTGGTATTTGGCTCTGAAATGGAGAACAGACATATTCTGTCCTGTGTTGTCAGTGGTGACCCCTGCTGGTGCCCAAGCAGCTGGAGGAGGAAGTAGTTTTGATATGAATCAGAAGACAGGACTAGAGAGAGACAAAGGTGGAAAGGGGAAGGCATGTTGGGACAGGGGCAGAAGAACTTGTAATTTCTAGAGCACAATCTTTCCAAGTTCTTGGATAGCCCCTCAGAATTCGTGAGTCTCTACTTTCTTATGTAGCTAAAAAGCTAGCAAATAGCTTTGAAACTCATGGTACTTCAAAAACAAACACCCTACATTACAAGAATATTAAATTTGCAAAGACCAGAACTGCAGAGTTAGGAAGTATATAGTGAATGAAACATGGGACATCGGGCTCAGAAAAGATGGTCTCAGGTAACTGAATGTCACCTCAGATGGTTGGATTCTATAACTGCTGTCATAAATATAAAGGGAAGGGTAACAACCTTTATGTATGCAATAACATAAAATTCTTGCTGGCCAGAGGTACAGAATCGCTTCACTGTAAGGCAGTTTTTCTCAACTCATTTCAGTCCACTGACCACTAGACCTATCCAAATATTTTCGTGGACTCTTTCTTTCTTTCTTTCTTTCTTTCTTTCTTTCTTTCTTTCTTACATGGTTAAAAAGAGCAGACACATTTTGGTTTGAAATTTATTTCTTACTAGATGTTTGGATTCTCTTCTCACTGACAAGCTTTTCGATGTTTGGAGTGCTACTTGATAATGCACAACGAATATCACTTTCCACTGCGAGCCGATTCCTCTGTTTGGACTTAACGTGCAACAAACACAAAAATCCTGTCTGTCTCACATACAAGTTGATGCAAATGGCAAAAGAAATCTGACTGCATGTGCTGACAGATTTGGGTAACTCCCGGTCATGCTGGCCCAAAATTTCTCTATGGTAGACTGCTGCTACACGTCTTGGGTCGCAAAATCATTTTTCAGATCCAAAAATTCCTGCTGCAGATCCTCTGGAACACTATTTACATCTGTTGTGACTGGATTCCTGATGAAAGATAATCCATCCTTTGTCCTGTCCACCTCTGGAAAGTATCGTTGGAATTCGTCTTATAGCTTCCGTAAACGATCGAGAATTTGCATCTGAATGGCTTCCTTTTTCCTGACATGACATCCACATATGGAAATTGAACCAAATTATTGCCTTTGACTCTTATGATCCAGAGTTCCAATTTGTCAAGAACAGCCTTGATGATGCTTTGGTGAGAGAACAGATTTACACCTTTCCCTTGCAGCTGAAGATTCAGTTTGTTCAAGATTCCAAATATATCAACAAGATACGCAAATTCTGAATTTGCGTGCGTCAGTACATTTCGGAATTTTTCTTTCCCTTGAGCCTGGAGAAACAAATCCACCTCCTCTCTCAATTAGAAAACTCTCTTGAGTACGTTCCCTGCTGACAACCACTGCACAGAAGTGTAGAACAGCAACACATCAAAGTCAGAACCCATGCCCTGGCAAAATCTTTTGCACGGCCTGGTGTTCAGAGCCGAAGATTTGAGGTAATTCACCACTTTCACCAACCCTTTGAAAATGATGTTGAGTTGATCAGGCAATGTTTTTGATGCCAAATCTTCCCTGTGAATGAAGCAATGAACTCCGGTTACCACTGGAGCATGCTGTTTCACCAACATTTGGAAGCCTGATCTTGAGCCCAGCATGGCAGGTGTACCATCAGTGGTGACGCCCACAAGATTTGCCCACTTCAAAGAAATTGTTAACAATTTCCATCACATCCTGAGCCTTTGTGGTAATATCAAGAGTCTTTCAAAAAGAAACTCATCTTTGACGCCTCCCTCAACCATATATTGTATGAACACCAATAGCTGAGAGCACAATGCGACATCAGTTGATTCATCCAATTGTATGGCAAATAATGGAGACTTCTTTATTTCATCCGCAGCTTGTTCAGTGATGTTCTATTATATCTCATTTGTCCGTCTTGATATTGTGTCGTTAAAGACATATATATCATTCAGCTTCCTTGCTGCTTCCTCGCCAAGAACTAGCCCCACCATCTCTTTTGCACAGGGGAGCACAAGTTGCTCTACAGTGGTATGAGACTTTTTGGTCTGTGCAACTGTGTGTGCAACAATGTAGGAAGCGGTCACTGCATTGCTTGTATTTTTGTAGAATGCACCCGTTGAATCAAGGCGCTGTCGTTTTCAGACCTGATAACCATTGCTCAAAATAATCTTCGTCCTTTTGCAACAGGTTTGGATGACACTTTTCGAGATGGAGTCTCAGTTTAGCCAGCTTCATTGAGTCATTCCCCAAAACTTTGAAACAAATACTGTGTTGTGGCAAATCCATGCCTTCTTTTTTTTGACAAGTGAAGCCAAATTTGATGTAGTCCTTCGAATACTTTTGCTTGACATTCCTTCCTATCGTTGCCGTTATCTCAGATCTGTGGGGTTACAACAAAATTTTGATTTTTTCAAACAGACTATTTATTTTGGGAGATGTATAGTAATTATCACTCATATAGATGTCCCAAAATAAGTTGTCTAGTGGCAAAAATTGGAACTACAATATAATACCTGTCTAACTCTCACTGCACACATGACACGGGCTATGAAAAAATAAGCTATGGCAGTTACTTTGTATCTCTTGTATTTGGTTGAGTAAAAACATTTTAGGGTTATTTTTTAACAGATAATATTTTATTAATAAATAACCAGCGCTAACATATTATTTATTTTGGGAGTAGACTGTTTAACTTAGTACTGTCAAAACCAAAATTACTTTCATGCCAACCTGATAAATTAAACAGATGTAAATATAAAAGTTTGTATCTTACTCCTTCGTTAAAATTCCTATACAAAAAAGCCATGAACGAAATAAAAAGTGTGCAATAAACTAATAAACATAAAGTTGTAAAATATAAGTTCACAATTTTCAACAGAAATCATACAAAAACTAAAACAATACATTTAGCACGGAACGTATGACACAAGAACCACTCAGCACGACGGCGGGAGCTACACTGATGCTCAGAGCCTTGGACGGAAGTTACTGGCAACGCAACACAGTTGCGTCCTAGATGATGCTGTGGATGACATGCTGCGTGCTTGTGAACACAGCGTAAAACAGCCTAACGGCAGCGCCTGCTCACGCTATCTGACTTTGGACCATATTCGTGTGGACCATCGAAAAAGTCACCGTGGACCGTCAGACTGCTGTAAGGGGTTAATCGGTTCAATTAACCTAGTTGGCACCATACCAGAAGGACCAGTGGGGGAAAAAAGATACTTTCAGATCTGGCGGAGTGGAGTGGGGGAGAGGGGAAGTTTTGTTTGGTTTCTTTGTTGGTTTCCTCTCGAGAGGAAAAAGAGAGAGAACAAGCAGGTAAACCAGCTCCTAAAAAGATACCTGAAATGATGCATCTAAAATTAAAAAAATTATAAGTTAAAGGCAAGGAAATGTGTTAGATTATCTTTTGTTTTAGCTTGTGAATTTTCCGTATGCTAAGAGGTAGCTTGTGTGTGTAACTTTGAAGCTGAGCCTAGAGGAGAATTCTCTGTGTTTTAAATCTTTTTATCACCCTGTGAAGTTACCTTCCATCCTGATTTTACAGAGGTGCTGCTTTTACTTTTTTTCTTAATTATAATGTTCTCCTTTTAAGAACGATTGATTTTAGTGCCCTAAAGATAGTCTGGTTTGTACTTATATAAAAGGCAATTATGGTTGGTATTTTATTCTCAAGCCCCCCAGGAAAGGGGGGCTAAGGGACTTGCAGGAGGGGGGGATTTTTGGGGGAAATAGGGACTCCAAGTGGTCATTTTCCTGAATCTTTGTCTAAATCCCTTGGTGGTGGCAGCAGTACTGTCCAAGGAAAAGAAAAGGATTTGTAGCCTTGGGGAAGTTTTTAACCTAAGCTGGTACTTGTAAGTTTAGTGGGTCTTTCATGCAGATTCCCACATTTGTACCCCAGAGTTCAAAGTGGGGAGGGAACCCTGACACCTGCCTCTGCCACAAGGTTCGTATGTGGCGTTGGACAAGTCATTTAAACTATACTTTTCACAGGTGGCTACTAATTTTGTGTTCCTCATCTTGATGCCCAACTTGAGAAGCCTGGAACCTGATTTGCAGAAATACTGAGTTCTAACAGCTGCAACTGAAGTGAAGGAAAACTGTTCTTTGAACCTATTAAGTGCTATAAAAATGCCAAGTACTCTGAAAAGTCAGATCTAAGGGGTTTCAAACTGGATACCAAAAAATATTTAACACCTTTGACAATTTTGATACCTCCTTTCCCCATCTGTAAATGGGGATGAGCAGAGGTGTACTGATATATGGTTCCAAGAATCCGAGAGGTAGCCGTGTTAGTCTGGATCTGCAGAAGCGACAAAGAGTCCTGTGGCACCTCAAAGACTAACAAAAGTATTGAATCATAAGCTTTTGTGGGCGAATACCCACTTTGTCGGAGGCATGCATCCAACGAATTGAGTATTAGCTCATGAAAGCTTATGCTTCAATACTTTTGTTAGTCTTTAATGTGCCACAGGACTCTGTCGCTTTTGTTACATGGTTGTGATGAATGCCACAGAAGAGCCTATGAAGTGACTAATTTATATATTCAGTGTAGGATTTGGACAGTGTGCAAGTAAATAGGACTTGTGGCCACACATTGATTATATTCCTATTCAGTAACTATAACTACCCTTTTGATTAACACCATCCATCCTGTCCATTGAATAGGGCAGGGGTCTTGTGAAAAATACAGCGTGCGATTATGTAATTAGCATCATAATGTGAACACACAACGAGACCAAATTAATCTCATGTAGGCAACCATTTTCTAAGTTGGTTTGCACCCCGATGCTATTTTAACTTGGTGTTTTTATATGTAGTATGCTTTTATTAACTGAATGTGTTACAGAAAAAACAACTAATGTTTCACAAACAGCAGCTTTATTGTTCAGCGGCTACTCATTACTTAGCAAGATTCCTCTGTAAAAAAAACAAACCATATCCATCTATCCCCTCCAGAGCGTGTTTCCCCCTGTCCCAGCCAAATTAGGCCATATTAAATTTTATTACTTCCTTCACTGTATTGAATCTGAGATTTGACTCCTGGAAGTATTATTATCTTGGCTCCAATACACATGACATGAATATCCTTGACATTTTTGATTCTTGACTCTAAATGTGATCCGCAAAGGAAAAACAAAGTATTTCTTTCTCCTTTTTTGTTTCCATGTAACTTAACAAAGGCCTGAAAGCTGCTATTTTTTTGCTTCTGTTTAACAATAAAAATTAGCCCTTGTCCCTGGAAGATTCTGGATGAGTGGAAACTAATGGCTTTATATAATCAGATACCTAGTATGTGAAGTCTGAGAAAGGAAGAGATTTTTATAGATACTTATAAAATGTGTTTCTTTAACAGCTAGTTAACTCCAAAGAAACAGTTGAAAGTAAATATCTTTGTTAAAGATTCTGTACCTCTTCCTCATTGATTAAAGGCTTCCAATATGATCTGTAAAACAAGAAAGAACAGACTTGATATTCTTGGTACATCTTAAGGAAAAACATAAGTTGAGAGCGCCTTTTTAAAAAGATATCTTTCAGTGTTGTCTTTATCCACCATAGAGACAGTAAAATGGCACAAACTCAATTTTTTTCTCCGCACGTTGCCATTTAAGAATTTTAGAAGTGGAGGCAGAAATTTGTATGACTGCAATTTCAGTATAAAAACATCCAATATAAAGTAGTAAACATATTTACTAGAAATTCAGTTTTACTGCTATCAGACCTTTTCCTGGTCCCATTGAGCTTTTCTGTACATCGATTGAATTGTATCTTGTCCTCCCCATCTCGTCATAGACTGGCTCAGGGGCTGTCGTACTTTTTCAAGATGTGAAGCATATCTTACAAGATAATTTACAATGTACGCCTCTCCTCCCATTCATGATTGCACAACCTTTGTCTGACTATATGACATCCTCATGGCAACTACAGTAACTTCTTACTAACATAGTACAGTAATAGGAAAATATTGGTATATTTTTTAAAAGCTGTCTTCTAGTAGATTTTAGCATCTGAAAACAAGGAAAAACTGAATACTATGATTATCTACTCCTGGAGGAATTGTGCGCCACTGCATGTGTACAGAATTCATGTCCTCTGCAGATTTTTGCTTTCCCACAGAAAAATGGCTTTCTGACAGGGAAGCAAAGGGAAGCTTCAAGAGCAGTCATGCACCACTCTCTAGCAGAGCAGGTACATCATTTCACACTCCTGGAGCAGCTGGTGGAGAAGTAAATTACCACAGGGCTGCAGACACCCCAGCCAATTGCTGTTACCGTGAGCCATCAGCTGCTAGCCCTGGCTGGGCTGTAGGCAGGAGAGGACAGGACTTCCTCTTCCCCTGCAAGGAGAAGCCTCCCCCAGCTGCAGGAAGCCCAGCATCCTCCCCTGCTTCCTGCCCCCATTGCTCCTCAACTGTGCGGGGAGGCGTCACTTTACGGGGAGCTGCTCCCCCATTCACCGAGCCCCCATGCATCTGGACCTCCTATACTCACACCCATGCCAGGCCTCAGTGTGTACATCCAGAGCTCCCCTAGCTTTCCGTACCTAAACACCACTCCAGTGAATCCCAACCCCTGCATCTGGAACCTCCCTGCCTCCATACCCCTACCCCTGCACCGAGACCATCCCCAACTAAGCTCCCTGCGCTCAAACCCCCACCCCTTGCCCCACCCTGAGCCCCCACATCCAGACCCCAACTAGCTGCACCCAGACCCCCAGCTCACCAAGCCCCACTCCCTCAGCACCCAGACCCCTCAGCTGAGCCCCAACCACCTTCACCTGGAAGCCCCTGCTGAGTCCCATTGCTGCTATACCTGGAACCCCCCACAACAAGCCTCTGTGCATTCAGATCCCCCACTCCTAGACCCCCCCACTGAGCTGCCTGCACCCAGATTGTCCCACACACAATTCTCTCACCCCACACCTGTAATGCCCCCCCCCACATGAAGCCCCTCAACACTTGGATCCTGCCTGGTTAAGCCTATCTGCCCCACACCTGGTGCACCTGGCAGAGAGGGGCAGGGCCCCAGGGTGTTTCTGGGGCAGGCCAGGGCCTTGTGCTATGTCAGGGTTGGGTGCAGCCTCACTGCTGAGTCATGGCCAGGGGGTGGGGGACGCTGCAAGGTAATCTTCCAACTTTGTGCAGAATTTTTATTTTTTTGGGACAGAATTCCCCTAGGAGTAATGATCATACTGTTCTCTGTGGGCCAGTGGAGCAAGTTCTTCATGGACTGCAATCTGAGGAACCTATCATATAGCTAGGGCCCTACCAAATTCACAGACCGTGAAATCTGGTCTTATGTGTACTTTTTACCTTATACTATACAGTGGAGGCCAGTGTTTCTCAAATTGGACCTCATGACCCGAAAAAGAGTTGCGCAGGGTTACAAGGTTATTTTAGGAAGGTCGTGGTATTACCACCCTTACTTCTGCACTGCCTTCAGAGCTGGGTGGCCGGAGAGTGGCGTCTGCTGACTTAGGCACAGCTCTGCAGGAAACAGTGCAGAAGTAAGGGTGGCAATACTATCTCATGCCAGCCATACTCTTGCATTGCTGGGGGTGGTGGCTCTGCCTTCAGACCTGGGCTCCCAGTCAGCAGCTGCTGCTCTCCAGCTGCCCAGCTCTGAAGGCAGTGCCACCATTAGTAGCAGCACAGAAGTAAGGGTATCAGTACCGCAACCCCACCTACAATAACCTTGCGATTCCTCCACAACTCCTTTTTGGGTCATGATCTCTACAATTACAACATTGTGAAATTTCAGATTTAAAAAGCTGAAATCATGAAATTTATGGTTTTTAAAATCCCGTAACTGTGAAATTGACCAAAATGGACCATGAATTTGGTAGGGTCCTACAATACAGCTCCATCTTTTTCATGGCTTCTGTGCAGGTGCTCACTTAATGTCATTAGCAAAATGTTATTGTTTGCACATAAGTCTATAGTAACTTAAATTTGTAACAAAATGGGTTTTTTTGGTCCATACAGCCTTTCACTTGTATAAAAAGCAGTTATAATAAAGCTCTCTGTTTGAGAGAGGGAGATAGGTTATTGGGAAGAGGATTGGAGTCCAAGGGGAGTATGAGGGAGAATTTGGATGCCTTCAATTTAGCTGAGAAGCTACTCTTTGGGGCTGTCTTCTCCTTCATGCATATAACTCACTTTGTCAGCATTGTGCCTTCCAGAAGATGCAGACTAAAATCCTTTTTGTGATTTGTACTGTGTTGGCTTAAATCTCTTGATGCTAAGGGTTAGGGTTAACCCTAACCCTCAATGCTAATGTTAATTTTATTCTTAGTCTCAATTAGAAATTCTATTCTTAGTCTCATTTTAGATATTCTTTCTTGCAGAATTTGGCGTTCATTTAGCAGAACTGACGGTAGATCCCCAGGGAGTACTGGCCATTCGTCAGGTGAGTCTTCCCAAGCATGCTGCAGAGAAGAGTTGGATTATAACTTTTGTTGGTTTATAAATTGTTCGCTCGTATTTCCTTTTTTTAAAAAGTAAAATGAAATATTTCTCTATAAATCTAATCTATAGGAGCATGTAGCAATGAGAATGTTCTTGTGCTCAGCACTTAATCACATAATAACCAAAACTGCATAATAGTTTTTTTCGGTAACTGATATGAGGTCTGGGGAACTAGTGTGGGGATTTGGGATTGGGAAACATTCTCTTTTTGGCTTCTTCTATAGAAGATTGTACTTGCTATTTGTGTGCACGTGAGAAGTCATAGGTATTGTTTTCCAGTTAGCATTACTCAATTTTCTTTTACATTTGTTTTTGTCAAAAATCACATGACCATTATCCATGTGTGACTGACTCTCATAATAATGCTGATCAGGCTTAGTACATGTGGTGCTTGGACACTAAAGTAGAGATGGTGGTATAAATGGTGATGATCAGACTCAGCATGCAGAATGGTTGTGGCTGCATCACAGAAAAACAAAATTTCTTACATTGCTAAATGTTTCCCTTAGTGAGATATCAGTGCACCTCCCAGAGTGGATTGGCGCAACCAGGGGCTAACTGGGGAATGCAAGACTATGTACTCTCCTTCTGTAGCTTTGGAATATTTCCACTGGGGGGAAAAGTGTGACAAGTTGCTAAGGAGAGGGGGCAGTGCCTTAAATGTTTCATCGGGTTTGTCACTAGGCTGACAGCAGAGAGGGAACTTATAGATTGTATGCATGGATGTTGCCACAACACAGAAAACACATAGCAAAGTAGTAAAATTCTGCCTTTGTAATGGTTTAAAACAGCAGGTCTCAAACTTTGCTTCACATACTGCTTTCTTAAATTATTAAGTGAATAGATGGAACATCAAGTTTACATGCCACAGGTGGTACATGTACCACAGTGTGAGAACTCCTAGTCTACAAGTTCATAGATAAGGCCAGAAGGAGCCATTGTGATCATTTTATTCTCACCCGTTCTGCGTACCACAGAACATAACAGTGAATGTGTTATTCCTTGATTTTATCAAAGCTTTTGATAGGGTCTCCCACAGTATTCTTGCCAGCAAGTTAAGCAAGTATGGGCTGGATTAATGGACTATAAGGGGGATAGAAAGCTGGACTCAATGGTTAGTGATCAATTGCTTGATATATAGTTAGCAGCCGGTATCAAGCGGAGTGCCCCAAGGGTCGGTCCTGGGGCTGGTTTTGTTCAGTATCTTCATGGGTGATTTTAAGGGTGGCGTGGATTGCACCCTCAGCAAGTATGCAGATGACACTAAACTGGGAGGAGTGGTAGATGTGCTGGAGCATAGGGATAGGATACAGGGGGACCTAGACAAATTAGAAGATTGGGCCAAAAGAAATCTGATGAGGTTCAACAAGGACAGTGCAGAGTCCTGCACTTAGGAAGGAAGAAGCCCATGCCCTGCTACTAGGGACTGAATAGCTAGGCAGCAGTTCTGCAGAAAAGGACCTAGGGCAGGGGTGGGCAAGCTACAGCCCGCTGGCCGTTTTTATCCGGCCCATGAGCTTGGGCCAGGGTAGGGGTCCCAGTGGCCCAGGTCACTGGGACAAATGTGGCGAGCCGCAGGGCCCTGCCTGGGTTGAGCTGCGGGGCCCTGCGCTCGGGCTGGACCACCCGGCTGAGCGTGGTAACCAAGCGGGGGAGGGCTTGGGTGGTGGGATTCCAGGGTGGTGGTGGTTGGGGGGGGGTCTCGAGAGGGGGCAGTTAGGGAACAAAGAGCGGGGGGCGTAGATAGAGGGTGGTTGTGGGGTTCCGGGGGGTGGTGTTGGTGATGCCAAATTAGACGATTGGGCCAAAAGAAATCTGATGAGGTTCAACAAGGACAGCGCAGAGTCCTGCACTTAGGAAGGAAGGATCCCATGCATTTCTACAGACTAGGGACCAAATGGCTAGGCAGCAGTTCTGCAGAAAAGGACCTAGGGTTTACAGTGGACAAGAAGCTGGACATGAGTCAGCAGTGTGCCCTTGTTGGCAAGAAGGCTAATGGCATTTTGGGTTGTATAAGTAGGGGTGTTTCCAGCATATCAGTGCACATGATCGTTCCGCTCTATTTGACATTGGTGAGGCCTCATCTGGAGTACTGTGTCCAGTTTTGGGCCCTACACTAAAGGAAGGATATGGATAAATTGGAAAGAGTCCAGCGGAGGGCAACAGAAATGATTCGGGGCCTGAAGCACATGACTTATGAGGAGAGGCCGAGAAAACTGGGATTGTTTAGTCTACAGAAAAGAAGACTGAGGAGGGATTTGATAGCTGCTTTCAACTACCTGAAAGGGAATTCCAAAGAGGATGGATCTAGACTGTTCTCAGTGGTAGCAGAGGACAGAACAAGGTTTCAAGTTGCAGTGGGGAAGGTTTAGGTTGGATATTAGGAGAAACTTTTTCACTAGGAGCATGGTCAAGCACTGGAAGCACCTAGGGAGGTGGTAGAATCTCCTTCCTTCGAGGTTTTTAAGGTCGGGCTTGACGAAGCCCTGACTGAGATGATTTAGTTGGGGATTGGTCCTGCTTTGAGCAGGGTGTTGGACTAGATGACTTCATGAGGTCCCTTTCAACCCTATTATTTTATGAACAGTGGAACACCAGAAGAGGGCATGAGGACTCTTATTTCACCACCCAAACACAGGGTACAGGCACTGAAAGGTGGAAACCTGCGTAGACCCTGTGACAGACCCAAACACATGCACTGAGTTCACTGTTTACAGATGGCTCCATAGATCCAGGAGGGGTAATTACATAATAACAAATTTTCTGTTACTGAAAGGAAAACAAGAATGACCCTAGCAACCATCTTGTGACTTGTTAAAATAATGTTTACAGCTGTTTATGAATGTTTGAAATGCCATGTTGATGTTTTGAACTTCACGTGGTACGGGTACGCCAAGGTGTTGTTATACAATCTGCCGTTAGTGGCCACATGCTGGGAGCCGGGGCTCATCATTTTTGCATTTCTTCTTACGGCATATATTCTTTCCGTTACCGTATTAAACTGTAAATTTGAGTCAAACATTTACTGAGCTCAGTGGTGGCTTCTGTCTCCCTCTGGTTTTCTGTAAGCTCAGCGAGTAGGGGCCAAGCATTTGCTGTTGATCAGGATTCACAGCCTGCTCTAGGACTGGTTTAATTAAGTCACTCTGTGGTCTTCACTGAGAGCCTGCTGCTGGCTCTCATCAGTTATGCAGGGGCCAACAGGGACCATTCTGGCTGACCAGATTGTCATGAAACACAGGATTGCCTCCCCACTCTGAACTTTAGGGAACAGATGTGGGGACCCGCATGAAAAAAAGAAATAACCCCCCCAAGCCTATTTTACCAGCTTGGGTTAAAATGTTTTTTCCCAGAACACAAATTTTTCTGTATCTGGACCTGGTACGCTGCCAGCACCAAACTAGGTTTAGGGTAGTTTGGGACCCTTCTTTCCCTTTCCACTAACCCTCCAAACTTCTTTCTTCCTTGGAAAGCTTGAGAGAATAAAAAAACCCAAACCTTGCCTGATCCTGCAAGACGTGCCTGATTCAAACCTAGGATTTTACACAATGGAAAACAAGCAGTTAGCTTTTTAAAAGAGAGATTTTAATAAAAGAAAAAAAGAAAGGAATTAATTCCTTATAACCATTAATAGAACAGCATTTACCATAATTAACAAAAAGATTTAGAAACCAAACCTCTCCCCCGAGGCAATTTTTCTTTCACAGTTGATATTTTTGCTGAAGCTTACAATATTAAGAAGCACCCAGCCAACACTTACTACTGAGAACCCTTCAAGTGGTAAAAAGAAGGTAAACTTACTGACTACAGTACTTGATAGAATTTTATAGTTACAGTGAAAGACATAGCTGTGTTCATCCCATAGCCGAGGTGAACAGAGAGAGAGCCAGAGAGAAACTGAAACCTAAATTTTTTTGTCTTTTGAGGAATTTTTTATTGGTTGGTTGTTCACCTCTCAGGTTACCTTTAGCTTAACCCCTTACAGGTAAACACTAATTCTAGGCTACTTCACACTTATGACACGCCCCCCGGCTCTGCTTAGTGCAGCATCCAGAACTCCATCAGTCATCATAAAGTGGGAACGTTGTTGGGAAGTGGCTGAGTGCAGTTCTTATCTCTGGTCTTCCGGCACTTGCTCTTCAGTCTCTAGTACACTTGCTGCACTGGTCAGCTGTCTGAAAAATCTGCAGAGGTGCCAGCTTTTTAGCTATCTACTAGTGCACATGGTCATTCCTGGTGCTTTTCCTGAAATACACAATTTATTTGCTTTGCACCAGAGATTCATCAGAATTTGGTTGTGCTCCTGTAATCATGAAGCCGCTCACTTTGCAAAAGGCTTGATTGATTTGTGGTCTCTTGCAGATCCAGGAGGCTCTCTGATGATTAGAAGAGAATGAGTTAATGCTGACCTGATCTGCTGCTACTCACTCAGGGGGTGAATGGCTTCCATTTTAATAGAATGGATTGCAGATTGTTGGGATAGCGAGGACTAATGAAGTTGTTGCGTGGAATTGTGGGATACTTCTGGTGGACTCCCAGGACCTGAGTCAAGCTGGATTGTGCCTATACTGCAAAGTAATAGGGCTCGGACCGTGTGTCTTGGTCTGACCCTCCAGCGCTGCACGGTCCTGGGACTCTGGGTCTGAGCCCCCGGTTAGTACAATTGCAGTGTAAATGCAAGGGTGGAGGGGAATTAGGCTTGAGCCACGCTCAAGGACAGGCGTATGTTGCAGTGTAGGCATACCCCTAATCATTCACTTTCCCTGTTGGTTTAACAAAGGCAGAGGCTGAAGTGAAAGTCTGTCTAGTGTGATGCTTATCAACAAGTGTATTCATTTTTAGCAGCTTAACCCAAAAACTGATTACATTTTTATCAATACCATCCTCTTATCTAAATTCTACTAGATACCTAATAGAACTGAAGTTGTTTTTCCTGTTTTTGGTTTAGTAAAAATCAATGTCCTTTTAAAAAAAAAAAAAAAAAAAAAAATGGAGGTGTGGCAAACACAAAGAATAAAAGAAAATTTGTGGGCAATATAAAATGTCCTTAAAGCTTAGTTAAAATTACATCCTCTGGTTTGTATGTAGTGTATTTGTAGCCACGTTGGTCCAAGAATATTAGAAAGGTGAGGTGGGTGAGGTAATACCTTTTATTGGACCAACGTCTATTAACGTGAGAGATAAGTTTCAAGCTACACAGAGCTCTTCTTCAGGTCTGGGCTAAATGCAAGGTGAAAGTGATTATTTAGCATAAATAGTTAGCACATACTATGAATGTAAACTCCCAGGCTCCTCTTTTGGAAGAGTTGTGCAGATTTCCTATGAGGATGAAGAGTTACAAAGGGACCTCACAAAAAAGGGTGACTGGACAACAAAATGGCAGATAAAAATCAATGTTGATAAATGCAAAGTAATGCACATTGAATAACATAACCCCAACTATACATATAAAATGATGGGGTCTAAATTAGTTGTTACCACTCAAGGAAGAGATCTTGAAGTCATTGTGGATAGTTCTCTCAAAACATCCACTCAGTGTGCAGCGGCAGTCAAAAGCGTGAACAGAATGTTGGGAATCATTAAGAAAGGGATAGATAAGATAGAAAATATATTGCCTGTATATAAATCGATGGTTCACTCATATCTTGAATACTTCATGGAGATGTGGTTGCTCCATCTCAAAAAAAGATATATTGGAATTGGAAAAGGTTCGGAAAAGGGCAATAAAAATGATTAAGGGTTATGGAACAGCTTCATTATGAGGAATGATAAATAAAACTGGGACATCTTAGCTTGGAAAAGAGATGACTAAGGGAGAAGGATATGATAAAGGTCTATAAAATCATGACTGGTATGGATAAAGTAAATAAGAAGTTCATGGAGGGATAGGTCCGTCAATGACTATTAGTCAGGATGGGCAGGGATGGTGTCCCTAGCCTCTGTTTGCCAGAAACTGGGAATTTGCGACAGGAAATGGATCACTTGATGATTACCGGTTCTGTTCATTCCCTCTGGAGCACCTGTCATTGGGCACTGTCAGAAGAGTGGGCTTGATGGACCTTTGGTCTGGTCTGACTCAGTATGGCCGTTCTTATGACCAGATCTGTGTCTGAGCTGTCAGTTCTTAAATTCATAACTCTGCAAGACACTAACAATCATGGACTGAACAGACACTGGATTTATGGCTTATTGCAACAATCTTTAACTCTCAAACCCTCTCATTTTGTCCTATGACTTCATAGGTTTTAATAGGCCCTTAGAATGTGTCCGAACTACTTACGCTGAACAGTCTGTCCCTCAGAGTACGTTTCCCAGACCTGAGGAAGAGCACTCTGTGGCTTGTCTTTCTCACCAATAGAAGTTGGTCAAATAAAAGAGATTACCTCAGCCTCCTTGAGCCTCCGGGTTGGGCATTTCTTGATAGTAACCATCTGGGTAACAGCCAGACTTCTTTAATTATTGAACCATTTTAATTTACAGCATAGGAAGCCATCTACTTCTTACCATCTCTCTTCTCTAGTTAGCTGGAAACCATGGGCCCTGACAGATGACAACTTTTGAGGTCTCTGGGAATATAATACTGAGTTAGGTTGGCATAGTTTTAATCAACCGTTTAATATCGTGCTTGTTTTGGTGATAAGTAGGTTCTGGGATACAGGTGGGCATAATAGGAAGCTGGCATCAAACATCTCTAGACTGTGTATAGCATCAGGCATATTGTCAATGAGCAGTAAATACCTGCAGATTCCACTTGTCTCTGCAACAAAGTTTCCTGTTTCTTTCACAAGGAATTTCACATTTTGGACAGCCCCATTTTTAGGGATGAGCAGGGGCATTTGTAACAAATCCGAATGTGACCCATTCCTTTAGTTCTGCCTCATGTCCTTTTTCTCCTTTTACAGTTAGCATCTGTAATTTTGAAACAATATGTGGAGACTCACTGGTGTTCCCAGTCAGACAAGTTTAGGCATCCAGAGACCACAGAAAGGGTAAGATTCCTGTTTAATACTGACTGAATTGGTTGTATGTTGCTTGTCTGCTGTAACTAATTTTTATCATTGTGGAAAACTAAGGTTTCTGGTTGTCTTGTTTTGGGGTGGAGGTTGGTATTGATTTATTAGCGTAAGTAATGCCACCTATTATTTAGGTTGCCTAACACTTCCTGTCATAAGCAACTGAAAGCCAAGTCTTATAATCTTCCCAAACTTTAACTGTTTGGGCTGTTTTTGGGTTTTTTTGTAAAAAACAACAAAACAACTTTATCTACATCAGTTCAAGTGACAAAGAGTCCTATGGCTCCTTAAAGACTAACAAAAGTATTGAAGCATAAGCTTTTGTGGGCTAATACCCACTTCGTGGGATGCATGCAGTGGAGGTATCCAGAGGCGGGTATAAATAAGTAGGCAAGAACCAGGTTAGAGATAACAACGTTAGTTCAATCAGGCTGAACTACCTTGTTATCTCTAATCAGGGAGGATGAGGTCCTCTTCTAGCAGCTGATCTGGAGGTGTCAACACCGAGAGAGGAGAAGTTGTTTTTGTAGTTAGCTAGCCATTCATAGTCTGCACACTGCGCCATAATAACTCCAGCTCAGGAACCATGCAACAAACCTCGATGCCAATTCTGCTCACATATCTACACCAGCGACACCATCACAGGACCTAACCAGATCAGCCACACCATCACCGTTTCATTCACCTGCACGTCTACCATTGTAATATACACCATCATGTGCCAGCAACGCCACTCTGCTATGTACATCGGCCAAACTGGACAGTCCCTACATAAAAAGATAAATGGACACAAATCGGGTATTAGGAATGGCAGTATACAAAAACCTGTAGAAGAACACTTCATTCTCCCTGGACACACAATAGCAGATTTAAAGGTAACGATCCTGCAGCAAAAAAATCTTCAAGACTGGACTTCAAAAAGAAACTGCTGAGCTATAGTTCATTTGCAAATTTGACGCCATCAACTCAGAATTAAACAAAGACTATGAATGGCTAGCTAACTACAAAAACAGCTTCTCCTCTCTGTGTTCACACCTCCAGATCAGCTGCTAGAAGAGAACCTCATCCTCCCTGATTAGAGATAACAAGGTGGTTCAGCCTAATTGAACTAACCTTGTTATCTCTAACCTGGTTCTTACCTACTTATTTATACCCGCCTCTGGATACTTCCACTGCGTGCATCTGACAAAGTGGGTATTAGCCCACGAAAGCTTATGCTTCAATACTTTTGTTAGTCTTTAAGGTGCCACAGGAGACACTGTCGCTTCTGCAGATCCAGACTAACATGGCTACCTCTCTGATTCTTGTCATCAATTCAAGTGTTTCTGATAAATGAGGCTATGAAACAATGTTTTGCGGTGTTAAAATAATTCTGGTGACCTTTTCTCGGAGAACTGCTTAACCCTGCCATGCTTTTGACCTTCTAATTGAAATTTGGCAGAGGGGCAGGGTTTGTGTTCCTTTGAAAATCTGCCCAAAATTTGCAAAGTTATAGACATTCAAAAAATCTCAGTTTGCACATGCTTAGTAGAGGCATCTTAGATTTTAGCAGCTAAAATCTCTTCCAAGACTCTGTCCTCCCTGAGTGTTCCAGAGTCCCTCATGCTGACCATGCTGTGTATGTGCCATCTGCGCTCAACGACTCCAGTCCAGGGCTACAGAGGTGAAGCTGAACATTCTATGTAATAGTTGCTCTGAGCTGGGGTGGAGCCAGGCTGCAGACTTGAGAGCAGGGAGCTTCTCTTCTGTGCTCTCAGCAGTTCTCCTTCTGGCACCCAGGCAGCGTAGAGGATGAAGCCACCTGAACTCAAATGCAGAGGGGACAAGAGCCAGACTGGGGGAAGGGGAAGGAGTAGACTGGGACAAGGTGTCTGGAGAGTCTGGGAGAGGATAAAGAAACGGATGTGGAGCTAGGTGGACTAGGGGACACCATACTGAGATCAGACAAGGAACTGGGTGCAGGGGGAGAACTGGGATTGACTGGGCAGGAATACTGGGAAAGAGAGGTGGGGGAAGAGACTGACGCAGAAAGCCAACCCCAGAGAGGAGATTGGGACTGGCTAGGCAAGGACACATGATCTGGGCTGAAGAGCCAGGGGTGAGGGAAGAAACAGGAATGGAATGACGACAGCTTGGAGGAGGTGGGGAAGGGGACAAACTTGTGGGGAAGCAGGCAGAAGAGTCTGTTCCCACCAAAGTGCACTCCCATCCACAAACTGGAATGGAACCCACAATTTCTGAATCTTGCCATTCCTCTGCTGTTGACAAATATTTGTCAAACTTAGTGGTAAATACTCATCTCCCCCTACTGCTGACCCATATAGAGGATGTCAGTCTACTACTGCTCTCAACTACTCCTTTAGCTCAAGCAGCAGAGGTCTGTGAGCTCTGAGGGCTTGAGCTAAGGGCTCTGAGGGCTTGAGCTAAGGGCTCTATAGGTTCCAACCAGCTGATAAACCACGTGTGTCAATATGCGGCATGTGGGAGTTCTGTGTTTTAGTTTGCTTTAGGAAAAAAAAACATCCTAGGAGATAACATTCTTTTAACATTTTTTGTTGTTTAAGGTTGCAAAGTCAAGCACATCTAGATTGGGGCTCACTGGAAGGGAAATACTAATTGGAGAAATGAAAGGTGTTAGGAATTGGGTTAAATGTGAGCAAACATCTTGGATATATTCTCCACTACGTTTAGGAAAGGCTGGGCTATTATTATTTGGTGTATAAGATATAAATGAAACTTTAATCACAGCTTTGCTTTTGGGAAAGCTTTTATATTTAGGTGTTTTATATGGGAAGAGTAATACATTTCTACATGTTGTGCTCTGTCTCCTTTATAGACTGAAAGGAAGCCAAATGTGCATGTTTTGAAATCACACTCAGATACTTCCCTTAAACCTGATGCTAACAACAATAGAATCTGCTATACATCTCAGAATGTGATGAGAGCAATTTGAAAACACTATATTGTTGTGTGTGATATGTGATCTCTCTTGCTAAATATCATTATTCTCTGCAGGCAAAAGTTGCCATAAGAGAGCTGTTACCCAATGGCCTGAGAGAATCTATTAGTAAAGTGCGTTCAAGTGTTGCCTATGCAGTTTCAGCCATAGCCCACTGGGACTGGCCTGAGGCTTGGCCCCAGCTTTTCAATTTATTGATGGAGATGCTGGTTAGTGGTGATCTGAATGCAGTGCATGGAGCCATGAGAGTACTTACAGGTATGTGTATATGCATGGCAAGATCTGAGCAGTTGTCCTGTTTTTTCATTGACTTCGGTGGTATTGTGCCCTATTCCCACTTCCAGAGTGAAGTCAAGAAATGGAGCAGAAGTGGGGTGCCTGTATGCTGCAGGAATTAAAGCCTCCAGCTCAGTCACTGCTAAACTTCCTTGTTCAAGGGGTGTCATTAAGGCACTGCAGAGATTTCTCAAACCTCACTGCGCTGTGACCCCCTTCTGACAATAAAAATTACTACATGACCCTAGGAGGGAGCACCAAAACCGGAGCCCTGCTGCCCCAGATGGAGGGGCCAAAGCCCGGGCCCTGCTGCCGCAGTAAAGCCCAAGGGCTTCAGCCCCAGGCAAGGGGCTCATAACCTGAGCCTGGCCTCCCAGGGCTCAAGCTCTCAGGCTTGGGCTTTGGCTCCGGGCCCCAGCAAGTCTAAGCCAGCCCTGGCAACCCCATTAAAATGGGGTCCCAGTGCACAGTTTGAGACCTGCTGGCATGGAAGAAAGTATGCTGTGATAATAAGATACAGCTAGGAAGGAACTTCCGTTATAAGATCCTATTTTTCAGGTATCTACAACTTTAATCCGACATTTCTTCTGCTTGTTCTCACCACCCAATGAGGTTCGTGTTTAACCAGACTTTCCAAATATACTAAAATCTGTTTGAAGAAAGATGGTATTCATGAACTAAGGGATTTTTAACAACTTTTCTCTCACATCTCACTATTTACACTTTAATTGAGCCCTGGATTTCCCCCAAAGAATTAGGCCTTTGTCTTGAACACATTTTGTTTACAAAGGAAGTTATACTCTTGGAAACCAATCAGTATCAGATTTTTCTAACCGGTATGAGCAAAGGGTATCTGTGGAGCATTGTAAACTTGAAATGCAGTTTCAAGCACTAGATACTGAGTATCGTTGGAGAAAGCCAAATGCAAAAACTGTCAAGGTAACATTAAAATTTAGTTCTACTCTAAAAAGTGACTTTGTGGAAATTATATTGTGAAGTGATCTGTGTTTATGCTGGAGACATGCGTGCTGAATGTGCTCAGTTTTATAATAAAAAGATATTTGTAATTGCCAGTTCCACAAATTTACCTTGGATCAAAGAGTCCAGTGGTTTTTCCATTATGTGTGGTGTTACCAGTAATAAAGCTTCTATAGGTTAAAAATCTCCCTTCAGCAACATCAGTGCAGTCTCATTGTTTTCGCTGGGTTGAATTGGTGTAATTGATTTGGAATTCAGCAAACCGTTTTGTTGATATACAAGACTAAGTGCAGATTCCATTAGTTATTTTGAGTGGGCTGCCAAGACCAACAGGAGTAAAAAGCCTCAACAAATTTACTTTTATCACAAAAGTAAGCAGGTATTTTGAATTCATCCAGGAAGCAGATTGGAGAAGGAGACATTTTGTAGTCTTTTTCAGAGTAAAGCTGCACTTTATATTTGAGATTTTTAAATTAAAGTTAGAAAAATTGAAATCCCTGTACAAATATGAATGTGGTCTTGTATTTTTCATTACTTTATAATGCTGGATTAATAACTTTATGCATTTAATGTAATCTAAATGACAAAAGCTGTTAATTCAGCATCAGGATTGTACAGTGAAAAGCAGAGCTGGTAGGCAGATACGCACTATTCCTGTTTTTCTTGCTACATGAATACTTTAATATATCCCAGATAAAAACTATGGTAAACTAGGTTAAGTTGGAGATATAAGTTTACACGTCAGTAATTTAAGGTTAAAAATATTTCAGCTATGTAATTTCCCTCCAAAACAAGCATTACTAATTTTGGAAATTCAGAGTTGTTTAACTTGAAAGAAATCCCTGCGGTGACACCAAGTAATGGCACAATTATGATTAATGCATAATAGTGTTTGTAGTTCCAGATTAAACTGACTCTTAAAAGGCTTTTTTTCCCCTTTTTGCTCATGGTATTATTACAGGGCAAAGTTTGAGGTAGTTTATTTCCATACTTTAATATGTTTTGATTTCTTTGAGGTTAATTCAATATTCCTATAATATTTTTGACCTTAAGTCAGTGTTCTGTACTGAACCTTAACTCCAGTATAACAGAGTTATCAAGGAATTTCTTTTTTTAAATGATTAATGATATCATACATGAATACTAAACAAGAAACCCAAAGATAGTGCTGAGATTTCTAATGACTTTAAGATAAGTAGCATAAACCCTATATTTTTATTTTAAATTTGAGTGCCAGATTCACCAATACACTCTGGCTTTTTTCCTTCAGGGGCAATTCAATGCAGCCAGAAAGTACTGGCCAGTTTTTCCCAGTTTCTGATCCCTGTAATTTTCCTGTGTATGCACACCCTAACTTCCCCCTCTCTATTTTCCCCACATACGCCAGCTTTCCCTTTCTCCTGGCTCCAAGGGGGAAATTACTTTTCAACCCCAAATATGGCGATTAGTTAGACCCTGAACATGTGGGCAAGACTCACCAATTAGATACCTGAGAGAGAATTCTATATAGTAAGTCAGAGCCCTCCCCATCTAGTGTCCCATCTCTCGCCATTGGAGATATTGCCTAATAACAGTCGTCATATGGCATTGTAGGCAATCTCCTCATGCCATTTCCTCCATAAACTTATCAAGTGCAGTCTTTAAAGAGGTCTGTTATCTCACACTCACACACACTATTCCAGAACTTCACTTCTCTGGTGGTTACAAACTGTTGCCTACTTTCAGGTCTATATTGCTGAAAATTCATGAAAATTTTCATTCATGAAAATATTAAATAAGTTTGGTCCTAAGACTGATCCTTAAGGAACTCCATAAGTAACCTTCATCCAGTCTCATGGTTCACCATTCAGCATGACCGGTTTTATTCTCCCCTTCAACAAGTTCCTTTGCCGTCTTTTGATTCTCATATTAATCCCCATCTTCTCCAAGTTCACTCACTTCCCATGTGGAACTGTATCAAATGCTTTACTGAAATCCAAGCAGGTTGCATGTACTGCATTTACTTTGTCTAGAAAATCACTTATCTTCTCAAAGAAAGGGATGGGGTTGGTCTGGCACAATCTACCTTTTGTAAAACCATGCTGTATTTTATCCCTATTACCCCATTAGAACAAATTTTAAGAGTAGCTAAGATCTTGCATGCAACTGAGGTCACGCTAATGAGGCTGTAGTTTCTTGAATCACATTTTCTCTCCCTTTCTCTAATAAAGATTCCTCCTGTTAAAGGGTATGACCCCCCCACATTTATGGATTCATAAAAAATCCTTTTTATTGGGATTGCAATTTTATGTGCCAGCTCTTCTAATATTCTTGTGGAGATTATCCGGGCTTCCCAGTTTAGTCCCATTCAGTTGTTTGAGTTTGGCTTCCACCTCAGATGTGGTAATTTATTCTTTCATATATTCATTCCCATTACCACCCTTCCACTGCCCCCAAGCTCTTCATTTTCCTTGATGAAGCAGAGCATTTGTTCAGGTGTTGGGCTGTACCTAGATTATCTTTAATCGCCACTCTGTCCTCATTGCCTAGTGGTCTTACCTTTCCTTGCTTTCTTTTTATTTATAGGGCTAAAGAAATTTTTACTATTTTGAATTTCCTATGTAAGGGCTAGCTCTGCTTGTCTTCTGGCAGTTCTCACTTTTTCCTTATGCTTTCTGATCTCAAGGGTATTTCTACACTTGTATTAAAAACCTGCAGCTGGCCCGTGCCAGCTCACTCAGACTTGCAGGGCTCAGCCTAAGATCTGGGGGGGGGGGGAAAAAAACCCCACCTCACAGGGTTCTAGAGCCCAGGCTCCCATCTGAACCCAAACATCTACACCATAATTAAACAGCCCCTTAGTCTGAGCCTTGTGAGCCTGAGTCAGCTGGCATGGGCCAGACGTGGGTTTTCAATTGGTAAGGCCCTACACATTAGTGTAAATTAAAGTTTAATGAAGAATAAAATCACTAATATTGTTGAGGCTCAACTGAATTGGAGTGTGAACCTGGGAGATAATGCTCAAATGTATGGGGACCCTCCTCTTTACTTGTTTCTCTTCCTAGAGTTTACCCGGGAAGTGACAGACACACAGATGCCACTCGTCGCTCCTGTTATTCTTCCTGAGATGTACAAAATTTTCACGATGGCGGAGGTATGAAAAAGAACTAACTAAATGACAACATATTGCCGGTTAGTAGGTTAGGGAGGGAGATGCTTGTTCTGAAGGAATAAAGAAATGTAGATGTAGCTAGATGTCATGTGTTTGAAAGTAATTAAATATTGTGATGACCTACTGAATGCCTTAAGAGGGTATTTCAGGTAAGTGAGGATGAGATTGTGTTGGATTCTGTTCTCTCTCTCCTTTTCCTGCAGTTTTGGTTACTACAGTGTCTCAAGAGTTTTCAGGTTCACTGCTTAATGTTAGGAAATTAGCTGGTGATTTGTTCAAATTTAGACTGTGCTGAAGAAAGAGAAATCTCTGAAATAAGAGTGTTAAGGATAACATATGAGCATGGTTAATGGTAGCTAGTGATTAAACACACTTTCAAATGAGTTACCTAAGGAGGTGGTGGAATCTCCTTCCTCAGAGGTTTTTAAGGTCAGGCTTGACAAAGCCCTGCCTGGGATGATTTAGTTGGGGATTTGGTCGTGCTTTGAGCAGGGGGTTGGACTAGATGATCTCCTGAGGTCCCTTCCAACCCTGATATTCTATGATTCACTTCCCTGATATAATCAGCATTTGTCGTCTTGTCACACTTGAGACATATTGTATGTTTTCTACAAGGTATATGGTATTCGCACCAGGTCACGTGCAGTAGAGATCTTCACGACATGTGCCCACATGATCTGTAACATGGAGGAGTTGGAGAAGGTAAGTTTGATTTTCAGTTCATGAGTTCACTGTATATTTCAGGAAATGATTCTGAGCAGGTATAAAATTAATATTTGTTTGGAAACTTAGAATATTCATTCTATACTACTGTAATTTTGGGGGGAATGTTTTATTTTTCTTATACGCAAAGTGGCCGAATCTTTACTTTAAGTGGAAAACTCAATGCAACTGACTTCTTCACACTAAATTTTAACCCCTAAACTGATCAATAGATTTACTTGGAATTTGTGAGAAAATATTTTCAGGACACAGATTAAGTACTGTAGCTTCGGGAAGAAGGCACGATATGGTCCATTCTGGAGGTCCTCATCATGGCTGTCACAGTTATTGAGCGAATTGCACCTCTGACTCTTGTTCTCTTCCAGTGCATCCCCCTTTAGGTTTTGGGCCTTGGGTGGTCACCTGGGTCCAGGTGGAATCATTCTGTTCTTCCATTGTCAGATCAGTCCCTGGGTAGCAATCCCCTAGACTAATTGTGATTACCTCAGCAGGTTTGACTTAGGCTCAGACCCTGCAGTTCTTCTGTCAGAGCAGTAGCAGTGACTAAGGCAGCCTCCTTAAGGCAAAGTATTATTTATTTAGACGAAGGGATTTCTCTGAAATATTTACCTTAAAAACAGTAAAACAGACTAATATATCTAGCTTTTCCCTGAGACTTACCATTCCCATGCTCTGGGAAAGCCTGTCTCTTCAGGTTCCTTCAGCAGAATGAGTCTGTCTGTCTCACTTCATCAGCCTGTCTTTCTAAAAGCTTGTCCCATTGCCTTTTGGGTGTGTGCCTGGGTATTTTTATTTACGTCTCTTGTGCTGCTTTCTTATTTGCTCTACCCACATCTCTCTCTTACATTAGATCAATAGTTATACAAGAAATTCCAGAAATCCACCACAGTTATACAGAAACTTTACCTGACTGACCAGGTCACTTAAAATAGTGATGTGGTTATTACATTTAGTTAATAGATTAATACATAGCTGCTCCATGACTGTCACATTGGCTCCACAATTAAGGTTGACTTAAGTTTTGTCCCTAAAGTAGGGTAGGATTCACTCTCTGTATATGAAGAATAGAGTATAGCATATCACACCCAAAATTTCAGCACTTACTCTTTGAGTATGGAACTAATAGCAAGGATGTTGAATATTGCTTTAAGTGTGGAACTTAACTGTTTTACTTACGGAATCACGACCAGTGCCTTTATAATATTGCGTAAGCTTTGTCGTCTCTGATTTTTCTTACTCTGTCCAACTTGGAGACTTTAACCTTGCTCCACCTAGCACCATTTACAGTGCAGGCAAAATGCTTTTTATATATTACTCAGAAATCAACACAGCAATTCTCATGCCAGCTATTATTACTAAGACAGTTTTTGAAAAGCTTGTTCTGCTTTGCAATTGTTGCTGGCTTCCAGACTGAGAAGCCAGTCAGTTTGACAGTCATTGTGAAGAGGCGCCTCCAGAAGCTGCATGTGATTCCTCAATGCATAGCAGTTGTCATCAGCCTCTCTTTTGTTTTGGGGCAAAATAATGGTATGATTTCCGTTGCTGTCTGTGAGCTTCAGCTTTTAATAGTGTGTATGTAAATTTACCAGTTATATTGCGGACTGTCCTTTTTGTTCTGTTTGTACAGCGCCTAGTATAATGGTGTACTGGTCCATGACTGAGACTCCCAAGTGCTATGATAATACCAATATATAGAATTGACTACTACTTGTATTTGTTGTGACTAGGGTGCAGCCAAAGTCCTGATCTTTCCTGTAGTGCAGCAGTTCACAGAGGCCTTTGTTCAGGCCCTACAGATGCCTGATGGCCCTACATCTGACAGTGGATTTAAGATGGAGGTCTTAAAGGTAAGCACATAGTGTGGTACAGTAATAATTAATACTCACATATATGTTGTCTTAATATTGAGCTAGAAAAACAAGCTTAATGTCACCCTTGTTGGCATTGCACATTTTGAGTTGCAGAGTGTTGTGACTGCAACATCTTGCAATGTTAACATGAGCCATTTTGTCTGAGTTGTAGATGCATATGGTTAGAACCAAGACAGCTGTCTTTGTCAGCTGTGGATTCAGGTCTGTGTGTGCATGCATGTACATGAGAGAGAGTTGTAGCTTGTCTCCATGATGGCAGACAAATAGGTGGTGGGATTCTAATTTTGTTTGTTGGCTGGTATGTGATGTATTTATTCTGACTGAGAACGCCTCTTTTTGATTACAGTGATTTGAATCCTCACAAATGTACACAGTGTATCATGACATCGTTTTGGTTACAGCCAGGAGGCTGTGGTACTCATTTCTTGCTGCAGAATTATGCTACATAAGGTTTTAATTAAAAAAAACTTGGTCCTTACGATTGCAAAGAGAACAATGAAAATGTGAACTGAGTGTAAACTGATGGTGTTTTCTTCCTGAGTTTGCAGATAGCTTGGCTCCAGTACCTATTAAGAAATCTGACCTCTCTCATTCTTGATCAGGACCCTGTGGATTCTGTGGTTCATTGTCTGATAAAACTGGCATCTTTCTAAGATGCTGTGGAAGTTGCAATTTTGCTGTTTTGGGTGTTGGACATTTTGTGTGTCAATCCTTGCAGGACCTGCCTGTACCTTTATTTAACCTTTATATTGCACTAATGCCTAAACTAGGGTGGGGGCCCTCTTTGGCTCTCTGTGCTTCCACACAAGAACGAGTTAACCTAGCAGATTTGGATAAGGGAGTCAAAGTAAGAATCCAGCTGTAGCTTTATAGCAGGGCAAGAATTAGAAGAGTAGGTTGTGCTGCCTAGAGAACAACATAGCAGCCAAGGCTTGGAAAACCAAAAGCATGAGCTGCTGAACCTAACTCAGAGCTCCCTCAGTGGAGAGAAGGTTCTGAGCTGGGACAATATTGCAAATGCTGAGCAGGCTACCTGGAGAACATAGTGAAATACAAGTGTCAGTGACTTTTACTCAGTCTCTGAGCTTGAAGAGTGTGTGTTCAGAGAAGTGGAGGAATGTTACAGAATTTCCATGTTCTCATGCATGGAGCCTGTGCATTGGCATCGTTGTCATAGCTGTCATATAGCAAATGCAGAGGAAATGGTGACAATCAGCAGGAGTGCCAACGATTGTGAATCTGGAATATTCTATACAGCTGATCTTAATTTTTGTAAGGCTCCAGTTCAAGAAAATACTTGTTAGAGGAGGGATGGACAAACTTTTTGGCCTGAGGGCCACATTGGGGTTCTGAAACTGTATGGAGGCCGGATAGGGAAGGCTGTGCCTCCCCAAACAGCCTGGCCTCTGTCCCCATCCGCCCTCTCCCACTTCCTGCTCCCTGACTGCCCCCTTCAGAACCTCTGACCCATCCAACCCCCGCCTTGCTCCTTGTCCCTTGACCTCCACTGCCCCAACAGCCCTCCCCCCCGGGATCCAACCCTGCTTGTTCCTTGACACCCCCCCAATCTCTGTCCCATCCAACTGCCCCTGTTCCCTGACTGCCCCCTGGGACTCCCTGTACCTTATCCAACCTCCCGCTCTGTTACCGTGCTGCTCAGAGCATCAGGACTGGCAGCTGCGCCACCTGGCCGGAGCGAGCCATGCTGCTGCACAGTCTAGAGCACTGGGGCAGGCTGGGCAGCGCCACCTGGCAGGAGCTCGCAACCTCGCCATCCAGAACGCTGGTGGCATAGTGAGCTGAGGCTGTGGGGGAAGGGGGACAGCAGGGGTGGGACCGGGGGCTAGCCTCCCTGGCCGGGAGCTCCAGGGCCAGGCAGGAGGGTCCCACAGACCGTAGTTTGCCCACCTCTGTGTTAGAGCATTCCTATTGAGGAAAATTCTTGAGCACATGCTTAAGTGCCTTTGTGAGTAGGATTGCTTTCCTGAATTGTGGCCTAAAGCACCCATGGTCGCCAGTTCAGTTCTAACTAAAGCAGGGGTGGGCAAACGACGGCCCACGGGCCAGATCCGGCCTGCGGAACCGTCCCCTCCGGCCCGTGGGGAGGCTGCCCCTGGCTCCTCCCTTAGAGTCGCACCGTGGGGGCAGCGTGCTGGGGGGTGTGCGCTCCCCCAACCCCGGAGCTGTGCTGCGTGGGCAGCGCTGCTAAGGCCGGGGCTGCATGCTTCCCCAGGAGCCGCCCTGCGCGGGCAGCGCACCGGGGGCTGGGGCTGTGCGCTGTGCCGGTCCGGCAGTGCACCGGGGGCCGGGGCTGCGCGCTGCCCCCGTCCCCCGGAGCTGTGCGGGCCAGCAGCACTCTGGGGGCCGGGGCTGTGCTCTCCCCTCCCCCGGAGTCGCATTGAGCAGCTAGGTAAGAGGACTTGGCTAGGGTTGTTGGATGGGGGCAGGGGCAGTCGGAGGACAGGGGGGTGGATGGGGGCGGGATTCCGGGGTGGTGATTGGAGAGGGCTCGGGAGGGTGCAGTCTGGGAGTAGCGGGTGTTGGTTAGTGGGCGGAAGGGTGGATAGGGGTTGGGGCCATCAGGGGACAGGGAGCAGGGGAGTTGGGGGGGGTCCTAGGGTTTGCTTAGGGGTGATGGGTCACTGGAAGGGGCAGTCAGGGGACAAGGTCGGGGGGGTTGGATGGGTCAGGGATTCTGAGGGGGCAGTCGGGGCGGGAAATGGGAGGGGGACGGATGGGGGTGGGGTCTTCCCTACCGGTCCTCCATATAATTTTCCAAACCCGAGGTGGCCCTCGGACCAAAAAGTTTGCCCACCCCTGAACTAAAGCCATATCCTCTGTGCTACTTAAGGTCCATTGTATTCCATATCATGCTGGAACTACATACTGTGGCAAATCCCTCTGGTTTATTGTTTTGTTTGAATTATGGCAGCATTTTTAAGCCCTAGTTGAAATTGGAGAACTGTTGTGCTAGATATTATACACGTTAGAGACAGTCTATGCCTTGAAAAGCTTACAGTCTAACTAGGTAAGAGATGAAGGATGGGAAAAAGGAAGTACTGGTTTTGATAGTAAATTAAGTTTCTTACTCTTTTTTTCTCATTTCCTGTTTTTGGTGTCCTGCAGATCTTTGTACTGACAGCATAGCTGCTCTGTAGAAATGTGTGGGAAGTGAATGAGGGCCCGGTGGTGTTGGTAGCTGGCTTGGGGCAGTTATTGATTTTGGAACTATGGATGCTTGAGTTATTGATTTGAGTTATTGATTTTGGCACTATTGATTGAGTTACTGATTGAGTTATTGATTTTTGGCACTATGGATGCTTGGAGCAGTTACTGATTTTGGCAGTATGGATGTGTGGAGATGGTGTTTGGGTTATGGGTTAAGCACGCTATTTTTCCAGTATTACTGATGAGAAACAGACTCAGAGGTGGAAGACTGATTCTTATAGTTGAAGTCATACATTATTTGTGTGCCTTCCAGGAGTGATTAATCTCTGTTTAAATCACAGTAGGCCCTATTTAGTTTTCAGTATTGCTGTTCCCACAATATTAGGTTTCCACCACAATTTTGATTTTAATTAGTTTACTTTGCAAAGTCCACAAATTCACATATATTTTAATGTTTGCAGCACACACGTTTTTCCCATTAGTACTTACCAGTGTAGTTACGGTAGCTTTGGCAATACAGTACACTCTTAGTATAATGCCCTTTGCAATAGCAAACTTCGGGCTATACCGAATCTCTCCCTCTGTCCCACCTGGAGTGGGAGAGGGCAGAGAGCTCCTCCAGCCCCAGGTCTGTGGTGGCGGCAGAGAGTTTTGTGCCCCCGCCACTGCTGCGGGACTGGAGGAACTGTTGTGCCCCCGCAACCTCCTTTTTCTATAACGAATCCCTGGGTACACCAAACAAATAGCTTAGAACTCAGGGTTTGTTATCGCAAGTGTGTACTGTATTTGTTCAGTTTGGATGAGTTGTTTAATTTTGAATGACAGTCTTGTGATGCTTATATATTGCTAGGAAACAAACAGTTGTTTATATACACATTACAGTACTTTGAGGTTAAACAAATGGCAATTCCTGCTAAAAACTGCAAAAAAAATCAGTGTAAACTGGTATCGCAAGTGGCTGTGTGCTGATGGTGGAAAGTTTTGTACAGCCTGCAATGTTGTGTTAGACCGTACACGCAAGTCTAGTATTAATACTCATTTAAATTCTGATCAGCATCATAATACCAAATGCACTGCAAAGACAGATCCGAAATCAAAAGCAAAACATCAGACAACTGTCATATCTGTGTTTAATTGCAGCACCAAGATGCTTGAAATGTGGCATATTTTGAATTTATTGTGGCATTCTTAAGTGCAAATATACCAAGGGAGAAACTGGATTAACCCAGTGTTATGGGAGTACATTCAGAAACCAATTCCATGTGAATGAAAAAAGCTGATTCTGTATGCACTGTGTTTGACAAGTCAATAGATGACGAAGATGATTATATACTGCATATCATTGCTGTACTCCAAATGAGTGGCTCAGAAAAGCTACAGTCCATTTCTTTTGGACATTTCTGTTCTTCACCTGGTAAATTATTCAGCTGCGTCACATGCTGTTACTAAGTGCCTGACCAATTTTGATTTAGACTTTATTAAAGTATCCGGGATAGTGACAGTACAACATACTGTACTCATGCATATAATCAGGTCCTGCTACAGGGGCTGCTTCCTAATTCAGTGAATGTAACATGCGATATGTATATTGGAAGTCTGGCTAGCAGTCAGTGGCATGTTTGTTTTTCTAAAGTTGATTAATTTACTGCTGCAATGAAAAAAAAATGTTTAAACAGGGTCCAACTCTCAAACTGCATTTCAAGACTTAGTTTGCAGAAAAAACAATTTAATCATGACCAAGTGCCTCTGTGTCCAGAACCATGATGGAATTGGCAGTTTAAAGCAGTTCTTTACCACACTGATTACTGCAAGTTCATTGAAAGTTAAATTTCACTTGACGCTCAAGTAATGAACAGATTTATCTCGCTTTTAGATGTCATGACTGCCACTTGACATAGTTCATTGCTTGAAATGCCAAGCTATTGATGAAAACCATTAAATCTTTTGAGATGTGTTCTGTTTTTAATCCATCAGTTGTATAACACTGTAATGGATTTGACACACTGCGTAGACTCCCGTGCAAAAGAAAAACACAGTGAAGATGCAGAGTGGAATACATTTTTACAAGGAATATTTAAGAAGGGATAGCTCAGTGGTTTGAGTATTGGCCTGCTAAACCCAGGGTTGTGAATTCAATCCTTGTGGGGGTCATTTAGGGATATGGGGCAAAAATCTGTTGGATGATTTAGTTGGGGTTAGTCCTGCTTTGAACAGGGGGCTGGACTAGGTACCTCCTGAGGTCCCTTCCAACCCTGATATTCTATGATTTAAGAAAATGGCAGACAAACTAAAGGAATACTACTGCAATGCTGGGGAGTGTGTTGCCAAACCAGCACGATGAGGACCAAGGTTCATGCAACACACTCATTTATGAAAGCAGTTTAGGTATTTAATGTGAAACAAGTGAATATGTTATGAGAGCAGGTGCTCCCGCTGGAGGAAATCGCTATGTTTGGCCGTGAAGCTAAAGCACTCTGGACCCTATCCCTACCCTCCAGAGTATCTACCTCTTCCCCCCCCAAGCTTAGTGTCATCTGTGAATTTGCTGAGAGTGCAGTCCATCCCATCGTTAATAAAGATGTTGAACAAAATCAGCCTCAAGACGGACCCGTTGGGCACTCTGCTTGATACCAGCTGGCAACTAGACATTGATCTCTACACATTAAACCTGACAGTCTAGCCAGCTTTCTATCCACTATATAATCCATTCATCCAATCCATATTTCTTTAACTTGCTGGCAAGAATACTGTGGGAGACCTTATCAAAAGCTTTGCTAAAATCAAGGTATATCATGTCCACTGCTTTCCCCATAGCCACAGAGCCAGTTATCTCATCATAGAAGGCAATCAGGTTGTTCAGGCATGACTTTCCCTTGGTGAATCCATGTTGACTGTTCCTGATCACTTTCCTCTCCTCCAAGGGCTTCAAAATGGATTCCTTGAGGACCTGCTCCATGATTTTGCTGGGGAGTGAGGTGAGTCTGATTGGTCTGTAGCTCCCCAGATTCTTTCTTCCCTCTTTAAAGATGGGCACTATATTTGCTTTTTTCCAATCGTCCATGACCTCCCCCAGTCACCACGAGTTTTCAAAGATAATAACCAATGGCCCTGCAATCACATTAACCAATTCCCTCAGCACTCTCAGATGCAGTGCGTCGGCCTCCATGGACTTGTGCATGTCCAGCTTTTCTAAATAGTCCTTAACTTGTTCTTTCACCACTGAGGACCACTCACCTCCTCCCCATACTGTGCTGCCTAGTGCAGCAGTCTGGGACCTGACCTTGTCTTTGAAGACTGAGGCAAAAACATTGAGTACTTCAGCTTTTTCCACATCAACCATTACTAGGTTGCCTCCCCCATTCAGATAAGGGTCTCACACATTCTTTGACCACCTTCTTGTTTCTAACATACATGTAGAACCCCTTGTTGTTACCCTTCACATCCCTTGCTAGCTGCAACTCCAGTTGTGCTTTGGCCTTACTGACTACACCCCTGCATGCTCGAGCAATATTGTTATACTCTTCCTGAGTCATCTGTCCAAGTTGCCACTTTTTGTAAACTTCCTTTTCGTGTTTAAGCTCAGCGAGGATTTCTCTGTTAAGCCAAGCTGGTCATCTGCCATATTTGCTATTCTTTTTGCACACTGGGAGGGTTTGTTTCTGCGCCCTCAATAAGGCTCCTTTCAAATACAGCCAGATCTCCTGGACTCCTTTTCCCCTCATATTAGCCTCATCAGTTCCCTGAGGGAATCCAAGCCTGCTTTTATGAAGTCCACGGTCTGTATTCTGCAACAAAGTGTCCTGTGGCACCTTAAAGACTAACAAAAGTATTGAAGCACAAGCCCTCGTGGGCTAATACCCACTTTGTCGGACACATGCTTCTGTCTTCCTTTTATCAGGATCCCGAATTCGACCATCTCATGGTCACTGCTGCTGAGGTTGCCATACACTTGTACTTCCCCTATCAATTCTCTCTGTGAGCAGCAGGTCAAGAGGAGCATGGTCTCTTAATTGATTTCTCCAGCATTTGCACCAGGAAGTTGTCCCCAATGCTCTCCAAAAATTTCCTAGATTGTGCACTGCTGTATTGCTCTCCCAGCAGATATCCTGGTGATTGAAGTCCCCCATGAGAACAAGGGCCTGCGATGAGGAAACTTCTGTTGTCCAAAGAAAGCCATGTCTACCTCATCTTCTTGGTCTGGTGGTCTATAGTAGACGCCAACCACGTCACCCTTGTCGCTTCTCAACTTGACCCAGAGACTCTCAACAGGCTTCTCTCCAGTTTCATACTGGAGGTCTGAGCAACCATACTGCGCTTGCATACAGTGCAACTCCTCCACCTTTTCTCCGCCACCTGTCCTTCCTGAAGAGTTTATATCCATCCATGACAGTGCTCCAGTTATGTAAGTTACCCTACCAAGTCTCTGTTATTCCAATAACATCATAGTTCCTTGACTGTGCCAGGACTTCCAGTTCTTCCTTCTTGCTTCCCAGGCATCTAAGAAACCAAGCTGATTTCCCTGCTTTCTCAATATGAATCAGGAGGTCTCCCTGTTGCACCCTCCTCCTTGTGTTTCCTCCTGGTATCCCACTTCCCCACTTATTTTGGGGCTTAGGTCTCCATCCCCCGGCGAACCTAGTTTAAAGCTCTCCTCACTCGGTTAACAAGCCTGCCTGCAAAGATGCTCTTCCCTCTCTTCTGCTAGGTGGATCCCATCTCTTCTTAACAATCCTCCTTCCTGGAACAACATCCGATGGTTGAAGAATCCAAAGCCCTCGCTCCGACACCACCTGCACAACCACGCATTTACTTCCACCATTAGTTGGTCCCTACCTGGGCCTTGTCCTTCAACAGGGACAAGAACACAACTTGTGCCTCAAATTCCTTTATCCTTGTCAAGGCTGATTCCGCACTCCAGCATTTCGAGTGCAGAAGGTGTGGGCCCATGAGGATTTTAAAAATTGATACTGGCCATTCCAGGCTGGTATTAAACTCCCAAAGTTACAGCTTTTCTCTGACTTTGGATGGGTAGATGCTGTCAAGTGCATGCAAAAAACAACAAAAACAAAACAAAAAAACCCAGAAAAAAGCCAGAAAAAAACCTTTTGAGAACCCAGGAAGGTGCACTTGGGAATTCCTTCTTGTGGGTTACTCTCAAGTGCTTTCACCCCCCCCCCTCTGGGGAAAAGCTGTGGAAAAAAACCAAAGGAAATCAGCTGTTGCCGCCAGCTAATTAAACAACATATGCACAGATCTCTTGGGGGGACACAAATCCAGTCTCGTTCTTAAAAAAAAAAGTAAATTTTACTAAAAACAGAAAAGAAAGGAAATACATTTGGAATTTAGGCTTTTGCTAGATTTAAAAAACCCACTTACAAAATTAAACATCAAGAGTTATCTTCTTGAGGTCCAGCTTAAAGGTTACAAGCAAAACAAAAAGCATTTGGGGTTGGCACAGAGGAGTCCACAAGCCAATAAGAAATAAAAGAAATAACCCTCATTGTGTCTTTCTAGACATTTCCTGATTTACTTACTCATCTGGGGTTTCAGATAAGTAGGTTTGAGGTACAAATTGATGCTTTTTCATACCTGGTTTTAAAGCTACTTACAGCATTGCTGCTCTGTCTCTCTGTTCTCTGGAGAACAACAGAGACAAAGGGGAAGTTTTTTCTCCATGTAAAAAAGTTCTAACCTTCCTATTGGCTTTTTTGGTCAAGTGCCCACTCCTGTTCCTTTACCTGGGGGATTTTTTTTTAACCTTTTACAAGTAAAGCAAGCAGAGAACAGCCACCAAGAGGGACTTTATAGCTAACTGGCTGGCTGGGTGTCCATAAAAGGGAACTCCCTCCCACCCCCCTTCATTTACCACAATCCTTCTTGCCAGAGCCACATAATCTGCAGTGATCCACTCAAGGTCATTCTTGGCAGTATCTTTGATGCCCACATGGAGAAGTAGGAAGGGGTAGCAGTCTGAGGGCTTGATCAGTCTTGGCAAACAGTCCGTCACATCCTGAATTCTAGCTCTAAGCAAGCAACACATTTCTTGAGTTTCCTGGTCTGGACGGCAGATAGATGACTCCATCCCACTTAGGGGGTAGTCCTCGATCACCACCATCCGTCTCCACTTCTTGGGAATGGTGGTGGTGGAACCCCCATCCTTAGGACAATTCATCACATGCCTCAGGTTGATGGAGTCTCCTTCTGATCCCTTCCCTCAGATGACTCTTCCAAACCATTCTCCGCCATAGTACCTGTTTCTTACCTCTCTCTGCATTGGAGGTATATGGGTTCTTCTCTTCCCTTGTCGAGGTCACATGCTGCCAATTTTCTTCCCCATTCTGCACTGTCTTCTCTGATTCTTCAGCATGCTGTGCTTGCAGTAACCAGTGCTGACTTCTATCCAGAAAGTCTTCATTTTCTCTGACGCAACACAAGGTTGGTACTTGGGTCTCTAGTCCTTTAACCTGCTCTTCCAGTATGGAGACCAGCTTGTACTACTTACAGACAAAGTCACTTCTGTCCTCTGAGAGAGAGACAAATATGGCATATCTTGTGCAGGTCACAACAGCTGATCGCTTACTATCCAAATTGTCTTCCTTCTAAGAGCCTCTACAGAGGTTGTATTTATTGCTTACAGAAGCCTGAAAGACAAAAACTCTGTGGGAACTGCCCCCAGGCAAACTCCCTCTGTTGCCTTCTCCTCAGTTCTCAGTGAGAAGATAGCAACAGCTATTTCCAGTGTTGGATTAAAGGGTTCCAAATCAACCATCTCTTATAGTCTCTCATAGCTGTTCAGGCTGAATCGTGAGGGCTACAAATACAACTTTTGGAGAATTTTCAAGTAAAGCTTTAAGTAAATTTATAATTTTAAAAAGACTCCTTTAAGAAATTGTTTTGTGAGAGTTTCAAGATTTGAAAAGATTTACTTCTAGATAACCCTGGAATCTTCTTATATAAGTAATCGCCTATCTGTATGCCCTCTGTTGCCTAGAATAGAATGCCTGTTGATCCAGTGTGAAACAATGGAAACAGCTACAAGCATGGTTGAGAACTTTTTGTTCAGAATATTACTATGTTCAATAATCACTGGAATTCGTCTGTTACTGTCAAAATGTTAAGTTCTCAGCCATTTCGACTTTATGAATTACTTGTGTGATGTACAGCAACTGTTAGGCATGTATCTATGCTATGCCAAGAATCCTTGACCATTGGAATATCAGCAGTAAGTCCACCAATCACTTTCATTGCTCTACAATTAAATTGCGTATTCCCTTGGTTGTATGAGGGAGATTGTACAGATGTTTGATTACTTGGCCCAACCAACTGCCACACCCAAGTGACACAAAATACCCCAAATACATGTAGCTTCTCATCACAGCACACACCTTGCATTCGCCACCTGCAAATATCACTAGCGTTCCAGAAAAACCTCCAGATACAGCTTAGCACAAATCAAATGATCTCCCAGCACAATACACAAGCTCACTCACCCTCACTGTCACTTACCATAAACTTGCGCAGCAAACAGGGGTCATCACTAGTAGTACATTTAAGGAACTGGCTACATTTAAAAAGTTTTAAAGTGTTAAATTTAAATCAACATCATTTCTAATTATACTGCAGTGTTCATTGGTAAATAGGGTTTCTTGTCACATGGCTATTCAAGAATCTAAGTTTTCGTATAACAAGATTGTTTCTATCTCTCATGGTTGAATATTAACCTGAAAATGTGAATGTAATTTGTTGCAGTGTTGTCCACAGACTCAGGAAGACTATCTTAATCAATAGCTTAGTGTCTTAATGATTTACCTTATGCAGGTCGAAACCTAAGGATGACCCTTTAAATGTCACCATTGTTCATTATTTCACGAGGGATTAGCTGACATTTCTCGCAAAAATAGTGTGATAAATGAGTTTGACATCGTACAAAGAACATGCTACAAGGGATTTTGGGTGCAATGTACTTAATATGCAGTAACTTACATTACGAAGGCTCCAATTAAGTGACATTTTCAGAGTACCATCGGAGTATTACTATAGTATTTCTTTATTACCACATGAAATCTAAAAAAGATGATTTAGACATTCATGGTCCAATTGCACGTTAAGGTGGTAAGGAAAGTTATGCTTGTGTTTTTCTTACGGTTACCTGGAACAGTTTAACTGATTAATGCTACTTCTCTCTCCTCCTCAGTTTTTCTATATAGAAAATTAGGTAGTTGCCAATATTTTTGGAAAGATTTCAGCAGCACTACAATTTGTAGACATGCTGTTGAGAAATAAAACATGTTAGCCAGTACCTGCCAGAACTCCTTTACACTTTATCACTCTGTGCTGCTACTGTTTGCTTACAGTCATGCCCACTATGAGCTAGGCTCTTTCCAGACATTTGAGGATAAGTCCCTGTCCAGAGTATCTAGCAGTATATAACAAGATTTAGGGAAAAGTAATAAAAAATGATTTTGCATAAAAATCGGCAAGATTCACTATAGGGAGCACCACACAAGTGACTTTTTGAGACTTAAGTGAGAAGGGTGGGGGTCTTATGGAGGATTTCAAGTATGATGGGTTGATGCATGGGCTTTTCTTATTTGTGAGTTTAGTAAATTTGTTGCTAAAATTTCAAGCTCAGCAGAGTGAAAATTACCTCTAGTGCTTTATCAAATTCGGAGACAGTAGGAACACACAAAATCCAATGATAGTGACCACAGACACTATCCCAAGTACAAAGTCTTATCTGTATTTCAAGTTTTATTAAAGAAATAAGTTACAAAAACCCATGTCACAGCCTCAAAGATATTCTAGGGTCCGATGGACTTCTCGACAGGCAATCATCGACAGAGAGATGGTTCCTGTTGGGGTTTCCTTTTTTGTTGTCCCATGGAGGTCTTCCCACTTTATCTAACCAGGGAACTCTTCTATCTTATTCTGACCTAACATCTTTATGGATATGCATGCGGATTGCAACCCTCTTTTCCTTATCTGTATTTCTACAACACATGACCACCTTAACTGAATTGGCTTTGTCATCACTGGTTCTCTATTTGTAAGGTAACTCCCTTCTCTTCATGTGCCATATGTTTATGCCTGTATCTGTAATTTTCACTCCATGCATATGAAGAAGTGGCTTTTTACCCACAAAAGCTTATGCCCAAATAAATGTGTTAGTCTTTAAAGTGCCACCGGACTCCTCGTTTTTCATAGGTTGTTTCTTAGTTCCTTTTATTCTCATTAGCATCTATGCACAGCATGTACCCTGTGGTCAGGACATTCCATGATGTTACAATCAGGTGTCTTGTGATCCTGGACAATATCTTGCAGTTTATTGCAATAATTTCATTTTTGTTTCATTACCTATTGTCACATCTTTTACCCTAATCTTGTGACCTTCCTGGCATACAGTTATTCCTAGATCACCCACTTACATCAGGTGTTCTTAAGCCTATGGCCTAGTCTGGCTAAGCTGAAATCTTATAGGTTTCAGCCTGTAGGTCTTGTGTTCTACCATGCTTTTCTTATATTCCTAATACACTCTCATCACTCCTAAATACTTGTCAATCGTATACTTCTATACTCCTACAATTTAAATCTATTTAGCATATGTTAATTATATGAAATGGCATATGAATTGAGTATAACACCACGTAACATGATAATAAATGGATGATAAAATGAACTAATTGGCTACAGGGGCCACATGGAAGAAGACACTCAAGTTATTTATTAAGAGGCTGACAAACAAGCAGCAAGAGTGGGAACATTTGCAAAGTGAAAGGTCAGGGAGGGATACAAAACTTGACGAGAGGATTTTAGTAATATTTTTTGATTCCCATGCATGCCTCAGTTTCTGTCTTGGCTTTGCATTACTATGCACTGATTGTAAGGAGGAGGGATGATGTATTGACTCAACAGCCTGGTTGGAGTCATTAACAAACTGAGTAAAGTCTTCATATCAGTGGAGGCTCTGAAGGACAAAGGAAACCCTAAATGGCCTGGATGTTCACACCTAACTACCATCAGCAAGAGCAAGGATGGGCAAACTTTTTGGCCTGAAGGCCACATCAGGTTTCCGAAATTGTATGGAGGGTGTGATGTTATTGACATTAACTGGGACCATATAGATCATTGTTGCAACCAAGGTCCTGTAGTGGCACCAAATCTTATGTAAAGGGGGGTCATATAAGGTGTCTAAGACCGGGTTATGGTCTGCTGATTATGATTATGCTATCTGTATGCATGTGTCATTTTAGTATTTAAAGCTTTAAAAATTGGCTCTATACTTCTGTGTATCAAACTTATGTTATGCTTCTGGCTAACACCCCAGACAAGTTGCTATTACCTCTTCCTAGCCTGCTTGATGGCCCATTAAGGACCATCAGCTATATAGTTGACCTACTGAGGGCTTCGGAGGCTCCAATCCACATAAGAAGTCTGCCTAAGGACATTCCAGTTAGCATGTGAGTAATGGCTGCTTCCTGCAAGTCCTGAGTCATGCATGGACATGTTATCTGCCCATGTGACCCCAAAAACTCCATTTTGCTATAATTTCCCACAGTAAGAACAAAGAGGTTCTTACACCTGGAAAAGGTTGTAAAAGGGTGATGCACCACCTCCATTTGGTCTTCAATCCTGCTTCTTAGTCTGGAGAAACTTCTGCTACAAACCGAAGCTCTGAACAAAGGACTGAAGGACCCATCCCAGCTGTGGATGTTCATACTCCAGAGACTTTTTTTTGAACCTGCAGTTTATTTTATCACTGATGCAAGCCTGAACCAAGAACTTTGCCATTACTGTGTGTAATTGATTCCATTTAACCAATTCTAGCTCTCACCTAGATCCTTTTCCCTTTATGAATAAACCTCTAGATTTTAGATCTAAAGGATTGGCAACGGCGTCATTTGTGAATAAGATCTGATTTGTATATTGACCTGGATCTGGGACCGGTGTTCCTTTGCGATCGGGAGAACCTTTTTCTTTTATTGAGGTATTGGTTTTCATAACCATTTGTCCCCATAATGAGTGACTGATGGTGGTGATACTGGAAAACTGGAGTGTCTAAGGAAATTGCTTGTGTGACTTGAGGTTTAGCCAGTGGGGTAAAGCCAAAGTTGTCTTTGGCTGGCTGGTTTGGTTTGCCTTAGAGATGGAGAAACCCCACCTTTGGGCTGTAACTGCCTTGCTTTAAGCAATTTTTCCTGAACTGGCACTCTCTGTTGGGTCTCCCCAGAAACAGCACCGTTATGGAGGGATGGTTAGGGGAGGCTGTGCCTGTCCAAACAACCAGGTATGGCCTGGCCCCCACCCCTTATCTGACCCCCCCCTTCTTCTCGCCCCCCCCCCGATAACTCCCCCGGTACCCCTGTCCCCTGACCACCCCTGGAAATCCTGCCCTTGACTTCCTCCGATGCCCCATGCAACCCCTCCTCCAGCAAGTGACCTGTGCTCCATGCTATAGAAGGCAAAACCTCCCCAGGGCCTCTGCCAATCTGCCCTGGAGGAAAATTCCTTCCCAACCCCATATATGGCAATCAGCTAAACCCCTCACCAGCCAGACTCCCAGGAAAGAATTCTATGCAGTAACTCAGATCCCACCCCATCTAATATCCCATCACAGGCCACTGGGCATATTTACCTCATTTGAACCAGAAGTACACAATCAGGCAGCAGCAGACAGGAAAAAAAAAAAGGTAGATACAATATAGTATTGTGTTAAACATGATTGAGAGCAGCATTTTTCTTCTGCATAGTAAAGTTTCAAAGCTGTATTAAGTCGCCGTTCAGTTGTAAACTTTTGAAAGAACAACCATAGTATTTGTTCAGTTATAATGGTTGTAACTCTGAAGTTCTACTGTAGCTGGCCTGGTGGTGTCCACTTTGAACTCTGTCTTAACCGTTGCCTTCCTTTGCTATCCTGAGGACTTTCAGATTCTGTTTTCCAGGTGATTAATGCATTGTTACTTTGTTTTGAAAATGCTGCCTAGTGTCACTGCAAATACTTACAGGGAGCATTGCACCCTAAAGGAGTAAAGGACAGCTTTCCCACAGGGCTCTGGCTTGGCTGGATTCAGTCCAGAGAGCCATGGAGAGAGTGGGATTGCCGGTGTCCAAAGGCACGATTTCAGAGTCTTGGAGGATGCAGGCCTGCTGTGGGGAGCTTTGTGGATCTTGGCACACTAAAGGGAGGAGAGTGTCACTCCCAAGGGACTGGTTACGGGCAGGAATATGGACCAGACGGGGAGATACAAAATTGACAAACTACTTTGAGGTTTAAATGATTTGCACTGTTGGAAAATGTGAATTTACAGACTTAGTAACTGAAGCCCTCTGTTGATAGAACATAGACATAAATAATACAAACTTTGTAATGCTTCATCCTTGACCTCTGGTCTGAGGAAACATTACAGAGTTTATGTATTAATTAATCTTAGATCACAGTGGTCAATAAGGATTTGGTCTCCTGAGCAGCTACAGCATCAGGAAAATTATCATCAGTGTCATTAGAATGAGAGACCTGAGGAGTAGGTGAGAAAACTTCCAATTTACCACAAGTTCCCTTTGTAACAAATCCACTAAATATCTATACACTCCCACAAGCACTGAAATAGAACAGCAGATAGAGCGAGTGCAAAGTGTTTAGCCATATGACTGTGATCACTCACATTTCCTGCTGGGAAGCCTTCCCCCTTATCTTCATTGTTATAGTCACTAGTGGGTTTCATTGTGGCATTTCCAAGGCATACAGGCTGGGATGCAGGTTTTAAAGGTGTTACGCTGATGCCCACCTGGGTTCATATATATTTATGGAAGTTTCAACCCCATTTTCTTAGTTGAACTTCCACACTTCACTGTGTTTGGGATGCCCTGTTTTTCATAGGTTAATTTGTTAGTTAGCCTTATACTCATTACAATTTACATTAATCAGTCACCATTAGGGCCGTCCCAAGCATGAAGAGTACAACTGCCCCTCCCCCCCAATGGGTGTCCGGAATGTGCCGCCCCAAGAATGGCTGGAATGCTGCCCCTTACAACGTGCCACCCCAAGCACGTGCTTCCTCTGCTGGTGCCTGGAGCTGGCCCTGGTCACCATAACTTGATGCCTACACAGTAGAACCCCATTTATCTGATCCTTCCTTAACCAGCCCTCTGCATTTACTGAACGCCCAGGACTCCATTTTTGATTATCTGATCAGGCCTTGGGCTCACTTAGACTGGATAAATGCAGTTCTGCTGTATTTGCAAAAATCTCCAAAATACTTTAACTGGTGTATTACTGTATATATTTCCTAAATATCAGCAATTAATACATCTATTCCTGTGACTCTTATCATGTGACGTAGTCATACGTAGACTGATGTGAGAAGCTAACCAATCTTCAGATCCGAGGCTTTGTTTGGGTAAGCTAAATATCTCGATGGTCTGAGGTATGTAGGCCTAGTATTACAACATTAATTAATGCTTATATTTCACTTCTACATCCTGAAGTTTTATCCTTGGCCACAGAGCTAGAGAGGACTAATTCCTGTGAGTTTCAGGAGTTCAGGTTCTGACACCTGTTGTCCTGTATCTCTGACACTGACAACAAGGATGCACAGTTAGCAGTGGCAGTTGACGAAATAGCCATCATATGGTAACCAGGGGCCTGACCCATGTTCAAAACAGTGTCTAAATGTGATAATTTTTAAATCTTTTTTTATAGTGTTTATCACAGTATCTCAGCACTAGCATACTATTAACAATCCTATTCATAGCCTATTCTCCTCTGAGCCTTTCAGCCCTTGCAAAAAGAGCAAATGTGAGCAGAATATTTCTGAGATTGAGGAAAGTATTTTGCAAGGTAACTTGTTCTCATTTCTTTAAGCTGATACATTCAATGAGTTGCTCCATTGATGTTTTTGTTTTCCAGGCTGTGACAGCCCTAGTGAAGAACTATCCTAAACACATGGTTTCCTCCATGCAGCAGATCCTGCCGATTGTTTGGAATACACTTACAGAGAGTGCTGCCTTATATCCTTTTTCCTTATGGTGTGTGGTTTAAAATAGAATAAAAGAACTCTTGAGGCATCTCATAAGAAGAAAGCAATTGTACACAGATCTTGTACAGGGCTGTAGACAAATTGGAGAGCAATCAGTTTACCATGACAGACAGGAAACAAAAGAAACAATTGGTTGCATAAGCCTCAAATTACTCTATCTTACCAACTAATTCATAGATTTTTAAAGCCAAAATGGATCATTGTGATAAATAGTCCAACCACTTGCATTACACAGGTCCTAGAATTTCACCCATAATTCATGCATCATGCCCTTTAACATGTAGTTAAACTAGAGCATTTCTTCTACAGCTGGGGTGTCGTCATATTTTCATAAGGTGTGCCTGATCTGACACCTTGCCACTTGGCTCAGGCTAATTTTGCTGGATTTCCTGGTTGGTCTTTAAATTCATACGAATGTTGCTCATTGGGATTAAACCTACCTTCATGTAGGCATGAGGAGGGGACCATGACAGGTTGATTATGGTCATTCTAAAAAAAAATTAAGGGCTTGTCTTCGTGGCTCCAGTGTTTGCACTATATGGCTGTGATTTGTAGAGTACTGCATTCTATCTCCCCTGTGTGGACTCTGCTGGTGTGTACTAAATGTTCTTCGAGAGAGAGTCCCTGTAGGTGCTCCACATTATGTGTTGGTGCATCCCTGCACCATCGATCGGAGATTTTTGCAGCAATACTTGTACCGGCCATGCATGTGCAGAGTTTACCTGCTCCTCCGCTCAGAGTGCCTTAATAGAATGTAGGCGTGGCCGGTCTCCTCACTTCCTTCTCTATCGTCCCCGGCTTGAGACGGAGCTCAGCAGGCTCCTCAGAAAATAATTCTCCCTTGTTACTGTTACTCTTTTAGATAGTTTTTGTTACTAATAGTGTAGTTTACTGTTACTAGTAGTGTCAGTGTCTCTTTAAAGAAGAAGGAAAAAAAAACAAAAAACCTTTCTCTTCGTTCCTGTCAGCACAGCTGCAGCCGACATGCCTGACTCTCCAGAATTTACGCACTGCTCAACTTGTAAGCATACCATCCCTCTATCAGATAGCCACTCCGAATGTATAAAATGTGTGGGGGAGTCTCATGTTCCCCAAAAATGTGCCCACTGCAGCAAACTGAAGTCTAGGGCACGAAAGGACAGGGAGTGGAAGCTGAAGCTCCTCCTGCTGCAAAAATCCTTAGGGTCTGTTTGAGACCCAGGCACAGCCTCTGGATCTGCTCCACAGCCCTTCAGCTGGTAAAAAAGGGCTGGTCTTCACTAGTGGGGGGAATCGGCTGTAGATACGCAATTTCAGCTATGTTAATAACGTAGCTGAAATCGGCGTCTCTACAGCCGACTTGCCTGCCGTCCTCACGGCGGTGGCGGTCGGCGGCGCACTCCCCCGTCAACTCCAGCTTGTGCTGTTCGGTGAGCTGGAGTTACAGAGTCGACGGGGGCGCCGCTAGTGATTGATTTATCGGGTCTTGACGAGACACGATAAATCGATCACCATAAGATCGATCCCTCCCCGCGGTAGTGAAGACAAGCCCAAAACCAAAGAAAACCTCAAGCAGACACCACCTCCCGTTACCAGCTAACCAGCCCTCCGCAGGGAAGGCTGCATCCGGCAGGTTTACTGTCTCCCTGCCACCCCTCCCCCGGCTGAGCACTTCTGAAGCCCCCGGCTCCTCCAGTGCCATGTGAGAGCTCCATGAGGCTGCGGCAGTGCACAGCTCTGGTGCAAGGCTACAGGCTTTCAGTTGCCTGCCTCTCAGATGGCACCCTTCCTCAGCGGTGCCGAGACAAGCGGACATGCCTGGCCCCCCACAGGCTCTTGCTGAGTTCCAGGCTACCTCACCAACAGTTGCTGAGCTGACAGGCAGCCAGTTAACTCCGAAGGTGCTGGTACAGAGGCAGTTCTCCTCTCAGCGGCTTGCTCTCACTGTCAAGTGACCTGCTTGCGTCACCCTTTCTGCAGTCACTCTTGCTGGATGACTATCATCAAATGCACAGCCAGGGTCTGAACAGCCTTCCGGAGGAATTTTCATCTTATCAAGTGTCTCATCCTCAGACCCCCGTTAATAACGGCTATACAAACACTGCCTCCTCCTATTCTCAGGACCCTGCCCCATGGTGTGTAAACCTGTGGATGGCACCACCTATGCCCTTCCCACCACAGTGCCAATACTGGGCCTCGTGGGCGTCATATCCTCAAGTCCATGCTCACTATGCCACCTCAACCAGACCTGACACTGGCCTGGCACCGCAAGCTCACCAATCTGCCACTGAGACCAGTCACCAGACAGTACCAGGAAATTAAGAATTAATCTGGAGGAGATTCTTGAGCAGCAGCATGAATTAACAGACATTCTGCAGCGTTCTTGTTCTTCCAGAGTGGCATTACCGATCAACCCAGCTCTTCTGGAACCTGCCAAAGCCATCTGGCAGACTCCTGCTTCTAGTCTTCCTACCTGTAAGCGAGCGGACTGAAAATACTTGATCCCTCCCAAGGGCTCTGATTTTCTCTTCACCCATCCAACATCTAATTCCCTGGTTGACACAGTCAACCTAAAGATCAAGAACCAGTCTTCCCATTACACCCCCAACAGATAAAGACGGTAAACGTTTAGATCGGCTTGGATGCAAAGTATACTCATCTTCCACCCTACAGTTTCAAATTGCAAATTATGTGGCTGTTCTGGCTAAATATGATCACAAAAATTACAGTAAATTCATGGACTTTATTGAGGGCATTCCACAGGCAAAGAGGCAACAATTCACTGCTCTAGTGTCGGAGGGGCAAATTGTATCACGCACTGGTCTTCAAGTGGCCCTTGACGCAGCCAGTGCTGCAGCCAGATCCACTGCTACAGCAGTAGTCATGCACCGATGTTCGTGGCTCTTCTCCTCTTCATTTCCTCGGGAGGTCCAGACCACTATTGAAGACGTTCCATTTCACAGCGAAAAACTCTTTACCTCCACATCGAATGACACCCTTCACTCAGTGAAGGATTCCAAGGTGACTCTCCGCTTCTTAGGAGTACAAATCCCTACAACCAGAAGACGACAATTCAGATATCAACCGTACCAATGTCCACGCTACCCCGCATATACCCAGCAATTCCAAAGATCGCGCCAGCAGCAGCAATGCCAGAGACCCAGAATCCAGCGTCGCCATCCCAGTCCCGCAGCACCGTCTCAACCCCCTATGACTAACAAGCAGATCTGAAGCCTTGGTCGAGGGTTTTGAAAACTATGTCCCTGTTTCAGTGCTCACATGACCTGTCCCTGTTTTTGGGCACCGCCTGTGACCATTCTCCTTCAGTGGCACATTACCACTGACAAGTGGGTTTTAGAGATTATCATGCTTGGCTATTTCATCCCCTTCCTATCCATGCCCCCTACCCGCCCATGCTCCCCGTCCCTCATCAGGGATCTCACAAGCACCTGCTCCTGCAAGAGGTGCAGTGTCCCCTTCTATTGGGGGTGGTGGAGCTTGTGCCCGAACAACACAGAGGAAGACAGTTTTACTCCCATTATTTCTTAACAGAAAAGGAAACGGGGATGGCAACCCATACTCCGCCCCAGGTGGATCAACAAATTTATCAAGAAACAAAAGTTCAAAATGGTTACCCTCACCACTATAATCCCAGCGCTGGAGCAGGGCGATTGGTTTTCAGCTCTTGTCCTACAGGATGCCTGTTTTTTGTGTGACAGTACATCCGGTCCACAGATGTTTCCTCTGTTTCACCCTGGGCTCAACACATTTCCCATACAGGGTACTACCCTTCGGCCTACCCACTGCCTCCCATGTTTTTTTCCAAGCTCCTAGCTGTAGTTACTGCCCACCTCAGGAAGAAAGGAGTCATAATATTTCCTTACCTAGATGACTGCCGCCTCAAAGCCTCAATGCTTGACGAGGCACTTCGGTTCATGCAACTCACCGTCGATTGCTTCATATCCCTCAGCCTACAGATAAACAAAGAAAACCCAGCAACTGGACTGCATAGGAGCTCATCTCGGTTCCCGATGGGAATAGCATCTCTCCCATCTGATTGCTTCAACACCATAAGGCAGCTAACAACGAGACTTCGCAACAGTCCTCAAGTCACTGCTCAAGACTGTACAACTCCTGGGTCATATGGCCTCATTCACTTTCGTGGTCCAAAATGCACTACTCTATATGAGGTGCTTCTAAGCATGATTGACCATGGTTTACAGACCCAATGTGCACTCCTTGACCAAACCCTCATCCATACCTCTTAGAGTCAAAGACTCTTTCCTATGGTGGACAGTTCCCTCCAACCTCTGCTCTGGAGTCCCATTTCTTCAGGAGCCTCCATCCATCATGATGACTACCGACACATCCCTCAGAGGGTGGAGTGCTCACATGTTACATCACACAACCCAGGGGCTATGATCTCCAATAGAAACATTTCTACACGTAAACATTCTGGAACTTTGAGCCGTAAGCAATGTCTTCTATCTCTTTCTCCCATTAATCAGGAGCAAACATGTATGGATAATGACAGACATTGCCTGTATGTTCTGTGTAAACGGGCAGGGAGGAGCTTGTGCTCATTCGCTCTGCACAGAAGCCACGTAACTCTGGAACTGGTGCCTTGCTAACAATATCCGGATATCGGCTGCATATGTTCCCAGGGTTATGAATACCACAATGGATGAACTAAGCAGACGCTTTCCCTGGGACCATGAATGAGAGATAAATGTAACAATCATCACCAACATATTCTGCATTTGGGGCTACCCAACCATAGACCTCTTTGCAACTGTGGAAATATGAAATGCCCTGAATTCTGCCCCAGAGCAGGATTGGGCAAATGCTCCATGGCAGATGCATTTATGATCATGTAGCATGGGAACTTAATTCTATGCTTTTCCCCCAATACTGATTCTCCACAGAGTTATCACAAAGATGTGATCAAATTGTGCGCAGGTGATCTTGATTGGTCCAGCATGGCCCAGGCAACCGTGGTTCCTCTTACTTACCAGGATGTCAACTCGACCACCAATCTCATTTCCTCTTTCCGGACCTACTATCGCAGAAACATGACTGTTTTCTCCAATCTGCCCATGATTCACCTCAAAGCTTGGTTCCTCCATGGTTCTCCCAACACTAACTAGCATGCTCGGAAGAAGTTCAGAGAGTGCGTTTACATAGCAGAACCCAGTCTACTTGCACCACCTATCTCCAAAAGTGGAAACAATTCACACAGTGGTGCTCAACAAACAACTGCCCCCTATGTCTGCACCTCCTTTTCTTACACTTAACTATCTGCTCGACCTCAAATGATCTGGCCTTTCCTTTAGCTCCATTAAAGTCCACCTAGCTGCTACCTCTGTGTTTGCTCATCCAATGACTAAGTGATTTCTCAAAGGGCTTCAGTCCCTATATCCAGATGTTAAACCTCCTACACCTCCATATGACCTTCGCTTAGTCTTATCTTGCTTAACTCAACAGCCTTTTGAACCCCAAGCCACTTGCTCCCTTTTATACCTTCCTATGAAAACAGCATTCTTAGTGGCAATTACTTCTGCCAGGAGAGCGGGAGAAATAGCAGCTCTCATGGCGGACCCACCTTATACCCTGTTTTTCAAGGATAAAGTTACCCTCCGATTACATCCCAAATTTCTCCTGAAGATTCACTTGTCTTTTCACATCAATGAACCAGTACGCTTGCTGACTTTTTTTCCTAACCCACATGCAAACTCTTTCGAATCCACAGTGCATACACTACACGTACACAGGGCTTTTTCCTTCTATTTGAATAGGAGCAATCCTTTTAGGAATTCTCCTAGACTCTTTGTCTCCATTGCCGAGTGATCCAGAGGGACACCTATTTCAACAGAGAGACCTTCAAAATGGATCTCTGTATCTGACTCTGTTATCAGCTACAGCAAGTTACACTTCCACAGGACATAAGAACTCTCTCCACTAGATCAATGGCCGCATCTGTGGCTTATTTACTTAAAGTTCCCGTGACTGACATCTGTAAAGCAGTCCCCTGGTCTTCTGATCATACTTTTGTTAAACACTATGCCCTTACTCAGGGCCCTCTCTAAGATACACGATTAGGCAGAGTTTTTTTATCTGCTGCATTTCTACCCATTCCAAAGGCCCTACCGCCTTGAGATACACTGCTTTGAAGTCACCTAACGTGGAGCACCCACAGGGACTCTGTCGAAGAAGAGGAGGTTACTCACCTTGTGCAGTAACCAACATTCCTTAGTGTTTCAAACACGACTACATCAATGGATGCTAGCAGGTACTGCGTGGGGATTTAAAGCACAATACACTGATGTACCCTCAAATCACATCCCAGTAGTGTGAATTCTCTGTGTGTGTGTGTGTGTGTAAACAAGCCTGAAGATTCATGGGAAATCTGTGGCAGGGTGGATTTGATTTAAATCAAAAGTCAGAAAGACTCGATTTAATCATGGTTTTCTACATAAAACTGCATTCTTGTTGGTTGTTGTAATCTTAATACATATTTCATTTTTAGAAGGTACACAAACATTTTTAAACAGTGATTTATTTTGAAAACTTTTCAGATTAGTTTTACAGCTATATCAGAAAATGAATGATTGGTTATTTCATTTACCAAAGGTAATTGAAGCAGATATTTATGAAGTCACTGGGAGGTGAACTGTGTCCAATTTAACAGGTTAATCATTAGTATTTGGAGGATTTTCTTGCCATGCTGTATTAGGAGGCGAACATCGACAGACATTTAAATTGTTAAATATTCTGGATTTTTTTCTTCTACAGCAAATATATAATATTTGAACAAAACAAGCATATGTCCCTCACTTCTCACGTTTATCTCTAGTTTCTCCTTGTCTAGATCTGTTCCGCCCCCAACGATCTTCTATTCATTGAACGGTTTGAAACTTTGCACTTTTAGAGAGGGAAGGGTTTTGACTCTGTGTACACAAATTTGCAGAAGGACAACAGAGTTGAAGTCTTATTTCTCACCTCTATATATTTATTTATTTGAAAACATTTCTGCTGTTAACAAGCTTATTACTTTTTGAGTCACAAATCCACAGTTTGAGAACTGCAAAACTAAGTATCTCTGATGGTATCTTCTAGATCAGAGGTGTTCAATAGAAATTTGATACTAGCCACACCGCTAGCCACATCTGTGGTTTTGAATTTTTCTTATTAACCATATTATAAAAAAGCCACATGCATTAGCCACAATTCAATAGCCTATTAGCCACATGTGGCTAGTGGCAAATATATTGGATACAGCTTTTTCTAGACTGAGCACTGAGTGTCATTGGGAAGCTAGAAAGATTAACCTAAATAATCTATACAGAAGCCTGTGAAACTTCATAAGATTGGGTCCCTAATTCATGAACTATTGGAACTCATTTACAAAACTTTTCTTAAACATTACATGACTCATAGACTTTAAGGTTAGAAGGGACCATTATGATTGTCTAGCCCAGTGGTTCCCAAACTTTAACAACCTGTGAACCCCTTTCACTAAAATGTCATCTCGTGAACCCCCCTCCTAAAAATGAATATTTCCAGGGATTTTCTCTTTTACCCGAGTATAAATTTTAAAAGCAATGATCTTGGAAATATAAAAATAGTTTTTATAACATGCTTATTGTACACTATTTATTATTAATTATAGTTAAAGTATTTTTACTACATTATGCAAATGGAAACAGTCTTCCAAAATCTCACTTTCATAGCTTGTATCACTTTGAATTGTTATAAGACAAGGTTCCTATGTTTCATCAAGGAGTATCAGATGTGAAACAACATGAAGGTATGTAAGAAGCCAACTCAGAGTTCCTCTTACACAAGCATTCAGGTCTTGAACAGTCTAGACAAACAACACAGGTTACAACAAAGCTTAAACTTGTTCTTAATAATTTTTAAAAACAACACTAGCTGCGTATTTAATTTTAAAAATAGTGAAAAATATCCACCTCCCTTTCCATTTCTTATAAGGAGTCTTGAAGTTGAAATCTCCTCAGTGTGAAAGATATGCTTGCTTGGATCTGCTTAGCTGCTTAGCTCCTGCTGGTTCCATGCTGTCCTGGGTCCTTTGGGACAGCTCTGTCCACCATTAGGGAATTTTTTCCCAAGAACTCCTTGTATGCTTTCTGCTTTTTCTTAATCACCTCACTGAAATGCTTGCTCTTGCAGCGTGGGCTACAGCTCCTCCCTATGAATTTTTTCCCCTTTCTTGGGATGCAGACTTCTGATGATTTCTGCAACTTTGACTTGAAGTAATTCCAGGCCTCCTCTGCCTCTAAGATCCACAAGTTCTTCAGTCCAGTCCACTTCCCTAAATAATTGCCTTAATTTTTTAAAGTTAGCACTTTTGGGAAAAAAAAATCCTTATTCGCAGATCTGTTTTTGGTTATCTTTCCATTCAGTCTGAACTGAATTAGCTCATGATCGCTCTAACCAAGGTTGTCCCCTACAACCATTTTTTTCTAGGAGGTCCTCACTACTCACCAAAACCAAATCTAAAATGGCATCCTCTCTTGTTGATTCAGCAACTACTTGATGAATAGAATCCATCAGCTATTGCATCTAGGAAAATCTGAGCCCTTTTATTACTAGCACTTGTTCTCCAGTCTATATCTGGGAAGTTAGTCTCCCATGATCACCCAATTCCCATTCATATTTACTTCATTAATAACATTAAAGAGATCTCTCTCCCTATACAAATTAGATCCCAGGGTCTATAGCACACCATGAACACTTTCCCAGGGGAGGCTCTACTAGCTTTCTTCCTAATGTGATTTTTGCCCTGACAGACGCTGTCTTATCCATTCCATCACTTATTTCTTTACTGTCTACCTCATCATTCATATACAGTGCTACTCCACCAGCTTTACCTTTTACTTCTGTGTTTCCTAAACAGCACGCGCCCTTCAATACCTGTCCTCCAGTCATGACTACTATTGTACCATGTTTCTGTTATCCCTATAATATCTGGTTTTACTTCTTGCACCAGTATCTCTAGTTCCTCCATTTTGTTACCTAGGCTCCTCGCATTGGTGTACAAACATCTTAATTTATGCTGTTTGGCCTCACACACATTCTTTATCCGATTAGGTATGGACATGCTACCACCAGAATTGCCTGTTAAGCTGGTATCTACGCTACTCTTCCTCCTTATGTCCATTCTGCTTCCCACGGCTATATCCTCTCTTACTTTTTCTTCCATCTCAGTGTTAAAAGCCGGCGTTGAGATTACCTGAATATCTCCCAACCATCTCCCCCAGGTTCCTAGTTTAAAGATATCTTTGAAATATAATGTACCTTAATTAAATCTGTCTTTTAGATAGGTTTTTTCATCAAAGTATTCTATCAAAAATGTGATTTAAATAAACATCTATTTTTATTATTTAAAAAAAACATTGATTTTTATTCACCGTGGTCTATGGGACAGGTTAAACTGTTCGAGGGGCCTCACATTGGATATACCTATTCTAGAGTGACATCTGGCCTCACCTCAGTGCCTGGAAAAATCATGGAGCAGGTCCTCAAGGAATAAATTTTGAAGCTCTTAGAGGAGAGGAAGATGATCAGGAACAGTTAGCATGCATCCACCGTGAGAGATAATCCACTACATAAAATCATAGAATATTAGGATTGCAAGAGACTTCAGGTCAGGAATTCAGGACTTCAGGTCATCTTGTCTGACCCCCTGCTCAAAGCAGGACCAACATCTACTAAATCATGCCAGCCAGGGCTTTGTTATGTTGGGCCTTAAAAACCTCTAAAGATGGAGATTCCACCACCTCCCTCGGCAACCTTTTCCGGTGCTTCACCACCCTCCTAGTGAAATAGTGTTTCCTAAAATCCAGCCTAGACCTCCCCCATTGCCACTTGAGAACATTGCTGCTTGTTCTGTCATCTGCCACCACTGAGAACAGCCGAACTCCATCCTCTTTGGAACCCCCCTTCAGGTAGTTGAAGGCTGCTATCAAATCTCTCCATACTCTTCTCTTCTGCAGACTAAACAAGCCCAGTTTCCTAGCTTCTCCTCGTAAATCATGTGCCCCAGTCCCCTGTTCTTTTTTGTTGCCCTCTGCTGGACTCTCCAGTTTGTCCACATCCTTTCTGTAAAGAGGGGCCCAAAACTGGATGCTGTACTCCAGATGTGGCCTCACCAGTTCTGAATAGAGGGGAATAATCACTTTTCTCAGTCTGTTGGCAATGCTCCTACTAATGCAGCCCAATATGCTGTTAGCCTTCTTGGCAACAAGGTCACACTGTTGACTCATATCCAGCTTCTCCTCCACTGTAATCCCCAGGTCCTTTTCTGCACAACTGCTGCTTAGCCAGTTGGTCCCCAGCCTGTAGCAGTGCATGGGATTCTTGCATCCTAAGTGCAGGACTCTACGCTTGTCTTTGTTGAACTTCATCAGACTTCTTTTGGTCCAATCCTTCAGTTTGTTTAGGTCACTCCGGACCCTATCCCTACTCTCTAGCATATCTTCCTCTCCCACCAGTTTAGTGTCCTCTGCAAACTTGCTGAGAGTGCAATCCATCTCGTAATCCAGATCATTAATAAAGATCTGACCCCTGGGGCACTACACTTCATACCAGCTGCCAGCTAGACATTGAGCCGTTGATCACTACCTGTTGATCCCAACAGTCTAACCCGTTTTCTGTCCACCTTGTCCATTCATCCAATCCATACTCTTTTAATTTGCTGGCAAGATCTTGGTATATATCTTGGTACAGTGGCTGGTTACACTTGCTGTTAAAGATCCATTTTATTTCCAGATTGCTGAAGTCAGAGAAATTCAATTACAACTTGCTATACCTTTGTCTGCTAGATTAAGGAATGCGGCCAACCTGTGTCTCCGGAGCCACATGTGGCTCTTCAAAAGTTAATACCCAACTCTTTACGTAGTCACCAACTTCGGGGCTGGAGCTAGAGGCACCAACTTTCTAATGTGCCGGGGCGAGGGGTGCTCACTTCTCAACACTTGGCTCTGCCACAGGCCCTGCCCCCACTCTACCCCTTCCCACCCCTTCCCTTGAGCCTGCCATGCCCTTGTTCCTTCTCCTTCCCCCCAGAGCTTTCTGCACATCACAAAACAACTAATCAGTTGGTGCGGGGAGGGAGGGGGAGGCGCTGATTGGTGGGGCTGCCGGTGGGCGGGAGGCACTGGGAGCGAGTTGGGGGAGGGGAGCTGATGGGGGACTGTTGATGGATTACTGTTGCTCTTTGGTAATTTCTGGCTCCTTCTCAGGCTCAGGTTGGCCACCCTTGCTCTATCTGATAGCTTTTCACTGTACTTATGTGACATCTTGATCTTTTTTTGGGATAAACTATATAGATTAAGCTTCTTTAGTAAAGTAGGTTTTCCAGACCATGATGCCGCATTGTAGCTCTTCTCTGAACTCTCTCCAATATTTCAGTACCTTTTTAAAAAAAAAAAAAAAAAAAAAGTGGAAATCCGAACTGGACATCGTATTTCAGTAGTAGTTAAAGAAGTGAGTGAAGGAATTCCACACTCACCCTTTTGACTGGAGAGGCTATGGTTCTTCTAGAGATTGCGGAGGGCCACTTTATATCAATGGCTCAGGCATGGTCTTTCTCTTCTTTTATCATAGATCTGGAAGGGACCCTGAGAGATCATCTAGTCCAGTCCCTTGCACTCAAGGCAGGACTAAATATTATTTATACTATCCCTGACAGGTGTTAGTCCAACTGCTCTTAAAAATCCCGAATGGTGGAGATTCCACAACTTCCCTAGGCAATTTATTCCAGTGCTTAACCATTCTGACAGTTAGGAAGTTTTTCTTAATGTCCAATCTAAACTGCCCTTGCTGCAATTTAAGCCCATTGCTTCTTGTACTATCCTCAGAGGTTAAGAACAATTTTCTCTCTCCTCCTTGTAACAACCTTTTTCAGGTACATAAAAAGTTATCATGTCCCCTCCGTCTTCTCTTCTCCAGAATAAACAAACCCAGTTTTTTTCAATCTTCCTTCATAGATAATTTTTTTTCTAGACCTTTAATCATTTTTGTTGCTCTTTGGATTTTCTTCAGTTTGTCCCCATCTTTCCTGAAATGTGGCACCCAGAACTGGCCAGTACTCCAGTTGAGCCCTAATCAGTGCAGAGTAGTGCAGAAGAATTACTACTTGTCTTACAATATTCCTGCTAATACATCCCAGAATGATTTTTGATTTGTTTGCAACAGCGTTACACTGTTGACTCATATTTAGCTTGTGATCCACTATGACCCCTCAGATCTGTTTCCACAGTACTAATTCTTAGGCAATCGTTTCCCATTTTGTATGTGTGCAACTGATTGTTCCTTCCTAAGTGGGGTATTTTGCATTTGTTCTTACTGAATGTCATCCTAGTTACTTCAGACCGTTTATCCAGATCATTTTGAATTTTAATCCTATCCTCCAAAGCATTTGCAACCACTCCTGGTGTGGTATCGTCCACTAACTTTATACGTGTACTCTCTATGCCATAATCTAAATTATTAATGAAGATATTGAACAGAATCACACCCAGAACTGATCCCTGTGGGACCCCGCTCATTATGCCCTTCGAGGATGACTGTGAACCACTGATAACTATTCTCTGGGAATGATTTTCCAGCCAGTTATGTACCCACAGTATAATGGCTCCATCTAGGTTGTATTTCCCTAGTTTGTTTATGAGAAGGTCATGCAAGACAGTATCAAAAGCCTTACTAAAGTCAAGATGTACCACATCTACTGCTTCTTCCCTATCTGCAAGGCTTGTTAGCTTCTTTGACAGGGTATCAGGTTGGTTTGACATGATTTGTTCTTGACTAATGCATGCTAACTGTTACTTATACCTCATTATCATCTAGGTATTTGAATACCTTGCAAAATACCTCATTAACAGAATACCTCATTATCAAAATAACTCATTATCATCTAGGTATTTGAAAATTGATTTCTTAATTATTTGCTCCATTATCTTTCTGGGTACAGAAGTTAAGCTGACTGGTCTGTAACTTCCTGAGTTGTCCTCATTTTCCTTTTTATACATGCGACAGAGTCCTGTGGCACCTTAAAGACTAACAAAGGTATTGAAGCATAAGCTTTCGTGGGCTAGTACCCACTTCGTCAGATGCACCCATGAAAGCTTATGCTTCAGTACTTTTGTTGGTCTTTAAGGTGCCACAGGACTCTTTGGCTTTGCAGAAGCGACAAACTAACACGGCTACCTCTCTGATTCTTTTTATAGATGGGCACTATATTTGCCCTTTTCCTGTCTTCAGGAATGTTTCCGGTCTTCCATGACTTTTCAAAGATACTTGCTAATGGTTCAGATATCTCCTCAGTCAGCTCTTTGAGTAGTCTAGGATGCATTTCATCAGGCCCTGATGAGTAATTTTTGACTTCTTTTCCTATTTTAGACTCTGATCCTTCCTCATTTTCACTGGCATTCACTATGTTAGATGTCTTCGTCTTTCACCTTCCTGATGAAAACCAAAACAAAGTCATTAAGCACCTCTGTCATTTCCACATTTTCTGTTATTGTCTTCCCCCACTCATTGAGTAATGGGTTAATCACCGTATTGGAACATGTGTTCCACCTTTTGGAACATCTTGTGTTCTAAAATCTTACTGCTATATGTTGGATGGGATATACAGCTGGTATATACCGCTACTTTTAGGAGCTAGAAGATTGTTGTAAAAAGAATTGCTAGAAGGTTTTAGCTTCACAGAATGGTATTTGGGCTGTCAGTATCACTGAGAAATATTTTCTAGTAGATCACTTAATTTGACTCATAACTTGGATCTTTCTCTTAGACTTTCTTCCCCCCCTTTTTTTTCCTGATGTCAGTTTTCAGTTAGAAAGCAAACTTTTTGCCCTGTGGTTCCATTTATATTAAAATCTCATTAGTGAGAATGAGTTTTTAGATCATCCCTTCCCTCATCCACACACTATCCTCAGTGGATTTTTAAAATGAATCAAAAGGTGTCATCTGAAATCTGTCAATTAACATAATTATATTTTCTGACTTTAACACATCTACCTAGAATATTTAATACAGGTTACTCATGTTTATGCATTTCATATGTAATTATTCTACTTGAAATACGATGACTTTTTGCTGTAAAGTGAAAACTAATTTACTTTAGGAAATCATATAAAGACTTTAGAGTGAGTTGTTACTGAATAGAAGCAATCCTCTAGTAATGTATAAGCTAAGCGGTTGGTCTTATTTACTTAACTACTTGCTATACCTATGTGAGAACAGAAGTGAATTATACAGAAGAGGTGGAGGACCCTGTGGATTCTGATGGTAAGTGATAGTCACGATACACTTCTGTTCTCTGTAGGGAGAGAGGAGGGAAACTCATCTAAACAAATACTGATTTTAGAACAATGACCTAGACAAATTTGTATTCCTGTTTCTGTATATACTGTTCACTTATGCAACTGTGGTGGAGTGGGGTTTGATGTTCTGTGAGTTACACCAAAGGATTGATTTTTGCAGCTAGCATTGAAGAGTAAGGCTACTGTTAAAGGGACACTAGTTACATTCTTTTAAAAATACAATCGTTTCCTTGTCTGTTAAAAATTACAAATATGGTCAAGGGTTTTCTAGTTCCTTGGCTATGACAAGACTTCTGTCAAAACTGGACAGTATTGCCACTTAATCATTCCAAAAGGGTGCTATGAAATGCAAGGGGAGACAAGTTTCTCCTAAGGTGTAACAGTTTTGCTTCTGCAGTAGTCCCAGTACTCACTGCCCCAGGAGTAAGACCAGAGATTATCCTGCCTGACCTGTTAACAGATTGTAATATTAATATTTGCCCATTATTTATGCAGATCTTTGATTTGACACAGTCAATTGTGAAACTTTCCCCTTGTTTCTTTGTTCAGGTGAAGTATTGGGCTTTGAAAACCTAGTGTTCAGCATATTTGAGTTTGTACATGCCTTGTTGGAAAATCACAAATTTAAAAGCACAGTGAAGAAAGCTTTGCCAGAGCTGATATATTACATTATTCTCTACATGCAGATCACAGAGGAGCAGGTAAGTGAACATGTGGAAAGTAAAAGAGGCAAACAGTGGAAGCCCGTTCACATGAGAGATTCAGACTAGTAGATGAAGCACTAGAAAGGATTTGGGTGGGAATGAGTCATGATTAAGGCTATGTTTTAATCACAGGAATTTTTAGTAAAAGTCATGGACAGGTTATGGGCAATAAACAAAATATCACGGTCCCGTAACCTGTCAGTGACTTACTAAAAATACCTGTGACTAAATCTCCTGTGCTGGGAGGGGAGCTGCCACTGGGGGGAGCGGCCCGGGATACACCCCTAGCAGTCCTGGACCACTGCTCCAGGGCAGTGCCTGGGGCTGGCTGCCAGAGCAGTAGCTAGCCCGGGACTTTCCCAGCTGGTCCTGAAGTCAGCAACACTAGCACTGCAAAATGCATAGAGGTCACAGAAGCCGACTTCCGTGAATGATTCGCAGCCTTAGTCATAACTGAATAGGTATCTTCTATTTATTTCCTACAATTCCTATAAGTCATAGAGTGTAAGGCCAGAAGGAACCACTAGATCATCTTGTATGACCTCCTGTATATCACAGGCCACCAACACCACCCAGCACCACACACTAAACCTAACAGCAGTGAGACCAAAGTAAACGAGTCCCACAGGAGACTGTACTATTCATAGAATCATAGAATATCAGGGTTGGAAGGGACCTCAGGAGGTCATCTAGTCCAACCTCCGGCTCAAAGTAGGACCAATCCCCAACTAAATCATCCCAGCCAGGGGATCCCAAGCCTGACCTTAAAAACCTCTAAGGAAGGAGATTCTACCAGCTCCCTAGGTAACCCATTGCAATGCTTCACCACCCTCCTAGTGAAAACGTTTTTCCTAATATCCAACCTAAACCTTCCCCACTGCTACTTGAGACCATTACTCCTTGTTCTGTCATCTGGTACCACTGAGAACAGTCTAGATCTATCCTCTTTAGAACCCCCTTTCATGTAGTTGAAAGCAGCTATCAGATCTCCCCTCAGTCTTCTCTTCTGAAGACTAAACAATCCCAGTTCTCTCAGCCTCTATGGTGTGTCACAGGCAGAGAATAGTAGGGACCAAGGTGCCCTGGTGCTAGAAGCCCCCATAATGGCAGGGTAATGATTAAATGAGAGCAACTCAGATAATCCTGGCAAGTGACCTATACCACACACTGGAGGGGAAAGTAAAAACTGAGTCACTGCCATTCTGACCTGGGGGAAAATTCTTCCTGACCCCACATTTGGTGATTTGTTAGACCCTGAGACTGTGAGCAAGAATCAGCCAGCCAAGCACCCAAGAGACCATAAGCAGTCTCTAAGAGACCTGGCTCACCCCACCTACTAGCCTGTCTCCAGTCATAGCCATCTCCATCTCCGATGCTTCAGAGAAAGCAGACTTTAAAAAAACAAAAACAAACAAACAAAACCCTCCCAGAGTACACTGAGGGGAAGGGAATCCCTTCCTGGCTGCTGATGGTAATTGCTGAAGCTTTCTTCACTCACTCTCCCTCCGTCACGAACATAAGAGTGACCACACTGGGTTAGACCAAAGGTCCAATCTGGACCATACTGGGTTAGACCAAAGGTCCAGATTTTTCCTGAGCATTTAGTAATATGTTAAAATAGGACTGGGCCCATTACAGACCCGTGTGGGACACCACTATTTATCTCTCTCCATTCTGAAAACTGACCATTTATTCCTACCCTTTGTTTCCTATCTTTTAACCAGCTACCAATCCATGAGAGAACCTTCTCTTTACCTCATGACTGTTTTACTTTGCTTAAGAGCCTTTGGTGAGGGACCTGCATTTCATTTGCCAGAGTTTATGCTCCATTCTATTTTCCTCATTAGGATTTAGATTCCACTTTTTAAAGGATGCCTTTTTTGCCTCTCACTGCTTCTTTTACTTTGTTTAGCCATGCTGGCTCTTTTTAGGTTTTCTTACTGTTTTTTACTTTGGGTTATACATTTAAGTTAAGCCTCTATTATGTCTTTAAAAAAGTTTCCATCTCATAAATTTGTCCATCTCTCTCTGAAAGCTAAATAAGTGGTTGCCCCCAAGACTCCTATTAGACGCTATTCCAGAACTTCACACTCTGATGGTTAGAAACCTTTTAATTTCCAGCCTGAATTTCTTCATGGCCAGTTTATATCCATTTGTTCTTGTCCTTCAGTTTCAATAATTCTTTACCCTTCCTGGTGTTTACCCCCTACTGAACAATCATATCTTTTCCCACTCTTTGTTTTGCTAGACTAAACGAGGTAAACTCTTTCCATCTCTTCTCTTACAATAGGCTGTCTATTCTCCTTATACTAGTAGCTCTTCTCTAAACTATACAGGAACAGGTGTAATCTCTCTTGAGCATAGGTGATGAGAATTGTACACAGTATTCCAAATAAGGTCCTACTAAAGCCTTGTACAATGGCATTAATACTTCTCTATCTCTGTTGGAAATGCCTCACCTAATACGTTGTAGGATTGTGTTTGCCTTTTTCATGGCCACATCAGCTGGTGACTCATCATCATCCTGTGATCATACCACACACCCAGATCTCTGTTGCACCTGATGTGCCCTAGCTTGCAACAGAAATTCTTATGAGACCCTAAATGCATGACTCTGCACTTGGTACTACTGAATTTTATTCCATTTGTCACTCCAGTATTCCAGGTCATCCAGATGTTATTGAGCCATTGTGATTTTGTTTCAGATAAAAGTCTGGACTGCAAATCCACAGCAATTTGTGGAGGATGAAGATGACGACACTTTTTCGTATACAGTAAGGATTGCTGCACAGGACTTGTTGCTGGTAAGAAATGTGTTCTGTGCTTAAAGGACCCAAATGGTATTGAATTACAACTTGTTTGTTACAAAAATTGCTACTGTCCCTTGCATACAGTTTGTACTGGCTAGTTTGAAGTATAACAGCTATAAAAAGGATGTTTTAAAATGCACCTGTACAAAGAAACAGAGCAACAGTCATTATTTCTTTTACCCAGGCTGTAGCTGCTGATTTCCAGAATGAGAGTGCAACTGCTTTGGCTGCAGCAGCTACGAGACACTTGCAGGAAGCTGAGCAGGCTAAAAACAGTGGTGCTGAGCATTGGTAAGGAGGCAGGCAATGTGGGTAGCAATGATGATGGAATAAGTGGTAGGCTATCTCACAGCATTAGGCATATTATACAAATGAACTGTAATTTTTTTCTGGTGATGCAGCTGGGGTAAAACTAAGAGCTTGTGGGTTTTGTGTGTTAGAAGCAAAAATGTAAAAAAAAGACCCATGTAAAGACATCTACAAGTTACATATAGCAGTAGTGTTCTGTCTCTCTCTCTAGAGTAAACTAGCAGTTGCCAGCAGTTCAGCACTGAAATTGTTCTCATAGTTTTAAATGAAAAGATTTTTTTCAATTACAACAATTTCAGATGAGTTATAAAAATCAATTTGAGTGGACTTCTTCACTGGTTTCATGCTGCTAAATTCAGGTATCCCCTTCTTGTTTGTTTGTGTGTGGATTTTTCATTATCCTCTCATAAATGTGTCCGATTTTAGAATTGTTTTCAATGGCCGGTATTAGGTGGGGAAAAGGGAAGAAAAAGCATTTCAGTCTAATGCAGGAGTCTCAAATATGCAGCCCGCAGAGTTATTTGCTGCGGCTTGCCACGCCCTTGTCCCTCTCCCCCAGGCTATTTCCTGCAGCCCCAAGCTCCCCTCACCCTCTGCCCCCCTCTCACCTCCACCCTCTGCCTACCTCCAGGCGCTTCCCCTGCCAAACAGTTGTTTGGTGGAGCTTAGCGCTTTCCAGGAGGAGGCAGAGAAGAGGCAGGGCAGGGTGGGGATTTGGGGAAGGGGTTGAAATAGAGGTAGGGAGGGGGTGGAGTTGGGGTGGGGACTTCAAGGAATGGAGTGGGAAGAGGCAGGATGGGGTGGAGTGGGGGGGGCAAGGTGGGGGCTTCTGTATCTTTATGAAAAGGGGTCCATGATATGGCCCTCAGGCCAATATACTAGTCCTCATGTGGGCCTCGTGGTGATAAGAGTTTGAGATAGATACCTACTTACTATCACATGAGTACCCTGCGTTGTGTAGATAGTGTTAGCAGTGTTGTGCTTTAGCGGATATTAGAAAGAGGCAGTAACCACTCCATAATTAAATTTTCAGCTGAATTTCTCTGGAAAGCTTAATATTGCCCTCTCTGGTTCCCCACCCATCCCCATAGCAAAGCAATGTCGGTCTCAAAATTGGTCAATTAAGCCTGAGTTTAAGGTAGGTTCACCTTAGTCCAGAAAGTCCAAAATTCTAATTTTAAAAGTTGGGAGTTTAAATAGTAACATGAAAATAGCTCATTGGTTCTGAGCTTAAAGTAAGCCACCAACTAACTACTGAAAACGTAAGAGTTGTCATTTAAAAAAAAAAGGCAAGAATCCCCATGACTATTTATAAATTTTAAAAAATGGTGAAGTTTATAGAGTTATCACACAGAGATGGCTGATGAACTTCCTCACGGAGAATTCTTCTGATTTTTGCTTTATCCTTACATAAGAACAAACGTAGTGTGAGCATTTACATTGTTGTTGGATTAATCTTTTAAATATGTGTGGGAATGCCTCTGCCCTGCAATCCCCTGGTAGCCTCAGTATCACCATTCCTGCAGACCTCCTCAGGTGCTCATTTCTTATGGAGTAAAGAGGAAAACCAGAAGAAGGTGTTTGGGCATGGGGTTCAAAAGAGTGGCGCTTGTGTTTGGGGAGTGCGGGAGGACCTAAAATGGCAGTGGAAAAGGGGGACAATGGAGTAAGAGAATACGTGGGCGAGAACATGGAGACAATGAAGAAGAGGACATAGGGAGGTAGAACAGCAGTATATTCTACCCCTCCTACAGGTATTGAGGCTTGTTGGTGAGCCTTAAGAGGAGAAATAACCTTACTCCCTGCAAGTCTTCAAAGTCTCATTGGGGTTCCTCATAACCACGTCCAAGATCCTAGGAGACTTATTAGGCTTGGTAGATACTAGTGAGTGACAATAAAATCAGACCGTATGTTAACATGCTCAGGGTTCGTTGGGAAGCAGACTACCTTAGGGAGACTTGTTGGGGAAGATGGTTTGGCTGCCCCCCAAAGAATGCGCTGCAGTTTGCAGGAGGTGTGTGCAAAGTCCCACTAGCATCCTAAGGCTCATGCAGTTCAGGAGGCTTTTAATGAGTGTCTTTAGATTAATGGGGTGGGCATGAGCCTTCTATGGCTCACCGTGGGGACTCAGTCTTTTTTTGTGGTGGCGGTGGTCCTCCTGCTATTCTGAGGGTGAGGGGAGGCCCAGCAAATCTCCTGAAGCCTACAGGGGGTGGTTGGAGTTTTGGAGGCCATTAAGAGCTTCATAAGTCTCACTGGGAATTGATGCACTTGTCCTGTCACATATTAGGATTATTTAAAAAACTTAGGCCTGTATTACCCACAGGAGGGTCTGGTTCTGTTCAGTATCTTCATTAATGATTTAGATAATGGCTTAGAGAGTGCGCTTATAAAGTTTGTGGACTGTACCAAGCTGGAAGGGGTTGCAAGTGCTTTGAAGGATGGGATTAAAATTCAAAATGATCTGAACAAATTGGAGAAATGGTCTGAGGGAAATGATATTCAATGAGGACAAATGCAAAGTACTCCACTAAGGAAGGAACAATCAGTTCTTCGAGTACTGTCCCTGTGGGTGCTCTACTCCAAGTGATGGTGTATCCCAGTGCCTTTGATGGGCGATCTTCAGTATCAGTATCGGTGCCTGGTTGGGACGTGCTCAGCTGCTCTCTCGCGGCACTGTTAGGGTCTGCCTGAACGCATGCATACCACACGCCCTCTCAGATTTTTCTCAACCATCCTCAGCTGATCCCTGCAGGAAGTAAGTACCAAGAAATAGAAACAGTTAGCTAGACCAGGGGTCTCCAAACTTTTTTGACCGTGCACTCCCTAGTAGAAATTTATTTTTTGAGCAGGCACCCCTAAGGGGGAAGCCCCGCCCTAGCCTTGCCCCCATCCATCCACTCCCTCCCATTTCCCCGCCCAACTGCCCCCCTGGGGCAGGTCCCCGCTGCGGCGCCTGGCTCCTAGGGCCCATCTCCATCTCGGCGCTCGGCTCCTGGGGCCAGGCCTCAGCCGCGGCGCCTGGCTCCTGGCCCAGGTGTCAGCTGTGCCACGTGGCGCCTGGCTCCCGGAGCCGGGTCTCAGCCGCTGTACCCGGCTCCTGGGTCTCAGCCGTGGCTCCCGGGTCTCAACCGCACCGCGGCGTGTGGCTTCTCTGGCTGGGGCTGCAGCCGCGGCGTGCGGCACCTGGCTCCCGGGGCTGGATCTCAGCCGCAGCACGCGGCTCCGGCCTCCCGGGGCTGCAGCTGCAGCATGCGGCTCTGGGCTCCCAGGGCCAGGTCTCAGCCGCAGCGCGTGGCTTCCAGAACTGCAGCCGTGGCGCGTGGCTCCTCTGGCCGGGGCTGCCGCAGCTCTTGCAGAGGAGTTGCCGGGGCAGCCCGGCTCCTCCTGCCTTACTGGAAACCTCAGTAGCTGCCCTGCTCTTCCTGCTGCCGGGGCCACCACGGTGCTTGCAGAGAAGCCGCATGGCTCCTCCAGTTACTGGGCCGCGCACCCCTGGGAGTGGTCTCGCGCACCCCAGTTTGAAGACCACTGAGCTAGACATATCCCAGTTCTCTCCCTTCCTTTAGAATAGTTAATTAGTTAAAATGCGTGTTTTTGTTTTTTTAATCTCACATTCGTCTCCCGTTGAGACTTCCCCATGGGCAAGCACACATCCATGATGCCCGAGTCCGCGGACTTTAAGAAATGTGGGGCTCCTGCAAGGAACCTATGCCACGGTCTGACAGGCATTCACTCTGTGTAAAATGCCTCAGCGAGACATACATCCCTGCCAAATGTCTTCACTGTACCAACCTGAAAACCAGGGCTCATCGTGACAGGGACTTGTGGCTAAAAATGCTCTTGTTGGCGAAAGCTCTGCAGCTGCCTGTGGAGGCAGGCAGTAAACCCTTTCCCTTACGCTCCCCTTCTAGGTCGTAACTGACCAGGAGCGCAGCTTCACCCTCTTGGGCAAAGAAGCAGGAAGCCCCAATGTCTCCACGCAGAGACCTTCAAAGGGGTAAAGGGTCTCCTGCAAGATCTTTACCCTCGGTGCTGACAGCGCCAAGAGCAGGCATCTCCGACCACCCCAGCTCCAGGGAACTACAGGCCAGTAGCCTCACCTCAGTCCCTGGAAAAATCATGGAGCAGGTCCTCAAGGAATAAATTCTGAAGCACTTAGAGGAGAGGAAAGTGAGCATGAACAGTCAGCATGGATTCACCAAGGGCAAGTCATGCCTGACTAACCTCATTGCCTTCTGTGACAAGATAACTGGCTCTGTGAGTCATGGCAAAGCAGTTGTTCCTTGATTTTAGCAAAGCTTTTGATACAGTCTCTGACAGTATTCTTGTCAGAGGCTCAAAGGGTAGTGATCAATGACTCCATGTCTAGTTGGCAGCCAGTATCAAGCAGAGTGCCCCAAGGATCAGTCCTGGGTCTGGTTTTGTTCAATATCTTCATTAATGATCTGAAGGATGGCGTTGACTGCACCCTCAGCAAGTTTGCAGATGACACTAAACTGGGAGGAGTAGTAGATATGCTGGAGGGTAGGTATAGGATACCAGAAGAACATAGACAAATTGGAGGATTGGGCCAAAAGAAATCTGATGAGGTTCCAGTGCAGAATCCTGCACTTAGGACGGAAGAATCCCATGCATTGCTACAGACTAGGCACCGAATGGCTAGGCAACAGTTCTGTAGAAAAGGACCTAGGGATTACAGTGGACGAGAAGCTAAATATGAGTCAACAGTGTAACGCTGTTGCAAAAAAAAGTGAAAATCATTTTGGGATGTATTAGCAGGAATGTTGCAAGCAAGACAAGAAGTAATTCTTTACTCTATTTTGCGCTGATTAGGCCTCAACTGGAGTACTGTGTCCAATTTTGGGTGCCACGTTTCAGGAATGATGTGGACCAATTGGAAATAGTCCAGAGAAGAGCAACAAAAATGGTTAAAGGTCTAGAAAACATAGAGAAGACTGAGCAGGGACATAAAAGGTTGTTACAAAGCGGAGGGAGGAAAAAATGTTCTCTTTAACCTCTGAGGATAATACAAAAAGCGATATGCTTAAATTGCAGCAAGGCTGATTTAGGATGGACATTAAGAAAAACCTCCTAATTGTCACAATGGTTTAGCTCTGGCATAAGTTGCCTAGGGAAGCTGTGGAATCTCCATCATTGAAGATTTTTAAGAGCAGGTTAGACAAACACTTTTCAGGGATGGACTATATAATACTTAGTGGATTGGACTAGATGACCATTTGAGATCCCTTTAGTCTAGTCCTACGATTCTGACCAGGAAGTCAGATGAGATGAACAGGCCTTATAATCTATGAATGAAATTTCCATACTAAAATTTTGTTTAATAATAATTGGGTGCGAGAATAGCTCTGTTAAGGTTAAAATTCTGTACAAAAATTCTGTAGCTAGTAAAAAAAGGACATAGTTAAGGTTAAACTTACAAGACATCTTCCTATCTTAACCATAATTTATGGCTAAAATGTGATCATATGCTATGTCAACAGTAAATCTATGTGTGTGTTGATTAGTTTGTTAGTATGTCGGTCCCATATCAGTTTTTAAGTTTTGTGATTGGTATATAGAATGTTTATAATTGAAAAGACATTATAGGTCAGAAGTTCAAGGTCTAAGTGGGTCAGATTTTTGTTTGGAGAGGTGTGAGATGATAGAAAGCGCTTAGGATCAAAAAAACCTTGATGGTACTTTCATTATTTCGTCTCTCTGTCTCTGTGTGTGTCTGCGTGATTTTTTTATATATATTTAGATTGAATGTGGGAAAACTAATGGTATTTGAATTCTTTTGTAGGTGGAAGATACATGAAGCCTGTATGCTGGCGCTTGGGTCTGTGAAATCTGTTATTACAGACAGTGTGAAGAATGGTAGAATTCATTTCGATATGCATGGATTCCTGACAAATGTTGTGCTTGCAGATCTCAACCTGTCAGGTATGTCAGCAAAAATGCTTTGAGTAGTGGTAATTGCTGATCATCTAGTAGCCCAGAACCATCGAAAAGCATTTCCAAATATAGATGCTCAGTGTATGTAGAGGGAACTGATATGGTTGACAAGGTGGAATACTACTGCACAGAAATATTTGGGGGAAACTACACAGGTAGAGGGGCATTGGATTTGCATGCCCTGCCACATTTCACACACAATGTAAACTTGATTATTGTAAGCCCATCTACTTTGAACTGAAACTTCTTGTGTAAGTGGATGGCTCTGAACTTGTAGTATCCTCTGAGGATGGAGGGGAAACTATCTTAGGGAGCTCAACAGGAGTTAGAAAAGTCAGTAGCATCCTTTCAATACTTTAAAATAATCCCAGGAGTGCTGTGACATCCTGCTTTTAAATTAATCTGTTTTGGTCTCCATTCAAACCAATAATGGCCATGGCTGTGTTGGAGCTGATTATGTACTATGCAGGGGTCTGCTCACTTTCCCAGGGAGGCGTAAAGAATTGTTAAAATGGACTGCCAGTGATTCATGTTTAAGAAATCAGGTCAATCTGTAATTTTGACCAACTTGGTTTGAAGTGTGTGTTGTGTTAAATGTGCCAGGCTCTCATTGGAGAAGTGAGCTGTTTGAGAGACTAGATAAGCAAGAGTATTGATTTCACTGTAACGGGGTGTACCAGCCCCACAATGGAGATGGATCAGTTACTGTGGGCCCAGAAGGCCATGCCTCTTTCCCCTGCTGCGCATACTCCAGATGGAAGAGGAGATAAAAGGAGGCATCCCAGCTTAGTCGGGGCTGGCTGTGGAGGAGAAAGGACATGTACCGCAGGTTCCTGCGAAACTCCAGGTGGTAGAGCCCTAGGACCCAGACTATGTTGCAGGTGATTGGCTGGCTGTGGAGACTGCCGGGGGAGTCAAGCTGCTGCCAGCTGAGGAGGTGCCCAGGCCGCAGCTTGTGGTAGGAAGTGACGGATGGATGGTGGTAGAAGCCGATGCCTGAGCACCTAGCAGGGAGTTCCCTGACTTCAATAGGGACCTGGGTCAGAACCTGGTGGAGAGGGCAGGACTGGGTTTCTCTACTACCCCTACAGGCCACCAGGCTTGTCTGCTTATCTGCTCTACGTTCCAGCCCAGAAGAGTGGGGGTTATAGACTGTTTGTTTTGACCTGCCCAGAGGCCGTAGACTGATTGTTGTTTTGCTCTGCCCAAGGGGCTGATTTCCCCAGTTGCTACTGCCTGCCCCAGCCAGGAGACTTAGGGACCATAGACTGTTTGTTTTGCCCCACCCAGTGGCTACAGACTGGTCATTGTTCTGTCTTGTCCAAGGGGGCCAGGACTCCAGTTGTGAGCGTCAGTCCCAGCCTGGAGGCTCAGGGCCACAGACTATTTGTTTACGTGGCTCTGCCAAGGGACTGAATCCCACCTTCCTGCAACTGTATTTCCCTGTATTAGCAGGAAAATCTGACAACGGTGTGAAGGGGTGTACCAACCCTGCAATGGGCCAATGAGGGCGGCCCAGAACATGGAGCCCCCATCACATTCACATTTAAGTTTTCTCGGCACTGAAGCAATTTACTAAAGCAGTACCATCAGTTCTGGCTCTGATTTTGCAGGGTGGGGAGCCATTTTTACTGTTGTCAGTTCTGGGCATAGACATGGCTTTAGATGCCCAGAATAATGGCTGGAGACACTCTTAGTTAGGACTTTCTGATTTCAAGTTCAATTTGGTTTAATTCGGCAACAAAGTCTGAAACTCTCTGCCAGCTACTGTAGTGTTTCTAACCGTTTTTATCCTTCTCTTTTCCAGAAATGTTTCTTTGCCTATCAGTTTTTCCCTTTTTTGGACAAATACTGGATTTTGCTGTTTTCTAACAAAACAATACAATTCATGCTCTGTACATCCCTTTTTAATCAACTTGACTCTGCTGAGATCCTATCTACTTCCAAGGCTACTGCAGGAAGGGAAGGGGTTGTAATCCAGGTGTTACCCAGGGTCTCAAGAACCCATCGCAGTGGTAACTTAACTGTTTCAGTCCAGGCAGTGTCAGGAATAAATCAGTGGGAACACAGCAGTTCCGTCTGATAAAAGATTAATGCAAGTCATCGTGCTCTATCTAAAACTGCAGTTTATTAGATTTGAGCATACAGAGACATAAGCAATAGGTAGACCATTCCAGATATTTTCCTAAAATCTGGAATACTATCGAGTAATTAACAGTGGCCAGTTGCTCACCCGCTAGGCAGAAAAAGTATCAGGAAAAATGTCTCTCAAGATGGCTTCAGAGGACTGCTCCAAAATACACTCTATTAGCTAATCTTTTATAACTAACTTCTGCAAAACATATAGGCCATAATGACCCCTACAAAATCATCCCCTTCCCTGACTTTTAATAAACTACTTAACGAACATTCCTAACAATCTTACTTATAATACTTCTATATCAAAGGTGCACAAATTTAAGATTCTTGTCACCCAAGTTTTCAGTCTTCTCTTTCCCCTTCTCCCATTCTAATTAGCAGAAACTGCCAGCTACTTTTGATCTTGCCTCTAAAATTCTGCTTTCAAATTAACCCTATACTATGTGGTATTCTATTTTATTAAGTCAAGGTGGCTGAATGCACATATGGTTGCAATTAGCTTGATCACATTCTGGGTTGGGTACACATACCCATCAAATCTGGGGCAACATGGAAAGGGAGAATTCCTGGTCTCTGTGGGCGTCCAACAGCTCTGGACTCCCTGGGATACATTCTTTGGGTATTTTTAGGGAAATTTTGCTTTTCAAGTAGTCTGATTCAGAACATCAGGCGCACTGGGAAGAGAAACTTGTGTGAGGCTGTGGTTAGGAAGAATTCTTCCTTTCTATGCAGATCACGTTTTCAGTGTGCTGCTATTTTGAAAAGTGACTTTTTCCCCTGCTGATCTCTTCCCTGTGAGCATTCAGAGTTTGATCTACTGACTTTATGCTCCTGGTTAGCAAGAAGCAACCTGCCTTATTTACAGACTAGTTGCAGTGCACGAGGCCCTGTGGCCTCAAGCTTTTCTTAACATCCAAGTTAATAGGGGGGTTTATGATTCCATGTCCCTGTCTTCTTTGCTGCCTCGAAATGTCTAACCATCTTATTGTCTTGACTGTTACAGAATCTTTTTTTACTGTATTTCACAAGCTAGCAATCAAGAAAATGCAAACAAAAAATCCAAATAAAAACCTTGGGATGACGTGCAGTTTTTATATTGTGTTGAGTTCTGCTGGCAAGTGCAGCAAGAGACCCAGAGCACAGGCTCCTTTCCTCCGACCATTGACAGATGCAGGTAGACACCTGGCTTCCACAGGATGTTGCCTATGTCACCCGCCATCGTCAAGATCAGTTTAATAAGAATGATACAGGGCCTTCCTGTATATGCTCCTCACTTCCCAAGAGGTTCACCCAGTTCCTCATAAACCTAAACTTCTCCTCCTTACACCATTGTCTCATCCATGCATTGAGTCCTTGCCTTTTTGTCACTGTGTGTAGAACTGGAAACATTTCAGAGAATTCTGTCGTGGAGGTCCTTTCATATCTTATCTAGCAGCCTAAGTTTGCCTTCAAGAGCTTTCCCCTAGCTTTCCTTCTGTCATTGGTACCTGCATATACTATGTCCAGCATTCTTACGTAGAACTCTGCACATACGTCTGTCTAGATGTCTCGTGAGATCTGTAATCTTCATGCCCAGCAGGCAGTTTACTATGCGGTTCTTTCAGTCATCAAGTGCTTGGGGAATCTGCTCAGATGCAAGTCCACTATCCTTCGATAAAAGGCTAGCTAGCTAATTAATGAGCTTGTCTTGTTCAAGAGAATAGTACCTCAATGGGCTTCAAGGCTGGGAGAAGTTGGCTGGAGTCTCCCTGGTTATAATTCATGAGTGGCTTAGACACTGTTCATGCAACTCAACTGGGTGTCTCTCTTCACCTATTGGATAAGTGATCACAGCAACCTGATAACTGGAGGAGTTTCCTGCTTGTCATTAGCATAGCATTGTGAGAGATGGCCTAAGATGAAGAGTTTAAGGGGACTCAGCAGTCCCACAGTTTAGTTTGTACCCCAGGGGTACATCACACCCCCATTAATACTGGCCCATGTGTGTTAACTAATCTTACCAGCTTGCAGAATGACTCATCCACTTCCTCTTCCTGATTTGCTGTCTATAATAGACCCTGCCAACCTCCCCCCAAACATCACTACTGTTCTTTTCCCTTTCTAGCTTCACTCAGACACTGTCAGTAGGTCTGTTGCTCACTTTCCCATGGATGTACACATTCCTGACATATATTTCTGATAATCGAATCCCTCATTAGAATTACCTTACTCTTTCTAGTAACTGGAGTTTCTTCCCCCAGGAGGGTATCCTCAATGCAAGAAGATACAGTGGCATCATCTGGAGGTAGGGTTCCAAAACTGGGATTGTTTCCTTCCACTCCAGCTTGATGTTCTCCTTTTTTGAAACTTTCATTATCCTTAACAGCTGTTGGACTGGGGGTGGGACTGCTCTGTTGCATCCCTGAAAATCTCTATGTACATCTTTCTCTCTCATAAATATAATAATCTTGATAGCCCCTACTCTGCTGTTTGGTTTTCTGCCTGCATTAGTTTTATCCTTGCAGTTGTAGCAGTGTGTGTGTGTGTGTGTGTGTGTGTGTGTTGTTCACCTAGTCCATCCACGAGCCAAAGCTTCCTTCCATCAGGACTGACGATACCACTGAGAGAAACAGATCCCCCCAGCATGAATATTTTCGAGATAATCCCCATTTATGTCAGGGCTTCATCTAAAATGTAGTGACTGCCAACCCATCAGCATTTAGTTCTCCCAAGACCTGCTAACTCAGGAGACTGGTAGAATTAGACATTCAAAGGTAAGTTTCCTCACAGACCTGAGTCCCCTCCCCACCCCTGCCACACATCAACTCCTTATCGGTGCACATAATAAAACTCATTCCACACATGGATGTAATAAATTAGAGGGAACATTGATCCCAACCTGGACACACTTCATCTCACAGCTTGGTATTTAAATGGCCAGCAAGTCTACAGATTTGTGATTGGAGACCATTCAAAATATTCTTAATCACAGCAGGAAAGATTCTGCCAGATGATGTTTTCTGGCCAAATGGAGGTTTTTCTATACCTGGGCAGATCTGAACCAGTTATCGGGACTGGTAGACATTTCTGTAATTTTAGACTATCTCCTCACACTCATGACATCAGGTCTTTCTATTAGCTCACTTCAGGTTCACCTAGAAGCAATCAGTGCATTCCACCTCCAATAGATGGGTATTCTATTTTTACTTACTCTGTCACACACACATTCCTAAACTGTCTGACTAGGACTTCGCACTAGTAGTGAAGCCAGTGCTGCAGTGGGATCTCAATCTCACACTTTCAGCATTTTCCGGGCTACCCATCGAACTGTTGGCCACAGTTCAATGTCCCAGTTGTCTGATGATCACCTTTCTGGTTACTGTTATGTAGGCCTTGGAAGGTGGTGGGTGATCTAGGGACCCTCATGGCCGACGCACCATATATTACATTTCATAAGAGAAGACATCTTTTGCCTTCTCCTGGAATTCATCTGGAAGGTAGTTTCCAAGTTTCACATAAGCCAATCGGTTTTCTTACTGGTATTTTTCACGAAGCCTCTTCCCTTCAATGACGGGAGGAGACTTCATAGAACCATAGGGTTAGAACCCCAACTATACATACAATATGATGGGCGCTAATTTAGCTACAACTTATCAGGAAAAAGATCTTGGAGTCATTGTGGATAGTTCTCTGGAGACGTCCATGCAATATGCAGCGGCAGTCAAAAAAGCAAACAGGATGTTAGGAATCATTAAAAAGGGATAGAGAATAAGACGGAGAATATCTTACTGTCCTTACACAAATCCATGGTGCGCTCACATCTTGAATATTGTGCAAAAATGTGGTGGTCTCATCTCAGAAAGGATATACTGGCATTAGAAAAGGTTCAGAGAAGGGCAACTAAAATGATTAGGGGATTGGAACGGGTCCCATATGAGGAGAGATTAGAGACTAGGACTTTTTAGCTTGGAAAAGAGGAGACTAAGAGGGAATATGATAGAGGTATATAAAATTGAGTGGTGTGGAGGAAGTGAATAAGGAAAAGTTATTTACTTGTTCCCATAATAGAAGAAGTAAGGGCCACCCCATGAAATTAGTGGACAGCAGGTTTAAAATAAATAAAAGGAAGGTCTTCTTCACACAGTGCATAGTCAACCTGCGGAACTCCTTGCCTGAGGAGGCTGTGAAGGCTAGGACTATAACAGGTTTTAAACGAGAACTGGATAAATTCATGGAGGTTAAGTCCATTAATGGCTATTAGCCAGACTGAGTAAGGAATGGTGTCCTTAGCCTCTGTTTGTCAGAAAGGAGTGATGGATGGCAGAAGAGAGATCACTTGATCCTCACCTGTTAGGTTCACTCACTCCGGGGCACCTGGCATTGGCCACTGTCGGTAGACAGGATACTGGGCTAGATGGACCTTTGGTCTGATCCAGTACGGCCTTTTTATGTTCTTATGAAGAGACCACACTGGTCCTCTAGTCTAATCTGCTGCCAACGTGCAGGATTTGTTGTGTCTAAATCATCCAAGACCAATGGCAATCCAGCCTTTTTGGAAAACCTCTAGTAAAGGAGATTCCACGACTTCCCTAGGCAGTTTGTTCCATTATCTTACTGCTCTTACAGTTAGGAGGTTTTCCATGAGATTTAATCTAAATCTGCTATGCTGTAGTTTCAACCTATTTCCTCTTGTCCTCTGTGGCAAGAGGGAACAATTTTTCAGGATCTTTTTTATGGTAGCCTTTCTGGTATTTGAAGACCATTATCATGTCCTCCTTTAATCTCCTCTTTTCCAAAATAAACATACCCAGTTCTTTCTTCAGCCTTTGCTCATATGGCTTGTGTTCCATCCCTTTGATCTTCTTTGTTGCTCTCCTCTGGATCCTTTTTCAGTTTCTCTACATGCTTTCTACACACTGGTGACCAAAATTGGACAGTCCTCCAGCTGAGGCCTTACCAGAGCTGAGTAGAGTAGTATATCATCTCCTGTGACTTGCATGCTATGCCTCTGTTAATGCAATCTAAAATTACATTTGCTTTTTGCAACAGCATTGCATTGTTGATTCATGTTTAGGTTGTGATCCACCACAACTCTCAGATCCTTCTCAGCAATACTACTGTCGAGCAAGTTTTCCTCCATTCTGTATTTGTGAATTTGGTTTTTCTTCCATAAGTGTGGGACCATACATTTGTCGTCTTTTGAATTTCATTTTGTTGTCTGTATCCCAGTTCTCCAATATATCAAGATCCCTTTGAATGTTAGTTCTATCCTTCAAGGTGTTTGCAAACCACCCACCTCCACCCCTGCTTTGTCATCTGCAAATGTGATCAGTATGCTCTCTGTTCCTACATTCAGAAAGATCCCTGTCGAACCTCACTTGACACCTACTTCCATTCTTTGTTTGCAGTTGTTTAATCAATTATTTATCCACTTAATAGTAGTTCCACCAAGCCCACATGTCTCCAGGTTACTTATGAGACTGTCATGTGAGACTGTTTCAAAAGCATTGCTAAAGTCCAGGTATATTATGTTCCACTGCATTTCCACCTATCCAGTTACTTTTTCAAAGAAGGAAATCAAGTTGGTTTGGCGTGATTTGTTGTTGGCAAATCCAAACTGAATGTTTTCATTCAAGTATCTAATAGCTTCCCAGATATTGAAGTCAGTCTGACTGGCCTATAGTTCCCTGGCTTTTCCTTTTACCCCTTTTTAAAGATGGACACCATGTTAACCCTTCTTCAGTCTTCCAGGACCGCTCTTGCCATCCATGAGTTGGCAAATATTATTCTCAGTGGCTCTGTAGCAAACCAGCAACTCACCCCTGCGGCGCCTCCCACTGGTTGTCCAGGGAATCAGCTCTTACAGGGTTTGGAGCGCCCTCTGCAGGCTGATGTCCCACTTGCCACTGCCCCGTGTCCCTCCCTGGACCCCGGTGGCCTCTTCCCTAAGGTGCTGGACCCCTGCAGTACCTCCACAGTCTCAGGGTCTCCCCTCCCCAGGGAACCCCCACCCACTATCCCCACCTTGCCTCAGTCTAGGCAACTGCCAGTCACCACTTACCCCTGTTCACTGGGGCAGACTGCATAGGGTTACCATTCGTCCAGATTATCCCGGACATGCCCGGCTCTTTTGGCTAAAAATAGCATCCAGGGGGAATTTGTAAAAGTCTAAAAATGTCTGGGATTCTCCCGATGCAGAGCGCAGCGTTGGGCTCTGGCAATCAAAACCTCTTGACTCTCCCTCTCTCCCCGACAGCTTCCGGCAGCTGTAGTTCCCCTCTCCTCTCCTTCTCTCTCCCCCCTGCATTCTCAGAGCTGCTAGCCGGCTTGCTCCCCTGCTACCAAGCACATGAGTCCGGGTTGTGCCTTGAGCTGGAGAGCGTGGCAGTGTGTGGGGCTCAGCACAGAGCCCCCACACTGTTTTGAGCTGCACGGGGGTGGGGGGCAGGGGTTAGAGAAGGAGCAGAAAATTTCTGGAGGGCGCAGTCAAGGGACAGGATGTGTGGGGGGTTAGATGGATTGGGAGTTCGTGGGGGGCAGTTGGGGACAAGGAGCAGGGAGGCTTAGGTAGGGAGTGGGGTTCTGGGGGACAGGGGTCCCAGGAGGGGGGCAGTGAGAGTTGGGGGGTCTCAGGAGGGAGCAGTCAGGGGACAAGGAGCAGGGAGGCTTAGGTACGGGGTGGAGTTCTGGGGGGCAGTTAGGAGCAAGGGTCCCAGGAGGGGACAGTCAGGGGACAAGGAGGGGGGGAGTTGGAGGTTCAGAGGGGGGTGGGAAGTGAGAGGGAGTGGGCGGGGCTAGGCCACCCTCCCACCCCCGTCCTCTTTTTTGATTGGCAAAATATGGTAACCCTAAGACTGCAATATAATTGCCACTCATCACCGGCAAGGAGTGTTTGGCCTGCTGCCTCTGTAGCCATGGGCTGCCCCCTGTAACCTCAGTACCCTTTGTTGGGCCAGGCCCTGCAGCCTGGGGATTTCCAGGCTGGAGCTTCCCCAGCTCCTCTTGCCGTGCTCCAGCCCTGCTCCACTCTAGGTACCCTGTCAAGCTCCCCAGCAGCCAGGCCTGTCTGCCTCCATGGACAGAGGAGACACTATCTCTGCACCAAATTCTGGGCCCTTTTATCAGGGCCAGTTGGGCCTTATTTGAACCAGCCACAGCCGTGGCTGCTCTGCCCCAGCTGCTTTCACTTGTAGCCCTCTGCTGGGCTGCCTTTCCCTAGCCACAGCCCTCTGCAGGGCTGTTTGAACCCCTTTTTACCTGGACTGGGGCATCCATCCCACTACAGGCTCCAAGATTTCTTCAGCTAATCCCTTCAGTACCCTCATGGTGAATAGCATTAGACTCTGTTGATTTGATTCAAATTGGTCAGAAGATCTGGTGTGTTCTTTACTTATCCTCATCTCTTCCCATTTATTGCCTGTGATATCTTTGCTAGTCATCCGGTTGAAATCTACCCTTTTGAAGTCCAGTGGCCTTGTTTTGCTGTTCTCATGTCCTCCTTTCCTTAGGATCTTGAATTTTATTAGATCACGATCACTTCTTCCCAGGTTCCCGACCACCTTTGTGTTTGCAGCCAGTTCATCCCTGTTGGTCAAAACCAGATCCAAAATGGATGATCCCCTTGTTTCCTCAACTTTCTGAATCAGAAAGTTGTACCCTACAGAAGCTAAGAACATTTCAGGACATATTATGTTTTGTTATATTAGTCTTCCAGCAGATATCAGGGAAGTGATAAGATGTCAGACAAGCATTGGTGTTCCACCTGCAGAAAACTAAACCAGTCAGAAAATCACCGAAGTTATTTGTTGCTGTAGCAGAATGAGAATAGGGACAAGCAATATCTGCTCAGAAACTCTCTAAGTGGATATCTGTCTGTATCCTCCTTTGCTATCAGTTGGTTGCTCCCTCCTCCAGACAGTGAGAGGGCCTATTTCACTTGAGCAAAGAGATGTTAGTAAAGTTGCCTGTGATGTACATTTGTAAGACAGCAACCTGGAGTTCGACACTTTCGTGAAGCAGCATGATCTGGACCAAACCTCTTCTGACAATACAACCTTTAGAATCGCAGCATTACAGACATCTGTAGCACCTGCGTCCTCGGACACACCTCCTATTTGAGTACTGTTTGCCAGGCACCGCTGTGTGGAATACACTTAAGTACCAGAACTCAAAGAAATGGAAGTTACTTTCCTGTAACTGGAGGTTCTTCAAGATGTGTGGTCCCTGTCTGTATTCTACCACCCACCATCCTTCTCTGCTTTGCATCATGAATAGATTTGCAGAAGAGAAGGAACTGCAGAGGTTGTTGGTCCTCACTTCTCCTTGTACCCTTGGTGCTGAGCACAGAAGTGTGAACCAATGAACACTACTCTCTATATGTTCTAGCCTCAGGTGCAAGAAGCACATGCATGCCCACATGTATAATACAGACAGGGATCTAGTTACAGGTATGTAACCTGTATTTCTTCCTGTTCTGTCATGCAGGCTGGATTCAGTCCACAGGAAAGATGTTTGGTGGTCCTGCTTGAAAGCCTTCTTTATCATATAGAGAAACTTTTTCTCTATTAATAAACAAATATAGCATTTTTAAGATGGTAGGGCTTTGTTGAGGGGGTGGGGGAATAGCAATAGTTGTAGAATAAATGTGAATTTTAAGAAACCTGTCTTCTTTCAGTGTCTCCTTTTCTGCTTGGTCGTGCTCTTTGGGCCGCCAGTCGCTTCACAGTTGCTATGTCTCCAGAATTAATCCAACAGTTTCTGCAGGCCACAGTCAGTGGTCTACATGAGACCCAACCTCCTTCAGTCCGAATCTCTGCAGTCAGAGCTATCTGGGGGTAAGTAGATCATGCATTATGATGGGTCTTGGTGGACTGTGAACTAATGCATGAGGAAAGGAATATTTGAGGATGGAAGAGCTTGACACAGTTGGTGTTAAAACAGAAAAGTTGATGTATGTTCCAGAGAAGCATACTTTTCTACATGTAGCTGATGACAGATCTTGTACATGAACTACTTACAGATCGGTCATTAGATAATTGAAGTAAATCTCACTATTTTTAGTAAACATTTGAGACTGAATTTTAACTGAACATAACTTATGATTTGATGTAGTCTGTAGAATTCCATTCTGTCAAAAAGCACATTGTAGTTTTTTCAATCAGCCAGGCTGCAAATTTGTGACTGTGCGTCTGGAACCCAGGATAAACCTTAGGTTAATACAAAATGTTTCCTGAAGGTAGAATTTCACTGTTCATCTTCGAGTGATTCCTCATGTCTATTCCGTGGTAGGTGTGTGTGCTCGCCATATGCAACGGTGCTGGAAGTTTCTCCCTCAGTGGTATCCATAGGGGTCTGGCTTTGGCGCCCTCTAGAGTGGTGTGCATATGTGCCCGTATAATGGGCGCTGCCAGTCTCCTCCATCCCTCAGTTCCTTCTTATCACCAGTGCTGGTACTTGAATGTCTCCTTGCTCTGGCAAGCGCTTACCCAGTGTGTTTTTTCTCTTTACTGTTAATAATTTAGATGAGTGGTTTCTTTGTTCTTTAAGATGAGTGAATTAGAGTTGTAGATAAATTAGTTCACTTTGGGGCTTAACCGAGGGACGGGGCATGTGCTGGTCCCCGGGCTTCAAGCCTTTTGATCGCTGAAGAAAGCCCATGCTGATCAGCGACCCTCATTAAAGTTGCTTGAAATGTTTCGGAGAAGCCCATGTTAGCGATGTGTCACATTTGTAAGAACTTCAAGCCCAGCACAAAAAAAGAGCAGGACATAAGGCTGAGAGCGCTCCTCATGGAGTTGGTCCTCGTGCCAGTCTCTGAACCATCACAACTGGACTCTGCACTGAGTATGGCAGCATCAGTGTGAAGTGCACCTCTGGCGCTGATCCCAGTCCCTGGAACCGGCTAAGAAGCAGAGGAAGTATGCTGGGCAAGAGCGTTCCCGACATCTTGTGTGGGAAAGGGAAAGTCTGGAAATGAGCATAGGCCCTTGCTGGGACCAGCAAGTCTCCAGAAGCTATCTAGCCCTCCTAGAGATCCACCAGCCACCCCAAATAGTGGCAGAGGTCCCTAACACTTGGAAGTCCTGTCCATGCTGGAGGCCTTCCAGGCTGCAGAAGACATCGTATCTTTGCCAGTGCCATCAACGCCCCACCAAGATGTAATCATTTCCAGGGGGAAGCCAGAACTGGAACCTGTGCCACACTCTCCATCTGTGCAGTGTTGCACCATGGTGGTCGACAACAATGTGACAATCCCTAGGGACGTGTTTCCGACCTGCCCATACCGACCGAAGTTCCCAGCACTGTTCGCAGGAGTCTCGGCACCGGTCCCCCGTGGGATGGCACTGCTTGCTCTCTGGCTGATGCAGGGCCGGAGCACACCACTGATCACCGGAAGGGAGATATCACTCCGCAAGGTGAGGGATCCCATCAGGGCCACTGTGAGGCCCATCCCTGGCACTGAGGCGCAGATTGCCGGACTTGTGATATTGGTCACGTGGGTTGAGGCAGTGCTCCCTGCCATCGTGTTCTTGGTCGCTGAACTCACTGCACCAATCTCAGAGCTCTGGGCATGGATTACCAAGTTACCATCACCAATCTGCTGGGCTCTCACTGGTCCCTAAGCAGACAGTTACAGGACCTGGATCCCTGACACTGGTTATGACAGGATAACTGGCCATGAAAAGGACTTTGAGGCCACATCATTACCGCAGTGGTCTCCAACGCAAAACTTTTCCTCCTCGGGCTCACAGTACGAGGAGGTAGTGGGCCTCTTGGGCCAGGTGCTCCCAGCCAAATCTGGGGTGCCCTCCAGGGCCATCAGCCAGTGTATGGCCTTAGGGCCAATGGCCTGCCTCATGGCAGTTTTGGAATCTGTGGGGGGTTCTCCAGGTGCTGGAGACCTTCATACAACGCTCTGTGTCAGGAGTGTTAGAGAGGTCGGCGACAGTGTCCCACATACCCCCAGTTCTGACAGAGTCCAAGCAAGATACCCAGGAACACTCTACCTTCTCATCCCCACTAGCCTTAGTGGCGGCCACCCAAATGGGGGACATGGGGCCAACCATATCTCCCCCCTTAGAATCGTAGAATATTATGGTTGGAAGAGACCTCAGAAGGTCATCTAGTCTAATCCCTCCTCAAAGCAGACCAACCCCAACTAAATTGGGGGGGGTGGGGGGACCTGAGTCTTAGAAGGAGCCAGAATTTACCAGTGTACATTGCCAAAGAACCACAATAATACGTCGGCAGCCACCCATCCGCTCTCACTCCCTGTTCCAGTGCCTCCTGCCTGCTGATCAGTGCCTCCCCAGACATCCCAATCAGCTGTTTCATGGCATGCAGGAGGCTCGGAGGGAGAGGAGTGTGAGCATAGCAGGCTCAGGGGAGGGGACGGAGGTGGAATGGGTGCAGGGCCTGAGGAAGAGCCAGGGATTGAGCAGTGAGCACGCTCCAGCACACTGGAAAGTTGGCACCTATAGCTCTAGCCCTGGAGTCAGTACCTATACAAGTGACAAAGAGTCCTGTGGCACCTTAAAGGCTAACTAAAGTTTTAGAGCATAAGTTTTCGTGGGCTAATACCCAGTTCGTCGGATGCATGCATGCATCCAACGAAGTGGGTATTAGCTCACGAAAGCTTATGCTCTAAAACTTTAGTTAGTCTTTAAGGTGCCACAGGACTCTTTGTCACTTCTGCAATTCCAGACTAACATGGCTACCCCTCTGATACCTATACAAGGAGCCGCATATTTACTTCTGAAGCACCGTATGTGGTTCCGGAGTCACAGGTTGGCCATCCCTGAACTAAATCATCCCAGCTGAGGCTTTGTGAATCCGGGCCTTAAAAACCTTTTGAGGATGGAGATTCCACCACCTCCCTAGGTAACCCATTCCAGTGCTCCACCACCCTCCTAGTGAAATAGTGTTTCCTAATATCCAACCTAAACCTCCCCCACTGTACCGTGAGACCATTGTTCCTTGTTCTGTCATCTGCCACCACTGAGAACAGCTGCGCTCCATCCTCTTTGGAAGCCCTCTTCAGGTAATTGAAGGCTACTATCAAATCCCCCCATACCCTTCTCTTCTGTAGACTAAATAAGCCCAGTTCCCTCAGCCTCTCCTCATAAGTCATGTGTCTTAGCACCCTAATCATTTTCGTTGCCCTCCACTGGACTCTCTCTAATTTGTCCACATCCCTTCTGTAGTGGGGGGACCAAAACTGGATGCAGTACTCCAGATGTGGCCTCACTGGTGCCAAATAGAGGGGAATAGTCGCTTCCCATGATCTGCTGGCAATGCTCCTGCTAATAAACCCAATATGCCATTGGCTTTTTTGGCAGCAAGGGCGCACTGCTGACTCATATCCAGCTTCTCCTCCACTGTAATCCACAGCTCCTTTTCTGCTGACCTGACTCTTAGCCAGTCCACAGCCTGTAGCAGTGCATGGGATTCTTCCTTGCTAAGTGCAGAACGCTGCACTTGTCCTTGTTGAACCTAATTATATTTCTTTTTGCCCAATCCTCCAATTTGTCAAGGTCACTCTGGGCCCTATCCCTACCCTCCAGCATATCTACCTCACCCCATAGCTAAATGTCATCTGCGAACTTGCTGAGGGTGCAATTAATTCCATCATCCAGATCAGGGGTCTCCAAACTATGGCCCGGGGGCCAGATCTGGCCCACAGCTTCGATTTGTCCAGCCCCCCAGCCGAGCAGGCATGTGGAGAAGCTGCTCCCCACTGCCCTGCGAACTGCTACCGGCGGCCCCATGTGCAGAGGGGTGAATGCCCCCGCAGCAGCAGCCAGAGGAGCAAAGGCAGGAGTGGGTCACAGCAGCAGCCAGAGGAGCAAGGTGGAGGGAATTTTTGCATATACTTCATTATCCATATACTAAATTTTTTCAACAGTTGCTTTGGCCGGCGAAGCCCCTTCAAAAATCTAACGTGGCCCTCATTTCATAAAGTTTGGAGACCCCTGATCCAGATCATTAATAAAGATGATGAACAAAACCAACCCCTGAGGCACTCTGCTTGATACTGGCTGCCAACTAGACATCAAGTTGTTGATCACTACCCATTGAGCCCGACAATCTAGCCAGCTTTTTAGCGAGCCCTTGCTGTCTCCTCATCCTCGCCTGATGAGCCAGTGGCGGGACCATCCTAGACAGTGCCACAGGACAATGCCAAGGCACACCAGGAGCTGCTGAAGAGGGTGGCAGCAAACCTGGCTTTGGAAGCGGAGACATTAGCAGAGCCCTCTGGTCCTGCTTTGAGCGGGGGGTTGGACTAGATACCTCCTGAGGTCCCTTCCAACCCTGATATTCTATGACAGTTTGTGTGATATTTTGGCCTTCGTGGCCCCGTCCAGGGTGGCACTCCCCATTCATGAAGGAGTAGTAAAACTGGTAAAAGCTTTATGACAACCCCTGCACTCTCCCCCACATTCCCAGTCAGGCAAAGAGAAAATATTACAGCCCTGCTAAGGGATTTGAATACTTATATTCTCACCCAGCTGCGAACTCTCTAGCAGTTTTGGTGGACAATGAGAGAGAGAGATAAGGGCAACCAGGCTCAATTCCCAAAAATAAGGATGGCAAGGGGCATGACTTATTTGGGAAAAAAGTTTATTCATCTGTCAGCCTCCAATTATGAGGGGCAAACCATCAGGCCTTACTCGGGAGATATGATTTCAATGTGTGGCAGTCGATAACGACAGCACGAAAGGTGTTCTCACCTCCTGCGACAGGGTGTTCAGAGCTACCCGTACCTTAACGACTGGCTCATCAAGGATCATTAACAGGTTTAGGTCCTTCATGGCATTCAGTTGGTGCAAGCCACATACCAGGGACTGAGTCTGATAAACGCACAAAAATCGACATTAGTCCCAGTGTAAGGAATAGAGTTTATAGGGGCAGTCTTAAGCTCTGGCCTGTGTAGAGTCTTTCTCCCAAAGCCCAGATTCGAGGTGATTTCCGTTCTCATTGCCCAACTCACCAGGGCTAGAGTATGCGTCAGACTAATAGGACACCTGGCATCATGTGTTTATGTAGTTTGGCATGCACGTCTTCAGCTCAGGCCCCTCCAGATGTGGCTAGCATCGGTCTACATCCCAGCCAGGCACCACCCAGGCCAGAGTCCTCACAATTCCACCACAAGTGCTTACAGCTCTAAAATGGTCGTCAAACCTGGTAAACGTTTCCAAAGGAACAACCTTTGCAACCCAGAAACCCCCCCAAAGGTGCTAGTATCAGATGCCTCTGGCCTAGGCTTGGGGGGCCAACCTGGATTGCTGAAGACCCAGGGACTATGGTCCAGGGATGAGCTCTCACTGTACATCCACGTCAGGGAGCTCAGAGCCATCCAGTTGACTTGCAAAGTGTTCCTTCCATCAAGTAGTTCAGGTGCTGACTGACAATACAGCTGACATGTTCTATGTCAACAGGGAAGGGGGAGCGTGGTCCTCGGTTCTCTGCCAAGAAGCCCTCTGGCTGTGGGATTTTTGCATTTGGCAGGCCATACACATCGAGGCACTACATTTTCCTGGAGTCCGAAACGCTCTGGAGAATCGCCTCATCAGGCTGTTCTGTTCTCACCACGAGAGATCTCTCCACTAGCATGTTGTCAGAAGTGGGGAGCTTCCCAGGTGGACCCATTTGCCACCAGGCAGAACAGGAAGTGTCTGCTCCCTCCCAGGGCTCAACAGCATGTCAGTCTGCAGCGCCTTTCTCCTGTCTTGGGCAGAGGGCTTGATGTATGCCTTCCTGCCAATCCCTCTTATTGGCAGGATCCTGCTGAAAATGAAGAGGGACAAAGCTAGGGTCATCGTGATCACCCTGGCACAACCCCACCAGCATTGGTTCGGCATGCTCATGAACTTGGCATCAGCTCTCCCATGAATACTTCCCAACCGCTCAGTTCTGCTGTCAGGATCACAGGAGACGACTGCACTCAATCCTCGCCTCCCTCCACCTCACAAAGGAGATGCTGTGTGGCTGAACCCAGAGGACTGGTGGAAAGTAGAAAACCCTCTAGGATAGCGACTTACCTGGTGAAATGGAAACGCTTCTCCTGCTGGACGTTGGAGGGGATCTCCCCAACTCAGTCATCTCTGCAGTCCATTCTAGACTACCTGCTTCGTTTAAAGCATCAAGGCCCAGCCTTCTCCATCAGGGTGCATCAGGCTGCCATTTCAGCCTTCCAGGGCAGATCATCCAGGGCAGATTGGTGTTCTCACATGAGATGACGATCAGGTTCCTTAAGAGCTTGGAGAGACTCTTTCCAATGGGAGCTCAATCTAGTCCTTTCTAGGCTCACTGGCTCTCTTTCAAGCCGTTAGCCACAAGGAAGGCAACTTTCCACAACAGATGTGAAAGAGAGCAGGAGGCTATCACTTCAGCAAGGTGAGTCTCCGGGATTAAAGCCCTTACATTGGAGCCCCCATACGCTGTATTCTACAAGGCCATGGTTCAGTTACATCCCCACCCGGCTTTCCTACCAGAGGTGGTGTCACCTTTCCATATTAACCAGGACATATTTCTCTCAGTTTTCTGGCCAAAGCCTCATGTGTCTAACAAAGAGAGGCACATGTGCACCCTTGATGTCAGGCTCTGGCTTTCTACTTGGACCGTACCACACCCTTCCGTAAATTGACTAAAGTTTTAGTCGCGGTAGCTGACAGAATGAAAGGCCTCCCAGTATCATATCAAAGACTTTCATCTTGGATTACCACCTGCATTCGCACTTATGAGCTGGATCAGGTCGTACTTCCCCGGATAGTGACTGCCCATTCGACCAGAGCACAGACATCTTCGGCAGCCGTCCTGGCACAAGTCCATATCCAGGATACCTGCAGGGCTGCAACATGGTTGTTGGTGTATACCTTCATGAATCATTCTACCATCTCTCAGCAGGCTAGAGATGATGCTGGCTTTGGCAGAACTGTGTTGCAATTGATACGCCCATGAACTCCTTCCCGCCTATGGGGATACTGCTGGTGAGTCACCTAACTCATGGACATGAGCAAGCACTCAAAGACAAAAAAACAGTTTAACCTTTTGTAACTGTTTTTCTTCAGAACATTTTCCTTATGTCCATTCTATGACCTGCCCTCCTTCGCCACTGTTGGAGTCCTGGCATGAAGGAACTGAGGAAGGGAGAGGGCCAGCAACATCCCTTATATGGGCCCCAGAGCTGGTCCCCTATGGGATACCATTGAGGGAAAAGCTTCTGGCACCTGGTGCACATGGTGAGCACACACACATAACATGGAATGGACATGAGCAACACATCTAACAACAACAGTTATGAAAGGTTAATAACCGCTTTTTCAATTTACTCACATAAATGTACAATGTGAGGAATAACACCAGTCACTAGTGCAGCTGACAGAGGCCTGGCAGGGAGCGAAGGGGGATGGCAGAGATGGAACAGGAGTGGGCACAGAAAGATTGCCTGGTCCCTTCACCCAGCACCTCTCCTATCTCCCTCCCCCCGGCCCCCAGTGCACCTATCCCCATAGATATCCCTGCTGACACAACCCCCGTTGGGGTGTATCCAACAAAGTGGGTACAGATGGCGTGTGCAGAATGGAAGTTAATTTGGATCTCAAATGTAATGCCCTTTATAACGATGTGCAAGTGGAAGTTTTGATTAGAAGATATAATACCAGTCACTGAAAGCTTAAACAAAAATGCAGACAGTAATATTATAGAAGTAGAATTCAAATAATAATTGCACTATTTGCACCTGTGCTTTGTTAGTTAAGGCACTAGCCCTAGTTCACTTCACAAACCACTGTGTTCTGGAGCACAAAGATCCCACAGAGCACCTCATGGTGCTTTTAAGAGAGTGAAAATCCCCATTTTCTTCACAGAAGAAGTGCAACTGTTCTCCCCTTGATAGAGTTTTCCCCCAAGGTATGCAAGGAGGGCATGTTTGCCAATTACAGAATTGTAAAGATCTAAACTAATGTAGAGGATCTATCCATATTGGTTCTAAAACATGAATAGCAATTTAATTTTTTTAAAAATTCAAAATTTGACTTTCAATCAATAATGTGATTGCAGATTAGAGATGCAGGGTGGATGAGGTATTATCTTTTATTGGACCAACTTCTGTTGGTGATAGACAAGCTTTGGAGCTTGCACAGAGCTGCTCTTCAGGTCTGGGAAATGTACTCAATGTTGCAATTAAGCACGAGATGTTACAGCTTGTTTAGTGTAAGCAGCTAATACATTTCAAGGGACTGTTCAAGGTGAAATGGCCCATTAAATTCAGGTGGCATTGTGATTGGTTCCTTGAAATATGTGTTAACTACTTATGTTAAACAATCTGTTCCACCTTGTGTTTAGCTGTGACACTCTGAGTACGTTTCCTAGACCTGAAGAATTGCTCTGTGTAAGCTTGAAAGCTTCTCTCTTGCTCCAATTTTTGAAGTCTTAATCCTGGATCTAGGAGCCAGCTGTTACTATGTGAGGATAGAGTAGGATGACTTTAGATACACATTGTCCTGCAGTAATTCAACTTCCCTCTTCAATAGGCTGATGAAATAGGTGATGTAACATAGAGCTTGCATTCCTACTGATGTTCATTCAAAGCAGTTAAACACCTGAAAGCATGATTGAATAGAGTCTTCTATCTTTTTAAGGGGGATGTTTTAGTACTGAACCAAAGTCCCTGGAATTCACAAGTTTGAAGTCAGGAATTCAGATATTTTCAGATGTTTCACCATCACTTATTAGGCATTACTGATGGAAGCCCTGGCATTACTGATGGAAGCCCTGGCCATACTGTCAGTTACTACCTAAGGAGAGTAGATACCTGTATGCTTCTTGTGTATGGTTCTGAAATCATAGGCTGCATAAAAACTGAGTAACCCAAGTCTGTAAGTGGTATCAACGGACTAATAGGTGAGCCTTACACAATGTAGTATGTGATTTTCTGTTACCTGAATTTGAAAGCTAGCTCACCCAGAGAGGACATATAGGTAGCTAGTTATGGAACAGAGGGCCAGGAGGCTCCTTCCATGCAGGGAGAAGTAGGTACCAGAACAATGTTGTAGCCCAGTGCTCTTTTTCCTAGATGGGGATCCAGGGAGCAGAAGTGGCTTGGAATTGTAGGATCTTCCTAGGAGAGGGAGACAACTAGGCTCAGGAAATAGAACTTTCATAGCAGTTGGACCATGGCTTGGAACTTGCCAGAAGACATCCAAGTGTCACTGGTTTCATTGTATTCAAAACTAAATGCCAATTGGTCATTGCAACTTACCAATCACTCAGTGGGCCCCCCTTTCTTTCTCACTCACACTCACACATACTAAATTAAAGAAACTCTGGATATTGATCAAGTAACTTACTCCTCTTTGCTATAAAGAGAGAAGTTATCTTAAAAAAAAAAAAAAAAAAAAAAAAAGTAGAATAGCCTGCTATGGTGATGAGCTCCTGAAAGGGAGGGCGGGTTATGGAGCCAAGTGGTCTGATTCCGTTGCAGCTTTCAGCAGCCTGAAGAGGTGGGGAAAGGAGAAAGAGACTGAATGTATAAATTTGAAATATGGGTGACTGACACTTTGAATAGGTAAAAAGGAAATTTTGGGATGAAAAGAGGGAATAACCACTAAAATGATATTCTGATCTATGATCCTCTAGTGCTATTGTAAATACTGTACTTGTGTGTTTTGTACTATAAATTCCTTATCTAGTTACTGTGACCAGCTGAAGATCTCTGAAAGCACCCATGTATTGCAGCCTTTCCTTCCCAGTATCTTGGATGGACTGATCCACTTGGCAGCTCAGTTCAGTTCAGAGGTCCTCAATCTTGTGATGGAAACACTCTGCATTGTCTGTACAGTAGACCCAGCATTTACAGCAAATGTGGAGAACAAAATCTGCCCCTTCACCATAGCAATTTTCCTCAAGTACAGTAATGGTATGTGCCCAAAGTATGTCTTTTAAATATTGATCTGTCTTTGTTAATGGAGTCTGGTCAAGATTAATCTACTGCAGGTTGACTTTGACATTGTAAAATTGACATTTAAAGTGTATATTTAAAATGTACAGAATGACATTTTGGAAATACATTATGCTTAGATTTTAAGGCCAGATTGGACGATTATCATCTAATCTGACATCCTGTATAGCACAGGCTGGAGAATTGTGCCCGTTGTATTTCTGTATTGCCTATATTTTATGCTCTGGTTTGCTCACTTTTTATAGGAAGACATCCAATTTTGATATAAAAATTTAAGTGATGGAGAATCAATCACATCCCTTGGCAAATAGTTCCCAAAATTTGCACTTTATATTTCTAACGTGAATTTGTCTAGTTTCAACTTCCAGCCATTGGATCTTGTTCTGCCTTTGTCTGCTATATTAAAGACCCTCTGCCATCGAAATCTTCTGCCCACATAAGTGCTTATTGATCATGATCAAGTTCTTTTAACCCTTGCTTTGATAAGGGCTTTGCAGTAGCTTTGTGCACTATTAGTGAAGTATAAGAACTGGCATGATATGCAGCTGTGTTGGAAAAGGAACTTTCTTCTACCAGCAATAATGTATGGGGGAGGCTGACTCATAGGTCGTAAGAGGGCATTTTGTATATAAAAGGAAGGCTCTTACTGCCCTGAAGTACTGAGTTTAGGTATTAAATCATTCTGAGGAAGCAGTACTATTTGGCATTCAATGTTCTTTGTTTCCTTCAATGGAGTTTGTCCAATAAAATCCCAGATTGGTTTACTCTTGATCAGCTGTTTGTTACAGCATACCTTGTTGTCTGAAGCCATCATCTTACTAGATTTATTAACATTGCACTGTCATCATTCACTAGTCTTGTAGACAAGTCTGTGTCCATTGATGAAGATGGACAGGATAGATTTTCTAAGGTTGCTCTCATAATCTGAATTGTTGAATGTATTAAGCCCAAGTACTGGGCTGCCTAAATTCTGTTTGAGTCAATAGAATAGGCAACCTCTGCTGAGAGTGTGGCACGTGCAATAGATGTCAGAACTGACTAAGGAGGAGTTACTTATAAGTAATTAGTCCTGTGAAAGGTACCTCTGCATGTATACACTTCTGGGAATTGCACCCCCTGCTGCCTTGTGCTCAAACTCCTTAGCAAGCTTCATCGCTCAGTGGAGGCACAGGTGCCCTCTCAATGTTGAATGTTTGATTGGAGTTCAAGGAAAAAGAACTGAGGTAGAAGCTAGTACATTCCCTTATATGACCACAGTAGTGTCCAGAGATATATAAAGAATTCTGAGGAAGATGGAAAGGCAGGCAGGAAGTGTGAATATACATTTTCACTATCTTTGTATATATTTTTGTTGCCACTTTTTGGAAATTGTAGCAAGCAACGAAGTCCAGGTGGAGGGTGAACTGATGAACTGTTAATTTTAAAAGGGGCAACTGACATTGGGAGTAGTCTAGGGCTGGCTCACCACTGTGTACACTTTGTAAATGTTCTTGTGTGGGCCAAATTGAGAGAGAATTAGGATTGGATGATTAACCAGTTAATGAGGGGATTCAGCTTATCAGCTGGGGATTGTTAAATGGAAGACAGGTAGAGGGTAAAAAGGGCAAAGAAATTCAGGATCTGAGAGGTGAGATCTCACCTTCCTCCCTGTGCCTCGGATGTATGCTGAAGCCTGGGAAAAGTCTTTTGGTGATGGAGCATTAAGCTGCGTAAGATATTGGGAGGAAAGTACGCTGGTGAACTTACATAAGAGCATGTGAGTACTGTTCGTACAGAGTTATTCAGGGTGTTGGAGCCTACCCAGTGACAAGTGGGGGCTTATCCAAGATTTCCCATTCCAATGTAGGCAAAGGACCAGAAAGGGGAGCCGATGAGAAGGTACAGCTGACTCAGCAGTATAGAGGAACTTCTGCTCTGGGTAGTTGAGCAGCAAAAGGAGTTACAGAAAACCTTCCTGGAGTTTCAACAGAGCCAGCACACAAACAGTCCATGTTATATCGGACAAGCCTCCACTTGTCACAGGGTGGGCTCCTGCACCCTGAATTTCTTCTACAAATAGCCCTCACGCACACTTATGTAAGTTGCCCACAGTGTCATACTTCATGTCCCATCACCATAAAGCTTTTCCCAAGCTTCAGCATATCCCCTTAGATAAAGGGAGGTGAGAAGGAAAGAGATCTCATCTCTTAGATCCTGAGTTTCTTTGCCCTTCCATCTTTGTCTGCCATTTAACAGTCCCCAGCTGAATCCCCTTGTTAATTGGTTAATCACCCAGACCTCATTAATTATCTCCCAATTTGGCAGGGATGTTTACAAAGTGCACAGAATGGTGAGCTAGCCCTAGGCTATTCTCACTGTCACAGGGTGCCAAGTCCAGCAAGTAGAATATTAAATTCCATGTAGCCATTCTAGAAATCTCCACAATAAAGACATTCTGATAACAAGCTATGGAAGTGACATCAGCCATGGTGGAGTGGGTCCTCACTAAGCCATAAGTCTATATAATCTTTAATCCACTCTTGGCCTGTTAGAGGAGATGGTGTTCCCCTGATGCTGATAACTATAGACCACTGTCTCTGACCTTCTGGATAGTCTCCGACTATCTAAATGGTTTGGACCTAGAATCCTTTTAATATCTAATGCAGTGTTTCTCAAATGGGGGTCCGCAGGTCCCACTGATCAACCCGTCCCTAGGTTGTAGGGGGATGTCCCAGATGGGTCTGGTTTTGGCTTGGAACCAGATTTGGGAAGCATGGACAGCACTATAGACTTCCCCTTCTCAACAGGAATAGGTTTTAGGACTCAAGAAGGCCTCTTATGATCATGCTCAGTACTGGAGCCATGAGCTGCCTGTTCCAAGGCGCTCTATTGAAGGGCTCACAGCATTGGAAAGGCCTGGAGTTGAGCCTGGCATTCTTTCAGAGCCCCTGGAGTAAAAGCTTTGACACAGCTGGCAACAGTCAGAAAAGTGTTGGTCTCCAAGCTAAAGGAGGCATACGGTGTAGGCATCAAATGCTGGAAAGACAGTGGGGAAAGAGAGACGCTGCTTAAACCTCTCTTCCATAAGGCTAGGATCAGCTGTGCCGTCACCAGGTTGAAGTGACTTGAGGTCAGTTATACAATAGCGTGTAAAATCTAAATTAAGATTGTACGAAATAAATTGAACTAAAATTAATTATATCACCTCGATTATTTTAGTCAAGTCACAAATCTGGCAAAACCAGAGTCCTAAACCCAAAGCGAGATATAGGTCCCTGTGATGTGGAGAGAGAGAAACTGAGCAGCAGGATGCATTCCTTTATGTAACTTTGCCAGCCATACATTTAACTTAGCAAAGACTTAACAAGATCCAGTGGATCCAGAGTCTAGTGAAACTAGACAAATTCAGACTGAAAATAAGCACACATTTGTTTCTGGGAGGGTGATTTTTAGAATAGCCTTCCTAACAACACACTGGATTTTCCACCTCCTGGAATCTTTAAACTGAGATTGGATGACAAAGTTATAGGCTTGATGTAGGAATCATTGAATTAAATTATATGGCCTGTGTTATGCAGGAGGTCAAACTAGATCTTGATCATCCCTTCAGACCTTAAAATCTATGAATTTACATCTCTAGCTCTTATGGTTGCAATAAAAATGTTTGAAATATGAACTTTGTAATGCAGTAATACCAGCCTGAATCTCCAGACACCCTTAATCAGTATGACTGTATAAGAGAAGTTTAACTTGTTGTTAGGATTGATAGCTGTATGTAAACTTCAACTATTTTACTGTAGAATATCTTAACAGAAAAATCAATTTGTTCTGCTTATTTATTGTTGATATTGGGTAGCTATCCACTGAGGTGCTGGTAGTGTTGCTTGGGTTTCCTGAATAAGGAATTCAAATGTAGCACTGCCAAATTTTAAATTAACTCTGTCCCTTTCTGAAGGAAATCTCTTTCTGAAAGGAATCCCCTTCCAAATACCGAAGGCCTAAACTGCTTCGTGTATACCAAAAACCATAATGCTTTTCCATGTATTTCTAGGTGCCAAAGCTAGAGTTCCCTACTCGGGTGCTAAAACTTCCAGCTTTCCCGTGACAATTTCTGTGGTGCAGTTAAACTTTGTCACTGCAAAATTCTGCCCCGGACTGAAGGCTGCAAGTTTGTGGATGGCATAAAATTGAGTTTAATACTAAAATCATTTGTATTAAACATGCTTCCCTGGTCTGGGGGAAAATGAAGGGCAAAGGGTTGAGGGTGAAATGCCACATTATTTTCTCTTCCCTGTTATATCAGATTTGCTCTGCAGTATGTTACTTGGTTCCTTCGTTTACAGACACAAATGTATTGAAAGTCTACCTTCATGCACAAATCATTTAGTAAATGCCATATAGCCATACAGAAACTGATTGACTTTTCTTCCTATTACTTCTAGTTGCTTACTGAGGCTGAAAGTAAACTGGATGGTCCAACAAAGACTATTCATGTAACCTCCTGTCATGAAATTTGCAGCTTACCTGTTATTGCTATTATTGAAATGATAGCAACAAAAAAAAAACCAATACTCATTAGTTTGTCTTAGTAACTGGTGCTTTCTCACTCTAGATCCTGTTGTTGCCTCTCTCGCCCAAGATATCTTTAAGGAGCTAGCACAAATAGAAGCCTGCCAGGGTCCAATGCAGATGAGACTAATCCCAACTCTCGTCAGCATCATGCAGGCTCCTCCTGATAAGATTCCAGCAGGGCTTTGTGCAGTAAGTACTATGGCAAAAGGTGGTTTTGCTGTAATTTGGGTTCTTCTGCACCTAGTAAAAGCATTGTCTTTATGCCATTCCATCAACCTGTTTTGATGTGAAAAGAGCAAGAAATGATGCTCGTAAAGGACTATTGAGTGATGTCTTTAGTGACTGAGACCTTTCTGTGGGGAAAGAGATCTCCAGGTTTGGAAGAAATGTTTATCTGTTGTCCGTCAGCCTTCTTCCAGTCTTTACAAAATGTCTTTAGCTCTTTCTTACCATTTGAAATAGTTCAATGTATGGAAGTAAGTTTTCTCACAATAGGACATTTTCCAGTAATGCACATTACATATCATGGACGTGGTACATGCACAGCTTGTTAGAACCCAAGTTGTACATATCATCCCATGTGAGTTTGCACCTTTGTGTACACAGTGAAACACCACATATGTAACTGTGTATATGTAAAATATATAGGATCATGTTTTATATTGAGATTCCATTTATAAAGCATTAATACATGATTAAAATATTTATACTATCCATCAGAGAGGAATATATATTATACCTGGTTATAAGCACATCAGTAGAAGGTGGGTTTTATGTCATTATAACTGGCTGTTATGAGTAAGGCTGCATGTCTGTCACAGAGGTCATGGAAGTCACTGATTCTCTGGTTTTCCATGACTTCAGCAGCGGCCGGTGCGGCTGGCTTCGGGGCTGCCAAAGTAGATCAGGCAGCACCTGGGGCATTTTGGTTGTAGGAGGGGGCTCAGCGCTGGTGTTGGGGGTTGAGGTGCAGGGTGGCACTTACCTTGGGGAAGGCTCCCCAGAAGTGGTTGGCATTTGCCTGCAGCTCTTTGGCAGGGGACCAGGGGACTCTGCAGGCTGCCCCTGCTAAAAATACCCATGACTAAAACATTGCGTTAGTTGTGAGCAGCCTATTGACCTGTCTTACTCTGACAGTTGATTACCCCTTTATTATAACATGCATTAATCATCACCCCTTTTAAAATAAAATGGAATGATATAAAGTATCATAGAGAGAAATTTACATATGCACTGTCACAGTTTCCACTAAAACTAGAATTTGAATTAACTGGTAAGGGGGAATCAGTTGTTCTGCACTAATTGTCAGTGCAGGGGCATTTGTGGGTAGTGTAACGTGATTTGAATAGATACAAATGGAATGACTACATGCATACTTCTCATGTCACTCAGCCCAGCCTTTTGAGAACTTGCTTGCATGTTAAGAAGCACTTTTTGAAATAACTGATTTTTGTTGAATCCCCTTTTTAGCTTTATGCTGGTTGAGGAAGCTATCTTGCTGAAGAGCCCTACTCTTACATTTTAAGGGTGCATAGTTGATGAGAGGAAGAGATATTCAGTCCTCCTGCAGTATTTTTAAATGTCCTTTCTGGGTTGCCCTTGGTTCCTTTAATCTGATTCATCTAGTGGAAATGTTTCACCACATAAGCTTTTTAAAATAACTTCAGGTGTAGCTGTATACCAGCAGGACAGCATATTGTCAAGGGTAAAAAGTACCTTTCCTATGGGCTCCCTGCTATCTTCAAACCTCCCTGCTACTTGTGTTTCTGAGGCATGTTACAGGGGTAAAAGCTGAAAAATCTGCTTTGTTTTCTTAAAGTGTAATCCATTCCATGAAGCCCTGAGAAGTGGGAATGATCAGAGCTACTTGGACACACACACCTGATGCTAAAAAGTTTCCTTATTTGAAAAAGGGGGTTTAAAAACTACCTGCTGCTGAACACTGGCCTTTACCTGCTGCTGAAATAATGTGTTTCCTGTACAGGGAAAGAGATGCTGCTGAATGCTCAATCTGTTGTCTTTCAGCTGCCTGCTCCATATTTAGGGTGACCAGACAGCAAATGTGAAAAATCGGGACGGGGGTGGAGGTAAAAGGAGCCTATATAAGAAAAAGACCCAAAAATCAGGACTGTCCCTAAAAAATCAGGACATCTGGTCACCCTATCCATATCTATCAAGTGCTGGTGACTAGTGGTAGAGGTTTGATGTGGGTTGGGTTAGAAATGAGGCTCTGTTCGTAGGATATCATCCTTATAAGACTCCTGTTCAATCTGCAGTGTGTGTGATGGGTGGTATCTTTGGCACTCACTAGTAACCAAAGCATTTCTCCAACTTTTGAAAAGTGAGCCTGCTTTCAAGGAAACAAACCCAGATACTCCCCCGCACCCCCCAGGGTCCTTGTGTGAGCGAGGCAGCACAGGAGAATATGGACTGCCACTGTTATGTGCCCTCCCCCCCATTAGCAAGTAGGCCTTTGCATCTCACCCTGCCCTCCCAAGCTTTGTGGAAACGCTGAGTTACGGTGCTGTGACTGCTGTTTAAAAGAGCTTTATTTGTGTGCTTTCCCCTTTCAGACGTCTATTGATATATTAACCACTGTCGTGAGGAATACAAAACCTCCTCTTTCCCAGCTTTTGATCTGCCAAGCATTCCCTGCAGTGGCTCACTGCAGCCTGCACACGGATGACAATGCTACCATGCAGGTAACGTCTATAGCGAAGGGGCAAGGGACTGCCGGGTCATGTCAGTCCAAAGCGTTGGGTAACACAAATCAGTCACTTGACATGCTTTATCTTGTCTTTAAGGGGTCATTTTGCCTTGTGGGGGCTTAGTCTGACCCCACCAGCAGCCACACTGGCGGTTTGCCAGAAGCCTCAATGCCATTCCTATCTTTTATAAATAATTGCTGCCATCCTCATTTTGGTGACTGTGGTGAGTTTTGCTGACCCTCCTTTTAACTGGCAGGTCAGGACCAGTTTTGGTCTTTGCTATTTAGGACTTTGGAGCATGCCATGAACATGTCCCTTTTCCCCCTTGTAATTAACCTGCCTGGCAGAGGCTTTCTGTCAAAGCAGCCTGAGCCTGGGGAGCCCAGGCCTTGCTTCAGAGTAGGCAAGTCTTCTTTTAATTCGAGTGGGGGGGAAAGAGGAGGCAAGGGGAAAAAACAGATTTGATCCCAATTCCCCTCTTGTCCCTGTTGGCAGCATTTATCAAAGGAAAGTGGCTAAAGAAGAAGGGGGAGTGGAAGTGCTCAGGGCAGGCTTCGCTGTCAGCTCTTAGTCCCTGATTTCCTCAGAACTCCTAACTCTCTCTGAGTAGTGGTTACTTTTCTGCTGCATTCCTGTCTCAGCATATTTTCTTGCTTTTCCCCTCAACCAAACTCCGAGTCTTTTGCAGGTGAGTAGGGAAGGAGCATCAGCACCTTTTGTGCTCTACCTACCGGTAGCCACTGCTGCTGCTTGATGAAGTCATCACAGCAACTCTAAGCAAGGAACTGGGACTTCCAAGGTTATAGGAAGGAAGGCCTTCCGAGCCTTCCAGCTCCTGAAACATGTTTGTGAATAGACCAAAGTGGGTCAGTTACTCACCCTGGCCTTCAAACAGGGAAAAGCAACTTTGTGGTTCCAAACCCATTTCTCATGTGGGTGTTGCCGTGAAAACAGGTCCCATGGAGCAGTGCTCCAGTGAGAATAAGGTGAATATGGAGTGCTGGATTGCTCCACTGCAGACTTTTTTGAAACAGAGAGCTTTACTGTAGAAATCTGGATCATGTTTATCTCTCATGCTGCTCTCTAGCTACCCCAGACTCTAGCTGTTCAGAATCTCTTGCTTCTAGATTAATGAAACAAAATTGCAGATACTCACACTCCAGGTCTTCTGAGCACCAGATTTCTCACAGCTGGCCACCATTTTACCCATCACACACATCTTGTCGACTAATTCTTTCTTCCTGTTTAAAAGTGCTTTGTGCTGGGGGGCAATGGGTGTTCTCCTTGGTTACTTGGGAATGCCCACAGCACGTACAGTTGGTTTTGAGAGTCTGACAGTTCTAACACAATGATTCTCTCTCTTGTATTCAGAATGGTGGTGAGTGTCTGCGTGCGTACGTCTCAGTATCACTTGAACAGATTGCACAGTGGCATGATGAGCAAGGCCACAATGGGCTGTGGTACGTCATGCAGGTGGTGAGCCAACTCCTGGATCCACGGACCTCAGAGTTCACAGCTGCCTTTGTGGGCAGATTAGTCTCCACCCTGATTTCCAAAGCAGGAAGTGAGCTGGGAGAGAACCTGGACCAGATTCTGAGAGCAATCCTTAGCAAAATGCAACAAGCAGAGACCCTGAGTGTAATGCAGGTGAGCAGGCTGGGAGGCCCACTGGAAACAATGGTTCCAAGTGTCAGGAAGAGAAACACTGCCTGTCATGAAGTATAAGTTTACATTACATGCCTGCATATCCACTACCTATGCAATAGCTGATTCTAAGTATGCTACAAAAATGGCTATCCTGTGGACATAGTTCCTCCCTTGAGAGATCAGAGGAATATGGAATTTTAAAGCCTTTCATGACGTGTGATGTTAGCCATCTCCTGACTTTGGCGGCATTTACTGAAATTTCAGTTGAGGTGTACTTAAGATCTAGGAATATCACTTAGTCTTTTCTAGAAGTTGAGTGGTCTTTTCTTATAGAAAAGTAAGTAGGCAAATATCAAGTAGAAGTAGAGAGATGTTGTTACCACTGTACAACACATTAGTGAAGCCATTACTGCAATACGATGTCGTCTTTTATTATCTGTTACACAGAATGGTGCTGGTAAACTGGGGCTCATTCAAATATATTTTAATGAAGCCAAATGCAAGATCATCTAAGAAAAAAAGAATGTAGGTCCTACTCACACAATAGGGGGACTGTGTCCTAGAAGCGGTGGCTCTGCCAAGGGTATAGGGGAGTAGAAATGAGGTGCAGATTTTTAACAGAGGTGATAGACTGTTAGAACAACTCACCTAGGGATGATGTCTTCTCCGTCATATCTCTAAATCAAGATGGGAGTTGTTTCTAAAAGGTACTCTAGCTCAGTGGTTTCCAAAATTTCTACTAAGGCAACCCACCAACAAGATTTTGTTCTTTTTCTGGGACCCACCATTATTCCTGCTTCCCTCTTCTCAGCACTTCAAGCCACCTGCTTGGCTCCTTCAGCCTCATTGCTCTCACTTTCCCACGTCTGTCTGCTCTTGGAGCCCCAGCTGATCCCCCTCTCCCTGTAGCGGGGCTGTGATCGCTACTAAGCGGTTGGCTAGCCACTCGTTGGCTCTGGCCAATTTTTCTGGACTACTACTACCCAGATCCATAGAATCTCAGGGTTGGAAGGGACTAAGGAGGTCCTCTAGTCCAACCCCATGCTTAAAGCAGGACCAGTCCCCAGCTAAATCATCCCAGCCAGGGCTTTGTCAAGCCTGACCTTAAAAACCTCTAAGGAAAGAGATTCCACCACCTCCCTAGATAACACATTCCAGTGCTTCACCACCCTCTTGTGAAAAAGGTTTTCCTAATATCCAACATAAACCTCCCACTCTGCAACTTGAGACCGTTACTCCTTGTTCTGTCACCTGGTACCACTGAGAACAGTCTAAATCAGGGGTGGGTAAACTAGGGCCCGCAAGCCACATGTGGCCCGCCGGCCGTTTTCATCTGGCCTGCAAGCTTGGGCCGGGGGCGCAAGGCCAGAGGCCTCCTGGTCCAAGGGCCTGGCCTGCCTGCTGCAGGTCCCCTCGGTCCCCGCCGGGGGCCGGGTGGAGCGCGGGGAGTTGCTTGGCCCTGCGATCCCCGGCCGGGTGATGTGCGGGAGCCACGGAGTGCTGTGCTCCCGGGCTGTGCCTGCCACGCTCTCTGTGGCCGGGGGCCAGGTGGAGTGCAGGAGCTGCGGGACCCCACGCTCCTGGGACAGGCCTGCTCTGCACTCTCCGGCCGGGTGCCAGGATGAGCGCGGGGAGCCGCTCGGCCCTGCGGTCCCCGGTCGGGGGCTGGGTGGAGCGCGGGAGGCGTGGGGTGCCACGCTCCCAGGCTGAGCCCGCCCTGCGCTCTCTGGCCGGGGGCTGGGTGGAGCGCAGGGAGCCGCTGGGCCCCATGCTTCCCGGCTTGGAGCCGGGTCCAGCGCAGGGAGCCACGGGTTTCCCGCTCCCTGGCCAGGGGCCAGGTCCAGCGCGGGGAGCTGCGGGGCCCTGCGCTCCCTGGCCAGGCCCAGGTGGAGGAGCACCCGGCTGATTAAGGTAATGGGGGGGTGTTAGGTGTTGGGTTCCCAGGGGGTGGTGGTTAGGATGGGGGGATCTCAGGAGGGGGCAGTCAGGGAACAAAGCAAGGGGGGATTAGATAGGGGGTAGGGTTGGGGTGGTGGTTGGGGGGGGATCTCGGGAGGGGGCAGTCGGAACAAAGAACGGGGGCTTAGGGGGTGGGGTTCCGGGGCGGCAGTTAGAGTGGGGGGTCTCTGGAGGGGGCGATCAGGGGCAAGAAGCGGGGTGGGTTGGATGGGTCGTGGGTTCTGAGGGGGGCAGTCAGGGGGTGGGAAGTGGGTGGGGGTTGGATAAGGGGCGGGATCAGGCTTCCCTACCCGGCCCTCCGCACAATTTTTAACCCTAGTGTGGCTCTCGGGCCAAAAGGTTTGCTCACCCCTGGTCTAGATCCATCCTCTTTGGAACCCCCTTTCAAATAATTGAAAGCAGCTATCAAATCCCCCCCTCATTCTTTTCGAGATGTTTATAACAGCTGGTCCCAAGTATAGCAGTAGGGTAGTGAGAGGGATAAAATATTCCTTTTTAGGAAGGTAAAAACATTTGTTTGCAGTTGCTAACAGCACCTTTCCCATTGGTCAGTTACAAAAATCTCATCCCCATGCCCACTGGAGTGGGAAAAGTGGAGATACCTGTAGTCCTGTGACTTCTGTAGTGTACTTTTCAGGTCAGTGTCCCGAGACCCTGGGAAGCTGAAGAAGCTGTGCAGCTGCATTCTAATCAAACAGAAACAGAGGCTATTTTAAAATATTAGATTTCTGCTTCTCTTATTAAAGTTTAAGAACATTGTTCATTTGAATCAGAACCTTGGAAAGCTACACTGGGTAACGAAAAACTGAAAGTTTTAGCAAGGTGAGCAGAGCTGTTACTAAGCCAGGTGGTTCATCTCCACTGGAGAAATGCTACTGGGTTGTGTTTCATGAGAAGGGGGAAGGAGGATAGTCTTGTGGTGAAGGCACTGGGCTAGGACTTGAAAGATAGATTCGGTGGGCAAGTGACTTAATATCTGTGCCTCAGTTGGAAAAGGGATAAGAACTTTTCTCCCACTCTCTCTCTTGTCTGTTTAGCCCTTCATGGCAGGGACTGTCTGCCTATCTGTACAACATCCAACACAGTGGTGCGCAGATCTTTGTTGTATCTTCTAGAGGCTACCATGATATAGATCATAATCTTTTCTGGTGGAGAGCCCAGTGCCACCTCTGCTGGTTTAGTCATTTATTTATTCACTTTATTAGGGCTTGTGGGTTTCAGATGCAGGTGAGAAGTCTAACTTGTCCTGTCTCATTCTGTGGGTTAAATAGGGTGAAAAGCACTTGCTCCTACTCTAATTCACTTGCTTTCTTGGCCACTGGACAGGCTTGCAGGGATCTGTATGCCTCCAGGGGTTTGGTAAAGAGAAACACTTAATTGTTGGGTTATTACAGATGTACAGCTAGTGTTTCTTTTTCTTTTGTAGTCCTTGATCATGGTATTTGCTCACCTGGTTCACTCCCAGCTGGAGCCCTTGTTAGAGTTCCTGAGTAGTCTCCCTGGGCCAACTGGCAAGCCAGCTTTGGAATTTGTAATGGCTGAATGGATGAGTCGACAGCATTTGTTCTATGGACAGTATGAAGGCAAAGTCAGGTAAGATGGTACAAGCATTTGGCTTATGGACTAACTCTACAACATGCTAGTTGCTTGCCCTGTTATATTTTGTAGCTAGGTGCACTGGGTGATGGGGTAAATTGTAAGCCAACTGGAACAAGAAACCAACTCTTGCTCCAATGCGGGACTAAAATCTCTTCCTCCTTTGCTGTCAGACTGTACTAAATAGCAGCTCTTTATATGGAGTGGGAGAAAAACAATTGCAGAACTGGAAGCAGTCTGGGTTTTTTCCCCTCTTACTGTGTAATCTTTTCTCCGCGAGAGCAGATGCCCAGTGGTTATAGAATGTACTTTAAAGAATGCATAGGGAAGGAGTTGGGAGAGATTTAAAACACAAGAACTGGTGAGCACAGCTCATGGAAGTGATTATCATTTATATTTACTGTTTTAAAGCACTGTATAAGGTAATTATTCAGGGTTTCTCAAAAGATATAGGTGTTCTTCACAATTGTATAATAGAATCCAGATAATCAGCAGGGACAAGAGGAAAATCAACTGAAATGTGATACCCTGTCTAGAATTAGCTTTTTAGAACTTCAGTCTCTACACCTGCTTTCCCGGGGAAGCTGGATTTTAGTACTTGATACAGCATCCAAGAGCTTGAAGTGTGTTCTCAACTTAGATTTAAGTTGTGCTACAACTGATCTCTTTGCATGATAGAGGAGGACTAAACCTAACACTCACCAGACTATTAAACTTCGAGTACTTGCTCATGTTGATTCCATTCTAGGGGTGTGTACACCCGCGTGCAGTTGTCAGACATTTGCCTTAGCGGTCTCTGTAGGGTCGTCAGTGGTGTCTGCTTGAGTGCTGCACTCATGTCGGTATATTAGGCCCTCTCAGTTCCTTTTTACGCCCTGTGAAGGTTGGAGAGCTTTGTCTTGCAGATCGCAAGAGCATTAGAAGTTCTTTACAGCCTTTGTTATCTTTTGTACATAGTTTGTAGGAATTTAGTTAGCCATTAAGTTAAATGTTAGGTTACTTGGTAGTTAGAGTTCTGGCTGACTTCAAGTCACCAGAGCCTGATGAAATGCATCCTAGTACTCAAGGACTTGACTGAGGAGATAACTGACCATTAGCAATTATCTTTGAGAAGACATGGAAGATGGGAGAGATTCCAGAAGACTGGAAAAGGGCAAATATAGTGCCCATCTATAAAAAGAGAAATAAGGACAACCCAGGAAATTACAGACCAGTCAGCTTAACTTCTGTACCTGGAAAGATAATGGAGCAAATAATTAAGCAATCAATTTGCAAATAGCTAGAAGATGAGAACGTGATAAATAAGTCAGCATGGATTTGTCAAGAACAAATTGTGTCAAACCAACCTGATAGCTTTCTTTGACAGGGTAACAGGCCTTGTGGATAGGGAAGATGTGGTAGATGTGGTATATCCTGACTTCAGTAAGGCTTTTGATACTGTCTCACATGACCTTCTCATAAACAAACTAGGGAAATACAACCTAGATGGAGCCACTATAAGGTGGGCACAAAACTGGTTGGAAAATCATTCCCAAAGAGTAATCAGTGGTTCACAGTTATGCTAGAAGGGCATAACGACGGGGGCAGGGGGGATCAGTTCTGGGGCTGATTCTGTTCCATATCTTCATTAGTAATTTAGATAATGTCATAGAGAGTACGCATGTAAAGTTTGCGGATGATATCAAGATGGGAGGGGTTGCGAGTGCTTTGGAGGATAGAATTAAAATTCAGAATGATCTAGAAAAACTGGAGAATTGTTCTGTAGTAAACAGGATGTAATTCAATAAGGACAAATGCAAAGTACTCCATTTAGGAAGGAACAATCAATTACACACACAAAATGGGAAATGACTGCCTAGGAAGGAGTACTGTGGAAACAGATCTGGGGGGTCATGGTGGATCACAAGCTAAACATGAGTCAACAAGGTAACACTGTCGCAAAAAAAAGCGAACATCATTCTGGGATGTATTAGCAGGAGTGTTGTAAGCAAGACACAAGAAGTAATTCTTCTTCTGTACTCCACGCTGATCAGGCCTCAGCTGGAGTATTGTGTCCAGTTCTGAGTGCCATATTTCAGGAAGGATGTGGACAAATTGGAGAGAGTCCAGAGAAGAGCAACAAAAATAATTAAAGGTCTAGAAAACATGATCTATGAGGGAAGATTGAAAAAACTGGCTTTGTTTAGTCTGGAAAACAGAAGACCGAGAGGGGACAAAACAGTTTTCAAGTATGTAGAAAGTTGTTACAAGGAGGAGGAAGAAAAAATGTTTTTCTTAACCTCTGAGGATAGTACAAGATGCAATGGGCTTAAATTGCAGCAAGGGAGGTTTAGGTGAGACATTAGGAAAAATTTCCCAACTGTCAGAGTGGTTAAGCACTGGAATAAATTGCCTAGGGAGATTGTAGAATCTTCATTGTTGGAGATTTTTAAGAGCAAGTTAGGCAAACACCTGTCTGGAATGGTCGAGATAATTGGTCCTGCCACAAGTGCAGAGGACGGGACTAGCTGACCTTTCAAGGTCCCTTCCAGTTCTATGATCCCAGGATCAGGTATGGTGGTATCTCGATCTGGTCTGTTCCTCCTGTCACAACCTGGAACTGTTAATAAACAAGATAAAATCAACCTTATCTTCAGGGCAGTGTATAGAATTCCTTGGAGTGGTCCTAGACTCTACTCATGCCAGAGCCTTCCTCCCTGAGGCTCAGTTCTAAGCCATTGCGCACTTCTTCGTGTACGTGCAAACCCACCCACCCACCACTGCTTACACATGCCTGTGATTATTGGGACACAGGGTGGCCTGCACTTATGTGGCCCAGCACATCTGGCTCCGCCTAAGATCCCTACAGGCTTGGTTGGCATTGGTTTACATCCCCAACAGGCACAGCGTGGACCGGGAGGTCTGGACTGTGGACTGTTATCTCTCACCTGGTGGCAGGATTCCACATTGGTGTTGACAGGAGTCCCCTTTGCAGCTCCTTCCCCATCAGTAACACTCAGCATTGGAGCTGGGGTGGGGAGCCCACCTAGACGATCTCAGCATGCAAGGTCGTTGGTCCAGTCACAATTACTTCCTCCATATCAACTTCAGGGAGTTCAGAGTGATTCGCCTAGCCTGCCAAGCCTTCCTACCTCACATGATAAGCAAAGTGGTCCAAGTCCTAACAGACAACACAGCAACTATGCTCTATATCAACCAGCAGGGCAGGGCCAGGTCATCTACCCTTTGCCAGGAAGCCCTCAGGGTCTAGGACCTCCGTTTCGTGGCCACTCACTTTTCTGGGGCCAAGAACGCTTGGGCAGATTGCCTCAGCAAGTCCTTCTCATCTCGCCACTAGCGGTCCCTCCATCTGGAAGTGATCAGCTTCATCTTCCACAAGTGTAGAATTCACAAAGTGGACCTGTTTGCATCTGGACAGAACAGGAAACGCCACATTTTGTGCTCAATTTGGGGGATCGGCAGGGGTTCTGTGTTGGATGTCTTTCTACTCCCATGGTCGGAGGCTCTGTTTTAAGCCTTCCCCCCAGTTCCATTAATTCACAGAGTTCTATGAAGATCAAGCAGGATAGAGAAAAGGACTGGTTCACGACACTGCTGGATTTCTCCATGGCCACTCCGTTACAGCTGCCACTCTGACTGGACCTGCTGTCCTAAAACCATAGCAGTCTTCTGCACCTGAATCTGGAGGCACTGAACCTGACAGCTTGGCTGCTGCATGGTTGAATGTGCAGGAGTGGCATTGCTTGGTCGATGCCCAACAGGACCAGTAGAAAGCCATCCACCAGAGCACCTGGCCAAATGGAAGTGGTTCACCTGCTGGACCTCAGATAAAGGCATTTGGCATGAGCAAACATCATTGCACTTAATCCTGGACTACCTTCTGTATCTCAGGCTCCAAGGCCTGTCCCTTTCATGTATTAAGGACCACTTCGCGACTCTCTCGACCTTCCATCCGCTGCTTGAGGGTAAGTCAGTTTTGGCCCAGGACATAAAGGTCAGGTTCCTCAAGAGCCTCGAGCACCTTTACCCACATGTCAAGGACCCCATTCCTCCATGGGACCTGAATCTAGTGCTATTGTGGCTCATGGGTCCCCCTCCTTGGAGTCTCTGGCTTTCTGCTCTCCCTTTCTCCTGTCCAGGAAGTTTGCATTCCTTGTCACAGTAAGGTCTGCCGACTGGATCTCCGAAATTAGGGTGCTCACCATGTAACTGCCCTACACTGTTTTTGACAAAGTTCAGATGAGACCACACCTGGCCTTTCTGCCCGAGGTGGTTTCTCAGTTTGATACGAGCCAGGAAATTTTCTTATCTCTTTTTTCTAAAGCTGCGTAAGTTGGAGAAGGGAGTGTAGGCTGCATTTCCTAGACATCTGGAGTGCGTTAGCCTTCTACATTGAAAGGACCAATCCATTCCGCAAATTAATGGAATTGTTCATTGCAGTGGCTGACAGGTTGAAAGGTTGCCCAGTGTCTGCTCAAAGACTTTCTTCTTGGATCACCGCTTGCATTCGCTGCTGCTATGATCAAGCGAAGGTGTAACCCCCGGCAGTTGTAGTGGACCACTTGACCAGGGTGCAGGCCTCTTTGGCAGCCTTTCTCACCCAAGTACCTATACAGGACATCTGTAGGGCAGCCACCTGGTTGTCTGGGGTGAGGCTGGTCCTGTGCTGGGCAGCACATGTTTCCCCCTGGGCTCCAAGCCTCCAACTCATGGAGAGCGAAACAGCCCGATACCACTGGCACAGCCCTCGCCAGACGTCAGGATGCCAACGACGCCGGGGGCCTTGCAGGCCGCGAAAGACATCATGAGCTTGCCAGTTTTCGGGGCTCTGTGATGCCTCGGTCCTGAAGTAAACTGCTGTTGGGCTCCAAGCGCCCCTCTCTGGCTCAACAGTAGTCCTGGTCCAGAGACACCTCTCCCTGTCGCAGCAACCTGTCAGCCCGGGACTCCTGGCCACCTTCAGTCCCAGTGAGACAGTCAGGCTGGGTGCTGTCCGGGCACGAGTCGGGGCTCTCCTCATGCAGTGGCCATCGGCACCGAGGCAGGTGCTGTAAATGCTCCTCTTCCCATCGGGGGCATTGGAGCTGCTTGTGACACAGCCAATGCCGGCGGTTCCATTCCAGTTCCCACTCCACCCACCGCCATGCTCGAGGATCCAGGCATGCTTCATCCACTCCGCAACGCCGCAATGCAGGGCACTGCTCGTGCTACAGCAGTGATAGCTCTGCCACTCACTGGTCCTCAACGTCGAGGTCCCGGTCCCACGAGAGAAGGACACTGTGGAAGGACACCGCCGTTTCCAGGACACTTTGCGATCGGCTACAGCCTCCAGCCCGGCAGCAGCGCCCAGTGGCAACCGGCCCTGTGGCAGAGACAATGGTGGTAGTGGGCGTTATGGCCGCCAATGTAAGCACACCAAGGGCCCCACTCCGTGGCATTCAAAGCCCTATCAACTCCTTTGTCCTGTATGCCCAACCAGCACCCAACTCCTTGGTGGTGGCACTCTCGGTGGTTCACCGACTCCAAGGGCAGCCTGCACCCACTCCTAAGAACAAAGACTCAAAAAGGCTGGACTTGGCAGAAAACTTGACTTCAATCTGTGGGAGACTTTGCCAAAATTCGAACCCCTCCTCCCTGAGACAGACTGGAAGGACTTTAAGGCTCTCACAGAGGAGGGCACCGGGGCTGCCAAGGCGACCTTGCAGACGGGCCTCGGACACGGTGGCTTGTTCTATGGGATCTTCCATTTTGGGCCTCGTGGCTACTGCTGTCTGGGCTATCGGCTGAAGCCCAGTCACAAACGTAAGACCTGCCCTTTGATGGGAAGGGCCTCTTCGCTGAGCAGACGGATGTTAAGCTCCACGGGATGAAGGACTCCCGTATGACTTCTCAGACCCTGGGCCTCTGCGTTCCTCTGTCAAGGGATAAAGCCAAGGCACAGACGTCCTTGTCTTCCGCTGCTCTGCCGAAATACGAGCCACCCTATAAAAGAGCCCACGATCAGAGGTGCAGGCCTCAGCGTCAGTCACACTTAGCCCCGCAGCCAGGCACCTTGAAGGGCAGGCGGCAGGGAAAGAGGCGATTTTGACTCTTTGTGCGGGGGTGCCCCAACATTTCCTGTGGGCCCCTCCCCAAGAATAAAGGTTTCGTTTGGCAACAGCTTGTCTTCAAGATGTGTTGCTCATGTCTATTCCACATCCCATCCTCCTTCCTTTCTGTCGGAGTTGTCTGGCAAGAAGGAACCAAGAGTGGGGGAAGCGCGCAGCCCCCCTTATACCGTGCTATAGAGGCACCACTCCAGGGGTTGCAGCGGTGCTCCCCCCTACTAGTACTGCTGAGGGAAAAACTTCCGGCACCGGTTTACGTGATGAGCATGCACACGTACTGTGGAGTAGACATGAGCAACACATCTCGAAGAATGCCAGTTGTGGAAACAGGTAACTGCCCTTTCTATGATAGGATAGAAGCTTTGTGGATGAGTTCAGGGAGATCCTGCCATGCTGAGGAAGCTGTGTGGAAGATCTGTAGGTGGTTATGTAAGAATCTGCTAGTCAAGACTGGGAGCATTGGTAAAGCAGAGGAGAAAGGGAGCAACATGAGCCTTGATTAGGGAAAGGCAGAGCTGAGCTTTGAGGAGGATGGTAAGTTTAAATTTGATGCGATTTGTGAATGAGGAGCCAGTAGAGGGGTTTAGAACGAGTCACCTCTTTTACAAGACTATGAGAAATCTTGTACAAAGTATGCCTTGTGAGGTGTGATTTGAAAATTCATCTACTGAGCATTATTATCCTGGTAAAATGTGTGTAACAACATTATATGTAAAGTTATAAGATTTTACTGTGCGACATCGCTGAGACGTGCTCCAAGTTTAGAAAAGCCACTCCAACCAGTTTCCTCAGAGACAAAAGGTTAGCCAGCGCCTCAGCCAGTTGTCAACACAATCAAGTGGCCTATTACCGGGTTGTGTGGCCATTCTTTGGCAGGGAGAAGGGGTGTGAGTGAGACATTTACCTCTTAGCAGACAGACTTGCTGTCGCCTGAACCTCAGCTGGAAATGATTCTCAGAGGAGAAATGCTATAAGAAAGGAGACCAGAGGACACACATCATCTCTCTCTCCTCATGGCATCAATAACATTTGAAAGACAAAGGAAGCATCATTGAACTGGGGAAGTGGCCCTGACTGAAGGAGTTGAGCCAGTAAAACCATGGTGGTGAGAAAACGTTAGCTTTGAATTCATTTAGCTTGCTAAGTTAGGTATTAGTCTGCATTTTACCTTTTATTTCTTTGTAAGCAATTCTGACTTTTATGCCTCATTACTTGTAATCATTTAAAATCTTATCTTTCTGTAGTTAATAAACTTGTATTATTATTTACCTAATCCAGTGGGTTTGGATTGAAGTGTTTGGGACCCTTCATTTGAAATAACAAGATTTGTGCATATCATTTCCTATTAATTAAATGATAGACTTGTTATGAGCTTGTACTGCATAGAAGGAAAGAGCTGGGCAGTACAAGATGCATATATCTTGGGACAAGTCAGAGTGAGAGGTGGGGAGGAGGATACACCAATAGAGAGAGAGAATAAACTGTAACAGAGATTGGGGGGGAAAAACAGGAAGAAACAATGGATAGAACTTTCAAAAGCGCTTAAGTCACAATTTAAAAAGACTGGGGCACTTAGGAGAGAGTCCCGTTGCTTTCAATAAGATTTAGACTCCTACGTACTCAGTCTTTTTTGAAAACAGGACTTAGGCTCGGAAGTTGTGTACATGCTTCTGAAAATTTTACCCAGTGTTTCAAAACCCCAGTAAAGGTATGACGTCAAGATCGATCTACTGTATTAAAAGCAGCAAAGAGGATGAAGATGGAGTAAAAGACCCTGAGATTTGGCTAGGAAATAGTTGTGGGAGCTGCCTCAGTAGAGCGGAGAGGCCAGAAGCCAGATTGTAAGGGATCTGAAGTGGTGCTTGGAGAGTGAATGCCTTGATTTTAGACTTCACCTTCAAAGATTAAAAGTGGAACGGGGAAGTAGATATCTGGAGAGAGACATCAGAGCAAGGGATAGCTTTTTGAGACTAGGAAAAAGCAGGATAGACTTATACTGTGAGGGTCAGGGATGCGGTGAGCCTGAGGGCAGTGGAAGTACTTGGCCAGTTCTGGCATCAGCGTTCCAAAAAGGGTATTGCAAAATGGTGAAGCGTTCAGAAAAGAGCCATAAGACGACTTATGATCTGAACACCAGCCTTACAATGAGAGACTAAAGCTCAATTTATTCAGTTTATCAAAGGGAAGGCTAATAACGGTTTAACCATGGGCTAGAAGTACCTACTTAAGGAGCAGATTTCTGATGAGAGGGCTGTTTAGCAGACAAAGATGTAACAATATATACATAACAATGTAAAGTAATGCACATCAGAAAAAATAACCCCAACTATACATACAATATGATGGGGGCTAATTTAGCTACAACTAATCAGGAAAAAGATCTTGGAGTCATCGTGGATAGTTCTCTGAAGACGTCCATGCAGTGTGCAGCGGCAGTCAAAAAAGCAAACAGGATGTTAGGAATCATTAAAAAGGGGATAGAGAATAAGACGGAGAATATCTTATTGCCCTTATATAAATCCATGGTGCGCCCACATCTTGAATACTGTGTAGAAATGTGGTCTCCTTATCTCAGAAAGGATATACTGGCATAAGAAAAGGTTAAGAGAAGTACAACTAAAATGATTAGGGGTTTGGAGCGGGTCCCATATGAGGAGAGATTAAATAGGCTAGGACTTTTTAGCTTGGAAAAGAGGAGACTGAGGGGGGAGGGGGTATGGTAGAGGTATATAAAATTATGAGTGGCGTGGAGAAAGTGAATAAGGAAAAGTTATTTACTTGTTCCCATAATAGAAGAAGTAGGGGCCACCAAATGAAATTAATGAGCAGCAGGTTTAAAACAAATAAAAGGAAGTTCTTCTTCACACAGCGCACAGTCAACCTGTGGAACTCCTTGCCTGAGGTGGCTGTGAAGGCTAGGACTGTAACAGGGTTTAAAAGAGAACTGGATAAATTCATGGAGGTTAAGTCCATTAATGGCTATTAGCCAGGCTGAGTAAGGAATGGTGTCCCTAGCCTCTGTTTGTCAGAGGGGGGTGATGGATGGCAGGAGAGAGATCACTTGATCATTACTTGTTAGGTTCACTCACTCCGGGGCACTTGGCATTGGCCATTGTTGGTAGACAGGATACTGGGCTAGATGGACCTTTGGTCTGACCCAGTACGGCCTCTCTTATGTTCTCATGTTAATATCCAATGGCTGGAAGCTGAAGCTAGTCAGTCTCAAACTAGACATAAGGTTTGCATTTTTGTCAGTGAGGGTAACTAGCCATTGGAACCACTTACCTAGAGATGCAATGGATTCTCCATCACTTTAGATCTTTATATCAAAATTGTCTGGCTTTCTAAAAGATCTGCTCTAGCTCAGCCAGAAGTTTTTGCTTGATACAGCAATCACTGGTTGAAATTCTATGGCATGTGTTATGCAGGAATTCAGACAAGATGATTATAATGATCCCTCTGTGCTTTAAAACATTTTCTTTTTAAAGTAAGGAGAGGCAAAGATAGGAAAAATGGGCAGGTGGAGAGGTTAGGGCTGGAGAAAAGGCAATAGATTACTTGGACTGTGATGGAGGAGGTGAAAGTGTTGGGAGGAGGGAAGGACAACTTGTCCGGGCTCCCATTTGAGAAGGGGGAGGAAGAGACAAGTGGTTTGAGCATTGGCCTGCTAAACCCAGGGTTGTGAGTTCAATCCTTGAGGGGGCCATTTAGGGGTATGGGGCAAAAATCTGTTGGATGATTTAATTGGGGATTGGCTCTGCTTTGAGCAAGGGGTTGGACTAGATACTTCCTGAGGTCCCTTCCAACTCTGAGATTCTGTGATTTTATGATAAGGCTCCCAAGGCAAGTGGTGTGAGTTGGCACACAGGGTTGCAGCACCTCTCAAGCCTGGCTCAGTGGCCCTTCAGTCACAGTGGAGGGGCAGCTGGACCAAACCCAAATGATGCCATGATGCCACTTGCTGGGAGTAGGGACCTAAGCCCAGTCTTAGGGGCCAGGAGCCAAGCTGCTGCTGCAGGTTCAGTGTGTTGCAGACTGGTTTTTCAACATCTCTACCCACCCACCAAAACCGCCCCTCAGTGGTCATTTTTTGGAAGGATAGGGGACCTCAGGTTCAGATTTTGTCCTGGGCCCCCCAAAACCTTGGCTGGTGCAGAGCAAAATGAGGGGTGATCCCTGTGGACTGAATTTTCTTTTTGAAGTATGCAAATTCTTGTCACATGCTAGAAGGAAATTTGATATAACCACTTATGTCAGTGAGCATGTGACGTCAGTGGGGTTGTTACCGTCCTGAAGTTATGAATAAATTGAAGCTTTATTTGGGTGGCTAATCTATTACACCCACTATAACAGTGTTTATCAAACTGGGGGTGCTGACCTGAAAAGAGGTCGCAAGACTGTTGTAGGAGGGTCGTGAGAGCAGCGGCTGCTGGCTGGGCACCCAGTGCCGCTGCCAGGAGCTGCACAGAAGTATGGGTGGCATGGTGTGGCAAGGATTGTCACAGCCTGAAATATTTTCCAAGGGGTTCCAGGAAAGAGAAAAAAAATGTTGAACACCTGCAATATACCCGTATTGCTTTGAGAAGTTGGGGCCAAATTACCTTTCTTTTTTTTAAACACAGTAGTCATTTTTGAAGAACATGAAAACATAGTGCAAAACAAACATAGTGCAGAGCCACCAGCCACTTCTGTCTTGTGGCTGTGGTCCTCTTCCTCCTACCCTGTTCTCTTTTGTTGTTGTCTTTTCTCATAACATCGACTGTTTATAGACTGTAAACTCTTCTGACCTGGGACTCTTATTTTTTTATCAAGCCCCTCTTACATTTTGGGCTTTTGAATGGGTAGATGGGTCAGAAGTTGGGACAACAGCTATGAAAAGGGTTGGGGAACCTTAAACAATGGCTTTTATCCCTAAATTTCTGTCTGCATTTTCATCATACCATCTTGACCAAGTTGTTGGTCTGCCATGATTTTTGAGAGAGGGGATTGACTTTTGGAACTGGGGCAAAGCAGGGGTAATATGAGTCCTTTGTGATTCATGAAGCAGAGGAGGAAGCCAAGAAGGAGGGGCTCGCGTCCCTGAATATCTGCAGCTAGAACTTCAGCCCTTTTCATGAGCTGAATAAGTGGGTGGAAGTGGAATATTTTTTTCATTTTTGAGTTTATGTACAACTTTAATGAACTGAACTTTGAGATAAAGCCTGTAAATTGAATGAAGTTATATTTGGTTAATGAATTTTGGATTATGTATAGGACAGAGACAGACCCATGCATTGCATTTTTCCTCCTCAGCTCTGTAGCATTGTGTAAACTCCTCCAATATGGTATCAACAGTGATGACAAGCGCCTGCAGGACATTAGAGTGAAGGGTGAAGAAATATTCAATATGGATGAGGGAATACGTACACGATCCAAATCAGCCAAAAGTAAGTAATCAGATTTCTCTAACAGGGTTGGGTCTATAAATATTACCTCGTGGCACACTTGGAAAGCCTCTAAAAGATTTTCTAGGTCGCCTGCAGTTTCGTTGGGTATGTTGTTATACAGAAAAGAGACTTTTTTTTATTGGAACTTGCCCAAAGTTAGCAAGATTAATATGCCTATTAATTGCTTACCAGATTTTAGTTTTGGTTTGGGAACATTGCTCTTACACTTCTAATTTTAAATTAGGGGAAATTAGAAGGCTCATGAGGTATGGAGCCCTTCCTAGCTGAAGGACCTAAAATTGATACCATTGGGGTGCTTGGTAACCTCTGTGAAAGGAGCTTTCATTGGACAGTATTGGTAGTCATAGTACAGGAAATTAAGGACAGAGTTGCCCAATGAGACTGAAGTTACCACCACTAAGTGGTGGAGGATACTTTGCATCAGGGGCATGGCTCATGGGAGTGGGGGGCAGCTTCGTAGAAATTTGCACTATGGTCATGGCTCTCCCTAAAGGACTTCAGTCTCTAGTCCATTCAGCCCAGCACCTTTAATCAGCATTACATTTAATTTAAAATAAGTGTTTCTCCTGATAGGTTGGGAACCCACTGGCTTTGACTATTTACCATTGTGGGCTGCATATGCAGCGCTCTGTGTTGTGTTACGTGGGCTGCATCCACACAATATATATACTACCTCTATGGCCCTAAGGATGTTGCCTGAGCTGCAGCTGTGTGCTAATTGGCCCCTGAGAGCTAAGAACCACTGGTCTAGGCTTTTTGGTGTGTTTCCTTTGCAGAGATCTGTAGTAGTAATTGTATTGTGGTAGGCCCTAGTGGCCCCTGCACTCAGTTGTGGGAGACATTACATACCCAGGACAAAATGTTCCCTGTCCTTCAGAGCTCTTTATCTAAGACTTCAGTCCTGTACCTCACTGTTCTGGGCCCAAGGATCTGCTCACAGATGTCAGGATTGAGATCTTAGAAAGTAACAGGTGGAGCTGCACTGGGGAATTACAAGATGTAAGCAGCAGTTCTTCTTCAAGTGCTGTCCCTGTGGGTGCTCCACTCTAGGTGACGGTGTTTCCCGGTGCCGTTGATCTGAGATCATGGGTAGGAGTGCCTGGTCAGGACGCACACACTTAGCTGGTATCTCCCATCTCGTTGGAATCTTCCTGAGCGCGTGTGTCCCTCACCCTCCTCAGTTCCTTCTCAACCGTCCTCGGCCGAAGACGGGACTCAGGGCAGTTCTGCTTCTCTTCTCTGGTCTCTGTAGGAAACAGTAACGAAGAACATAGAAATAATTATTAGTTACATCCCAGTCCTTTCCCTTCCTTTTGTGTAGCTGCATAGTTACTTCGTTTAAAAAAGAACACTTTTTCGCTTCAGGCTTGTCTCCTGTGGAGGCACTCTCCCCTACCATTTCTAACTCATAATGCCGGGAGCTTCAGGATTCAGAAAGCTTATTTCCTGTCAGGACTCCATGCCACGGTCAGATGAGCATTCACGTTGTGTGAAGTGCCTCGGGGAAACTCATGTCCTCGCAAAGTGCCTCCACTGTACGAGCCTCAGGTCAAGAGCTCGGCGCAACAGGGACCTGCAGCTTAAAATGCTTTTAATGGAAAAATCCCTGCAGCTGCTTTCGGAGATGGGGAAAGTTAAACCAGCTCCTACGTGCTCCCCAACCAGATTGGAACCAATTGGGAGCATTGTTTCACCCTCTCTGGAGCAGAGGCAAGAAGCACAACAGTCTCAAAGGAGAGACTTTGACAAGAGCATAAAGGTCTCCCATGAGATCCTTACCCTCTGTGCTGACAGTGCCAAAAGCAGGTGCCTCAGCCCTTTCTAACACCTCACGTGGCTCCCACAGAGTGCGGAGGCAGGGACCTGACTTCCCATGCCAGGAAGGTTTCTGCGGCACCGACCCCCCTCAGCGCTAAAAATAGCCAACAAGAATGTGCACTCTGCCCAGCACCGAGTTTTCCTGCTACCCTGGCACTGACAGCAGACCCCCCACAGAGCTCCTCCACACAACCCAGGACTGGCACTGGGTAAACTCAAGCCTGTAAACACGCGGCACCGGTAAAACGGGTAAACTCAACCCTGTCATATAGGCTCAGTGCAGCCCAGGGAGCAGGAGCAACAATTCTTCTTTGAGTAGTGTCCCTGTGGATTCTCCACTTTTGGGTGTCTGTGTGCTCCTGCACCTCTAATCGGAGATTTTGGTAGCAGTGTCCCATTGAGCCCGTGCAAGTGACCTCCCTCCCTCATGGTCTGCCTCGAGGCTAATTAGCACTGCAGGGGCGAACCCTCTTCACTTCCTTCTCTACTGCCTTTGGCCTCTGATGGAAGGAGCAGTCCTCCCTTCCTTATCTGTGTCATTAGCATAAGTGGTGTTCGTTTTGTTACCTTTGTTCTCCTTAAAAGTAATTAGGCTAGTGTTTCTTTTAGTTTATTCCTTTGGGTTAAAAAAAAGAGAGAGAGAGAAAAGAGAAGAACTTCAGTTTCCTGCCCTGTCTGGGGTCATTTCTCTCCCTTCCCCTGGCATTTAGCAGACTCAGAATTATTTTCTTTTTCAGTTTTTTTTTTTTTTTTAAAAGTGAAGACAACGTTCTTCGGCATTCCTCCCTGCTAGGGGCTGACAATCCCTGCCCAGGGGCTTGCCTGCCTCTCTCTTCCACACAGTGGGAGAGCCTCACAGGAGTGCTTTACCTGCCATAGCTAAGACTGCAGCAGCCTCACGGGAGCTGAGAGCTGAAGTAAAAATTCCTCCCTATGGAGCAAACACTTGAGCGAGCAGCAACTCCGGGGGGTGTTGACCCGGAAAGGCTCCTCCCAGCAACTGGCCAGCCAGTGAGATTCCCCAGAGCAGTCATCCCGGTAGGACAACAGCAGCAGAGGAACCCCCTGCTGTGAGTTTGGCTGCCGGCACCAAGTCGTCACCAGAAGCTGTGAGGCAAAAACCTGATAAGTGAGCTTCTTGCTGTGAGCTATGGGCTGCTTTGCTCTTAACACATGGAGAGGGGACGGTTACCGTACCATATCTAAAAGAGGGGCACATAGAAACCCTTTGGTACTCAGTGCAACAAACCTCCCATCCAGGAAGTGTTCTGCACCTTCCCAACCATCGATCCTTATTACAGACGCTCCTCTGTGGTTCCACATCAGCCCATGCTAACACACGTGCTCTGATACTCTGGAGACCTGTGGCCTCAGTTCCCAGGGAGAGACAATTTCCGTACTTTTTCTTTTTCTTTTCTTTTTTTTCCCCTAAAGTAACACCAACAAACTTTCTGTATGGGGCGAAACTCTCATTTGGGGAATGCTCTGCCAGACTATAACTACTGATAATTTACCAGGGACACTCCTCTGTGGAAGCAAATAAACCCCTGGTACTACATGAGCTGTGGTACCCTGGAGACCTGATGATGGGGAAGAACCACAATCCCCATTACTTGGAACCAGGACCCCAGTATCGAGCACATCCCGGCACCCAGCATCGTTCTTAGCACCGTGCTGTATACTGCCTATACCCCAGTCAGTGATAGACACACTTACCCACTGACTAATCTGACGCTGGCCAGGAGGAAATCGTTCCCTGGCCCCTCATCGTGGCCTACAATCAAGGTATGGGCCCCCTGAGGTAAGTCCACTGCCCATGCCTGCCTTCCTCCCTCTCCCTCCAAGGCCATATTGTAACTCCTCGGCAATGCACACATGTCACAACCATCTCTGGTGTGTCTCAGGGAGAGTCCATCAGATGGTTTACTACAGCCTGGCTCCTGAGCCAGGGCAGGAGAGCACCTGAGCCAGGGCAGGAGAAAGCCTTTTCAGAACAGGAGAAGATGTGGGGGAGGGAGACCCGCTGCCGCCTCCACCTCCACCTCCACTGCCGCCGCCTCCTCCTTCCCCCTCCCCCGAAGAGAAAGTTACCTCTCCAGCACACTTCTCCTCATCTCTCCCAGATGAGACTGTGTCTGTCCACCCTTCATCACTAAGTGAAGATTTAAGAACTTCTTGGATGTTACCAAGAGGGGGGGCAGACGAGCTGCAGATTCCCCTGCAGGAGGTAGTAGATCATCACAAGTTGGTGGAAATTCTGCACACTACCCCCTTATCTACAATTCTCCTCCCAATTAATGAGCTGATTCTAGGTCCTATCAAAGTCATCTGGCAGACACCAGCCTCCATTGCACCAACCAGCAACAGATTATAAACAAAAACAACCCTACATCTCTCCCCAAAGAGGCAGACTTTGTTTTCAACATTTGCAACCCAACTCCATCATAGTTGATGTGGTTAATGCACAAAACAAGCAACATAATCCCAAATCAGTTCCATGCTATCAGGCTTCCCAAGATGGCGTACTCATCGACAACATTACTGTTTCGAGTAATAAATTACCAAACTGTCATGGCCAAATACAAATTTATTAATCATGGGAAACCCAGTATGTTTCTGGAACATTACCGGAAACACAAAAAGAACAGATTCAGACCGTTCTTAGAGACGGACAGTTCATAGCCAGATTGTCCTAGAAACACCACTGGATGTAGCTGTTATATCTACCTGCCCGGCCTCCATGACAGTGGTACTGAGGCGGGTTGTGGGTTGTTTGTTGGCTACCCCTCTCTAGATTGCCCAAAGAGCTACAGACTTCCAATTTGAAGGGCCACACTCTTTGTGGAGAAGACAGATTTTCTCTCCATATCCTGAAGGATTCTTAGACCACACTATGCTCCTTCGGGCAGAAGAGAAGATCTACCTCTCAACCACACCACAGGTCACACTCTGCTCAATACCCCCATCACGGTATCTCAGTGCTGTTATGAGCCACAGCGTAAGAGGCCCAGGGCTCAAAAGTGATAAGTCTGCACCCCAGTCTGTGACCTCTCAAATTGCCTCTTATAAGCACTTTGATGAGCTGGTCGGGGTCCTGAACAGTGATACCTTACTTCATTAGCTGCCATCCATACACCAGTCACGCCACTCAGAAGTCACCCTATCTTATTTCACAGCACTTAGGATCAGATCTAGCGCAAAGAGAGTGCTTTCTAGCCCTGAACCTACAGGGTGCCTACTTCCATATCTCGATACAACCATCGTACAGGAAATTTCCTACTGCTTACCTCTGGAACAGGATCATTATCAGTACAGGCTGCTCCACACAGGGTATTCTCCAAGGTTCTCTTCATTATAGTGGCATACAAACCCTGGTACAGTGACTGGACTTTCTCAGCACCAACTTGATGCAGTACGAACAAGAGCCTCTCACTACCCACGTCTCCCTAATGTGCTGGGGAGCTCATCTACACAACAACAAGGTTCAGGACAAGTGGCCTTCCACAGGAATGACCTTCCATATCACCCTTTTGGGGCTAAAGGCTGTCAGGAGTGCCTGTGCGCAAACTCTGCCTTTCATCAAAAACACCGCACAAAGGTCATGATAGGCTTAATGTTACCTGTATGTTTTATATAAACTGTCAAGGAGCTGCCAAATCTCCCTCCCTCTACAAAATGGCACTCAAACTTTAGAATTGATGGAGCCATCACAATTTGCTCATCTCAGCTGTCTGTCTACAAGGGATACAGAACGTAACAATCAGCAGTCTCAGTTGGAGTTTTCTAATGACAGTGAGTGTATACTGAATTCAGAGGTGCTTCAAGATATAGCCACCCTTTGGGGAACCCAGCCTATGGATCTCTTCGCTACTTATTGGAAGAAGAAAGGTCCTTGTTAATGCACCCGGACCGGCCTGGGGAACATTCACTGGCAGTTGCCCTCATCTTCCCACTTGATTATGACAAGTCTGGCTCTCTCACTTGACACAGATGGCAATATGCCCTCCTGTTTCTCTGACTTCAGCCCATGCCTCACCCGCTCTCTCAAAAACAATGGTCTGACCCTTTACCCCAACCTATGGGTTCTCCGCTGCCAGGTGTGGCTCTTTCTTAGTTCCAAGGCTTAGAAGCAGAATGCTCTGACAAGCTTAAAGACGTGTTACAACACAACCACAAGTTGACCATTCTACATACTTATTTACAGAATGGAAACGACTCCAAGTTTGTGCCATTCCAAACACACTGACCCAACCTCACCTTTCCTCTTTCTGATTTTGCACAACATTTTAAACTCTCACTCAGCTCCCTTTAAGGTACATCTCATGGCGAAAACAGCTTCCCACTTGGGATTTGTTCACCCGCTAATGCATAGATTTTTTAAGGGCATTGGGAATCTTTTCCCCCATGTGACACTACCTGCTCCAGCTCGGGGCTTTACCCTAGTTCTCAGGGCTTTAACTAGACCTCCCTCCGAGTCTAGGGCAACTTGTTCTCTCTTACACCTGTCCATGATGACAGCATTTCTAATTGCTGTCACCTCAGTTAGGCACATATGAGAAAAAGCGGCCCTGATGGCACGCACACATCATTCACCGCCTTTTTCTTTTAAAGATAAAGTAACATATCCCAAGTTTCTCCATACTCTTTCTGCACTTTCCATATGAATCGACAGACCTGTCTCCCTGTTTTTTCCCAAAACCACACTGTGACAACTGGGAGACAATTGTGAAGATGCTAGATATTAAAAAGACATTAGCATTTTACTTTGGACAGGACTTAAGGACCTCAGAAAATCCCCTAAACTCTTCTTTTCATCCACAGGAAGATCCAAAAGCTCTGAGATATCTCCTCAAAGACTGTCCAACTCTGTCTCTAGTTGCATTAGTCACTTAGCAAGGCAACTTGCTTCTGTCCACATGCATTCCATGAGATCAGTTCCTACCTCAATTACATTCCATAGTATGGCCTCTGTCCATACTTTCGCAGAACATTATGCGATCACTTAAGATTTGGCCACTGACATCATCTTCGACTCCAGAGTACTCTTTGTAGTAAAAGACTCCGCTCTGAAGTCTCTGCCTCCAGTGGTGGGTATTGTGCTGGAGTCACCTAAAGTGGAGCATCTACAGGGACACTACTCGAAGAAGAAGTTGTTACTCACCTTGTGCAGTAACGATGGTTCTTTGAGAAGTTTGTCCCTATGGATGCTTCACAACCCGCCCTCCTCCCCTCTACTTCAGAGTTCCCTATAGGGCTCTGTGGTAGAGAAGGAAGTGAGGGGGGTTCGCCCCTGCAGTGCTAATTAGCCTCGAGGCAGACCATGAAGGAGGGAGGTCACTTGCATGGGCTCAATGGGACACTGCTACCAAAAATCTCCGATTAGAGGTGCAGGGGCACACAGACACCCAAAAGTGGAACATCCACAGGGGGACACATCTCAAAGAACCACAAGGTGAGTAAGTTGTTGTTCTTCAGCCAATAGGACATTTTAGTGGCACCCGAGCCTAACTCCCCACTCCTGGACAACCGAGGCTTACTTTTTGACCAGTGGCTCTCCCCACCTGAACTGGCTACCTTTAGTGACAGCAAACCTGATGAACAGCAGCAGGCGGAGTTCTCTCCACCTGCCTCTCCTCCTCCACAAGAACCTTTTCTCCTGAGGTCACAGCTCACAACCACCACCCTCAATTTCCCTACTTCGCGCCCCCCGCCCCCCATGGGCGGCACCTGGCCAAGGGTACCATTAGTGGCCTATGCCTTGGCCTCAGTGATACCTTTGCCCACATCCTCTTAGCACTCATCCTCATTGAATCATAGAATACCAGGGTTGGAAGGGACCTTAGGAGGTATCTAGTCCAACCCTCTGCTTAAAGCAGGACCAACCCCAACTAAATCATCCCAGCCAGGGCTTTGTCAAGCCTGACCTTTAAAAACCTCTCAGGAAGGAGATTCCACCACCTCCTTAGGGAACCCATTCCAATGCTTCCCCACCCTCCTAGTGAAAAAGTTTTTCCTAATATCCAACCTAAACCACCTCCACTGCAACTTGAGACCATTACTCCTTGTTCTGTCATCTGGTACCACTGAGAACAGTCTAGATCCATTCTCCTTTGGAACCCCTTTTCAGGTAGTTGAAAGCAGCTATCAAATCCCCCCCTCATTCTTCTCTTCTGTAGACTAAATAATCCCTGTTTCCTCAGCCTCTCCTCCTAACTCATGTGCTCCAGCCCCTAATCATTTTTGTTGCCCTCCTCTGGACTCCTTCCAATTTTTCCACATCCTTCTTGTAGCGTGGGCCCCAAAACTGAACACAGTACTCCAGATGAGACCTCACCAATGTCAAATAGAGGGGAATGATCATGTCCCTCGGTGTGCTGGGCTACTTATACAGCCCAAAATGCCGTTAGCCTTCTTGGCAACAAGGGCACATTGTTGACTCATGTCCAGCTTCTCCTCCACTGTAACCCCCTAGGTCCTTTTCTGCAGAACTGCTGCCTAGCCATTCGGTCCCTAGTCTGTAGCATGGGATTCTTCCGTCCTAAGTACAGGATTCTGCACTTGTCCTTGTTAAACCTCATCAAATTTCTTTTGGCCCAATCGTCTAAATTGTCTAGTTCTCTCTGTATCCTATCCCTACCCTCCAGCGTATCTACCTCTACTCCCAGTTTAGTGTCATCTGGAAACTTGCTGAGGGTGCAGTCCACGCCATCCTCCAGATCATCAATAAAGATATTATTAAACAAAACCAGCCCCAGGACCGACCCTTTGGGCACTCCGCTTGAAACCGGCTGCCACCAAAACCACTACTTCCTTTTGTGTCTCGATCTCCAGCTCCATCCACTTCTAGAGTGCCTGAACCCCCTCCTTAGAACATGAGCTACGGACGATATCCTGACTCACCGACCCCTAACTCTCCATCAGCTCCAGACATAGCCCTCTTCCCTCTGCCTCTACAGAACGTGGACAACTATAAACAATTTCAAGAACTTTTCAAGAGGGTGGCACTCACTCAAGACATCCCCTTAGAAGAGGTTCAGGAAACACAACACAGACGTCTCAGAATCCTTCCACCCTCTGTGCCCTCAAAGATTATGCTCCCCGTAAATGGAGCACTCCTGGAGCCAGCTGACACTCTCTGAAAAACACCAGCTTCCTTATTACCAACTTGCACAATGCCGGTGGTCCGCATCTGAGACACGTCTATACATAAATCTGTTAGACTCAGAACAGTGAGGCGAGCATGCCATCACTTTCTTCCCCTCATAAAGAACAAATCTATTCAGGTCTTAACAGACAACATAGCATATATGTTTCACATTAACAGACGAGGGAGCCCGATCACATTCCCTGTGCATGGAAGCCATTTGACTATGGAATTGGTGCATACAACATCAAATACAAATCATTACTTCATACCTACCTGGCTACCACAATGCTACTGTCGACACACTCAGCAGGAACTTCTTGTCAGAACATGAATGGGAACTGCACCCTGCAGTACTTCAACAGCTCTTCTCTCTTTGGGGCACCCTGTCAATAGACCTCTTTGCCACAATCCACAATCAAAAATGTCACCTGTTTTGCTCCAGAGCAAGACTCAGGACTGCATCCCTAGGAGACATGTTCCTCAGCCCGTGGAACAGCTCTCTTGTATGCCTTCCCACCAATCGTTTTGCTATACAGGGTTCTTCGGAAGATCACAGGCGACAATGTATGGGGTCATACTTATTGCCCCGGTTTGGCCCAGACAGTCATGATATCCTTACCTACTCCGCATGTCCTCCCGTCATCCACAGACTCTCCTCACCAGGCCAGACCTCCTTTCCTAGGACAGCGAACGAGTTCTTCACCCCCAGCTCCAAAAGCTGCACCTGACAGCATGGTTCCTTCATGGTTCCAAACCCACAAACTAGCTTGTTCCAAATAAATCCGATACGTCCTCCTGCACAGTAGAAAAGACTCCACTCATAAAACTTACCTGCAGAAGCAGAAGCATTTCACCCTCTGGTGCTCACGTAATCACTTAACATCCAATATGGGGACCTTCCCTAACATCCTAGACTACCTTCTGAAATTAGAGCAAGATGGACTCTTGTTCAACTCCATCAAAGTACACCTGGCGACGCTTCCCACCTTCCATGACTTGTTAGAAGGTTGCTCTCTATCCACCCTACCATAAAAGGATTTCTCACAGGCCTTCAAAATCTGTACCCTGAAATTTACCCAACGGCAGCTACATGTAATCTTAACCTCGTTCTTCACAATCTCTTGAAACTTCAAGCCCTTGGCTACCTCCTCTCTTCTTCATATGTCCGTGATGGTAGTTTTCTTAGTTGCAATAATATCAGCAAGGAGAGTAAGAGAAATAAGCGCCCTGATGGCCTATCCTCCCTAGAGAACCTTTTCCAAAGACAAAGTCACTCTGAGACCACATCCTAAATTTCTCCCTAAGTTGGTATCCATCTTCTACCTTAACCAACCAATATATTTACCTGCCTTCTATCCTAAACCTCACAAGACTCCGCATGAGGCAACCCTGCATACTCAACGTCAGGTGAGCAATTGCCTTTTATTTAGACAGGTCTAAGCCATTCTATAGATCCCCACAACTCTGTCTCCATTACCGAAAGATCGAAAGGTACTGCTATCTCTAAACAATGTCTGTCCAAGTGGATCTCTAACTGCATCAGATCCTATTACAGCACTCAAAATATTCAACCAACAGAAGGCATTAGAACTCATTCCACTCGCGCTATGTCGACATCCGTTGCCTTCCTACATAACGTACCCATTCCTGACATCTGTAAAGCGGCTACATGGTCCTCTGAACGCACGTTTGCCAACAGTATGCTGTCATGCAAGATACCTCGGCAGAGACCATAGTAGGCCATGCAGTACTCTCTGCAGTACTCGCTGCCGCATCACCAAAGTCCCATTGACCATAGTGGGAACTGCTACACAATCGCCTAGAGTGGATCACCCACAGGGACAGCACTCAAAGAAGAGAAAGTTACTCACCTTGCAGTAACTGAAGTTCTTCGAGATGTGTCTTCCTGTGGGTGCTCCACTCCCCGCCCTCCTCCCCTCTGCTTTGGAGTACTACTACAATTGCTCCACCGTAGAGAAGGAACGGAGGAGGGTGCGGGACGCACGCGCTCAGGAAGATTCCAACAAGACAGGAGATACCACCTGTGCGTGTGTGTCCTGACCAGGCACTCTACTGAATATCTCAGATCAATGGCACCGGGACGCACCGCCACCTAGAATGGAGCACCCACACGGGAAAAATATCTTGAAGAACTTGAGTTACTGCAAGGTGAGTAACTTTCTTTTGCAACATACTTGCTGTCTTGCCACTGAAAAAAGCTATAGGAACTTTGGATAAACGCTTTGTCGCAGAGAGTAACTGATCACTTTTATTTTACAAGATCTTAGTTTCTTAGAGAGGAAATGAGATTCTAGTTTACCATCTCTGTGTAACATACATTTACTCAGTCTCACTAGGGTTGTCACACTGAGGTGTCCCATCTGGGGCACTAAAACTTAATATTTAACTCCAAGTGTACTGGTTTTATTGTACCTTCTCCCCTCACCCAAAGGTACTTTTGGAAAGTTCTTATGGCACTCCCCCTCAGACAGAGTCACTTTGGAGCCCCACAGTATAACTCTGATTGAGACATTGGGCAACAGACATTAACATTGGTGCATAATAAATAAGTAGGATTGGATTGAAAGGAGAAGAGTAGTGGCTTCAGCTACAGAAAAGGAAAGGAATTTTTTGAACGATTTTTAGTTTGGTAAAGAAATGTTGTTTTTTCTAGAGTTTCTGCCCCATGTTTTAGTGACTAAGGGTTACCGCTTCAGGGTGACTATGCTGTGCTATGTGTTGGCCAGGTACTCATTTGAATGATATGTGATGTCAGCTCCTGCTCCCATGGAAGTCAATGGTAAAACGCTGATTGGTTTGAATAGTGGTAGGATTAAGTCCCTAAATTGAAGACTGGGTTTGGGACCCAAATGCTGATCCTTAGCATTGTTCTAGACTGCCAGGCTAAAGCAATTTCTCAGCATTGCTGTGTCTGAGTTACAGTTCATTAGACCCCCGTTCTGTAAGTGAGGCCCTGACTCCAATATTTAATCCAAATAAAACTCCCATTTTGAATTATCTAGCAAACAGAGCTCTTGAAAATCTGATTATTACTTAAATCTTTTTCCAGTTCTTTTTGAGTTTTTGCACCTGATACAGAATTAGTAAGTATTTGGGGTCTTTCTGCTATCTTTGGTGTTTTTGTTCCATGCATCAGTGTTGCATAACCATGAAGAGAAAGGTGGGCGTGTAAGAGTTGAATGTGAAAATTTAACAATTGTGGATGTAACTTTGGTCCTGCTCAGTTTGTTGTATTTAAGAGGTTTATTAATCTGAAGCTAATGTCCTAAAGAGTGTTCAGATGAAGCAATAGGCTACACATTTATATTACCAGTGGCACTTGAGACCCCAACTGAGATTGAGCCCAGTTGTGCAAACATATAGGAACAGTCAGCACCTGCCTCAAATAGCTTACAGTGTAAACAGAGAATACAGTATTATTTCCACTACCCTACCCTTTATCTCCATTTTGCAGATGGAGAACTGAGATGCATTTGTTCCATCACTAGTTAGTCTCTCTCTGGAGTGCAACTCTTTAGTATTTGGCCTTACACTTTTTACTAGTGTTAGGCAGATAATGGAGTTGAAATTCAGATTTGGTTGATACAAGATTTTGTCCTCCAGGTGCTCCATCAACTTCGGACACAAAACAAGAATTTTCAAAAGCGTCTAGTGACTTTGGGTGCGTCAGTTTGTGGCTGCCCCACTGGAGATGTATTAGATCCAACATTCAGAAGTGCTGACTGTTTGTCCCCTTAAGGTGTGTCAAGCTGCGTTCCCAAAATCACTAGTCTCTTTAGAAAATCTTAGCTTAATAAAATTGTCAGTAATTGTGATGACAAACATTTTAATATTGGTGAAAGAGGACTGAAGTCCTCTTGTATTGTATTGTAGGTATTGTACAGGCAACTGCAGTGTAAGCTTCTTGCACACTGCCCTGCCAGCCCAGCTCAGCCCTGACATTATGTACTGCATTTAGAAGTAGGATATTGTTTGTCCTTTTTTGTAAAGAGGCAACTTGTAGGACATTCTACATAGACTGTCAAACAGTTTTCCAATAGTAATATAGATCCTACTCTAATGCAATGTAATTCCAGCGGTAATCTTGTTTAAAGCTTAAGAAGTTAAGCTTTTTGAACACAGTAACTCTTCACTTAAAGTTGTGCTGATCAATATCGTGTTGTTTCATTGTTGAGTTGGTGATCAATTAGAGAACATTCTTGTTTAAAGTTGCGCAGTGCTCCCTTACAACGTTGTTTGGCAGCTGCCTGCTTTGTCCCCTGCTTGCACAAAGAACAGCTCATTGGAGCTAGCTGGTGGGGGCTTGGAACCAGGGTGGACCGGCAGCCCTCCATCAGCTCCCCTAAGTTCCCTGTCTGGCAGTTCAGCTGTCCCTCCCCACACCACCATGTGCCTCTCCTGCCCTCTGCCTTGGACCTACTCCCAGGACCCTCCTGCTTGCTGTGCAGGAGGGTGGGGGAAAAATGGGAGATAATGTCAGCCTCGCCACCCACTCCTTTACCTCATCTCCATGGAGCGGGGGTGGAGGACACATGACAGGGCTCAGAACTGAGGGAGCTTTCTGGCAGCAGCTGCTGTTGCAACTTGTTGATCTGTTTAAAAAGGCAGTGTACTTAGAGTGGGGTCGGCGTTCTTAAAGGGGCAATGCACGTCTCTCTCTGCCATGCTATCTTCCCTACCTCCATTTGTACTGCCTTGTAGAGTCTGAGGCTATGTTGACAACAATGTGTTAACCCTAGAGGGCTCAGCCGAGTGCTAGTTCATCATTTAGCAGCAAAGCATTCCCTGGGAAATATCCTACCCTCATAGAATATCAGGGCCGGAAAGGACTCAGGAGATCTAGTCCAGCCCCATGTTCAAAGCAGAACCAATGCCCAATTAAATCATCCAACAGATTGAACTCACAACCCTGGGTCTAGCAGGTCAATGCTCAAACCACTGACTTATCCCTCCCCCTTCTTTTCCAACCTCTGACTTCACCACTTCAACCAAGCTTCACAATCATCATTGCTGTGTACAGTGTTAAATTTGTTTAAAACTTATGCACTGTATGTGTGTGTGTGTATATACGTATATATAAAAGGTACAGTCTTTTGTCTGGTGAGAAAAATGTCCCTGGAACCTAACCCCCCTATTTACATTGTATCTTATGGGGAAATTAGATTCGCTTAACATTGTTTTACTTAAAATAGCATTTTTCAGGAACATAACTACAACGTTAAGGGAGGAGTTACTGTAGTTACTACTTTTGTGTCTGTACAGTCCCTATTGCACAGGTACCCTGATCCATGATTGAGGCCCCTAAGCATTACTGCAATACTAATAATTCGTTACTTTGGTGATTTGACATGCACTGGATTTGAACTAGTAGTCTAGATCTGGAAGGCTCTGTATTCCATAACTTGGTTTCCCCTGAGGCAATATTTACACTTTAAAATAAATGTTGAACATAGTTCTTGTGGCCTTTAAGAAACCTGTTTGATATGTCTTGAATTCACAACCTGAGATTATATGAAAGAGTGGACATATGAGCAACATGGTAACTGTGTGTGTTGGCCACCAATAATGCCCACAGGGAAAGAAAAAAATGAAATTGAAAAGGCTAATAGCTTTAACCTAGTTCTTCAGTCTTTGGGCTGTCAGTCATTTAATGAACAATAGTCATCTTTCGTTTTATCTTGGACCCTTAAAGTCCCAGTGTGGTTGCTTATTGACAAGTTGAAATTTCAGATTGTCTTTGCTTAACTTGTATAACGTACCATTACACCTCAGTGTTTGCTTAGTACAGAGGATTTGACACTTGCCTTGTCATATCTATATATGTGTCCAGTGGTGCCAGAATATCTGCTTGATGGTGGTAGTTAAATGCAGCTCTGAGAAGAACATTTTCATGGAACAATGTTGTTCTGTTCCGTGAACATTTCCAGCCTGTATTGAAACAGAATGGCTTAGTGGCGTTGAAGATTCTTATTTAGTTTGTTAAAAGGCAGAGTTATGCATGTATCCCTCCCTCTGGTCTTACAGATCCCGAATGCTGGACAAACATTCCGTTATTAGTAAAAATCTTAAAATTAATAATAAATGAACTTTCTAACGCAGTGGAAGCAAATGCATCTCGCCAGACAGCTGCAGACTGGAATCAAGGTACAGTACTGGGGTGGCTTTCTCCTTTCAGATGGTGAAGAATGAATGGAGCAGCTGAGCTGCTGGCAAAAATATGCAATCTCATTGAAAACAACTACTCTGCTATACTAGAGAATTGGAAGGTAGTAAATGTTGTAGGGTGGTAATTAAATTACAGACGAGTCAGCTTCACACAAGTTCCTCATAAATTGGTCAAAATGATGGTTCAAAATAGAATAACTGATCTGGAAGTTGTGCTTCACTAATCTGTTAGAATTCTTTGAATCTGTCAAAATAGTGGATAAAAAGGAACCGCTTTGATATAATCTAAACTTTCAAAAAGCCCATTGACAAGGTCCATCTTACAAGGTTGCTAAAGAAACTAAGTAGTTATAGGGCGAGGCACAAAGTATTGTTTTTGATCTAATACATGGTCATTACTCGTGGCACAAAATGAACAGCAGCAGGCCTCAAGATTCCGTGCTGAGACTCGTTTTTAATAAAGATCTGGGAAAGGGGAAATTTCAGCTATTTAAATCTGAAATTTCACTGTTGTAATTCTAGGGGTGTTGACCCAAAAAGGAATTGTGTGGGGCAATTGGGAGGGGGGGGGGGTCTGTTCTCCTAGTGTTATCTGAACTGGTGATCCTCTAGGTCACTCCAATTCCCAACTCGGGGAGCCAGCCTTACCCTGCTCTGCTGTGAGAACCCCCACTCCCAGGCTGTTCACGCACAGCCTCTAGCATATAAGCTGCTCTCAGCTACATGAGTGAGCACTTTTGGCCAGCCGCTGCTTGGTTGTGCAACCGAATGACACTAGCCAATGTCTCTGGTCCCAGACACAACCCCAGGAACATCCACCTTGCAGTTTCAAGTTATGCCTACTGGACGCTGTAAGCTTGTATGAGTTCATCAATGTAATAAAGAAATTGATATGTACCAGGCTTGTTAACCCAAGAGGAGTCTCTGAGATGCTTCAAACCAAACACACGGCTTCAGGTAGAATAAACAAATGTATTAACTACAAAATGTAAATTTTTAGTGATTATAACTCAAAGCACAAGAAGTCAGATTTGGTCAAATGAAATAAAAGCAAAATGCATTCTAAGCTGATCTTAACGCTCAGTGCACTTGCAAACTCAGATGCTTCTCACCACAGACTGACTGTTTGCCCTTCAGCCAGGCTCTCCCCTTTGATCAGCGCTTCAGTCGCTTGGTGGTGGCTTCCTTAGATAATGGTGGAAGAGAGAGGAAGAGCATGGTAAACGTCTTTTCCTTTTATCATGTTCTTTCTTTTCTCTTGGCTTTGCCTTCCGCCGCCGCTTCAGAGTCAGGTGAGCATTACCTCATTATAGTCCCAAACTGACCAAGGGAAGGGGGGTGATTCAGCCGACAGTCCAACAGATCCTTTGTTCCTGCCTAGGCCAGTGTCCTTTGTTCCTGTCAGGCTGGGCTGGGTTTGTCCCATACATACCCTGATGACAAAGTGGCAAATGAAATTTAATGTGGATAAATGTAAAGTAATGCACATTGGGAAAAAATAACCCCAACTATACATACAATATGATGGGGGCTAATTTAGCTACAACTAATCAGGAAAAAGATCTTAGAGTCATCGTGGATAGTTCTCTGAAGGCGTCCATGCAGTGTGCAGCGGCAGTCAAAAAAGCAAACGGGATGTTAGGAATCATTAAAAAAGGGGATAGAGAATAAGACGGAGAAAATCTTATTGCTCTTATATCAATCCACGGGGTGCCCACATCTTGAATACTGTGTACAAATGTGGTCTCATCTCAAAAAGGATATACTGGCATTAGAAAAGGTTCAGAGAACGACAACTGAAATGATTAGGGGTTTGGAATGGGTCCCATATGAGGACAAATTAAATAGGCTAGGACTTTTTAGCTTGGAAGAGAGGAGACTAAGGGGGATATGATAGAGGTATATAAAATTATGAGTGGTGTGGAGAAAGTGAATAAGGAAAAGTTATTTACTTGTTCCCATAATAGAAGAACTAGGGGCCACCCAATGAAATTAGTGGGCAGCAGGTTTAAAACAAATGAAAGGAAGTTCATCTTCACACAGCGCACAGTCAACCTGTGGAACTCCTTGCCTGAGGAGGCTTGAAGGCTAGGAATATAACAGGTCTTAAAAGAGAACTGGATAAATTCATGGAGGTTAAGTCCATTAATGGCTATTAGCCAGGCTGAGTAAGGAATAGTGTCCCTAGCCTCTGTTTGTCAGAGGCGGGTGATGGATGGCAGTAGAGAGATCACTTGATCATTACCTGTTAGGTTCACTCACTCCGGGGCACCTGGCATTGGCCACTGTCGGTAGCCAGGATACTGGGCTAGATGGACCTTTGTTCTGACCTAGTATGGCCTTTCTTGTGTTCTTATGAGGTGTGAACTTCCCTTCTGCTTCTGGACAGTTTTAGGGCCTTTGCTCCTGGAGAGTTTTGCCTGGGCCTGGTTTAAGCCATGAGGACACATTCTCAGCCTCCTAACTATTTACGTGAAATGACAACCTATAACATTACTATAACAGTGCTCTGTGCATCATGAGCTTTCTGAAGACATCCAACTTGACAAAATTTGCATTGGATACCACACAATCATTTTATAAGGATGAACATAGTGGGTGCAGAGTGTCCCATCATCATCCCTCCCAGCCCCACCAGGCACAGAGCATCACGGGGGGAGGCCACAAGATTATTTTGGAGGGTTGGGGTGGGGGTTGCAGTACTGCTACATAGAATCCTAGAATATCAGGTTTGGAAGGGACCTCAGGAGGTCATCTAGTTCAACCCTGTGCTCAAAGCAGGACTAATCCCCAACTAAGTCATCCCAGCTGTGGCTTTGTCAAGCCTGACCTTAAAAACCTCTAAGGAAGGAGATTCTACCACCTCCCTAGGGAACCCATTCCAATGCTTCACCACCCTCCTAGTGAAAACGTTTTCCCTAGTATCCAACCTAAATGTCCCCCACTGCAACTTGAGACCATTACTCCTTGTTCTCTCATTTGCTACCACTGAGAACAGTCTAGATCCACCCTCCTTGGAACCCCCTTTCAGGTAGTTGAAAGCAGCTATCAAATCTCCCCTCATTCTTCTCTTCTGTAGACTAAATAATCCAGTTCCCTCCACTTCTCCTCATAAGTCATGTGCTCCAGCCCCCTAATATTTTTTGTTGCTCTCTGCTGGACTCTTTCCAGTTTATCCACATCCTCCTTGTAGTGTGGGGCCCAAAACTGGACGCAGTACTCCAGATGAGGCCTCACCAATGCTGAATAGAGGGGAATGATCACATCCCTTGATCTGCTGGCAATGCCCCTACTTATATAACCCAGAATACCGTTAGCCTTCTTGGCAACAAAAGTACACTGTTGACTCATATCCAGCTTCTTGTCCACTGTAACCCCTAGGTCCTTTTCTGCAGAACTGCTGCCTAGTCATTCGATCCCTAGTCTGTAGCAGTACATGGGATTCTTCCGTCCTAAGTGCAGGACTCTGAACTTGTCCTTGCTGAACCTCATCAAATTTCTTTTGGCCCAATCCTCTAATTTGTCTAGGTCCCTCTGTATCCTGTCCCTATCCTCCAGCCTATCTACCACTTCTTCCAGTTTAATGTCATCTGCAAACTTGGTGATCGGGTGCAGTCTATGCCATCCTCCAGATCATTAATGAAGAAATACCAAACCCAGAACCGACGCTTGGGGCACTCCACTTGATACCGGCTGCCAACTAGACATAGAGTCATTGATCACTACCCATTGAGCCCGACGATCTAGCCAGTTTTCTATCCACCTTATAGTCCATTCATCCAGCCCATACTTGTTTAACTTGCTGGCAAGAATACTATGGGAGACTGTATCAGAAGCTTTGCTAAAGTCAAGGAATAACACGTCCACTGCTTTCCCTTGATCTACAGAGCCAGCTATCTTGTCATAGAAGGTAATTAGGTTAGTCCGGCATGACTTGCCCTTGGTGAATTCACGCTGACTGTTCCTGATCACTTTCCTCTCCTTTAAGTGCTTCAGAATTGATTCCTTGAGGACCTGCTCCATGATTTTTTTCCCAGGGACTTAGGTGAGGCTGACTGGTCTGTAATTCCCCGGATCCTCCTCCTCCCCTTTTTTAAAGATGGGCACTAAGTTAATCTTTTTTCCAGTCATCCGGGACCTCCCCCAATCGCCATGAGTTTTCAAAGACAGTGGCCAATGGCTCTGCAATCACGTCCGCCAGCTCCTTTAGTACCGTTGGATGCAGTGCGTCCAGCCCCATGAGCTGGGTCTGCCTTCAGAGCTGGGCAGCTGGAGAGAAGCAGCTGCTGGCCAGGATCCCAACTTCTGAGGCAGAGCTGCTGCCAGCAGCAGCACAGAAGTATGGGTGGCATGGTATGGTATGGTATTACCACCCTTACTTTTGTGCTGTTGCCTGTAGAGCTGGGCCCTCAGTCAGTAGCCACTGGTCTCCAGCCACTCAGCTCTGACGGCAGCAGTGCAGAAGTAAGAGTGGCAATACCACAATGTCCCCAAATAACCTTGTGACCCCCCACCCTCCTAGAATTCCCCTTTGGGTCAGGACCGCCAGTTGAGAAACACTGGTCTCCCCTGTGAAATCCATCCATGATAGGGTAAAAGCACGCAAAAGACGCATGAAGACCAGATTTCATGGTCTGTGATGCATTTTTCATGGCCATGAATTTGTTAGGGCCTTATTTATAATCCTATTCCTTGACTGTAAAGATATAAGCATGCCAATACACTTGTTTCCCTGATCCGTACACATGGGCATAAGTCATTTCTGCTCCTGTACAGTTTAATGAGGGACTGCATATTCTGTGGGTAATGGTTATCCACCTCGAACTGGTATTTTCTATGTGGCTTTAAGATGCTTTTCTTCATCAACAGATGACTCCAATGATATGTGGGAAGATGAAGAGGATGAAGATGAAGGTTTAGCTGGACAACTTTTATCAGATATTCTTGCCACAAACAAATATGGTAAGCAGAATAGTTACATTCACTGTTCAAAAGATCAAACTGGGTGAAGAATATGCTGCTCTGAAAGCTACGTTTCTCCTGACAACTGCTTAATATGGAGGGCAAGGAAATAACCTGTGGGAGAAGGGGAGGAGCAAAAAATGCATCCTGGAACAGAAACTGTATGTTCATAGGCTAGAAGATATCAAACAACACAGCACCTTTTGAGGGTCAGGGTTTGTCTGCACTTAAAATGCTACTGTGGCATAGTTGCACCACTGCAGTGCTTCAGCGTAGACACTATCTATGCAGACTGAAGGGATTCTCCTGTCGACATAGGTAATCTACCACCCCAAGAGGCTGTAACTATGTCAACAAAAGCATTCTTCCATCAACGTAGCGCTGTCTACCCAGGGACTTTGGTGAACTTAACTGTGCCACTTGGGTGTCGATTTTTCACACCCCTGAGCAGTGTAGTTTAGCTGACCTAATTTTCTTGTGTAGACCAGGCCTCAGTGAATCTCAAGTACTAATTCAGCTTCACAACACTGTCACGAGGCAGGTATAAATATGATTTACAGATGGGAAAACTGAGACTCAGAAGTAAAGATATTTGCCCGAAGTCACAAAATGACAGTGTCAGAACTGAATAGAACCCAAATTTCCCAACTAAGTTCTGTGTTCTTGTAGAAACAAGTTGTGTGTGATCCTGAAGTGATAGGTGGTTAAAGAGAAAGGGAGATGTGGGTATATGATCTGAAGGGTTAAGGAGAAGAGGTAGGAGTACAGTTTGAAGAGAGAATCTTACTTGGTACAGCTAAGGCAACTTAAATGAATTGTTTCACTGCACTGGCAGAAGCGTAGAAGACTGAAATCTGTCGTCATGCATTGGGTTTGCCACAGATAACGTGGCAAGACGAATTCATTTAGGTAGCCTTAATGAGAAGGAAACTTATCCAGGTTCTTTTGTAGCCCAAGGAAAACTTTCTTTAAACTTACCATATCTCAGTGAGAGAGGGACTTGTCTCAATATTCAGTGAAAGTGTTTCCTCTGTGATTGTAATGCGGGGATCGGAAACATTGGCACGCGGGACTGCAGGGTGAGCATCCTTAGCGGGCCCCGCCGCTTTATTTACCTGGCGGTTCGCTGATCGCGGCTCCCACTGGTCCCGGCTCACCGTCCTGGTCTAATGGGGGCTGCGGGAAGCGGCACGGTGCTGGCCGCCGCTTCCTACAGACCCATTGGACCGGTACGGTGAGCCGGGGCCAGTGGGAGCCGCGATCGGCGAACCACCAGGTAAATAAAGCGGCGGGGCCCACTAAGGGTGCTTACCCTGCAGTCCCGCGTGCCAACGTTGCTGATCCCTGTTGTAATGCATGAAATGTAGCTAATAAAGGATGTATTTGTGTCAGGTGCTGAGGTGGTAAGCCAAGGGTAATTCATTTCATGCCACAGTACAAGATCACTAATGTGTGCACGTTTGTACATATAAGGAATGACAAACACCTGTGTTGTGCAGCTTGGACCCTTGGACTCTCTTCTCAGCCGTGAGTGGCTAAAGGTTCCTGGCCCTCATGATTCTGCCATTCTTCACTGCCCTCCACTCATTTAAAATAAAAGTTGCTCATTTATTTTAAATGGAATTTTAATCCAAAATGACCCTTCTGATCCCTATTAAATATGTGGCTCTCCTGGAATTAGGAGCCTAATGAGATGCATCCTGAAATAATAGCCTGGTTGTCCTTCCTTATAAACACCTGTGCTTTTGTGTTCCCAGATGAGGATTACTATGATGATGATGAAGAGGATGATCCAGATGCATTAAAGGACCCTCTTTATCAAATAGATCTACAGGTGATGTATTAGGAATTAATTTTGCAGTCTGATTCCTATTGTGTGTCTGTTCTAGTTATTCATTATATTTTACTTTCTTATATAGTATCTGTAACAAAATGCAGAGCGCCCTCAGCACTGAAAGGAGAGTACATTCTGTATTTTTATTCAGTTCACTGGAATTGCTCTGGAAGTGCCAGAGGATGCATATTATCACTAATATTATTTCTGTTACTATAGCAACCAGTGGTGTTCCCAAAGGTCAGTCCTATTCAACTTATTCATAAATGATCTGGAGAAAGGGTTAAACAGGGAGATGGCAAACTTTGCAGATGATACTAAACTGCTCAAGATAGTTAAGACCAAAGCAGACTGTGAAAAACTTCAAAAAGATCTCACAAAATCTATCTGATTGGGCAACAAAATGGCAAATGAAATTTAATGTGGATAAATGTAAAGTAATGCACATTGGAATAAGTAATCCCAACTATACATACAATATGGTGAGAGCTAATTTAGCTACAAACTAGTCAGGAAAAAGATCTTGGAGTCATCATGGATAGTTCTCTAAAGACATCCACACAGTGTGCAGCTGCAGTCAAAAAAGGAAGCAGGCTATTAGGAGCCTTTAAAAAAGGGATAGAGAATAAGAGAATATCTTATTGCCCTTATATAAATCCCTGGTGCTCCCACATCTTGAATACTGCATACAAATGTGATCTCCTCATCTCAAAAAGGATATACTGGCATTAGAAAAGGTTCAGAGAAGGGCAACTAAAATGATTAGGGGTTTGGAACAGGTCCCATATGAGGAGAGACTAGAGGCTAGGACTTCTCATCTTAGAAAAGAGGAGACTAAGTGGGGATATGATAGAGGTTTATAAAATTGAGTGGTGTGGAGAAAGTGAATAAGGAAAAGTTATTTACTTGTTCCCATAATAGAAGAAGTAGGGGCCACCAAATGAAATTAATGAGCAGCAGGTTTAAAACAATAAAAGGAAGTTCTTCACACAGCGCACAGTCAATCTGTGGAACTCCTTGCCTGAGGAGGTTGTGAATGCTAGGAATATGACAGGGTTTAAAAGAGAACTGGATAAATTCATGGAGGTTAAGTCCATCAGTAGCTATCAGCCAGGCTGGGTAAGGAATGGTGTCCCTAGCCTCTGTTTGTCATAGGAGGGTGATGGATGGCAGAAGAGAGATCACTTAATGATTACCTGTTAGGTTCACTTACTCCAGGGCACCAGTATTGACCACTGTTGGTAGACTGCAGAGGCGGTCAAAAAAGCGAACAGAATTTTGGGAATCATCAAGGAAGGGATAGATAAGACAGAAAATATCATATTGCCTCTATATAAATCCATGGTACGCCCATACTTTGAATACTCTGTGCAGATGTGGTCGCCCCATCTCAAAAAATATATATTGAAATTGGAAAAGGTTCAGAGAAGGGCAACAAAAATGATTAGGGGTATAGAATGGCTTCCGTATGAGCAGAAATTAAAAAGACTGGAACTTTTCAGCTTGGAAAAGAGGTAACTAAGGGGGAACATGATAGAGATCTATTAACATGAATGGTGTGGAGAAAGAAAGTAAGGAAGTGTTGTTTACTCCTCAGAACACAAGAACGAGGGGTCACCAAATGAAATTAGTAGGCAGCACATTTAAAACAAACAAAAGGAAGTATTTTTTCGCGCAATGTACAGTCAATTTGTGGAACTCTGCCAGAGGGTGTTGTGAAGGCCAAGACTATACCAGGGTTCAAAAAAGAACAAGATAAATTCATGGAGGATAGGTCCATCAATGGTTATTAGCCAGGATGGGCAGAGATGGTGTCCCTGGGAGCTGGGAATGAGTGACAGGGAATGGATCAATTGATGATTACCTGTTCTGTTCATTCCCTCTGAATCACCTGGTATTGGCCACTTTCAGAAGATCGAATGCTGGGCTAGATGGACCTTTGGTCTGACCAAGTATGGTCATTCTTATGTTCAAGTCGGCAGGACTTGATGAAATTCATCCTAGAATAATAATCAAGGAGCTGTTTGAGGAGATACCTGAGACATCAGTGATTACCTTCAAAAGCTCATGGATAGGGTCCTACCAAATTCATGGTCATGAAAAATGCATCATGGACCATGAAATCTGGTCTTTTGAGTGCTTTTACCCTGTACTATACAGATTTCACAGGGGAGACCAGTGTTTCTCAGACTAGGGGTCCTGACCCAAAAGGGAGTTGCAGGGGGGTCACGAGGTTATTTTAGTGGGGTTGCAGTATTGTCACTCTTCTGTGCTGCTGCCTTCAGAGCTGGGCATCCGGAGAGTAGCAGCTGCTGACTGAGGGCCCAGCTTTGCAGGCAGCAGCACAGAAGTAAGGGTGGTAATACCATACCATTCCATGCCTACTTCTGCACTGCTGCGGGAGGCAGCTCTGCCTTCAAAGCTGGGATCCTGGCCAGCAGCCACCTCTTTCCATGCCCAGCTCTGAAGGAGGTACAGTTCTGCCCCTGCACTCTCTCCAACACTGTTTCTGTGTTCCTGTCTACCTCTATCCTGTCCCCCTCCTCTTCTGCTGTCTCCCCTACGAGGTCCTGTCTCCACTGCATTTCCCCTTCCAGCTATTGCCCTCTTCCCTTCTGCTGCTTTTCTCCATCCTGTCTCCTCTTATACCTCCCTTTCACCATGTGTCCTCCCCCTATTCCTCAGTCCTCTGCATTAATCTGCTTTCTTGTCACTTCTGGGATGCTGGTGGGGGATGAAGAACAAGGGGAAAGTAGGCAATTATTTAAGAGGAAAGCTTCTGGACTGAGGTGTGATAGTCTGTCGAGAAAAGGTGGAAGCTTTGCCATTTGTAACTTTTAGAACTAGATGTGACAAAATACTTTCTGCTAGAGAGGATAGTCATGGGTTGGCTGGGAGATGGAGTGGATAATCTGATGGAAAAGACCTACCTTTGAATCTGATGTACAGATGGTAGCAGCACTTATCTCCACTGCAGAGCTACCCACGGAGACTACACAATGCTCGGTCTTGAACGAAAGATCTGACTGACTCTGTAGTCTCTGGGCTATACCGTGGCCAGTGCTCTGGAACCACATTTGGCCTGGAGGGTGCATTTGGCTTGCCTATTTGACATGTACTTTGAAGCCTAATGTAGTATGGCCTGTCCTGTCTGCTGAGCACAGTGCTCCTTCCTCTCCACTCTGCATTAATTTCTCATGTTATGCAATCTCGAACTCCCAAAGTTAATCAGTGATAAATCTATTGAAAGATGTTAACTTGGTCCCTTGTCATCTTCGTCCTAGGCCTATCTCACTGATTTCCTGTGTCAGTTTGCACAGCAGCCTTGCTATGCAATGTTCTCAGACCATCTCAATGAGAATGAGAGAAGAGTGCTTGAGGCCATTGGCATATGAATCGTGGCGAGACCATATTGATCATATCTGGACAATATTTTTCTGGCTTATTCTAAGTTTTGTGATTAAACATGAAACTTTTTCCAGTGTTCACCTGTTGTTACAGATGTGATCTTCCTCATCACGAAGTATTGAGCTTTGTCTTATCATGACTATTAAGGGAAGGATTGTTGAGAAAGCTCTGAAGATTGAGCTTTGCACTCTGCTCTCACCAAGGGAACATTTTTGTTTTCCATGAAAAAAACTTTCCAGGAGATCCTTAAAACAATGTGTCTTTAAATATTTTTAAAAATAAACTTTATATTTGCCTCTGAAGAGGCGTAACTGAGTTTCACACAACACAGTTGGACAGAACTAGAAGGAATCGGGTCTTTTGTAGGTTGCTTGGATGTGTTTTGAGACTTTGGAAGTTTTGTCCCTCTTCGCACTTGCATAGTACATACAGGGTAAATATCTTCATCTTACCATGTGACTTTTTTTATAGAACTATAGACACTTTTATCAAAGAGATGCCTAAATGGTATGGAATCTGTTTACAAGAGTTTGGATGGGAAGCTGAAATAAAATTAAATGAACATCTTGTTTTGTACTGTGGGTGGGGGCTTCCATCTAGTCTCTCTAACGTTGCATCAGTTCTTTGCTAAAGCTTTTGCATGCACATTCTGAAAGGAAGCTACCACTTAAATCTCAGTTCTTCTGGAATGTGGCTACTGAAGACTTGTTTTACTGAACACAACCAACCATAATTTTTTACACAAAGAAAGTGTGTATTTAACTTCCTCTTTATTCCATAAAAACAATTCTCTGAAGTACTTTGCTTCCTTCACACTCCTGACACTTGTATGAAGTGGATAAGCTATAGTCCACAAATTAGTATGTGTATTTTTATAGGGTGGTAAAACATTACAAACTGATTTATCCATAAGTACAGAATGATGTATCTCACAACACCTCTTTGCCTTTTGTTCCCTGTTGGGGAAAATGAAAATAAAACTATTAAAATATACACTGGTATTTTCTTTTAAAACAGATTTCTAGAAGGAAATCATTACATTTTATACGTATTTTTATAAGTATTTACCCTTTAAAACTTCTCCTTTAACTGTACCCTAGAGAGTATTGGCCTCGTCTCATAGTAGTTTTCTGGGCAGGAGGGGAATCCTGTAACTGACTCTACAGCCTCCACGTCCTTTTAGGCAGAATGAGAACCACTAAAACCCCCTTTTCTGGAGGCTCCATTGAGTAACACTTTTCAGAAAGTAATAATGTGCTTTCAAACTGTATCTGCAAACTTTCCTTACGAGCAAGCATGCCAAATAGCTCACTATACTTGAATCAGTGTTGGTCTTTTAAATTGTTAAAGCAGGGAACAAAAAAGCCTACTACAAAGCTTGTGTGGCCTCAAGCCTTGCTGGTCTAATTTAGGATGTGGCTCTTCTCTCTTCCTCAGCTAAGATAACAAATTAACTACCCTTTTTATAGTAATCTAGGGAAGGCTGAGGGTTGGTGGGTCTTAGTTTTATTTTTCAAACATAGCATTTAAAAAGGCAACATGACTGCCCCAACTCCTTGAAGCAGTGATGGAAATAGGAGGGCCAGCAGTCTGTCATTGCATGTGAATGGATTTGAAAGGGTTGAATGCTGTGAGATGCAGTAGGATTTCTTCTACAAACTCTGACTTATGTGCCAAGCTTGTTTTCTCAGAATTTAACAAAAAATAAATGGCTGAAATCCTGAGGTAGCTGCACTGAAGAATTAGCTTATCTCCCAAAATTAATAAAGGGAGGCTATGTAATGCTGTAGCGTTACTTTGGCATGATAGCTAGTGAAATTTTGCTCCTGAATTTTGGAGAGGACGTGTGCTGCACAGTGCATGTTTGTACTATATGGAGATATACCTATCTCATAGATCTGGCTAGACCTTGAAAGGTCATTGAGTCTAGTCCTCTGCCTACACTAGCAGGACTGAGTACTGTGCCCTGACAGATTTTTTTTTTTTTTTTTTTTTGCCCCAGATCCCTAAATGGCCCCCTCAAGGTTTGAGCTCACAACCATGGGTTTAGTAGGCCAATGCGCAAACCACTGAGCTATCCCTCCCCCTCTCAATGTAGAACACTGCTAATGGTGCTGAAAATGCAAAACAGAAAAGAGTGAAGGGCAGATCTAAACCATACTGTGGCAGGGCATATTGCAGAATGCGGAAAAGAGCCATCAAATGTTAATTGTTTCATGTCCCATACATTGGAAACAGAATTCTAAAATAGGATCATGCACACTTCCAGGTAAGTGAAGGACCAGACGTTTGAGAGTAGCTGTTTTGTGGCATGGAAAATGGACAGACTTGAAGTCAGGTTAACTGATCTAAGGGATCTTCAGGGATGTTGATATGCTCTCTGCAGGAGGCCCACTGGAGTTAGATCTTGCACAGTGTGCACCTTAATTTTGCTTGACATTTTAATTCTTCTAAAAGTACATGAAGGAATTAGATGATAGGTTTAAACAAGAGCATGAAACATGGAGACAATTTGGTACTAACATTGTGGTTCTCCCTTATTTTTTGTTAAAATATTTCTCTGGTGCTGGCCAGGCCTATCTCCATTTGAATAAATTAGGCGCAGCTTCTTCTGGAGCTCCCTTCAGTGCCCTTCATTATGTTGGGTAGAGTCTGTTGCTGTCTAGCATGTCTACTGCATGAGACATTTTGTTCTTTATTTCCAATAAAAGCTACTGTGGATACTGTGACATTGCACAAAACTCTGAAGGCTGGAAAGGTGCACCCCTTCAGTAACTTAGTGCTTTGTTCAACTACCAGTCTGTGTAGTAGGTCAGTGGTCCTGAAACTTTTCAGGGTTGCACCTCACCACCCTTTGCCCCTGTTCAGACCCCCTTCCTGGGGCCGGGAGTGGTGCCACGGCTTCCAGGGGAGAGGGCGGATGTGGACAAAGTAAGGGGGCCAAGGCTAGGGGCAGGGTTAGGGGTGGAGCCCGGCTGGGCCAGGAGTAGACCTGGGGGCTGAGCGGAGCTGGGTGGTGTTCCCTCCCTGCCCCCTGTGGGCTGGCTCGGCGCCCCCCCATCCTCTTAGGTGCACCCCACAATTTGGGAACCTCTGCAGATAAGGGGGCAGGAACAGCTTAGAAGTCCTGTTGCATTGTCTATAATACTATTAATAATACATTGACTATTGTTAGAAAGTGTTTCCTGCCAACAAAAGTTCTTGTGACTGGAGCCTTCCACACGAAAAATACCGTAAGGACAGCAAGGGCCACAATGCTCAAAAAAGGGGGTGACTTGAATGGAAGATAGTTCTCAGTGGTGGTAGTCCGAAGCACCTGTCAGTAAAGTGGCCCGTACAAGACTTGTATTGATGTTAAACCCTTCCCCTTCACACTTTGTTTCCCTTCATGTTTTCAGGATTCTTAAAGGGTGGCCCTTATTTCCTTTGTTGAAGTGGGTGATAAAAGAGGTGGTCATGCTGTCTGGAATGGTTCATGACCATGAGCTCCAACCTCAGGGGAGAATGTCAAGAAGCAGGGCAGACACCTCAAACTGGTGGCATGGTCTATAATTATATTTCACCAAGTAACAAATGTGAACAACTGAAGCACTATACCAGTCTTACCATGGACTCACAAACAGTCCCCTTGGGCATTCCAGTCTATCTTGCCACTGAGGCAAGATGAACTTAGTGATAAATATTCAAGTTCCTCCAAGTCCCAAGAGATCAGTCACTCACCCCAGATCAAATTGTTCTCTGATCTAACACCAAAGACAATGGTGGTAGCCAAACCTATAGTAAACTAACTAACTAACTAAATGAGTCATTTGCAGGTTAAAGCGGGCAACATGTACAGTAACTCCTCACCGAACATTGTAGTTATGCTCCTGAAAAATGTGACTTTAAGTGAAATGATGTTACGCGAATCAAACTGCCCCATAAGCATTAATGTAAATAGAGGGGTTAGGTTCCAGGGAAATTTTTTTTGCCAGACAAAAGGTATTATATATATTTTAAACAAGCAATTTAATACAGGTATTAAACAGGCTGTCAGCCCCCCATCAGCCCACCTACACTGCCCCCTCAGTGGCTCCTGCCCACCCACAGTTCAGTGACTTCCCCTGCTCTCCCCGCCTCCTGCCCACGGCAATCAGCATTCAAGACATTGTGGCATTCAAGAGGCTGGGGGCGGGGGAGGAGTGAACATGTGGCATGCAGCCTCCCTGTCCCTCCCCTGCCTGTGGCAGTCAGGTGGCTTGTAGCGTTCAGGAGGGAGGGGGGAGGCTGCGCGCTGCATTCTTGCTCCTCCCCCAGCCTCCTGAGTGCCGTAAGACAGCTGCTTGCCATGGGCAGGAGATGGGGAGAGCAGGGGAAGGGCGCTGTGGGGTAGCGTAGGGGAGCTGATAGGGGGGCTGCCAACTGTGAACAAAACAGGCAGCCAAACACTGTTATAGGGGAGCATTGCACAGCTTTAAACGAGCATGTTTTGTAATGGAGCAGGGACGTAACATTAAAACAGGATTAAGCGAGAGGCCATTCAGGGAGGAGTTAGTGTGCACACAAGAGTTACTGTATGGCTTCCAAAATATGACGGATGTAGTAGGCTGTCCACTGAATGTCTTGGGGCTAACTCAGGTTGCCCCTGGGGATGTCTGCTTTTGTTTCTTAGCTCCAGCCCTTGTGTGAGTCTGAACAGCAAAGATAATCTTGTGAGCATATTTATATGACTTTCCCCCAGTGTTCAAAACAATGTGACAGGTGCTTCTGCTTGTACCTTCTTCATGGGTGGATGGGTTCCAACCTCAGGGGAGAATGGCAAGAAGTTTTTGTCCTACGATAGGCCAGTTTTGATAGCCCTTGATGAGTGGAAGCACTCTTCCTGCCTAGGTTCACAAATTCAGTGCAGACATTTTTACAGTTATAAAGCAAACTTATATTTTACCTTGTAAACAAATTTCCAAGAGATTGTACAGAAAGACATCAGCCTCTTGTAAGATAAGGAGAGTGAGGGGATAATGCATGAGGACATTTTGTTCAAACTAGCAGATGCAAAGTATAAGGGTAGTAACTTGTTTGTATCATTGTATATAAGGCAAAGTCATAGGAGAGGCCTCTTTGAATTGGCCAAGGGGACAGAATCCTAGTATACACATTGAGCCTTTACCGTATCACAGGCATACACCTGAGAGTATCCATATGACCCATCGGGTAGGGCGCTAGTACTGTGTTTTGCTGACAATAAACCTGGCTGAGCACCTTTGCCACCAAACTGTGTCTGTGGTCTTTCTTTGAGAATAATATTGCGGTCTGCTGAATCAGCAAGCTCCACTCTGCTAGTGCAGCTGACATTGGAGCTCAAGAAACGTCAGCATTTAGCAGCATTAACATTGCAGCAGTAACAAAAGGCTCCATGGGGGCAGGTTCCCTTATTGTCACCAGAGAACCTCCGGGTCTCCTCAAGATATTGGTTGGGGTTGTCCTCCCCTTTGTTGTAGCCCGATAGCTGCCAGAGGTCACCGTCGGATCAGCAGCAAGATTGGCATCTGTCCCACAGGATGGGGTTCTGGCCCAGTGCCTACTGGCCACCAGTATCTTATCCTTGGGATGTTCCTCAGTCCCTGATGTCTCATTTTTTAACCTGCTCCAGAAATAGATCACCAAAGCCAATGGTGGCTCCTGCTCCCAAACTATCTGAGCTGCAAGTGACCAATGAGCCCACTCTCCCTGTATCTCTGGGACTATTCTGAGTGTATCCTCTGGTGCAAACAGGACCCATCACTGGCACAGCAAACCGCCTCTTCATCGTTTCTGGATGACTCTCTGTGACAGAATAGTACTCTTCCGTAATGCCTGAGGGCTTTACGACCTATCAGGATCTCCTGAGACATATGGCTGCTATCTTGGACATCCAGCTGGAATTCCTGAAGGAAAATACATGAGGTGCTGGATACTCTCCAACCATCAGCTCGAGGGAGAGTAGTTCTCCCAATAAATGAGGCTCTTTTGAAGCTTACCAAAGGCCATCTGGAATACTCTAGTTTGGCTCTCAAGGGAAAACATTTGGAAAAAAATGGTGCTCCATTCCCATTCTGGGGATGCAGGCTTCCAATAGGTTCTGAAACTTTGACCTGAAGTAATTCGAGGCCTCCTCCATTTTTAGATCTACAAGTTCTTCAGTACAATCCACTTCCCTAACTAATTTCCTTAATTTTTAAGTTAGCCCTTTTGAGGGAGGGGTGGGGGGGAAACCCTAGTCACAGATCTTTTTGATTATCTTTCCATTCAGTCTGAACTGAATTAGCTCATGATCACTCGAACCAAGGTTGTCCCCTACAACCATGTCTTCTAGGAGGTCCTCACTACTCACCAAAACCAAATCTAAAATGGCATCCCCTCTTGTTGGTTCAGCAAGATGTCATGTAAGGTGTCAATTGAAAAGTCTTGATTAGCTGAATATGATTATCCTATTTGCATGTATTTATATTTGTATCTGAAGTTATGAATATTGACTGTGTACCAATATTTCAAACAGTGTTTGCTCCTGTGATAACACCTATGAGGTAGTTAGTTTACATCCAGTTTGGCCAGCATATTGTGAATGGACCATTCAAGGTGATGTCCCATTGATGAACACAATGGGCCATAGAAGAAGCTTATCCTCACCTCATGGGCTTCCTGTGGATGTTTTAGCCAAAATATGGGTAATGGCCCATTCTATGGCTCATCAAAGGATTAATTATTAATATGGAGATATACCTATCTCATAGAGCTGGAAAGATCTTGAAAGGTCATGGAGCCCAGACACCTGCCTACCCTAGCAGGACCAAGTACTATCCCCTGGCAGATATATTTTTTTTTTTGCCCCAGATCCCTAAATGGCCCCCTGAAGAATTGAACTCCTACCACTGGGTTCAGTAGGCTAATGCTCAAACCACTGAGCTAGCCCTCCTGTCAGGATACAACTGCATGTGACTAAATCATGTGACCCTAAACTCCATCTTGTTTGTACTTTTCCACTGATTGTATTGAGAGCAGACCTGCCACATGGCAGAAAGTATAAAAGGCTCTGGAAAAAGCATCTCCATTTTGCCTCTTTCCTGCTCTGATCTCTGGATTATGGACTTACTTAAACTAACAGGAGCATTACACAAAATGGACTGAGGACCTTCCAGTCGTTTAGATGTTACCAGAGACATTATAAGTCAGCAGTTTACTCCATTTCTACTACAAACCTGGTACAAGCACTTTGCAAGGAATTGACCATTGTAACTCACTTCTCTTTTTTTTTCTCTCAGAAATAAACATCTAGATATTAAATACTGAAGGATTGGCAACAGCGTGATTATTGAGTAAGATCTGAGTTATATGTTGACCTAAGTATATGTCTGATCCTTTGGGATCACAAGACCCTTTTGGCTGATGAAACTGGTTTTAAATAACCACTCATTAAGTCTAATGTCTGGGTAGTGAAACAAGGGTTGGGATACCCATGGAGATTGCATTTTGTCATCTTGTTAGCAAGTGTGGTAAGCCAGAAGTTTACTTTTGTTACTGGTTGGTATAGCTTATGGAAAAATAACCACCAGTTTAGGGATGAGTCTGCCCTATTTCTTGGCATCTGGCATCCTCAGCTGTGACCTACTGAGGCACTGTGACAACATCCCAGAATTATGTTTGCTTTTTTCACAACAGTGTTAACTGTTGACTCATATTTAGCTAGTGATCCACCAGCATATAGCACACAGACACTTTGCATAAAATCTAACATACAATCTTTACTTAATCACACCGGAAATACATATATCCATAAAAATAAATCCTACACGTTTCCTCTCACTCTGCTCACCCTCCCCTGGGGAGTCCTTGGGTGACCTTCTAAGCACATTTAGGCAGAGCCTTTCTCTTCTTTGAGTGATTGCTCATGTGCATTCCACAGTAGGTGTGTGTACTCGCTACATGCACCGGTGCCAGAAGTGTTTTCCCCTAGAAGTACCCGTAGGGGAGAGCCCCAGCGACCCCTGGAGTGGCACCACCATGGCTTGGAATAAGGGGCTCTGCCTGCAACCCGCAGTTCCTTCCTGTTGCCAGTGTTTCGGAACTGCTGTGCTCCAGCTCTTCACTGTAGCCTTCCCTGTTTGGACTGTTTAGTTCTGTAGATAGTACCTGTAGTTTTAAAAGTAATAAATAAATATAATAATAGTAAAGTAAAAGCACCTCTAATAACTGCGCCTGGGTTGGCACATGCCCCGTGCCCTGGACTTTAAGTTGTGAGGAGCGTGTAAATGGCCTATGCCCATAAGTGACCTGCACACTAGTTGCTTACACTGTCTTGGAGAAACCCATGTCAGCGACTGCTGCAAAATTTGCAGATCATTTAAGCCACAGACTAAGAAGGAGCGGGATATACAGCGCCGAGCCGTATTGACGGAGTAGGCCCTGACCACGACACCACTGCGCCGCTCCGAGTCAGCACTAAGCACTGTAGCATCGGTGTGTGGCTACCCAGCGGTGCCTTCCACTAGCCGGCACCACTCCCCATCCATGGGACACTCTAACAAGAGGAAGAAGTGATTTTCTCATCAAGAGACCAGGACAAGACTGGTAGGTGAAGTTAGACCCGTTCACGGCAGCTCTCGATCCCCTCGGGCTTGCAGCCTCCAACTCAGGTAGAGCGGAGTAGCTCATCCCACTCTGAGCCAACCGCCGCGGAAGCCAGTGGCCACATACAGGTTCCCTCCACACCAGAGGCCCTGCAAGCGGCTTGAGACATAATGTCTCTTCCAGTACTGGCTGCACTGACCCCAGCAGCTCCCCGGTCCAGAGGCAAAACAGTGCTCGGACCGTGGCAGCCGCCACCCCGGTGGTACCGCTCACAGTTAAGTTATGGAAAGGATCCCAACACCACTTGTCACTGAGCCAATTGTCTGGCTGGGTGTCGAGCAACAGGGACTCGAGGCACTGCTCCGCATATAGGGAGCGCAGGCCTCAAGGTCAGAGCGCTCCCTGCCAGGACTGGGACCGACGGCACCGGAGGACGCCAACTCCAAGAAGTCGTCATAGCCCCTCGCGGTACCGATGCTGCTGCCACTCACGCTCTTTGTCTCTGTCGAGGTCCCCAGCATGGCATTACTCCCACAGCCCCAGGCGTAGATAGCTGGTAACCAGCCACCGCAGACCCATCAGATGGAGCTGTTCATGGAGCAGCTACAGATTGTATCCCCCGTCCTCTACACCGGACTCATGGGCTTGGGCCCAGCACCACTCACGGCATTGCTACTCATCCTCATCCCTGGATAGCAGTCATTCGTGCACCAGCCCACTGTTCCCTCGGAGCCGGCAGTCAGTGGACCAGACGAGTCCAGCGGGGCAGCCCATGCTGATGGTGCCCCGACAAGTGCAATGGCACCAAGCTCGCTGGCCAGCCCCCTAGTACCAGTGGATCCCATGGGCTCCATGCAGACCCCCACAGGTGGCTCACTTGGTAGCTAGGGGCTCAGACAGTCAGCCTCCCTCTCTCACCCCCTCACCCCCCGAGGGGGTCAGCAGAGTGCTTCTCCCCGGCCCTTCATTCAGAAGGGGACCAGGTGCTAGGGACTGTGGGAACGCAAAGCACTGTGCCTCCATCCTTCCCAGATGAGGCCATCACGGTGCTTCCTCCTCCAGGAGGACACAAAAGCCCACCAGGAGCTCCTGAAAAGGGTGGCCTCAAGTCTCAATTTACTTGTCGAGTGTGCCGCCAATTGTAAGAGCGCACTCGACAAGGACACAGGCCTCATCCTTCGCCTTTCTAGTTCACGTCCCTATTCACGACATTTGTAGAGCTGCAACATCGTCATCGGTGCACATGTTCATGTCCATAAACAAGCATTAATGTCAACAAATCTCTTTTATTGTCTCTTTACCACACACCTTTGGAATTCCAGTCGAGCATGGAGGCAAATGGACACTAGAGAAGGCAAAGTTCAAAATGGAGTTTGCAGGTTAGTGAAGATACAGAGTTCATACTCTCTCACACTTCAAAAACTCTACAGCTGACTAACAACAGGCGGGAATAGCTCAGTGGTTTTGAGCATTAGCCTACTAAACCCAGTGGTGTTAGTTCAATCCTTCAGGGGGCCATTTAGCCATATAGGACAAAAATGGGATTGGACCTGCTTTGAGCAGGGGGTTGGACTAGGTGATTTCCTGAGGTCCCTTTCGACTCTGAGATTCTCTGAACCCAATGTATCACAGCTTTTCACAGAGACCACAACAAAGTCCCCTTTTGAACAGTGCCATCTCCTTTGTCACACCAGTGGCACTGAGGGCTGAGATGTGATTCTACCCATTGTCATTGCGCCTTGGGTTTTGGAATAAAGAATGAAGCCAAAACCCTGTCCTCTAGGATCTGACAGCTCACCCATAATCTTGACCCCATTGCATTTTAGATTTGGAAACCCTATTGCCTCAATGAGCTCATAAATGGTCTCCCCATAAAGTCAGATGACTTTAACATCACTTATAAAATGAAGAATTGATTAGAAACAGGACAAAAGGAATATTTTTAGCTCTAAGCTATTCAAAATTTTTATCAGTGACCTTGGCAAAAAATATAAAATCATCCCTGAGAGTTTGCAGATGATACCCAAGTTGAGGGAGTGGTAAATAATGTACATCACTGATATAGAGCAATTGGTAAGCTGGGCTCAAGCAAACAGTATGCATTTTAAAAAACACCAAAATAAAGTTATACATCTGGGAACAAGGAATGTAGGCCACACTTACAGGGATGAGGGATACTATCCTGGGAAGAAGTGACTGAAAAAAAAAATTGGGGGTCATGGTGAATAATCAACTGACCGTGAGTTCCCAATGCAACTCTGTGACCAAAAAGGCTAATGTGATCCTTCTCTGTGTTAACAGTGGAATATCGAGTAGGAGCAGGGAGGTTATGTTACCTCTGGATTTGGCACTGATGTGACTGCTCCTAGAATATTGTATCCAGTTCTGGTGCCCACATTTCAAAAAGATGTTGGTTAAACTGTAGAGACTTCAGAGAAGAGCCATGAGAGTAAAGGATTGGAAAACATGCCTTACTGTGAAAGAATCAAGGGGCTCAAACTGTTTAGCTCAGCGGTTCTCAAACTTAGAAGAACTGCGACCCATTTGCATTCGCCGAAACGCTGCCGAATTGATTACTTCCGCATTCGGCGGCTTTTGGGTGGACATGCCGAGCGCTCCCGACAACTGCTGAAATGATTATTTCCGGTTTCGGCAGCACTTCAGTGGACAGTCGGGAGCGCTTGGTATGTCCGCCGAAAAGCCGCCAAATATGGAACTAATCAATTCAGCGGCTTCCCAGCGGCCCGCGACCCCCTCGGGAGGCGGCCGGTGACCCCCCGAGGAGTCGCGACCCCCCACTTTGAGAACCGCTGATTTAGCTTAACAAAAAAGTTGAGATGACTTGATCAAAGTCTGTAAACGTGGTGGTTGTAATAGGCACAGGAAGGCTGTGCCTCCTCACACAGGTGCCGCAGACGGACCGCCGAATACTGGGGCCGTGGTGCCCCTGCCTCTTCCCTTCTCTGTGTTCCACTCCACCAGACATTTTTATTTATTATGCCAGTGACACTCTGTATCTCAGGGGAACATGCTTAACCCCCCATGTTCCTTATAGTATGATTGTGTGGTATCCCATGCAAAGTTTGTCATGTTGGGTGTCTTCAGCGGGCTCATGATGCACAGAGCATTGTTGTTCTAGTGATATTATCGTAATGTTAAGAGGCTGAAAATGTGTCCTCGTGGCTTAAAACGAGCCCAGGAAAAGCTCTCCAGGAACAGAGGCGCAGGTCACACCTTATCAGGGCATGTATGAGACAAACCCAGCCCAGCCTCACAGGAACAAAGGACACTGGCCTAGGCAGCAACAAAGGCTCTGTTGGACTGTCAACTCAGTCAGCCCCTGCCCCGCCCCTTCCCTTGGTCAGTTTGGGACTACAATGAGGTAATGCTCACCTGACTCTGAAGCTGGGGGTGGGGGGAGCGAGGAAGCCAAGAGGAAAGAGAGACCATGATAAAAGGGAGAGAAGTTTGCCATGCTCTTCCTCTCTCTTCCACCTCCATCTACAGACACCACCACCAAGCAACTGAAGCGCTGATCAAAGGGGAGAGCCTGGCTGAAGGGCAAACAGCCAGCCTGTGGTGAGAAGCATCTAAGTTTATAAGGTCACTGTAAGGGTTAAGATCAGCTTAGAATGCGCTTTGCTTTTATTTCATTTGACCAAATCTGACTTGTGCTTTGCATTATAATCACTTAAAATCTATCTTTTGTAGTTAATAAATTTGTTTATTCTTCCTGAGGACGTGCGTTTGCTTTGAAGCATATCAGAGCATCCCTTGGGATAACAAGCCTGGTACATATCAGTTTGTTACATTGATGAACTTCTATAAGCTTACAGAGTCCAGCAGGCATAAGTGGAAACTGCAAGCTGGACATTCCTAGGGCTGTGTCTGGGACTGGAAATATTGGCTAGTGTCATTCCAAGCAGCAGCTGGCCAAAAGTGCTCACTGATGGTGCTGAGAGCAGCTTACATGCTAGATGCTGTGTGTGAACAGCCTGGGAATGAGCGTTCTCACAGTAGAGCAGGGTAAGGCTGGCTCCCAGAGTAAAGGACTGGAGTGGCCTAGTAGATCATTGGTCCAGATAACACCAGGGGACCATCACAATGCTCCTTGCAGGTTCCAGGGCGGCTGAGAAGGCTTTATCTGCTATTCAGCTTCCTGGGTCCCTTGGACTACCCATAGAGATAATAATAAATCTGGGAAGCCTAGTAGCAGATACAGCCTCCGCGGCCACCCTGGAGCCTGCTTGGAGCATATAAAAACTAACGAACGCTCAGTGTCACATTCATTCGTTCTGCTGCTGCAGTCTTCTCCAGCACACCATCTCCAAGACGCCAAGCCCCTCCATCGATATCCCCACTGTGCTGCCGCTTGCCGTGTTGCTGGTTCCTTCTTCCTTTCCTCCCTCCTCGGCCCTTCATCCAGTCTGTCCTCGCTGCTCAGTATCTCCCTGCATGGGTTTCTCCTCCTAACTCCCCCACCACTTATCCTTCTCTCTACTCCTGCACCCCTTCGCCCTGCTTGTGTTCGGCCTGAGTCCCCCTCTCTCTGCTTAGCCTTTCTCCTGCTTATGCCATGGGTTTCCTCCTCATGCCCCCCCCCCCTTGTCTCCCCAGCACAGTAGCTGCTTGGGGGGTGGGGGGAGAGCCTGGAGAGGATGTGGTGTGGTTTCAAAGGGGAGCGAAGGGACTTGGTGGGAAGGAGAGGAGGCACTGGTAGAATCAGTGACTCATCTGTTTTCATTGGATGGGGGATTGCTTCTGCCTGGTGGACAGTTTCTCATGAGCATAGGGCTACCTGGGGATCTGGTGCCTGCACCCCTGGGGATATAAGGTCTGGTACATAAAGCTGGCACTACCAAAGTTTCAGTCTGTGTGCAGGTATTATTGTTAAAGTAGCACCCAGCATTTATTTTACTGCCAGGATTCAGCTCTAGCTCCAGCAGCCACTCCTCTCGGTAGTTCTCATTTAATGCCTGAGGGGCTTACTGCTATTGAAGCAATAAACACAGGCAGCTCAACTCAAGCTTTATGTGAAGATGTGAAAATGAGGTGGCAGTTTTTTCAGTCTGACTCCAGCCATTTTCTTCCTGTCCAGGTGCAAATGCTGAGGATGAGACTTGAGACCTTGTTTTATTGTGTGAAGACTTCTTATTTGGCTTTAACTGCTGCTTGCTATTGTATGTTCTCCAGGATCAATGAGATGGGGGCGGGACAGTTGAAAAGGCCATTTTCCAGACCCTCTGCATGTCAGCTATCAGGGTATTAAAAAAAAAAATCTGACTGACTTGTTATTTCCAAATTTAGTGTTTTTAATTCAGTGCCTTCGGCATGTCCAGTCTTCACAAACACCATCTGGCATGCAGATAGACCACATCAATACACTATTCCACATCTAGGCAGGCATGCAGCCCTTACCCTCCCCGCCCAAAGAGCCCACACCTAAAATCGTTGTTCCCCAAAATAAAGGTGCTTACAAGCAGCATCCTCTGTTGACTGACTGACCGCAAGCACCGGACGCAGTGGCTGGCTGCCTTCCTCCTGGCTCGAAGAAGAAGCTCCTGCCTGCATGCCTCAAGGGATTCTGGGGATGCCTTAGCACCCTCGGTCATGCTTTCCTCCTCCTCTCCCCTCGCAGTGCTGGGCTCGGAAGTGTCCATGGTCGTCGTTGGAGTGGATGGGGGATCGCCCCCAAGTATCGCATCCAGCTCTTTGTAAAATTTGCAGCTCGCAGAGGCAGCACTGGAGCGGCTGTTTGCCTCACGAGCTTTGCGATAGGAATTCTGCAGCTCCTCTACTTTAACCTGACACTGCACCGCATCCTGCTCATGACCCCTGTCTGTCAAGGCCCATGCTATGTGCCCAAATGTATCGTAATGCCTACAGCTAGAGCGCAGCTGGGACTGCACAGCTTCTTCCCCCAAAACATTGACGAGGTCCAGCACCTTGCTGTTGCTCCATGCTGGGGAATCGCCTGGCACGTGGAAGCATGGTCACCTTGAACGATCGCCTGGAAAGATGTGCTGAGAGCACTCCATGCCGGGCTGAGGAAACAGGAAGCAGATTTTCTAATTTCCCAGGGAATTTAAAGGGCAGATCTGATGGTTGGTCAGCTGAGGACAGGGCAGAAGAGTTCAAAAGTGGGAACAACAGGAATTGTGGGACAGTCTGGAGGCCAGTCAGTGCGCATTGGGTGTCCACACTGGCACTGCCGCGAGAGCACAACACACGTTATTCCTCTTGCCGAGGTGGAGTATCAGGAGCGCTCCAGCCACGGAGTCAGAGTGCTCTACATGCCTTGCCAGTGTGGACAGGTAATAAGGTAGAGCATGCTTTATTGCACTATAAAGTGCCAGTGTAACCAAGCAATCACACTGGTATAACTTCATTGCTGAGGACCGTGAAAAATCCACAGAAATCCCTGTGTATAGTGCACTATGTCAGTGGGCAGGCTTCTCCGGTCAACAGAGCGGCACATGAAGTAAACCAAATGGAGAAGCTCTCATGTCAGCAAAGTAGCGTCTTCACAGAAACATGGCAACAGTGCAGCTGCAGCATTTCAAGTGTATTCCAGGCCATAGGCACTTTTTCAGCAATAGAAGGTGTCTTTCCTTGCTGAAATAAATCCAGTCCCTCGAGATGTGGTAGCTAGATTGACAGAAGAATTCTTCCATCAACCTAGCTATATATACGGTGGGGGTAAAGTCAACCTAGCTATGTTACACACGGAGCAACATTTTTCTCAGCCATGAGTGATGTAACTAGGTTGACGTATGTTTTAGGGGTCCCCTTTGTGGAGAGAGCCCTAAATCACATGCCTTTCACAGCATTCAGAGCTGAGGAAGATGATTGGCAGGACATATGAACAAATGAGGCAAGAGCTTCTTAGGATGAGGGGACATTAGTAACCAAACACTGCCACCAACTCTAACTCCTGCTTGGTCCTTCCATCTCCTAGTGTTCATCCTCCATAGTGCAATGGCAACCTAGCCTGAGCTGCCAGCGTTGGAGTGCAGTTCAAACCGCTCTCGGCAGAGGGTGCTGTTTCATCCTGCAGGCAGGGAGCAGGAAAGCACCAGCCCACGGGGAAGGAGAAACAGCCAGGAGCTGGCTGAAGCCAGCGGCGGATGCAGCTCTTACTTCACTCCCACTTCAGTCCCTGTACACTGCTGCTGGAGAAGAGCCCCAAGAACCGTACACCCCCAGCTGCTGCTGGGATCCTGCAGGACGGGTCAGGAGCTGCCCCAGAGACATTTTGCACAGGGCAGGGATGGGAAGTGGAGGGGGGAGGGGACATAGAGCTGGGGCAGTGCCGGAACTGCAGCAGGGAGAGAACTGGTGAGTGGGGTGTGTGCTAGGAAGTGTCCTTTCCATCAGTCAAAAGTGATTTCAGAAGCATAACTGGTCCCAGGGGCGCCATTTCAGATCTGGGCAGGGGTGGGGGGACTTTAACTGTGATTCCAGAGTCTACTTGGGCACCTGAAAATTATCTTAACGTTTTTTCCGTGTCTGTTGACACCAGGGGAGCCATGAGTGGCAATCGATGCATCAGCAGGTCTAGAGAAGACCCACTAAACTGACCGCAGATCATTCTCCTTTCGACTCCTGTACTCCACCTGATTGAGAAGGGTAGGGGGGAGTCGACAGGAGAGCATCTCCTGTTGACATCACGTAGCGTGGATCCCGTGGTAAGCAGATCCAAGCTATGTTGATTTGAATTACGCTCTTCACATAACTCAAATTGTGTAGCTTAGATCAATTTTTCCCTGTAGCGTATGTAGACGAGGCCCTAGATACAGTGCTCCTGTCAGATAATAATTTCTAATTCCTATATAAAGAAAGAAAATTAAATATTAGACCCACTCCGCTCTCATACTAACATATTCTAACCTCTTGTGTCAATTCATTTAAGGGACACTGTTTAGATTTAAAATTTGAACGTGTATTCTTACTTTGTTACTAATTCTTGAATACATCAAGCATGGAATAGATCAGGGGTCTCAAATGACCACGAGGGCCACATCAGGACTAGTGCATTGACCCGAGGGCCGCATCACTGACCCCATCACTCGCTGCCCCTGGCCCTGGCCCCGCCCCCACTCCACCCCTTCCATGAGGCCCAGACCCTGCCCCGCCTCTTCCCATGCCTGCCCTGCCCCATTCCAACCCCTTCCCCGAAGTCCTCACCCCA
>ML677412.1:4188084-4220075 GCA_007922305.1 Dermatemys mawii | reverse complement strand
ACAGTGAGGGGGCGCGTGGGGAGGGGGCGGGTCAGGGGGCGCGCGGGGACGGGGAGGGGACAGTGAGGGGGCGCGTGGGGAGGGGGTGGGTTAGGGGGCTCGTGGGGAAGGAGTGGGGGAGGGTCAGGGTGCGTGTGGGGTGGGGCCCGGCTGAGAGGGTAGCACTGAGTGACCTGTCAGGGTGCAGGGGCAGGGCCAGGACTCCCCTTGCCAGTGTCTGACAGACTCTCTCTCAGGCGCAGCAAACACACTGTGGTTGCCTATCGGGATGCCATCTACGTGTTTGGTGGTGACAATGGGTAAGTACTGCTGCCTTTGTGACAGGTTTCAGAGTAGCAGCTGTGTTAGTCTCTATCCGCAAAAAGAACAGGAGTACTTGTGGCAGCTTAGGCCATGGTTACACTTACAGAATTATAGCGCTTTTGGTTATAGCGGTCCCCTTATACAGCAATATGTATAGCGCTATTGCGTGTCCACACTGAGACGCGCCAGCGGTATAGCATGGCCACATTTGCGGCACTTCAGGCGGCATTAAGAGCAGCGCATTAGGGCAGGTATCCCAGCATTCAGCTGGGTACAACGTGCTTTTCAAACGAGGGGGGTGAGGGGGGACGTGTTGTGTGTATGCGGAGGGAGGGAGCCAGTGGTTTTTCCGTCCTTCTGAGAGCCTGTCAGCGCGTGTCCGTTCACAGAAGGCTTTGTTTTCACACAGGCTTCCTCCTTAAACATTTGCATTGCTTATCTGTGGCGTTGAGAGAAACTCTAAAGAGGTACTTCCACATTCCTCCAGCCGAGTTCAAAAGAAAGAGAAGAGACGTCAATTGCCTTAAATGGCTCTAGGCATCTCAAAAGATCACTTGTAGCGCAGTGGGTGTCCACATTCTCGCCGTAGCGCTACAGCGGGAGCGCTACAGCCCTTATTCCCCGTGCGGAGGTGGATTACCAGGAGCGCTGTAACTCCGCGGTTATGGCGCACTACGTGCCTTGCCAATGTGGACGGGTAGGAGGTTATAGCGCTCCTGGGGGCTTTATATCGCTATAAAGTGCCAGTGTAACCAAGGCCTTAGAGACTAACATTTACTTAAGCATAAGCTTTCGTAGGCTACAGCCCACTTCATCTCATGCAGGATCTCTAAGGTGCCACAAGTACTCTTGTTCTTCTTACTACTGCCTTGGCTGGCCCCTGGTGGTGCCAGGCAGCTTCTCTGCTAGCCCTACCTCTTGCTATGCCTGTTAATATTAAGTGTATGTTATGCAGCCACCTAGCTTTAGATTTAGCATGCTGTAGTGTGGATACAAATATTGACAATCTTATAATTCTATTGATTATCAGGGTCTGGCACTTATGAGGTAATTCTATACCTATGGCAGCTGTTTAACACTTGCATTACAGCACCATACTAGTCAGCTCTTTAGCATCACCATCCAGCTAGGGCAGTGGTATTCAAAGTGGGGTGCGCGAGACCCCAGCGCTGCCGCCGATCCTGCCCGGGAGACCGCCGAACTCCCGGGCGGGCTATTTTGGAAGCTTCCACTTTCTGCAGCAGCATTTTGGCAGACATAGCCCCCAGGGGCCGCCAGACTTTTCCTTCCGCGGAAAGGGGCTGGAAAGGGGGCTAGAAAGGGGCTGCGGGGGGAAAGTTTGAAGACCCCTAAGCTAGGGAACAGCAACCTTTGCTTTTGGTTGTAGACAAGCCACTCTTATCCAGTACTTTGTCACCTCAGGATTAGATTGTTGCAATATGTGCTGCACCTTAAACCAGTCAGATCCTAATGCTTGTGCAGAATGCAGGGATGTGCTTATTGAGCAGGCCACTTCAGTGGGAGCATGTGATGTCAGTGCTTCGGGCTCTTCACTGGTTGTTTGTTGGTCTCCTGGTGGAGTTCAAGAGGTGATCATAACATATAAAGGCTAGGTCAGCCTATCTGAGTGAGTCTCTCTCTCCCTGGGTCGTATTGCCACAGCTGGGGTTAGCAGAGGTGTGTTAGCCAGAGCCCCCTCATTATAAAAGAAGAGGCAGTGGCAAGTAAGGCATTCTCTGTGAAAAGTCTGAGACTTGTTTCCCCACGTTGGTCTGAAATAGGCTGAATTTAGTGACCTTTCGGGCACACTGCAAAATCTGTCTGCTCTGCATGGTTTTTGGAAAGAACTGAAGGGTGTTTTCCCCACAGCTATGAAAGGGCAGGAAGGTGTTTCTGTAAATGGCTTGCTGAGTTCCTGTTGAATTGATCATTTAAATACTGTTGAGATGACATTGTATTATTAATGGTGTGCTAGAGCCTTCCATAGCTAGTTTTTAATAATTCAAATAGAAAGCTGGGTAGGGAATTTTTGCGGCTTAGGATTCTTTATCTGGTATCTTTGCTGCCATCATCCACTCCTTGTTTCTTTTAAATTTAGAGTTAAAAGGTTTTAGTCTTTTCTTTCTGGGAACTGGAAACCCAGAGGGACACTCTAGCACAACATTTTTCAAATGCAGCCACCAGGGATTTTTCATGTGGCCATAGCCTCTTGGGCTATGATGGGGGAATGAGGTGGGGAAGCATGGCCCCTCCCCATCTGTGTTGTTCCTGGATTCACTGCCTTGGTGTTGGCTGCTGGGGCTGCAAGCAGGGTTTGGGCCTTGCCCCCTCTTTGGAGACAGATGGGGCACAAAGCTGGAGGGACAGGCAGCTGGTGAGTTCCTCACTTTCCCAGAGGCGGTGTGGCTCAGACTTTGGGCTCTGACTGCACAGGAGCTGGCCCTGGGTTCTGACCGTGCAGCTTTGGGCTCTGTCACCATTTCCCACTCACGGGGCTTCAGGTTCTGGCCCCCCACTGTCTCCTCCATACCCCCTAGCCCCATTATCCCTGGCTCTTGCTGCCTACCCCCAGTCCAGGTCTTAATTTCATAGAATCCTAGAGTCTCAGGGTTGGTAGGAACCTCAGGAGGTATCTAGTCCAACCCCCTGCTCAAAGCAGGACCAATCCCCAATTAAATCGTCCAACAGATTTTCTTCCCATATCCCTAAATGGCCCGCTCAAGAATTGAACTCACAACCCTGGGTTTAGCAGGCCAGTGCTCAAACTACCGAGCTATCCGTCCCACAAGCTACAGCTAAACTGTAACTTTAAAAAACTTTGTGGATTTAGTGCTTGTGCAGTACTGGCAAATGAATCCCTCTGTTCATCTCAGGCAGGAACAGGACAAGCTTACCCTGTACTGCCCTGCCTCAGGCACTTCTACTGAGTCAGCAATTAGTGCAAAGCTTGTTACTGCGGGAGCTGGAACTGAGACCCACCAGGAACCACCAAAGAAGTATTTGATGGGAACAATTTATAATAAGAATGGCCATATTGGGTCAGACCAAAGGTCCCACTAGCCCAGTATCCTATCTTCCACCAATGACCAAAGCCAGGTGCTTCAAAAGGAATGATCAGAACAGGTAATGATCAAGTGATCCATTCCCTGTCACTCTTTTCCCAACTTCTGGCAAATGAAGGCTAGGGACACCATCCCTACACAACCTGGTTAATAGCCATTGATGGACCTATCCTCCACGAACTTATTGAGTTCATTTTTTAACTCTGTTATGGTCTTGGCCTTTACAACATCCTCTGGCAGAGAGTTCAACAAATTGACTGTGTTGTGCGAAGAAATGCTTCCTTTTGTTTATTTTAAACCTGATGCCTATTAATTTTCATTTGGTGACCCCTAGTTCTTGTGTTCTAATGAGTAAATAATTCCTTATTTACTTTTTCCACGCAGGGCATTATTTTTTATACCTCTATCATATCCTTCCTTTGTCTTCTCTTTACTGAGATGAACAGCCCCAGTCAATTTATTATATTTTCATATGGAAGCTGTTCTATGCCCCTAATAATTTTTGCTGCTCTTTTCTGAAACTTTTCCAATTCCAATATATCTTTTTTGAGATGGAGCGACCACATCTGGATGCAGTATTCAAGATATAGGTGTTCCATGGATTTATATAGAAACAATATGATATTTTCTAAGAGCATAAGAAAGGCCGTACTGGGTCAGACCAAAGGTCCATCTAGCCCAGTATCCTGTCTACCGAAAGTGGACAATGCCAGGTGCCCCGGAGTGAGTGAACCTAACGAGTAATGATCAAGTGATCTCTCTCTTGCCATCCATCACCCGCCTCTGACAAACAGAGGCTAGGGACACCATTCCTTACCCAGCCTGGCTAATAGCCATTAAGGTACTTATCCTCCATGAATTTATCCAGTTCTCTTTTAAACCCTGTTATAGTCCTAGCCTTCACAGCCTCCTCAGGCAGGGAGTTCCACAGGTTGACTGTGCGTTGTGTGAAGAACAACTTCCTTTTATTTGTTTTAAACCTGCTGCCCACTAATTTCAATGGGTGGCCCCTAGTTCTTCTATTATGGGAACAAGTAAATAACTTTTCCTTATTCACTTTCTCCATGCCACTCATAATTTTATATACCTCTATCATATCCCCCTTAGTCTCCTCTTTTCCAAGCTAAAAAATCCTAGCCTCTTTGATCTCTCCTCATATGGGACCCGTTCCAATTCCCTAATCTTTTTAGTTGCCCTTCTCTGAACCTTTTCTAATGCCAGTATCTATCCCTTTTTTGATCCCAACATTCTGTTTGCTTTTTTGACTGCTGCTGCACATTGAGTGGAAGTTTTCAGAGAATTATCCACAATGACGCCAAGATCTCTTTCTTGAATGGTAACAGCTAACTTATACCCCATCATTTTATATGTATAATTGGGATTATGTTTTCTAATGTTCATTACTTTGCATTTATCAATATTGAATTTCATATATTATTTTGTTGCCCAGTCACCCAGTTTTGTGAGATCCCTTTGTAGTGCTTTGCAGTCTGCTTTGGTCTTAACTACCTTGAGTAGTTTTGTATCATCTGCAAATGTTGCCATCTCAGTGTTTACCCTTTTTTCCAGATCATTTATGAATATGTTGAATAGGACTGGTTCCAGAACAGACCCCTGGGGAACACCACTATTTACCCCTCTTCATTCTGAAAAATGACCATTTACAGACGAGTCGCATCTTACATGGGGGTTATGTTCTGCGGTCAGCTCATAAAGCGGAAACCACGTATAGTGAAATCTAACTGAGTTTAATGGCAGGTGGAATTGCGTGCCCTGCAAATACAGTTTTAAAATTTTTATTTTTCTCTTTTTTTTCCTTCTTTTTGCCAACCGCGTAAAGCTGAAATGTTAAATGTGACTAAGATGCGACTCGCCTCTATACCTACCCTTTGTTTCCTATCTTTTAACCAGTTATCAATCCATCGAAAGACCTTCCCTCTTATCCCATGACACCTTGCTTTGCTTAAGAGCCTTTGGTGAGGGACCTTGTCAAAGGCTTTCTGAAAATCTAAGTACACTATATTCAGTGGATCCCCCTTGTCCACGTTCTTGTTGACCCCCTCAAAGAATTCTAGCAGATTGGTGAGGCATTATTTCCCTTTACAAAAACCATGTTGACTCTTCCTCAACAAATTATCTTCATCTAGGTGTCTGACAATTGTGTTTTACCATAGTTTCAACCAGTTTGCCAGGTACTGAAGTCAGTCTTACCGACCTGTAATTGCCAGGGTCTCTTCTGGAGCTCTTTTTAAAAACTGGAGTCGTATAAGCTATCCTCCAGTCATTTGGTACAGAATCTGATTTAAATGATAGGTTACACATCAATTAGTAGTTCTGCAATTTCACATTTGAATTCCTTCAGAACTCTGGAATGAATACTATCTGGTCCTGGTGACTTATTACTATATAGTTTGTCAGTTTGTTACAAAACCTTCTCTACTGACACCTCAATCTTGGACAATTTCTCAGATTTGTCACCTAAAAAGAATGGCTCAGGTTTGGGAACCTCCATCACATCCTCATCCGTGAAGACCAATATAGAGAGTTCATTTAGTTTCTCCACAATGGCCTTATCCTCCTTGAGTGCTCATTTAGCATCTTGATCATCCAGTGATGCCACTGAGTATTTATTATGCTTCCTGCTTCTGATGTACTTAAAATTCTTTTAGCTATTGTGAGAAAGTTCCTTCTCTGCCTTGGTGGGTCCTGCGCTTTTTGGTGGGTTTGCTAGCCTCAGCAGTTCATGGCAGTCCCCAGTTTGGCCGTTTGTGCTAGAGGCTCAAACCTGCCATTCAGTCAGCTAACCTCCTCACTGACCAGCATGAGAGAAATGGAGAACAATCTCTGCAGTCTCTGTTGTCCCACCTAGTGGGTCGGGGACAGGCCAGATCTCTTTCCAAATTAGACCTTCCCTTCTGGTGTTGCTCACAGACCAGGTCAACTCCTCCTCTGTCTGATCAGGAGTTGGGGGATGGGGGAAGCCAGGGCCTGCCCTCTGCACTGGATTTCAGCCCAGGGTCCTGTGGATAGCAGCTGTCTATAATGTCTCCTGTATCAGTTGCGTGACAGCTACAACTCCCTGGGCTACTTCCCCATGGCCTCACCTCAGCATCTTCTTTATCCTCACCACAGGATCTTCCTCCTGAAGCCTGATCATGCTTATACTCCTTAGTCCTCCAGCAGTACACCTGCCCGCTCCTTGCACACCCTCCACTAACTGATGGGAAGTCCTTTTTAAACCAGGTTTCCTAATTAGTCTGCCATAATTGATTCTAGGATGTTCTTAATTGGCTCCAGGTGTCTTAATTGCCTTGCCTGTCTTAATTGGTTCTAGCAGGTTCCTGATTGCCCTAGCGCAGCCCCTGCTCTGATCACTCAGGGAACAGAAAACTATTTGTCCAATGGCCAGTATATTTGCCTTTTACCATACTCCTCACTGGTCTGGGTCTGTCACACTATTAATTTTTGAGTCTTTGGCTAGCTGTTCTTCAAATTCTTTTTTTAGTCTTCCTAATAATATTTTTAGCTTTCCCTTGCCAGAGTTTATGCTCCTTTCTATTTTCCTCACTAAGATTTAACTTCCACTTTTTAAAGGATGCCCTTAAAGCTTCCAGAATTAGCTGCTTCAAGAAGCAGTAATTTAAGGTGTGAAGAAACTTTATCTCTGCATCCCGTCCTGAGGGGGACATGTATCCAGTCAATACGGGGATAGTTGAAATCCCCCATGATTACTGAGTGTTTTATTTTTATAGTCTCTAATCTCCCTGAGCATTTCACAGTCACCACCATCATCCTAGTCAGGTGGTCAGTAGTGTATCCTTACTGCTATATTGTTATTCGAGATGTAATTACTCTCCATAGAGATTCTGTGGAACAGTTTGGTTCATTTAAGATTTTTACTTCATTTGATTCCATGCTTTCTTTCACATATAGTGCTACTCCCCCACCAGCACGACCTGTTCTGTCCTTCCGATATATTTTGTTCCCTGGTATTACTGCGTCCTGTTGATTATCCTCATTCCACCAAATTTCTGTGATGCCTATTATATCAATATCCTCATTTAATATGCGGCACTCTAATTCACCCATCTTCTAGCATTTGTATATAAGCAGTTAAAAGATTGTCTCCTTTTAGCTGTCTGCCATTACATGTGTAATTGAATGGGCCTCTCTTTCATTTGACTGTTTCTCATCAGATCTTATCCGTATTTTATCATCTTCCATCCTTTCCTCCTCACTAAAACACAGAGAATCCCCATTAATAGATCCTCTCCAAGGGATGTCTCTGTCTGAACCACGTGTTCCATCACACCTGTCGGCTTTCCTCCTGCCCTTAGTTTAAAAACTGCTCTAAGACCTTCTTAATTTTGAGAGCTAGCAATCTGGTTCCATTTGGGTTTAGGTGGAGCCCATCCTTCCTGTGTAGGCTCTCCCTTTCCCAAAAGTTTCCCCAGTTCTTAATAAATCTAAATCCTAATCAGTCTGATCCCTACTGAGTGGAACTGGATTCCTAGTTATGTATGGGCAAAATGCTCTGAAGATCAAGCAAAGTTCTGAGTTAGCAGGGTCCCCTATGTTTCATCTTCCAGAGTGAGGCTTGTTTTCTGGAAAGATAAGATTAAGTCAAGTTCTGACCTTTTTGGAGCTCACAGAAGCAACATTTCCCACACCCTGCTTTTGGTCTTCTTCAGACAAACCTTCTAATAGGTGACCTACCTGGTTCTTAAAGGGATAGCTCCCAGTAATCAAAATAAACACACTATAAATACTGCAGTAAAGGAAGTATTAACACGATATTTAGTTTGATCCTTAAATAGAGTGTTTTGCAATATGCAGTCATTTCAGCAATCATTGCATGGCCCTCACACTGACTTATAGTTTCCAGCCCCTGTTGGCTCATCAACTGACTTTGAAACCACAATCTTCAGGGCTTATCTTCACTAGCGCGGGGAGAGATCGATCGCCAGTGGCCCCCCCGTCGACTCCGTAACTCCAGCTCGCCAAAAGGCGCAAGCTGGAGTTGACGGGAGAGCGCGCCGCCGGCTGCCGCTGCTGTGAGGATGGCAGGTAAGTCTGCTGTAGATACGCTGTAACGTAGCTGAAATTGCGTATCTACAGTCGATCCCCCGCCCTAGTGAGGACCAGCCCGTTGATGTGTAGCACACACCTCTTTCACTCAGCTGCAGGAGAAAGTAGTGGGAAAAGCTTGCTGTTTTCTTCTATGGACAGCAGCCTATAGATGGAGACCTAACAAAGACTTTATCACTGGTGATACAGCTATGTGAATTAGCACTGGAATGCTTGGTATCGGGATTAGAGTTTTGCACCCAAAGGAATCCAACTACAAGTGTCGGGCTCAAGTGTGAAAACCGAACTCCCTGAGGCTTGCTCAAGTAGACTCTGGACACTTCCTCCTGCCTGTGGAGTCAGCACAGCGATGACTGCATGTTGTACTCCTGCTGGCTGCTGCTCTGCGTGCTGTGGAGTGAGTGTGCTGTTGAGTTGCAGTACATTTTATTCAGCAGTACACGCACTGCAGGAAGGTAGCAGTGGTTTTTAGGAGCAGGCACATATGCCATGCTGAGCCCATAGCAGGAGGTGGTCGGAGACAGATCTCGGGCACCGGGAGCAGAAAGCCCCCATCAGCCTGAGCCACAAGGATGGGGCAGCAGCGCTGACACAGGTTTGGAGGGAAGTGTCAGATTTGGGTCGGCTGTGGGCTAGTCTTGTTCAGTTTGGGCTTTAAAATGAGGTCCTAGCAAACCTCTAATCAGGTTTCTTGGATTCCATTCCTGATTTAGGGAGACAAGTATGGCCTAGTGACTAGACAGCATAGCCAATATTGTGATGCCCCTGATAGGGATGATTGGACCATGAGCTACCATAGTAGTAAAATACGACCGAGTGCAGCTCATTAGACTTATGAGAAACCCATCTGGGGGAATTAAGATATCAAATGTATAAGAATCAGAGGGGTAGCCGTGTTAGTCTGGAATTGCAGAAGTGACAAAGAGTCCTGTGGCGCCTTAAAGACTAACTAAAGTATTAGAGCATAAGCTTTCGTGGGCTAATACCCACTTCGTCGGATGGCAGCATTAGCCCACGAAAGCTTATGCTCTAATACTTTAATTAGTCTTTAAGGTGCCACAGGACTCTTTGTCACTTCTGCAAATGTATACGGTGCAGTGAGAAGAAATATTAAAATCCAGAAGTGTTAAGAAATCCTAAAGAACATTACAGCACAGTAGACCATAATCTCTGAAAAAGAATCCAAAAGAGAATTGTCAGTTTGCTGTTTCACAGGGACTGCTCAAAGATCTGATGATGATCGTGTAAGAACTCCTTTTTGGAACTAGGTAGCTGAAACAATAGCAGCCTCTGCCAAAAACACAGGTACATGGGTGGAAGGGCTTCACTGAGTATTGTTTTATTGTGGTTTGTGTGTCTGTGCAAGAGAAGCAGAGAGAAGGCACCAAAGAACTACAAAATATAGCTACAGAAGCACTAGTGGCAGGGCCCTGGGAAAAAGCTGAGAGAGTGCTGGCAGTGCTCCTATTAATACAGCCCTATATGTCGTTTGCCTTCTTGACAACGAGGGCACATTGCTGACTCATATCCAGCTTCTCATCCACTTTTCTGTAGAACTGCTGCTTAGCCACTCAGCCCCTAGTCTCTAGCGATGCATGGGATTCTTCCTTCCTAAGTGCAGGACTTTGCACTTCTCCTTGTTGAACCTCAACAAATCTCCAATTTGTCTAGATCACTCTGAACCCTACCCTCCAGCATATCTACCTCTCCCCCCATCTTAGTGCCATCTGCAAATTCGTTGAGGGTGCAATTAATCACATCATCCAGATCATTAATGAAGATATTGAACAAAACCAGCCCCAGGACCGACCCCTGGGACACTCTGCTTGGTATTGGCTGCCAACGAGATATCGAGCCGTTGATCACTATCCATTGAGCCTGACAGACTAGCCAGCTTTCTTTCCGTCTTATAGTCCATTCATCCAATCCATACTACTTTAACTTGCTGGCAAGAATACTGTGGGAAACCATGTCGAAAGCTTTTCTAAAGTCAAGATATATCACATCCATTGTTTTCCCCATATCCACAGAGCGAGTTATCTCATCATAGAAGGCAATCAGTTTGGTCATGCGTGATTTGCCCTTGGTGAATCCATGTTGGCTGTTCCTGGTCACAGCAAGGACCTTTCTAGCAGCTGGAAGAAAGTATAAAAGGGTGGCAGTGACATCATCATTTGGTCTCTCTTCCCCCATCTCAACACCCGGAAGATCATCTGGATGACAGACTTTGAACTAGGGAGATTGGTTCCAGGCTGGAAGGAGTTCCATTCTGTGTATTGAGGAACTGTAAGCTGTCTGTACCATCTGTTAGGGTGAGAGACTGTTTGATTCAAATCTTGCTTAGTCCATTTCAGTTAGAATTTAGACTGTGAATTTATTTTTAAGTTGACCAACTTTGATCTCTGTCTGTTACTTAAATCACTTTAAATCTGTTTTCCTGTATTAAATAAATGGCAGTTCAGAGCAGCTTTGGACATTCATCATTCTCTGTGGCACACGATGAGGCTGCTGCCACGTAGCAGAAGAGTTCAACCTGTTGGCCTTAGAAGGGCCACTTCCTTACCCTGTGCTGCATGTTTTCACTGTAGGAGTGAGGGCTCCCCAGGGCCAGATGATGAAAGTCTTGAGAATTTATGTTGGGGCCGGACTTTAGAAATGTTTCTGTCCCAATACTCTTCCCTTCAGACAGGTGCCTTAGTTGCTCTGTATCTATGAGAGAGTCAGCCACTTGGAGCACAGTTTTGCGGAGCTCATGCTCTAGAAGGCTAATCTCAAAAACAAGATAGCAGAAATAGAAGGGACGGAGAGGTGGGTATTGGGCCTCAACAGTGAATAGTGATATGAGGAGAGGTTGAAGAGACTAGGACTGTTTAAGGAGGAGATGAATAAGAAAGGATGTGACTGAAGTATAAAATAACAAGTGATACAGAAAAGGCAAACTGGGCAGTTCTGTTTACCCTTTCTCAAAATACAAAGCAAGTGGGACATCCTGTAACACAGGATACTAAATCTGATAAAAAGGCACACTTTTTCCTTTAGCTGTGGAAATTCCTGCCACAATGCATCCCAGATGCCAGACACTTAATAGGATGTTAGAATTATCTATTTATATGGATATTAAGAACAGTCACAGCTGTATTGGACAGAAGAAATATTTTTTTAAGGGCTATAAACTCTCCTGCATAATATCACAAGTTAGCTGACAGGGATAACAGAATACCCTGCCCATAAGGAAGTTCTGTAAGTGCCAACATTGGGGTTCCTTAATTATTTTTTTTTTATTTTTGGAGCATCTGGTACTGGTGATGTGAGAGACAGCGTACTGAACTAGCTGGATCGTTGCTGTGATCTGCTCTGGCAATTCCTGTTCCTACAAAGTTTTAGTGCTGTTGTAGTTTGTCTTTGTTCTATATGTGTCACTTAAACATTCATTACATCTTTTCCATCCCTTTCCATTGCAGAAAAACGATGTTGAATGACCTACTGAGATTTGACGTAAAGGATTGCTCTTGGTGCAGGTATGAGAATATTTCTCATGTTTATTATTGACTTAATTCCTGCCATACAAGTCTGAAACTTGACAGCTGTCCAAAATGGGTTAACTTAAGTAAAAACTTCTTTGAGAGCAGGAGATTTTTTGACTTTTTTTGCGTGGAGTCAAGGTTATTTTAATTTCTACCTCATTCATGTATTTGTTGACGGTGGGTGAGATCCTCACCCCTGTATCAGCCCCTTTACACCAGGTAAACAGATGGGAGTTGTGTAAAGAATCTTTAAGATCCCCAGTTACAGCAAGCACTGTGGAAGACAGTTGTAGAGCTTTATAGACTAACAGATCTTAGGGATCATAAGCTTTCGTGGGCTAAGATCCGCTTCATCAGATGAATGTTGTGGAAATCTCCAGAGGCAGATATAAATATGCAGGCAAGATAGCAAGGTCAATTCAATCAGGAAGGGTGAAGCCCACTTCCAGCAATTGATCTGGAGGTGTGAACACCTAGAGGGGAGAAACTACTTTTGTAATTGGCGAGCCATTCACAGTCTTTGTTTAGTCCAGACCTGATGGTGTCATATTTGCAGATGAACTAGAGCTCAACAGTTTCTCTTTGAAGTCTGGTCTTGAAGTTGTTTTGCTGCAGTATGGCTGTCTTTAGGTTTGTTATTGTATGTCCAAGGAGGTTGAAGTGTTCTCCTACAGGCTTTTGTATATTGCCATTCCTAATATCTGATTTTCACCAGCAACCATACACTGCACCATAGTAACTCTAACTCAGGAACCAATCCATGCAACAAACCTTGATGCCAACTCTGCCCACATACCTACACCAGCGACACCATCACAGGACCAAACCAGATCAGCCACACCATCACTAGTTCATTCACCTGCACATCTACCAATATAATATACGTCATCATGTGCCAGCAATGCCCCTCTGCTATGTACATCGGCCAAAGTGGACAATCCCTATGTAAAAGGATAAATGGACACAAATCAGATATTAGGAATGGCAATATACAAAAGCCTGTAGGAGAACATTTCAACCTCCTTGGACATACAATAGCAGACTTAGAGACAGCCATACTGCAGCAAAACAATTTAAAGACCAGACTTCAAAGAGAAACTGCTGAGCTCTAGTTCATCTGCAAATATGACACCACCAGGTCCGGACTAAACAAAGACTGTGAATGGCTCAAGAATCAGAGGGGTAGCTGTGTTAGTCTGGAATTGCAGAAGTGACAGAGAGTCCTGTGGCACCTTAAAGACTAACTAAAGTTTTAGAGCATAAGCTTTTGTGGGCTGATACCCACTCCGATGAAGGTGCCACAGGACTTTTTGTCACTTCTGTGAATGGCTCATCAATTATAAAAGCAGTTTCTCCTCTCTGGGTGTTCACACCTCCAGATCAGCTGCTGGAAGTGGGCTTCACCCTCCCTGATTGAATTGACCTTGCTCTCTTGCCTGCATATTTATATCTGCCTCTGGAGATTTCCACAGCATTCATCTGATGAAGTGGGTCTTAGCCCACGAAAGCTTATGATCCCTAAGATCTGTTAGTCTATAAGGTGCTACAAGACTCTTTGTCGCTTTTGCAGATCCAGACTAACACAGCTACTCCACTGACACTAGTTGTAGAGCTGACTTTTTTGAGAATCCCCTCGCAATTCCTGGTGTAGGGGGCGTGCAAGGGGCTGTGTCAATGGTGGTGCTGAGATTTGGGGCAGCATTGCTGCCCATAGAACAACCCAGGGAGGCTGCTATAGTTTAGACACCCTCTGAAGGCTGCCTTCATTACAGAGAGAACTCATCTAGCTCCCAGAGCAGCCGAGGATTGGGAAGGGTTAAAGCCAACTTTGCCCCACTCCAGCCTGGGCTGTGAGCGGTCTGTTACCTTATTGTGTAGCTGTATAATAGTGTTGCAGAATTTATTTCAACATTCCTATTTAAACTTTGCATGGTGTATTTAAAAAAATAATTAAACTTAATAAAACACTTTAATCTACCATGAAATCATGGTCAACATGATTAGAAAATATAGAATAAATAAAAATGCTCATTTAATAACACTGAAATAACTACTTCAGTTAATTGCCTTCCCAGAACAAATATCTTCATACCCAACTTAAATAATTTCTTTGCTGCTTCCTTTGTGTTTCAAGTACACAGTCAACCATATCTTTGTGTTATCTCCCAGGGCTTTTACCACAGGGACCCCTCCAGCACCGCGGTATCACCATTCAGCAGTAGTCTATGGGAGCAGCATGTTTGTGTTTGGTAAGCCAGTGACAAATTCAGGCTTTGTATACTATGAATAACGAATGTTTTGAGAATTTATTGGGCTATTTTTTAAAAGGGGATATTAACTTTAGGAGGTGTGTAGGCATCAGTCAAAGATCTCCAGTTCAGTCCCTCCCTGTGGCTGATAAAGAGCCAGGATTCAGGTCTGAGTTTCCTTTCTTTTGCCCCATAAAAGACTGCATACCCTCAGAGATGATACAGTAGAATTGTTTTTCTGCATTTTAAAACCTTCACGAGTTGCTCTGCCTGTGCTGTAAAGAAGATGAAGTACCACAAGAAATGAGAGATGCCAACATCATCACCCTCTATAAAAACAAGAATGACAGGAGCGACTGTGACAACTATCGTGGCATTTCCTTTCTTAGCATCATGGGAAAAACCTTTGTGTGAGTTGTCATGAACAGACTTCACACCCTTGCAGACAGACTCTATCCTGGATCACAGTACTGCTTAAGAGCCGAAAGGTCTACTTTTGACATAATCTTCTCACTGAGACAACTACAAGAGAAATGCAGAAAACAAAGCCCCTTTACATAGCCTTTAGAAGCGGACTAATTTTGCTTCTAAAAAAAGATTGGATGTCGTCGTCCCCCCACCCCCAAGCTCTTGAGCATGATTTGGTCCTTCCATGAAAACATATGGCACAGTCCAATATGACTGCTCAGTCTTAGAGGATTTCCAGATTTGTAGCGGGGTCAAGCAAGGCTGTGTACTTGCCTCAGCTCTGCTTTCGATCTTCTTCTCTTTACTACTGAAATAAGCTTTTGGTTCCTCACATGAAGGAATCTACTTGCACACAAGATCTGATGGAAAGCTGTTCAATCTTCTATGTGTTAGTCTGTATCCACAAAAACAACGAGGAGTCCAGTGACATCTTAAAGACTAACAGATTTGTTTGGGCATAAGCTTTCGTGGGTAAAAAACCCACTTCTTCAGATGCATGGAGTGAAACTTGTTCAATCTTGCAAGACTCAGATCTAAAACAAAAACTCAGAAAGCCATCATCTAACACTTCCTCTTTGCTGCTGATGCAGCTGGAACAATTCACGCAGAAGCCCATCTCCAAAACCTCATGAACAGTTTTTCCAATGTCTGCCAAGGCTTTGGGCTTACCATAAATCTAAAAAGACTAACATAATGTGCCAAGAAGTTGAAGAAGCACCCTCCATCAAGATTAACAATTATGAACTTGAAGTAGTGACCAAGTTCACATACGTGGGGTCCACTGTCGCAGTCAACCTTTCACTTGAAACAGAACTCAACATCCGCATTGGAAAAGCTGCCACAACAATGTCTATGACTGAGAAAGAGGGTATGGCAAACAACAAGGTGACAGAAAACACGAAGATCTGTGTATATTGTGCATGTGTTATCAGCATACTTTTGTATGGGAGTGAGACATGGAACTTACACTGTCATCAGGAAAAGAGTTTCAATAACTTACCTATGCGTTGCCTTTGTCGGATTTTTGGAATCTCCTGGAGCTGTTGCTGAGCTGAGCTGAGGTGCTCAAGAGGGCCAATATACCCAGGGTCAAACACTTCTTAAACAGAGATGCCTCCACTGGCTTAGTCATGTGGCTGAATGAATGATCCCAAAGGATATCTTCTATGGTGAACTGGCATGTGGAAAAAGATTCAAAGCGTGCCCGGCATTGCATTTCAAGGATGTGTGCAAGCAAGACCTCAAAAGAAATGGATGTGTATAACTGGGAAAATCATACTCAGGTCTGCAGCCTTTGGAAACAAGAACTTAACAAAGGTCTCCAGAGTTATGAGAGGAAGCAGTTCAGCTTAGAAGAGAAGAAAAGAGCTCGCATAAGAGAGAGCCCAAATGGTCAAAACACCACCTTTTAAATGCATGAGATGCAGCAGAGGTTCTCTTTCTCAAGTCAGTCTCTTCGGCCACAGCGGCCATAAAATCAATCGAGTACATTCTTTACCTCAGGTACATATCCATGGTCTCTCGAGACTGAGGGATGCCTACTACTTGTATAAAATAACAAACTACTCAAGCCCACTACTTAAATCGGTAGCCTTTAAACAAATAGGAGCTCCTCATTCATAGCCCAGTGGTCAGGTAACTTCCTTCCAATGCATTAAAGAGAAGGCTGGACAGCTAAATAATGAATCACCTGTTTGCTGGAGACTTTGAGTTGTCCCTTTTCTTCACCCTGCTTTGTCTAGTTTTAAGGTTTTACCCAGGTAGGGAATAGTTTTTAAACCTGTTCTTAAAGATGGTTTGTGCTAACACCGATTAAATGTGTTGTGCCTAGTCAGTAATCTATTATGCCTAATTGTTAATAGTATCATAGAATATCAGGGTTGGAAGGGACCTGAGAAGGTCTAGTCCAACCCCCTGCTCAGAGCAGGACCAGTCCCCAACTAATATTTGGGCCTGATCCACACTGACCAGGCAAACAATGTTTAACTTGTGTTAGTAGCAATAGTTTTTAAACCAGGGCTTTAAAATGATCCTCTAGTACAGGTAAAGCTGTGAAAACGAACCCCTCTCAAAATTGACTATGAAGATCCTGTTGCTTTAACTATCCACCTAACATCACGAGCTCCGTTTTCAGCGTGATTTTAGCTGCACTTAGCAGGGCTCTGCTTGAGCTCCTTCCAATGCTAATTCACTTTTCTAATACGAGAGGAAACACCAGTTCTTTTGATTTGATGAATGATCAAATATTGTGACCTTACCTTATGTCAGAAAACTTTGATTTGCATGGGATAAAAGGTTTGTAGTATTGCCAATGATTCAGTAGGTGAGGTTTTCCCCACTGAGCCTGTGCCATTAGTCTCGTGCCCAGGGGACTGTAGTGTTGGAGGTACAGGCCTTTTCTACACTAGAGAAACTTGTGGCTGTGTCCTTCCATTATTGGAAAGTGCTCTTTTGCCCACATACAAACTTTCTAAAGACAGCTATTTGTCTGCTATCCATTGGTTTAAGTTATCCTGATTCCCCATGGGGGATAAGTGCTAAACAGTGTAATTCGGCTAGTAGATTGCCAGTGTGGACATGCCTGACCACCGTGGTAATGCAGTTGGTAGCAGATAGTCCTCCCATCACTGTCTTTCAGAGTACCAGTCGCTACAGATCTCCTTTCTGCATTCCACTGTTCATGCGTCAAGTTGTCCAGGAACCTCCTAGCCCTTCATTAGCCCTGTGGCACTTACTTGCACGCCGTTTTCAGAGACAAACTTTTTTGTTAAGTGATATCACAGTGTGCTACCATCTGTATCTTTGTATTTTTGTGGGGTGAGCAGTATGTGCAGAGCTAGCTAGGAACATCATCAGAAATAGTATACTAGTGGCTATGTCAGGAGCTCTCCACACTGGGTATTAAACACAAGAATCTGTGCTGGTAGAAGGCAAAAGACCTGAGGCGGTATCTAGAAATAAAGGACCATAATAAAATGCCTTGAAAAGACCTATCTGTTTTAGAAGGATTTGGCAGCATCACCTCCAGGGAGCCTGCCATTCATCATGATATAGTGGCTGACAATGCTAACTCTTCTGGAGAGAGTCTCCAAGATGAAGACGATAGACCGAATGTTCTGTGGTCTGTGCTATACAGGAGATCAGACTAGATGATCACAATGATCCCTTCTGGACTTCTAATGCATGACATGCGCTTGGCTGCCTGGGATCTAGGATTTTGACACTGCCAGATAGGGCTTGTTAGGAAATGCAAAGCAGTTGAGATCCAGACATCCCTAGAGCTTACAAAAAAAGTCTCAAGAATTTTTTTACAGTATAAAGATACAGGAGATAACCTTAATATAGCTCTATTATTCTATATGATAAACTGTTGAGTGGAGTTATGTCATTTTCAATAAGCTGTTTGCTAATATTCTTAATGAGTATAGACTGTGCCAAATGTGAAACTTTGTCTAATGAAATTGTTGTTATCCAGGTGGCTACACTGGAGATATATATTCCAATTCCAATTTGAAGAATAAAAATGATCTTTTTGAGTATAAATTTGCAACTGGCCAGTGGACAGAGTGGAAGACTGAAGGAAGGTAAGGTGCTGGGTGTCATGGAACATGACCATCAATTAGGAAATAGTTATAGTGGCAAAAGTAAGCAATCCTGTTGCTAAGTTTGCAGAACAGGTTCTATTATAACCTCTTGTTATTATAGACTCCGAAACTTACATCTTTTGAGCTGCAGTTTTCAAGCAGGAACTGTCCCAAAGTAAATACTCCTGGAAAGTTTCACCTAAAATCCCTTAATCTATTTTCAGTTCTATGACAGTGGGGGAAAATACATATTTGTTTGTTTGGTTGTTTTTTGTTTTGTATTGTTTTAAAAAAATTGTTGTGTGATGTGTTCTTTCCGGGAGTCAGTGCAAATTTGTTAATTGGTTCACTACTTCATCAATGGAAAGTGGATATACACCAGCCTTTGTACCATGCTTCATACAAACTCACTGGTAAAGATAAACAGTCAAACAGATTTATTGACTACAAAAGATTGGCAAAAAGTCAGTTAGTTACCAAAATAGAATAAATTATAAGCACACAGTCTAAACTCTCAACCCCATTAAACTGGGTAACATCTAGATTAAGCAGTTTTTTCTCATCCCACTGCATATTGCAATTCATAGTATACAGATTTCACCCTTGAAACCTGGGCCAGCCCCCTCTGCTGGAGTCTTCTGAGACTCTCTTTGTTGCTTGCAGCATAGGTGGGGGCAGGAGAAAAGCAAAGCATGGATCTCTGTGCTCTGTTTTATATCCTCAGTCCCATGTGCTTGGGGAACACAAGTCCAGGCATGTCTGGAGGATATTACTGAGTCTACAGGAAAGGTTGAGAAATTCCCCTTTTGTGGCCTCGTGCAGGTGAGTCATTAAATTGTAGCTCCCTCGCTGGACAATGGCTGTAGATAGGTTCTTTGACACCAGCCTGATGATTGGTTACTTTCTTTGCTGTTGCTTCTGGGAAGCTAATATCTGGTGAATCCCTCAATTTACAGCATGTTTTGGTGACAACCATGCAATGCAATTCTCATAACTTCATATACATTGATGATATACATATATGGATAGATAAATGACTTTCAGCAGATCATAACCGTTTCCCTAATACCTCACATGACCTGCTTTATATGCAATATCACAACTATATACAGATGAGGAATATGTGGGTTACAGGGCACTCTCTGTATAGAATGGTATAGGATGTCACAGTAAGTGCATCATGGGAGGCTAATGCCATGTTCCTATAATCACCTGCGCAAATGTTTTGGTCCCATGCAGCATTGCAAGCCTACCCCAACATTCCACTTGGCTCCATGGGTTAGCTACCCACAGTGCAGCTCTCCGTGAGTCGATGCAGGCCCTGCTATTGAGGATGCACTCTGCCGACACAATGTGCATAGTGGAGATATGCAGAATTGACTTGCTTAAATCAGAGTGTCAGTGTCGACTTAAATAAAATCGACCTAATTGTGTAGTGTAGACATACCCGTAGCATCTTATTTGCTTTTTTTGATCTCTGTTGCACTTAGAGCATATGTCTTCATGCAAACTCCACAGTGATATCTGCATAAGTTTTTGTAGTTCATTCAGAGCTTGTAGTCTCATTTTATCCTTTCAATGTGCATTATTTTGCATTTATGGACCCTGAACTTCATTTTTCATCAGATTGCCCATTCACCTGGGTCACTTAAGGCCCTCTGAATTCCTCTGTCTTCTCTGGTCTCGAATAACCTAAATAACTTGAGTTTGAGTCTGCAAATTTCACTAACTCACCACTCTTTAATTAACATATTTGACAACATTAGACCTGGTACAGAACCTTGAAGCAATGGTGAAGACTGATAATTTATTATTGGACACTTGAAAATCTAGGCCTCAGTTATCTGTACCTCACTCATCTGTAAAATTGGCTTTATAATGAAAGCCTTGTGTATTCTGCAGCTATGTTATTTGCTGTGGATTTTATCCTTGCTGCAGAGTTGTGCTCCAGAATCTCAACTTTGTTCTAAAAATTACATTTCTAGGCCTGTTGGTTGTGCAGATAACACTGACCACTCGATCAGAATGTAAGCAATAAAATGATGATCACCTTAATCTGCCTGAAACAGTAGTCACCATTTTCATAGATAATAAAGCCAGAAGTGACCACTGTGATCATCTAATCTGACCTCCTGTAGCGGTCCTGTAGTTACCTGCTCCAGCCCGGAAGGGGTTAAAACAGCCATGCAGAGGGCTGTGGCTGGGGATAACAGCAACCCTGGGCTAACTGGAGAAGCAGCCCCAGGTGGGCCATGGCCCAATCAGGCCGCAGCAGGCCCTTATAAAAGGACTGCTAGTTTGGAGCTAGAGCAGTCTCCCTCCAGCTTCAGAGGGAGAAGGACCTGGCTGCCTGAAGGCTGAGGGTGCGGACAACTGAACAGGGCTGGGGAAAGGCGTGAGTAGCTGGGGAGCTCCTGCCTGGCCACTCCCCAGGCTGCAGGCCTGATAGCAAGGCTTACGAGTTAGCACTGGGGCTGCAAGGGGCAGTCCGGGGGTTAGGCAGAGGCAGCAGGTCCAAAACCCCCTTGCCCATGATGACTGCCTTTTACATTGCAGTCTGCCCCATAGAGCAGGGGCTTGATGATGATTGGCAATAGAATTAGATTGAAGCGGGGTGGGGCTAGAGGGTTTGGGATCAGGAAACAAGTTTGGGTTTGAGTTTGGGTCAGGAAACAAGGAGCCTGTCTGCTGCTGGCTCAGGAGTGAGTGCTAACGACAGCAACTGCTGGCTGAAAAAAACATTCAGACCCTGAGTGCTCTGCTTAACACACCCACACTCACCAAACCAAAATATGGAATGGTACCCCTGGTGAGTCAAGAGGGCTGTGGGAAGAATCATCATGGCTTTTGTAAAGGGAAATCATGTCTTACTAAACCATTAGAATTCTTTGAGGAGGTTAACAAACATGTGGACAAGGGTGATTTAGTGTACCTGGACTTTCAGAAAGCCTTTGATAAGGTCCCTCACCAAAGGCTCCTAAGCAAAGTAAGCAGTCCTGGCATAAGAGGGAAGGTGCCCTCATGAATCAATAATTAGTTAAAAGGTAGGAGGACAGTTTTCAGAATTTGAGATAAATAGTGGCATCCCTTAGGGGTTTGTGTGGGGTACCAGTGCTGTTCAACATATTCATAAATGATATGGAAAAAGGGGTAAGCGGTGAGGTGACAAAATTTGCAGATGACATAAAACTACTCAAGATAGTTAAGTCCAAAGCAGACTGCGAGGAGTTACGAAACTGGGTGACTGGGCAACAAAATGGCAGATGAAATTCAGTGTTTATAAATGCAAAGTAATGCACATTGGAAAATATAATATAATTCCAATTATACATATAAAACGATGGAGTCTAAGCTAGCTGTTATCACTCAAGAATGAGATTTTGGAGTCATTGCAGATAGTTTTCTGAAAACATCTTCTTAGTGTGCAATAGCAGTCAAAAAGCTAACCAAATGTTAGGAACTATTAGGAAATAGATAGAAAATATCATAATGTCTCTATATAAATCCATGGTTCTCCCACATCTTGAATACTGAATGCAGATGTGGTCACCCCATCTCAAAAAAATATATTGGAAAAAGTACAGGAAGGTCAACAAAAATGCTTAGGGGTATGGAACAGTTTCTGTGTAGAGAGTAAAAAGCCTAGGACTTTTCAACTTGGAAAAGAAATGACTAAGGGGGGAGTATGAGTAGCCCCCATAAGAGGGGTCAGACAATAATTATTTAATGATAGTAGATGCCGCAATTAAAAAAGTTGAACCTTTAAAAAGTTCTATAACTTTATCAACATCACATGCCAAAATATACAAAATAAATATTTTGACATTGACATTTACCAGTACGAATTTAATCCTTCCACGTCTACTTATAACCATTGAATTTAACATTCTAATTGTGTGAGTCATCCCAGAAGTTTTCAGTAATACCAATTAGATTGAATTTATGCTCATAAATGAGCAATTCCAGTTCCTCTTGTTCGTTACCCAGGCTCATAGCATTGGTTTATAGGCAATTAAAGAATTTCTTCTCTTCATGCCCCTGGGTTCTTTGATTCATTTTGTTCTCAACATATTGATTTTGTGCTAAATGATTGGTCATATCTCCCCTCTTTTTACCTCCCATTTTGTTTAATGCCCTCCTGCCTACTCTAGAGAGCCTATGCTCAAAGATATTGATTTCTCCTCTACTGAGGAGAAATGGCCGCTATGGTGGGTTTGGTCACAGAGACCCCCTTGGGACTGTCACCTGATGTGCTGAGACTACCTCTGAGCCTGTGTTCCCTGCCAGCTTAGGTCTTCAGAAGCCTGCCTTATTGAGCCAGGCATGCTAGCCTGCTGCAAATACAGACTTAGGTCTCAGTCATGTCCCCAAAACTGCAGACTGAACTGAAAACTGCTTAAGAAGTGCTCCTGTCTCTGACACCCAGCTCCTAGTGGGATCCAAACCTCAAATAAATTTGTTTTACTCTGATACAGGGTAAACTCATAAATTGTCTACCCTCTATAACACTGATAGAGATGCACAGCTGTTTGCTCCCCCAGGTATTAATTGCTTAGTCTGGGTTAATTAATAAAAGTTATTTTATTAAGTATATCAAGTAGGATTTAAGTAGTTCCAAATAATAACAGACAGAACAAAGTAAGTAACCAAGCAAAATAAAATAATCATGCAAGTCTAAGCCTAATACATTAAGAAACTGATTACAGATTAATCTTACCCTCACCCAACAAGCTTCTTTCACAAACTAGACTCTTTTCTAGTCTGGGCCCAATCCTTTTCCCTGGTACAGTCCTTGTTCCAGCTCAGGTGGTAGGTAGGGGATTTTTCATGACTGCATCCTCCTTTGTTCTGTTCCACCCCCTTATATAGCTTTGGCACAACACTGGAATCTTTTGTCTCTTTGCGTCCCCACCCCTCCTTCTAAATGGAAAAGTACCAAGTTTAAGATGTGTTCCAGTATCAGGTGACATGGTCACATGTCCTTTGAGACCCCAAGCCTTCATTCTTCTTGGCCTGACTCACAGGAGGACTTGCAAGTAAACAGAGCCATTCACAACCAGTTGTCCTAGTTGATGGGAGCCATCATGATTCCAGACCACTATTAATGGCCCACACTTTGCATAACTACAACAGGACCTCAATTATATTTCATATTTCTAGTTTCAGATACAAGAATGATACATTTATACAAATAGGATGACTGCACTCAGTATGTTATAAGTTACATAATGATACTGTACAAGAGACCTTTTGCATGAAGCATATTCCAGTTACATTATATTCACACTTGTTAGCATATTTTCATAAAATCTTATGGAGTGCAATCTGTTAGCCCCCTCTCCCAAAATAAGGTGAGTAGTGTTCTACAAACCATAATCCTGCACCCCTCAACTCGCGAGCAGTTCACTTCCAGAATCTTCTGCCTTTTGTCTTCCTTCACTGGTGGGGCAGGAGGGCTCTCAGAGAAGATTGTTTAGATATACTAGTTCAGCACGCTTCTGAGTTTTCTGAACTCATCTGTTATCTGCAAGATATCTTGCGACATAGTGCCATTAATGCCAATATGAACCATCACCAATGGATCCTTGCCCATCAACTTCAGAAGTTTATCCAATCTTGAGTGATGTCTCGTGTCTTGGCTCCGGGAAATCAATCTGCCATTCTCTTGTCTGCCTGTGCTTTGTAGAGTGTTCTTTTGATTCTTCTGAGCATTAAATCCCTAGCAGTGATTGTCTATCTTTCATGAACAGTTGGAGAACTCTTTGTGGGCAAGCTTGATCTCAGGAACACCTTGAAAAAATGTCCCAAAATTTGCATCACCAACCCTACCCTGGGTCTCAAGGAGACACAGCAATTTTCTAGACAATCTGAGTATGGACGTGGGTTTTACAGCAGTTTGAAAAATTGGCTCTGAAACCGAAAGCGCTACTCAATCTTAATTACAGAGTCACTAGCACACCTTCATAAATAAGTCAGTCTATAAAATACTCCAAAATCTGGAATATGGAAATTAATTTTTCTTTTGCATGCCCTATTGCAGTACAGACGTTTATATAGCCATCTGTCACCCAAATGTGCTATGTGAAAATTTGATGCTATTAAAAGAAATTACAGTACAACCTCAGAGTTAAAAATACCAAAGTTACAAACTGGTCAACTACACACCCGATTTAGAATCGGAAGTCCTCAATCAGGCAGCTGCAAAGATTAAACAAACAAATGCCAACTAACCAAAAACAAAAAAAGAAAATACAGTACAGTATTGTTTAAACCTAAACTGCTTTAAAAAAGGGGGAAGTTTAAAAAAAAAAAACTTGATGAGGTAAGGAAACTGTTTCTGTACTTGTTTCACTTAAATTATCATGGTTAAAAGTAGCATTTTTCTTCTGCATAGTAAAGTTTCACAGCTGTATTAAGTCAATGTTCAATTGTAATCTTTTGAAACAAGAATTGTAATATTTTGATCAGAGTTATGAATATCCTCCATTCCAAAAGCATTCAGAATTCTCAGGTTCTGCTGTAACTGTTCACTGTATTCTGAAATTCACCTTTCAGGAAATCCTTGCAGGGCATTCATCTATGTTATCAGGGTAGTAGTTGGTCTGAAATGCAGATATGTACTAACCAGACTCTGTAATATCACATGTTGTGCAGGTGAGATGCTAAGTACTATCTTTTATTGCAGATTGCCAGTTGCAAGGTCAGCTCATGGTGCAACAGTGTATAGTGAAAAACTGTGGATCTTCGCAGGATATGATGGAAATGCACGGTATGTAGCAAAATCACTCTCCTAATTCTTTTGTAATATCGTTCTAATCATTCAATTGCACCTCTGTAGAAATCCTTTCTCGCAGTGAGGGAGCATAGCCAGCAGATCGAGGGAAGTGATTATTCTCCTCTATGTGGTGAGGCCACATCTGGAGTATTGCGACCAGTTTTGGGCCCCTCCATGACAGAAAGGATGTTGGCAAATTGGAAAGAGTCCAGCAGAGGGCAATGGCAATGATTAGGGAGCTGAGACACGTGACTTCTGAGGAGAGGCTGAGGGAACTGGGTTATTTAGTCTGAGAAAAGAAGAGTGAGGGGGGATTTGATAGCAGCCTTCAACTACCTGAAGTGAGGTTCCAAAGAGGATGGAGCTAGGCTGTTTTCAGTAGTGACAGATGACAGAACAAGAAGCAATGGTCTCAGATTGCAGTGGGGGAGGTTTAGGTTGGATATTAGGAAACACTGTTTCACTAGAGGGTGGTGAAGCGCTGGAATGTGTTCCCTAGGGAGGTGGTGGAATCTCCATCCTTGGATGTTTTTAAGGCTCGGCTTGACAAAGCCCTGGCTGGGATGATTTAGTTGGTGTTGGCTATGCTTTGATCAGGGGTTTGAACTAGATACCTACTGATGTCTCTTCCAACCCTAATCTTCTATGATAAACTGTAATGGGAGCTTCCCTAGGTTTGGTCTTTTGTTTCAAATGGAGTAATCGTGTTTTTATTCATCAATATCTTGTTCAAATAGGTAAATATGTTTTAAAAAATAAGCTGATATCTGACAAAATGCCTGTGATGGCTGTATATTTCCATTGTATTGTAATACTTAGGAACAGGAGAAATTCTTTGAAGTGAGGGAAAGGAACATTCCTTGCTATATATTTTAGCTGCCATGCTAAGAGGCAACGAGAGCGTCTGGTGCTGCTGAAAACTCACTGAACAGAACAAAAATTTTCTAGGGGAGTTCCATGACAAGATAAAAGGGGAAACAACAAGTTCAGTCTCATGCCTTGGTCGCACTTGTTACTATTGGTAGGGCTTAGCTTAGTCCTCTTCGCTCCTAGTGGAGTATAAAGCGCCAGCCATTCTTCTCCATTCGATTGGTAGGGGGCTAACCGAAAATGCTGGAACCGTTTGTTTATAAGGCAGATTAAATGCTGAGTGAGGGAGTAGAACTAGTAGGTTTTAGAGATATTTTGTAGCGAGTGGTCCTTCCCTTCTGATGTCGGTCACATAGCAAAGGAGTATGAAGTTTGGTACTCCGCCCCTCCCCTTTTAGGCGTTCTGTCTCCTCACACTGTATCTGTGTTTTGGTGAAGATGAAATGTCCAGGCCATATTTAGGCCTCAGTCACGGGATTTAGAACTAAGCACAAACTGCAAGGGGTGTTGAGTGCTGGTCCTTAGTCCTTTGGTGGCTTAGTGAGGCCCCTGCTATTGACCAGGGTGCCTGAAATGTTTTGGAGCTCTTCTGCTGTATCGATTTCTGGACAGCAGAAACCTCTCCCCTCTCCCTCCCCCACTGCTCTAAGGCACTCCCTCTTTCCTGAGAGAGAGCACCTTAATTCTAGGATCACTACCTCAATCTGAAGTCTTTCTGCTCTCCCCTCAGAAGGTTCAAGGTCTCCCTTTTCTTAAGAGAGCTTCCTATGTGAACTCGTGCTGAGGTTTCCTTGCTTTCATTATCTCCAAGAATCTTTTTGCAGCTATTTTCATAATGAGAGACTCCTCATCTGACACACTTCTTGCTGGTACACCTTTTCAGTTAAAAAACAGTGGACTTGTGACATGCTGGTCTGGGTACAGCCCCATCTCTCCTTAAAATTTACTAAAACACAAGCTAAGACCCCAAGTTCCAGGATCTCTGGATTTTTCAGCCCAAAGCCAACTCAGCAATGGTTTCTCATCAGACCAGTCCTGGGAAGCCAACCAGTACTTTTAAATTGAGTTTCCTGGTACTTTCCCTCAGGGGGACCAGGCTGCTGTTGACATCTTGGACTCTGCAGTAGTATAGCCCACTTTTCTGTCAAGAAATCCCCGGCCGGCTACTGGGCCAATCCATGAAGGTCCCACTAGTAGCCTTTTCAGAAATCTAGCCTCCAGACTAATGCCAGACTGAGTCCTGCCTGACTCTCTCCCCCTTCTCAACCTCCACAGTGCTGGGATGGAGGACTTCCCTGTTCCACAATGACTCCAAGATCTCTTTCTTGAGAGGTAACAGCTAATTTAGATCCTATCAATGTGTATGTATATTTGGGATTATGTCTTCCAATCTGCATTACTTTGCATTTATAAATATTGAATATAATATGCTATTTTGTTGCCCGGTCACCTAGTTTTATGAGATCCCTCTGTAACTCTTCACAGTCTGCTTTGGACTTAGCTATCTTGAGTAGTTTTTTTAGCATCCTCAAATTTTGCCATCTCACTCTCTTTACCCCCTTTTTCAAATCTATTATACAAACATCTAATCCTGATTTTTAAATGATCATAAATGGTCGATTGGATGTATGTGAAATAGATCTGTTCTAGGATATGTTGTCTACCACTCAGTCTCACCAACAGCACAGCTTCCTCCCACAGCTCCTGACATCCACACCCACCTGACTAATTGGGAGGTTTTTAACTGGTTTCAGCCAGTCCCTGGTTGGCTTCAAGTGTCCCAATCAGGCTAGCTATTTCTACTGCTTTCTAGAAGGTTCCAATGGTACCAGGGATTTGTTTAGCGTGTGACTAACATATCTGTTCCATAGCACTTTCCTATAGCCATCTGGTCTTGCCCCATCACATTAATTAATTTTCAGTTAGTTCAGCTGTTAGGGCACCCGGACCGGGGCATGTCCTGTGCCTCGGGTTTTAAGTTGTGCAACCTTTGTAGGCAATCTATGCCAAGGAGTGACCCACACGCAGACTGTTTACACTGTTTGGGAGAGACCCATATCAGCGATCGTTGCAAGATTTGCAAGTCATTCAAGTCCTGGACTAAGAGAGAAAGAGACATTCGGCTTTGGGCCATTCTGATGGAGTCAGCGCTGATCCCAACTCCAGCGCACCGTTCCGATATGGCACCGGGAACCGTGGCGTTAGCATGTGGCGACCTTCCGGTGCCTTTGACCAGCAGGCACCGCTCCTCGTCCACGGGGCATAAAAGGGCAAGGAAGACGCCGCCTTCGCAGCAGCACTGAGGTTTACCTGGGGCAGTGGCTAGGCCTGTGTTGAGCAGTCCTCAATCCCCTCTGGCCTTTAAGCCTCCATCTTCCATTGAGTGGAGTAGCCTGGCTGCTCCGGACTAGGCCTCCCCAGATGCATGGATGCCCTCAACGCCGGAGGCCTTGTAGGCAGCCCAGGACGTCATGTCCATGCCAGTACCAGGAGTGCGGCTGATGTCAGCCCCATGCTCCAGGGGCAAGTCACCGCTGGGCTCTCTGCAGTCGCCCCCAGATCGGTACCAGTCTTAGTCTAGGGAACGTTCCCGATACTGTTTGCCATCCAGCAACCGTTCAGGGCAGAGTTCACGTGGATCGCCCTCAACTCCTGCCAGACCCTCTGGTTGGGTGCCATTATACCAGGACTCTCACCACCACTCCATGTCTAGGAGTGTGTACTGACAGGACGGAGGCAGACTTCAACGAATGTCCTCGTCTCGGAGGGGTTACCGCAATTGGTCATGGCATGGGCATCAGCACCATTCCCACTCAGAATCTCGTTCCAAGATCTCACCAAGGCACCGCCTCCACAGCCCCGGGCATCGATCGCCGTTGTCTCACTGTCACGGGTCCACCCGTCGGAGCCGATCGCAGAGCAGCTGCTACCAACAGTGCCTGACTTCCATGTCGAGGTCACAGTGCTGTGGACACAGTCGTTCCCAGCATCACTCCTATATCGGTCATAGAATCATAGAATATCAGAGTTGGAAGGGACCTCAGGAGGTCATCTGAATTCAAACCCCCTGCTCAAAGAAGGACCAATCCCAACTTAATCATCCCAGCCAAGGCTTTGTCAAGCCTGGCCTTAAAAACCTCGAAGGAGAAGGAGATTCCACCACCTCCCTAGGTAACCCATTCCAATGCTTCACCACCCTCCTAGTGAAAAAGTTTTTGCTAATATCCAACCTAAACCTTCCCCACTGCAACTTGAGACCATTACTCCTTGTTCTGTCATCTGATACCACTGAGAACAGTCTAGATCCATCCTCTTTGGAACCCCCTTTCAGGTAGTTGAAAGCAGCTATCAAATCCCTCCTTATTCTTCTCTTCTGTAGACTAAACAATGCCAGTTCTCTCAGCCTCTCCTTATAAGTCATGTTCTCCAGCCCTCTAATCATTTTTGTTGCCCTTCTCTGGACTCTTTCCAATTTTTCCACATCCTTCTTCTAGTGTGGGCCCCAAAACTGGACACAGTCCTCCAGATGAGTCCTCACCAATGTCGAATAGAGGGGAACAATCACGTCCCTCGATCTGCTGGCAATGCCCCTACTTATACAGCCCAAAATGCCGTTTGCCTTCTTGGCAACAAGGGTACACTGATGACTCATATCAAGCTTCTCATCCACTGTAATCCCTAGGTCCTTTTCTGCAGAACTGCTCCCTAGCCATTTGGTCCCTAGTCTGTAGCAGTGCAGACTATGACAGGTCTGGCTCCCTTACTTGACGCAGATGGCAATATGCCCTCCTGTTTCTCTGACTTCAGCCTGTTCCTCACCCACCCTCTCAAAACAATGGGCTGACCCTTCACCAACCCATGGGTCCTCCTCCTCCAGGCTTGGCTCTTTCTTAGTTCCAAGGCTTAGAAACAGAATGCTCTGACAAGCTTAAAGAAGTGTTACAACACAATCACAAGTTGTCCATTTGGCATACAGGCATGTTGCGTCTTGCGCGAGGGTTCCGTTCCGTGGTTACCGCGTAAAGCGGAAACCGCGTATAGCCATTTACTTCAATGGCAGGCGAAATCGCGCCCCCTACAGGAAGTTTTTTTTAAAAAAATTTCCCCTTTTCTTTTTTATTTTACTTTTTTTTTTTTTTTGCTGATCACATAAAGCTGAAATCGCGTATGTTAAATACGCCTAAGATGCGACATGCCTGTACTTATCTACAGAATGGAAACGACTCCAAGTTTGTGCCATTCCAAAGAAACAAATCCAACCTCACCTTTCCTCCTTCTGATTTTGCACGACATTTTGAACTCTCACTCAGCTCCCTTTAATGTACATCTCATGGTGAAAAGGACTTCCCACTTGGTGTTTGTTCACCCACTAATGTGTAGATTCTTTGGGGAAAAGATTCCCAATGCCCTTAATGTGACACCACCCACTCCAGCCTGGGGCTTTAACCTAGTTCTCAGGGCTTTAACTAGACCTCCCTCCGAGTCCAGCGCATCTTGTTCTCTCTTACACCTGTCCATGATGACAGCATTTCTAATCACCACCACCTCAGCTAGGCACATAGGAGAAACAGCGGCCCTTATGACACACCCATCATTCACGGCCTTTTTCTTTTAAAGACAAAGTAACTTAAGGCCATATTCGAAGTTTCTCCCTACTTTTCTGCACTTTCCAAATGAATCAACAGATCCATCTCCCTGTTTTTTTCCCAAGACCACATTGTGACAACTGGGATACAATTGTGCATATGCTAGATATTAGAAGGACAGTATTCTACTTGGCCAGGACTAAGGACTTCAGGAAATCCTCTAAACTCTTCCTTTTGTCCTTGGAAAGATTCAAATGCTCTGTGATATTACCTCAAAGACAATAAAAATGGGTCTCTGGTTGCATTAATCTCTTGTCAAAGGTGCAATTTGCTTCTGTCCATACACACGCCACAAGATCAGTTTCTACCTCAATCATGTTTCATAGGGATACCCCTATTAACAACTTGGGCCTCTGTCCATAGTTTTGCAGAACATTTTATGATCACTGAAAATTTGGCTGCTGACAACATCTTCAACTCCACAGTACTCTCTGTAGTTAAAGACTCCTCTCTGAAGTCCCAGCCTCCAGTGGTGGGTATTGCTCTCGAGTCACCTAAAGTGGAGCATCCATAGGGACACTACTGGAAGAAGAGGAAGTTACTCACCTTGTGCAGTAAGGATGGTTCTTCGAGATGTATGTCCCTGTGGATGCTCCACAACCCACTCTCCTCCTCTCTACTTCGGAGTTCTCTATAGGGCTCTGTGGTAGAGAAGGAAGTGGGGGTGGGGTTTGCCTGTGCAGTGCTAATTAGCTTCAAGGAAGACCACGAAGGAGGGGGAGCACTTGCATGGGCTCAACGGGACACTGCTACCAAAAATCTCCGATTAGAGGTGCAGGGGCACACAGACACCTAAAGTGGAGCATCCATAGGGGGACACATCTCGAAGAACCATCGTTACTGCACAAGGTGAGTAACTTCCTCTTTAACAGGCCAATGCTCAAACCACTGAGCTATCCCTCCCCCCATGAGGCAGTCCAGAAACAGCTTGGAAAACTCCATAGCTAGGTGACTCATATAATTAGGACCCATGAGTGGCTGGGCAAAGCAACTTTGCCGCATAGAGCCCTCCATATTGACTGCCTCTCGTGGTTGCCTCCACCGTCTTCTCCCTGGGCCAAATGTGTGGTTATTGGGGAAAGAAGAATGGAGAGTCAGGGGACATGCAACAGTAAGGAGTTTCTGTCTTCTGTATGGTTTCATTGTTTCCAGTTGTTCATGCATTATTTAAATACATGTGTATTTAATATAATATGGTGTGACAAAGCTCTGTCCTTATCTCCGTGGATCCTGCGTTTCCTGACGGATTTTTACTAGCCTCAGAGGCTCACTGTGACCCTCCACGTAGCCCTTCTCTCTCTCTGGAGACAAGGTCACAGCCTATTGAGCCATTTTCATCACAAGCCAGTGAAGAGAAGCTATCCTTCCTGGCACAGTCTCTATTGTCTCCCAATCTCAGAGACTAATTAGGGGAGGCAGAAA
>ML677412.1:4098231-4188074 GCA_007922305.1 Dermatemys mawii | reverse complement strand
TCAGAGACTAATTAGGGGAGGCAGAAAAGGGGGGAGCCCAGGCCCACCCTCTACTCTGGGCTCCAGCCCAGGGACCCTAATAGTATCAGCTAAGATGGCTGACCTTTTATCCACAAAACACAATACAATTCCCTGGGCTACTTCCCCACAGCAGTCCCTGCTTCTTCAGACTCTACTTCACCCTTACCTCAGGGCCTCCTTCCTTCTGTATGATATGTTGTCCACCACTCAGTCTCACCAACAGCATAACTTCCTCCCACAGCTCCTGACACCCACACCCACCTGACTAACTGGGAGGTTTTTAACTGGTTTCAGCCAGTCTCTGATTGGCTTCCGGTGTCCCAATCAGGCTAGTTTTTTCTGCTCCTTTCTAGAAGGTTCCATTGGTACCAGGGATTTGTTTAACCTAAGACCAACATATCTATTCTCCAGCACTTTTCTATAGCCATCTGGCCTTGCCCCATCACAATGGGTAAACACATGATCAGGAATAATTAAAATTAGTATACAAACCCTATTCCTCCATACAGTTATCCACATCAATCCATACTTCAATCAGTCGAGGGACATGATCATTCCCCTGTATTTGGCACTGGTGAAGCGTCCCCTGGAATACTGTGTCCAGTTTTGGGACCCACACTACAAGAAAGATGTAGAAAAATTGGAAAGAGTTCAGCGGACTGGTTAAATGATTAGGAGACTGGAGCACATGACTTCTGAGGAGAGGCTGAGGGAACTGGGATTGTTTAGTCTGCAGAAGAGAAGAATGAGAGGGGATTTGATAGCTGCTTTGAACTACCTGAAAAGGGGTTTCAAAGAGGATGGATCTAGACTGTTCTCAGTAGTACCAGATGACAGAACAACGAGTAATGGTCTCAAGTTGCAGTGGGGGAGATTTAGGTCGGATATTAGGAAAAACTTCTTCACTAGGAGGGTAATGAAACACTGGAATGGGTTACCTAGGGAGGTGGTGGAATCTCCTTCCTTAGAGGTTTTTAAGGTCAGGCTTGACAAAGCCCTGGCTGAGATGATTTAGTTGGGGTTGGTCCTGCTTTGAGCAGGGGGTTGGACTCAGATGACTTTCTGAGGTTCCTTCCAACCGTGATATTCTATGATTCTATTATTCTATTCCTAGGAGTCTCGAGAATGGCTACAAGAAGGTTGGCTGGGCAGAAGAACCAGGAATGCGGGCTCTCTAACAGCTTAATGTGATGATGTTAATAGCATCTCAGTGAGGAATGAGTCCCTAGGCAGATAAACATCAGGAAAGGGGACATTCCTAAAAAGCTTGGGCTTACTGGTATTGAGAGCAGCATTGTTAAATTTGGGCTCACCAACAGAGTGATAGGGTAGTGGGTTCTTCATCTAAAATATCCTTGAGATTGGGTGTGGCCACATCACTAATCCCTGTGGTCAGGGTCCAGAGTTGCCAGTGGAGCTGGGGGTGGAAAGGAAGAAGGAAGCAGAACAATAAAAAGGAGGATTTCAGCTAAGATCTTACAGGTTAGCAGCCCAAATCCTCAAGTTCTGAGCAAAGCTGTTGTGAAGTTGTTCATTGTAACACAAAAGCAACAAGACTAGTGCTATAATACTGTTTTGGGTTTACATGTGATGATCTTGGAAGGTGCTAAAATCTTGAATCTATTAGTAGCTTTTGTGGCATTGGCTAAAGCACCAGTCTCTAGGCTAAGGAATTCCTGCTGCATGTGAGAACGGAGAATGCTTCTGAGGTGATTGACTTCTTCGTTCATTACAACTTCACAAACTAAAAATAACCAACCTAAAGAAACTTCAATCTGATACTGTTTTCATATAATCTAGGTTAAATGATATGTGGACGATAGGCCTACAAGACAGAGAACTAACATGCTGGGAAGAGGTAAGCCTTGAATCACAAAAATACAGCACTTTCTGTTGGTGTTTTTACATAATTTTACATTTTCTATTTCAGATTGCATTGTTGTTTCCTCAGAATGTAATTTCATACATAGTAGAAAAATGAATATTTCTTTTGTTTCCGCTGTGTGCAGATTTGATTTAAGCTTCAGTTTTTCCTTTCAGTTGGGAAAACCAAGTATGTTTTGAATCTTTGTGTACATTCCGTAGATACTGAAGGTCAGGAGGTACCTTTATGATCATCTAGTGTGATCACCTGCATAGCACAGACCAGAAAGTTTCACCAAGTGATTCATGCATGCAGCTCATAATTTCTGGTTGAAACTAGAGCAGATTTTATCAACGATATGCAGGAATCACTTGGTGAAATAATCTCTCTAGGGTTGAGGGGGGCTTAGTGTTCTCCTCTGTGGTGACTTCTACTCAGGCAATGGGATAGGGTTTAATATTCCGATGAATGCAGTGCAGGGAGATGGTCCCCTATTCTGAAGCCCCCATGGAGACCAAGTCATCCTTGACCAGAGTTTGCCCACACCCAGAGTCTACTAGGCCTACTACCTCAGTCCATTTATTTGTACAGGAACTGTTACCTTTTCTAGGATGTGCTTCCAGGCATGGCTCTCTGCCATCCATACTTGTCCAGAGCTGCACTCCATATAGGGGCATTCCTGATAATGGTGGCCCTGACACCCACAGGAGAAACAGGCCCCCATGGTTAGCCCCAGGAACTAGCTGGTTCCTCTGGGGATGTCTTCTGTCAGATACTTGGCCCCTCACCCTTCCTGGATTTTGGGTGGGGAAGTCCCTTGGGGACCCCAGGCTTTATGTTCAGGCTGAGGTTGGTGGACCTGGGGTTTCTCCTGGGCGCTCAGCCCCGGGCTTGATAGACTGGGGTACTCTGTGTAGCTTCTGTTTTCCCTGGTTCACTTCCCCCTTCTGTCGATGGGTATCTCTGGCATCAAGCAACGGGTCAGATGCAGGAGATGCTCAGTTGCAGCTGTCTCAGCTGCCAGATAGTTTTCCATTAGTCACACAGCATCAGTAAGTGACTCTGGTCCATGTCTGAGCACCCAGTCCCTGCCCCGCTTCGGGAGGATTTGGTCAGACCGCTCCACCAGGATGAGTTTGGCCACCTCTACTCTGGGCTGCCCTTCTGGCTTTAGCCATCGCCAACATAGATCTTGCAGTTTCTGGGTGACAACCCAGGGTTGAGCCCCTGGAGGGTATCTCTCCCTGCAGAACTTCTTGCGGAGGGTCTCCTTGGTAATGTCGAGGAAGTTCAATATGACCGCTCTGACATGAGGGTAGTTTTGGGTGGTCTCTGCATCCAGTCCTTGGTATACAGCCTGAGCTGGTCAGGGGACCATTGGGCAGCTGTCGCCATCTGCTCAGATGTCATCAGAAAAGCCTTTGGGTCATCCTCAGGGCCCATCATTGTGAGCTTCATAGATACTGATAGGGCTTCTGGACTTGGTCCCAGACCCCCCTACGGAGAAGTTCCAGGGGACCCTTAAGCTTCATTAATGCCATGACTTGTTGAACTAACCTTTGCTGCTGTTGCTGGGCGACCATTTGCTGCAGGAGCTGATGCTGTTGTTGCGTTGCCTGCTGCTGGTTCTAAGTCATCCATTCCAGCAACTGTTCTGACTCCATCTCCGCTGGCGAGTCAGCCCACGATATTCTACATCAGGCAATTTGGCCACCTAGGTCAGTCAGTCTCCCCTTTTCTCAGGGGTGGGGTGTTTCCCACATTCTCCACCAATTTGTAACAGACCTCTCTTAGGGAGCGTGGCCTAGTGCTCATGGCTGTCATTCCTGACTGCCAAGGGGGTTGTGGGGAGATGAGCCTGGGCCCTTCCACTCCACTGGACTCCGACCTAGAGCCCTTTGGGCTACTAGTAGTCTGGTAATCAAGGCTGCTTAAGACTGTCCTCCCTGGGCTTCTTCCTCTCATCCACTCCCTTGGAGTCAGCTTAGTCCAAGGCTTTCCCATGGTGAGGAAACCAAAACCACAAGAAGTAAAGGGAATTACCAATGTCCAGGGTCCAGAGAATACTTCCTTCGCTGGTTGTCTTTGAGGTGGGTCCTCTCTTCCCTCAAAGAGGGCCCTTTTGGACATCTGTCAGAGACTTAGGTTTCGCTCTGCTCTGCAGGAGCTGAGGACTGCAGGTCTGCTCACCTCCAGCTCTGCCACCCAAATGAGCTAATTCCCTGCCTATTAATTCCTCCAGCAGACAGAACATTTGTTACAGGTGTGTCGGGGTGAGGCTGGGTGAGGCCAGAATGATCCCTTAAACCCTTGTTGCCCAGTGTGGGGTTTGTACATCCCATCACAATGACCCAGAAGAAAATTTAAAAATGGTGGTAAAGAGGATTGACAGGTCAGTTCTACTGAGTATCTGCTTTGCCTGGTTAATCTGGATTCACCTGAACAATATATGTTTTTAATACAGCTAAATGCAAGATTGTATATCTAGGAACCAATAATGAAGACCACTCTTATAGGAATAGGGGGGTGGGCTCATATTTTGGAAAACAGTGACTCTGAAAATGAGAAATGTCAGGTGGGTAATTATCATGACCTCCGATTTTGATGAGGTATCTAAGAGAGCCATCTGTATAAGTATTGGTGTATGCACTGAATGATAAGTCATTGAATAGCCAGCTCAACTCAGTTTATGAAGTCAACTTGCCTTAACTAAAAATGTCAGTAGGAACACGGAAAGGCAAAACTTACCAAACTGGAGTTACCAAGCCTGTCCATTTGCTCTGGTCTGATTTGGTTTGCAATCTGTAGGGTTTTTTTATACATGACTTATTTTTCTTATATTACAATTTACAACTAACTGTGTAACTTCTTCACCAATCACTAGCAAAGAGAAATTTGTTGACTACACGGTTTAAACATTCTATTGTGCAATACATTTCCATGAAAAGAACTTTGACCAATACAACTGAATATAACCTGAACACATGTTTTTGCCAACTATTTCATTTTGCCCTTTTGCAGTTGGAACTTCTACTCACCTTCGACACTTTTTCCTTTCTTGTGATTTTTAGCATATTAGAAAAACAACTTAAAATAGGTTATGAGAGCATATTATGTTCTTTTACTTTAAAACAATCAAACTAGTAAATTTCCATTGTGTGTGTCTCTCTCTCTCTTAACGTTACTTGCAAAGCTTTATGGGAGCTCTTTACCATAGTTGTGATATATGCTTAAACTTTATAGGCCTTATGTGTCAACATGTGATTTTTTGATGTATAAACAAGGGCATATTCATAGAAGAGTGTATTGGCTAGAAGTAAGGAAGTGGTGGTACTATTGTATGATGGCATTACTGGATACTCTGTCCAGTTCTGGTATCCACGCTGTCAAAAGATAGTTAATCCTTTCAAGCTTGTTAATAAATATCTTGGTCGCTGATTGTGACACTGGCAGACCAGGTGTCAACTCTTAGAATCATAGAATATCAGGGTTGGAAGGGACCTCAGGAGGTCATCTAATCCAACCCCCTGCTCAAAGCAGGACCATCCCCAACTATGTCATCCCAGCCAGGGCTTTGTCAAGCCTGAACTTAAAAACCTCTAAGGAAGGAGATTCTAGCATCTCCCTAGGTAACCCATTCCAGTGCTTCACCACCCTCCTGCTGAAAAAGTTTTTCCTAATATCCAACCTAAACCTCCCCACTGCAACTTGACACCAGTACTCCTTGTTCTGTCATCTGTTACCACTAAGAACAGTTTAGATCCCATCCTCTTTGGAACCTCTTTTCATGTAGTTGAAAGCAGCTATCAAATCCCCCCTTCATTCTTCTCTTCTGTAAACTAAACAATCCCAGTTCCCTCAGCCTCTCCTCATAACTCATGTGCTCCAGCCCCTAATAACTTTTGTTGCCCTTCTCTGGACTCGTTCCAACTTTTCCACATCTTTCTTGTAGTGTGGAGTCCAAAACTGAACACAGTCCTCCAGATGAGTCCTCACCAATGTCGAACAGAGGGGAACAGTCACGTCACTCGATGTGCTGGCCTTGCCCCTACTTATACAACCCAAAATGCCGTTAGCCTTCTTGGCAACAAGGGCACACTGTTAACTCATATCCAGCTTCTCCTCCACTTTAACCCCTAGGTTCTTTTCTGCAGGACTGTTGCCTAGCCATTCGGACCCTAGTCTGTAGCAGTGCATGGGAGTCTTCTGTCTTAAGTGCAGGACTCTGCACTTGTCCTTGTTGAACTTCATCAGATTTCTTTTGGCTCAATCCTCTAATATGTCTAGGTCCCTCTGGTATCCTATCCCTATCCTTCAGCGTACCTACCACTCCTCCCAGTTTAGTCATCTGCATACTTGCTGAGGATACAGTCCATGCCATCCTCCAGATCATTAATGAAGTTATCGAACAAAACCGGCCCCAGGACCGACCCTTGGGGCACTCCTCTTGATACCAACTGCCAGCTAGATATGTAGCCATTGATCACTACCCCTTGAGCCATGGAAACCCATTCTTGATCTCAGGAAACTAAACAAATTAATCAAAACAAGGTGATTCAGGATGGTTACTTTAGCAACAATAATTCTTGCATTGGTGCGAGGGGATGGGTTTGCATCCCTCGACCTACAAGATGCATATTTTCACATAGTTATACACCCAGCACACAGGCAATTTATCTGATTTATATGGGGACAGGACCACTTCCAATACACGGTACTACCCTTTGGACTCTCCATGGCCCTTTGAGTGTCTTCCATAGTTCTAGCAGTGGTAGCAGCCCACTTATGCAAGCCAGGGGTCATATACCCGTATTTAGACAATTGTCTACTCAAGGCTCATATGTAAGAAGAAGCCGTCAAAGCCACACAAAAAACAATGTCACTTTTCACAGATCTCAGTCTCCAAATAAATCTTCAAAAGTCATAAGAATGGCTGTACTGGGTGAGACCAAAGATCCATCCAGCCCAATATCCCGTCTAGTGACAGTGGCCAATGCCAGGTGCCCTGAAGTGAGTGAACCTAACAGTGATCAAGTGATCTCTCTCCTGCCATCCATCGCCCCTTTCTGACAAACAGAGGGTAGGGACACCATTCCTCCATGTATTTATCCAGTTCTCTTTTATACCCTGTTATATTCCTAACTTTAACAACCTTCTCAGGCAAGATGTCCCACCGGTTGACTGTGTGCTGGGTGAAGAAGAACTTCCTTTTATTTGTTTTAAACCTGCTGCCCATTAATTTCATTTGGTGGCCCCTAGTTCTTATATTATAGGAACATGTAAATCATAGAATATCAGGGTTGGAAGGGACCTCAGGGGATCATTTAGTCCAACCCCCTGCTCAAAGCAGGACCAATCCCCAATTAAATCATCCAACAGATTTTTTGTCCCATATCCCTAAATGTCCCCCTCAAGAATTGAACTCACAACTCTGAGTTCAACAGTGCTCAAACCACTGAGCTATCCCTCCCCTCAATAACGTTTCCTTATTCATTTTCTCCACACCACTCATAATTTTATATACCTCTATCATATCTCCCCTTAATCTCCTCTTTTCCAAGCTGAAAAGTCCTAGCCTCTTTAATCTCTCCTCATATGGGACCTGTTCCAAACCCCTAATCATTTTAGTTGTCCTTCTCTGAACCTTTTCTAATGTCAGTATATCCTTTTTGAGATGGACACCACATCTGTACGCAGTATTCAAGATGTGGGTGCACCGTAGATTTATATAAGGGCAATAAGATATTCTCTTATCCCTTTTTAAATGGTTCCTAACAGACTGTTTGCTTTTTTGACTGCCACTGCACTGCACATATTGTATGGGTGTTTTTAAAGAACTATCCATGATGACTTCAAGATCTTTTTCCTGATTAGTTGTAATTAGACTCCATCATATTGTATGTGTAGTTCGGGTTATTTTTTCCAGTGTGCGTTACCTTATGGTTATCCATATTTAATTTCATTTGCCATTTTGTTGCCCAGTCAGATAGTTTTGTGAGATCTCTTTGAAGTTCTTCACAGTCTGCTTTGGTCTTAACTAGATTGAGCAGTTTAGTATCATCTGCAAACTTTGCCACCTCACTGTTTACCCCTTCCTCCAAATCATTTATGAATAAGTTGAATAGAATTGGTCCTAGGACTGACGCTTGGGGAACACCACTAGTTACCTTTCTCCATTCTGAAAATGTACCGTTTTTTCCTACCCTTTGTTCCCTGCCTTTTAACCAGTTCTCAATCCATGAAAGGAACTTCCCTCTTATATAACAACTTAATTTACATAAGAGACTTTGGAAAGGACCTTGTCAAAGGCTTTCTGGAAATGTAAGTACACTGTGTCCAGTGGATCCCCCTTGTCCACATTTTTGTTAACCCCTTCAAAGAGCTCTAATAGAACCTTAGAGGTTTTTAAGGTCAGGCATAGCAAAGCCCTGGCTGGGATCATTTAGTTGGGGTTGGTCCTGCTTTGAGCAAGAGGTTGGACTAGATACCTCCTGAGGTCCCTTCCAACCCTGATATTCTATGATTAGTAAGACATGATTTCCCTTTACAGAAAGCCTTTTGACTTTTGCCAACAATTTATGTTCTTCTATGTGCTGACAATTTTATTCTTTACTGTTGTTTCAACTAATTTGCCCAGTACGGATGTTAGTCTTATGGGTCTGGAATTGCTGGGATCACCTCTAGAGCCCTTTTTAAGTAAACACTAACACCAGTCCAACAACTGTACTTTATGGGGTCCACCTAAACTTTATGGAAGTGAAAGCATCACTACCACCTCAGATCAGGTGTACCACCCTGGCACACCTGATCAATACTACAATACACAGTCCACGGGTATCTGCCAGGATCTGCTTTCATCTACTAGGACACCTGGTGGCTACCACATATGTTGTAAATTGTGCCGAACTAAGAATGCACTGCCTGCAAGCTTGTCTCAGGACAGTGTACATCCCACACAAACAGACTGAACAAACTCCCAAGTATGCTAGCGAAGGTCAAGGACTCGCTACAATGGTGGACTCACCTGAAAAATGTGTGCGGAGGCATCCCCTTCCTATGGCCTCCTCCTGAAGTGATAATTATAATGGACGCCTCCCTACTGGGATGGGGTGCCCACTTAGACAGCCTCACAGTACAGGGTAGATTGTCTTCTTCGGAATCAACAGTTCTCATCAACATTCTGAAACTGCAAGCATTTAATGACTCTAATTGAAAAAAAAACCATACAGATGATGGACAATGTGGCCTGCATGTTCCCTGTAAACAAACAAGGAGGAGTGAGGTCACTCTCCCTATGCACAGAGGCCATAAAGTTGTGGACATGGTACATCCAACACAACATCAACATATCAGCCACATATCTGCTGGGGTCTCAGAACATCATGGTGGACACACTAAGCCAAAAGTTCTCTCATGACCAAGAGTGAGAAATAAACACTTCTGTGATCCATAGCATACTCCAGCAAAGGGGGTTTCCCTCAATAGACCTATGTGCCATGAACTGGAACAGCAAATGTCCAACATTTTGCTCCAGAGCGGGTCTGTGACCAAAATCCAGAGGAGATGCATTTCTTATCTTCTGGGATGCACCTCTCCTTTCCTCTGCCTTCCCTCCCATCCCTCTACTGCCCAGAGTCATAAACAAGATGAGGACTGATCAAGCCAGAGTCATCCTGGTAGCCACAGTGTGGCCCAGGCAAACATGGTATCCATCCTTAAAACAGATGTCAGCATGCCCTCCACAAATCCTTCCACTTTTTCCAAATCACCTCTCTCAGGACAGAGTTCACACTCTACACTCGAAGCTGGAGACACTCCACCTGAGAGCCTGGCTCCTCAGTGGTTCCAAGCCGAGGAAAGGATCTGCTCTTAGAAAGTTAAAGTCCTCTTGCAAAACAGTTAAAGACTTCTTGCCAACTACATGCTTGTCATACCCAGAACCTCCACCCATTCCAGCTGCTCCCTGTCCCCCGAGGAACCCCTGCCCCCTTACCATGCTGCTCCGAGCAGCAGGAGCTCACAGCCCCGCTGCCCGTCAGGAGTGGTGAGCCAGAGCACTGGCAGCACGGCGCACTGCGGCTGTAGGAGAGGAGGACAGCCGGGGAGGGGTGGGGGGTAGCCTCTTCAGCCAGGAGTTCAGGGGCAGGACGGTCAGGGAAGCTGGATGTGGCCCACGGGCCTTAGTTTCCCACCTCTGTACTAAAAGATTCCTGTAGTGCATTTGTAACCTCTACCCTGAATCCATAGCCCCAACTCCTCCGTGGGACCTCACCCTAGTGCTTTGGCCTCTGACAACTGCCCTGTTCGAACATTTGGCCACATGCTCACTACTACACCTTCCCATGGAAGGTGCTTTTCTCATATCCATCATGTCCACAAGGCGTGTCAGGGGATAGAAGCCCTTATGGCAGACCCACCATATAGGATTTTTCTTAAGAACAAGGTCACTGTGAGATCCCACACTAGATTCTTACTTAAAGTTCCTTCTTCATTCCATCTCAACTAATTCATCCATCTTCCCACATTCTTCCTTAAACCTCATAAGAAAAGGCAAGAGGTGACATTCCACACCCTGGATGTCAGAATGGCACTAGTCTTTTATCTAGAATGGACCAAGACATTCATAAAAATTCCTGAATGGTTGCTCTCCACTACAGAACACTCCAAAGGCAAGCCCATCTCTAAGCATATTTTCCAAATGGATTTCAGGATGCATCCAGCTCTACTACTGTCAACAGGGGCTACAACTCCTTTCATGGCTCAGAATATACTCCACAAGAGAGAGAGCCACATCAGTAGCCGCCTTGAATGAGGTTCCTGTTAATGACATATGCAAAACAGCTGCTTGGACATCACCCCAGACGTTCATACACTATGTCATCGACCAGGTCTTAGCATCTGACACTTGGCTGGGACACACGGTATTATCGTACACTCAGAATTCACTCCGAATCCCTCCTTCCACCTGAGGGCCACTGTCAGTCACCTAAAGTGGAGCACCCATAGGGACATCACTCGAAGAAGAAGAAAGTTACTGCACAAGGTGAGTAATCCTGAGATTCTTCGACATGTGTGTCCCTGTGGGTGCTCCACTACCATCCCTCCTCCCCACTACTTTGGAGTTCTAATTAGTCCTCTGCTGTAGAGAAGGAACTGAGGCGGGTAGCCGCTGCAGGCAAAAGATGGGGAGAGCGCATGTGCAGCCCTGCCAGGTACTGCTATTGAAATTCTCTCACTAGAGGCGTGCAGTCACCTAAAGTGAAGCACCCAGAGGGATATACATCTCGAAGAACATGAGTTACTGCACAAGGTGAGTAACACTCTCATCCCCAGTCATCTTTTCATGTCAGACACCTGGGAACATGAGGCCAATCATCTTCACTGATTGTAGATTGGCTTCACTTCAGTTCAGAGCAATGGAAGGAAATGGCCATTTTGAAAGTGAGCATTTTAACGGAAGGTAGTGTGGCCTCATTTCCACTCAGAACAATGGGGCATAGCAGCCATTAAACTTAATATCACCTCTTATCTATCCAAAATGCTGCTGCCAAAATCACCCTTCTTACCCCTTGCTTTGATCATATAATTCCCCCTAAAGTCACTTCACTGGCCCACATTGCAATGTGTATCAAGTTTAAATTTCTTATCATTGCTTCCTACATCATAGAATCATAGAATACCAGGGTTGGAAGGGACCTTAGGAGATCTAGTACAACCGTCTGCTCATAGCAGTATCAGCTATATCATCATGCCTATATCTATGCCCCAATCTCTCCTTACTCCTTTTGGAATGCCAAGTGAGGCAGCCTTCCTCTCCTCATTTGAATTGCTGTTGAAAAGTTGCTTCTTTTCTGAAGCCTATGAGAAAAGTGATGATAACCCAGATTCTATAATTATGAATATGTGTACACAACCCTATTATTATTATTATGTATTATTTCTGTTATTGTTGTGCCTAGGGCTGTGACCTGAATGATTTTGCCATTCACTCCTCTGTCCCCACTCTTCTTTATCTATTTTTTGACTCTCACTTGTGTCAAGTTGAAGCTTGATGCAACCCATGCTCTAAGTGTCCCTAGCCTCTGTTTGCCAGAAGCTGGGAGTGGACAACAGGGAATGGATCATTTGATGATTGTCTGTTCTGTTCATTCCCTCTGAAGCACCTGGCATTGGCTACTGTCAGAAGACAGGATACTGGGCTAGATGGACCATTGGTCTGACACAGTGCGGCCATTATCTGGAGATCACAGATGTGTCTGCACTGTGGCACAGCGTGAATTTGACCTCAGTTAGATCCCAAACAGCCTCACATATTTCTTCAGGTGCTAAAAGCCCCAGTTCCCTCTACTCACTTGCCAAAATGTCCATATTTTCTCTGATAATGTCTATGAATTGTGTTGCCAAGTACAAAATATGCAGAACATTAAAAACGGGGGAATGTGGAGACAGCATAAGATAGATTGACATTCTTCGGCTATCCCTCGAAGAGAGGATGATGTCTGCCAAGGAGGGTCATGGGTGGGTTATTAAGTGGCTGAGGAGTCCAATTTGTGCCCTGCAGATTTTCCCACAGAAGTGACAGGTGTTATCTTGGAGGAGACATAGTTGTTGGCTGGACTGTTGTGCCCTTTCTTTCTCCTTTGTTGCTTCTCTGTCTCATGAGCATGTCTGTTCTTTGAGTGATTGCTCATGTGTATTCCACAGTAGGTGTGCCTGCTCACCACGTGCTCTGGTGCCGGATGTTTTTCCCCTAGCAGTACCTTGTGTGGGGGAGTGCTCCCCGTGATCCCTGGAGTGGCGCTGCCATGGGGCGCTCCCCCTACCCTCCGTTCCTTCTTGCTGCCAGTGAAGGTGCATCGGAACTTTGCTGCTCCAGCTTCATTATAGCTCGTCCCCGGATTTCTTGTAGTACCTGTAGCCAGTTAGTTGTTCAAAGTTAGTTCAGTAGTTAGAAAGCCTGGGCCAAGGCATGCCCTGGGTTTTAAGTTGTGGGACATTTGTAGGCCATCTATGTCAAGGAGTGACCCACCCGCGGCAGTTGGGGAGAGACCCATATCAGCGATCATTGCAACATTCGCAAGTCGTTCAAGCCTCAGACTAAGAGGGAAAGAGACATTCGACTCTGAGCCATTCTAATAGAGTTGGTGCTCCAGTGGGAGTGCGCTCGGTAGCCGGGGCCTTGGACACACCATCAGTCTCCCTCTCCAGGCTTCCAAGGAAAACGTCAGTGGGGCATACATCCTCTGTGCTGTGCCCGGAGACCAAGTGGTGGACCCTCCGGTGCCTACGGACACTCAGAGCTCAGTACCAGCCTCCTCGCCCTCCCAGGAAGTGGCCATAGCTGCCTCGTCCCCCTCAGTCCTGCAGGAGGACTATCGGGCCCTCCAGGATCTCCTCAAAAGGGTGGCCTCAAACCTCCACCTCTATGCTGAGGAGGAGGAGCCATTGGACTCCCTGTTTAATGTGTTGTCCTCTCCAACACCAGGCAGGGTGTCCTTGGTCCTCCACGAAGGAGTGGCAAAAATCTCAGATGCCCTGTGACAAACTCCAGCCTTGTCGCCCCCTATATCTAAGAGGGCGGAATGCAAGTAGTTTGTTCCCGCCAAGGAACATGAATACCTGAATACCCACCCGGCGCCAAACTCCTTCGTGGTCGAGTCGGTCCACCATAGGGAGCAGCAGGGGCAGCTGGCCCCTACCCTGAAAAATAAGGACTTGAGGAGACTGAACTCTTTTGGAGGAAAAATTTATTCATCCTCAAGTTTTCAGTTGTGGATGGCAAATTACCAGGCACTCCTGGGCAGATACGAGTTCAACTTGTGCGGCTCCCTCCCCGAATTCGAGGCCTCCCTCCAGACGCGTGACCTTAAAGAGTTCCAGGTGTTAGTGGAGGAGGGTACAGTGACTGCCAGTGCAACTCTGCAAGTGGCTTCAGATGCAGCTGAGAGGGCCACGCGGTCCATGGACTCCGCTGTGCCCATGAGAAGGGCGTAGTACAGGGGTGGGCAAACTTTTTGGCCCGAGGGCCACATTGAGGTTCAAAATCCTGTGGAGGGCCGGGTAGGGAAGACTGTGCTCCCCCAAACAGCCTGTCCCCACTCCATGTAACACCCACCCACTTTCCACCCTGACTGACTGACCGACCCCCTCAGAACTCCCAACCCATTCAAACCCCTACCCGCTGCTCTTTGTCCCTTGATTGCCCCCTCCTAAGACTCCCCCCACTCTAATTGCCCCCCAGCACCCCACCCCATACCTAGCCCCCCCTTTTCTCTCACTGCCCCCTCCCAAGACCCCCCACCCTAACCCCCCCAACCTCTCCAACCCCACCACCTAAGCCCCCCCCCTTACTTACTGCGTTCAGCCAGGCGCTCCAGCCTGGGCGTGGGGCCCCGCAGCTCACGGTGCTCTGCCCGCCTGCCAGGCGCCTCGAGAGCTTGGGGTCCCGCGGCTCGTGGCCCACCGCACTCCGCCCGTCCAGCGCCCAGGCCGGGGAGCTCGGGGCCCAGCAGCTTGCGGCCCACTACGGTGCACCTGCCTGGCACCCCAGCTGGGGAGCTCAAGGCCCCGCGGTCCACCGTGCTCCGTCTGCCCAGCGCCCCATCCGAGGAGCACGAAGCCGCGTGGCTGGAGGCCCACTGCGCTTTGCCCGGCTGGGGAGTGCGGGGCCCCACGGCTTGCAGCCAGCCGTGCTCCGCCGCCCAGCACCCCTGGTGGGCAGCGCGGGGCCCCGCCGCTCAAGCCCACCGTGCTCCGGCTCACCTCTCCACCTGCCCGCGCCCCAGCGGGGCAGCGCAGGGCCCCCCGGCACCCAGCACTTGGCCAGAAGCGCGGGGCAACTGGCTCCGTGCTCTTTTCAGAGTTCGTGGGCTGGATAAAAATGGCCAGCGGGCCACATATGGCCCACAGACCGCAAGTTGCCCACCCTTGCCGTAGTAGCTCCTGCTGTCTGGGCTGTCCAGTGAGACTCAGGCGGCCATGCAGGATCTCCCGTTTGATGGCAAAGTCCTGTTTGCGGAACAAATGGATACAAAGCTGCACAGCATGAAGGACTCCCATGTGACCCTCCCCATTCTGGGTCTCTATGTCCTGTCTCTGGCTAAATCTAAGTTTAAGCCACAGCAGGCTCCCGCTCAGGCTACCCAGCCGAAATACGAGGCCGCCTATAAGAAGTTGCAAGAATATAAAAGGCGGCCCCAGAGGCAGTCGCGACTGACCCTGTAGCGAGTCCTCCAAGGGCAAACAGGTGAGGAAAAAGCGGTTTTGATGGGACGCTCGAGGGCACCCTACCAGTTCTTCTCAGGGATCCACCCTCAGTAAAGCTCCCCTTTTCCAATTGGTTGTGTGATTTCCTGCTGGAGTGGTCGCAACTGACCTCGGACCAGTGGGTCCTCAACACCATCTCCCGGGGTTACACTTCCTCCCCGCCCAACCACCCTCTGTCCCCATTCTACCTGGGGGGCCCCTTGCACAAGGCCCTGGCTGAGCAGGAGGTGGGGGGCTCCTAGGAGCAGTGGAAGTGGTCCCTGAAAAGTTCAGGGGCAAGAGGTTCTACTCATGCTATTTCCTTATCTTAAAGGCCAAAGAGGGACTCAGGCCCATCCTGTGAGACCTGAATCAGTTCATGGTGAAACTCAAGTTCTGCATGGTCTCCCTAGCCTCCATCATCCCCTCCCTGGATCCTGGGGACTAGTACGCTGCCCTCGATCTGCAGGACGTGTACTTCCATGTTCACATATTCAAGGGACACAGACGTTTCCTCTGGTTTCATGCTTTCCTGAGGACAAAGTGGTCTCTCTGAACTAGAGCTCTTACTAGCCAGTAGTCCTGTTATACACATGGGTACTTGACATCTTAATTGTTTTTAATCCTATCTTATTCATAAAATAATTACTCTTACAATCACCATCACCTAATTAGTAGTTTTTTCCTAAACTACACTCTTTACCAGAGGAAACTATGCTGTTATATGAGAGAGAGAGAGGATGTTTTTAGGGTTAAAGTACTGGACTAGGGCTTAAATGTGGGTTCACTTCCCACATTTCGTACAGACTTTTTGTGTTACCCTTGAGCAAACCTCTGTGCCTGGATTTCCCATCTGTAAAATGGGAACATTTTCAGTCTCCCACATTTTGTCAGTCTTCCCAAAGAATTTTCAATCTTAAATAAGCAGTGACTATTATTAAACTATAACTAAACCCATTGTAAGTCCCCTAGGTTTTTTGTGATGTTTGCAGACAAACCCAGAGCAGAGTCACTCTTCTCAGAGATTTAAGTGGGTTTGCATACAAACCTGTCATGACTTGATGAGTTTCTGAAGATCTTAAAACATAATCAATAAAATGTAAAGCAGCCCATGTAGCACATTAAATTTGTTTCTTTTATAGTTGTGTGGTGGTTTTTTCTGCATTTTATTTGTATTTTTATCCAGCATTACAGTCATGTCTTGATAGTGAGGTCTAATGTTCACTTTGGGAAAACAGTTCTGCTCTCTTAAGCTAATTACTCTTCAGACCCACTTTCTTTTAGATTAGGTAGTGAGGAATCTAAGAGGCTACTTACCAGTAACTTGAGTGGATTTTCAATACATTCGTCCCTACCCTATGTTCCGACCCTAGTGACTTTTGTCAGTGACTTTGAATCTGCTTAAGGAAATGAGACCATAGCTTCTCATAAAACCTTATAACAAATATTTGGTTTCACAAGGAGCCTTGTGCACAGCTTCAACAGTCTGGAGGTTTCTGAATTTAGTATGGAGAATGCTTGTGTTCTAATGGAACCATGCTACCGTGGTCTCACCCTTGCCACACTACCCTCAGGGTTCCACTTGAAAACTGACTACCTCTTCAGGGGATCTCTGTGGGCCTGACAGTTTCTATTCAGCAGTATTTGTGCATAGTTTGGATGTTACGACTAGTATCAGAATTCTTTATGTAACTTAAACTTGTGATGGAGATATAGATAGATATAGATATGTGTTCAGGGTACATCTTTAGACACAACAAATTCTGCATCTTGGCAGGGCGTTGGACTAGACGATCCTCACAGTCCCTTCTAACCCTAAGATTCTATGATTCCTTGATTGTCTTTTGAATTGTTTTTAGCAACTTTAACTATTACAGACGCTCCCTAACTTACGCAAACATTCCATTCCGGAACACCTTGTGTAAGTTGAACTTTGTATAAGTCAGAAACATATCTCCGACCATTATGCAAAAGAACCCAAACGCCTATTTTTAGCTTACGGAACTTTTTCTGTAAGTGTGAATTTGCATAAGTCAGGTCTTCCGTAACCTGAGAGCGTCTGTATTTGGCAAGGTGCTTTATTTAAGTCAATACTAAATATTAAGTGAATAAGGCTCTGTCTGTGCACTTCAACCAAATTTATAGTCTGTGTGTCATCGTCGGCTGGAAAGAAGATTTATGTCCACACGCTACATGGTTCCTCTTCACCAAAGGTGATCAGCAGGATTGTGTTAATCCGTCAGTGTGCATGTACAGCCAGTCTTACAATGGAGTTTGAAAAATATATAAATTAGTGTGGATTTTTCTTTTTTTTTAGATTGAACAGAGTGGTGAGATCCCTCCTTCCTGCTGTAATTTTCCTGTGGCTGTTTGCAAAGACAAGATGTTTGTGTTTTCTGGCCAGAGTGGAGCAAAGATCACCAATAATCTCTTTCAGTTTGAATTCAAGGAAAAAATGTAAGTTCCAGCATTTGATTCAAGTAAAATAAATGTAGTATTTCCGTTGTTCAGGGTGAAGAAAGTACATAATGAAAGATATTGAGGAAGGAACAGTTTGTATTTCATAACTAAGAAAGGCAGTTCTTTCTAATTTCTTTGATTTTTAGTTGGGGACAAATTAGGCTGATATTTGGATAATATGTTAGCAATAATACAATAGTTTGACAATAGGCTTTGGCTAGATAGACAATTGTTTCTACAGAAGAACAGAAACTCATATTCATTCCTTTGAAATAGTAACCAGTGGGCACAATTTTCAGATCTCAGTGTGTAATGATAGGCTCCTCAATCCATTCCTAGGTATCTAATTAGAAGAGGGCTGATTTTCAGAGGTGCTGAGCAGCCTCAACTCCCATTGAAGTCAGTGGGAGTTATAGATGCTCGGCATCTTTGAAAATCAGATAATTTAAGTCCTGGTCTACACTACGAGTTTATGTCGAATTTATCAGTGTTAAATCGATCTAACCATGTACCCGTCCTCATGACGATGCCATTTTGGTCATCTTAAAAGGCTCTTAATCGATTTCCGTACTCGATGAGGGGAGTAGCTCTGAAATTGACGTTTCCAGATCAAACTTGAACTGCATCCTCACTAACCCAACATTATTGGCCTCCGGGAGCTATCCGAGTGCTCCATTGTGATCACTCTGGCCAGCACTCTCAACGCGGATGCACTGGGCAGTTAGACAGGAAAAGCCCTGGGAACTTTTGAATCTTATTTCCTCTTTGGCCAGCGTGGCGAGCTCTCCTGCACAGCTCACCGTGCAGAGCCCACCAGCAGAAGACCATGCAGTCCCAGAATCACAAAAGAACCCCAGCATGGATTTCAAGGGAGGTGCTGGATCTGATCGCCATATGGAGAGATGAATCCATGCTGGCAGAACTGCAATCCAAAAAGAGAAATGCCAATACGTATGCCAAAGTCTCCTAGGGCCTTCTGGACAGAGGCCACAGCAGGGAAGCACCACAGTGCCGCATTAAAATTAAGGAGCTTAGGCAAGTCTACCAGAAAACCAAAGAAGCCCACGGATGCTCCGGGTCACAGCCCAAGACATGCCACTTCACATGCAGCTCATTGTAGATTCTGGGGGGGGGGTGTTACTGCTACCCCACCCGTGTCCGTGGACTCCACCGATGGGATGATCGTCAACATGGCAGATGATTTGGTGGGCGAGGAAGATGAGGAGGATGAGGACGAGGATAGCACAGAATAGGCAAGTGGAGACACTTTTCTCCCTGAAAGCCTGGATCTGTTTATCATCCTCTCAACCAGGAGCCAGTAACCTCTCATCCCTCCCAAGACAGTATCCTGGATGGAGAGGCCGTAGAAGGCAGCCCTGGTGAGTGTCCCTTGGTAAGTGTATTACATGCTGAAAAGCAACCGTTTTTTAATGATTACTTTGCCCTGAGGACTTGGGACGCAATCATGGACAGTACTACTACTGTCTGGAGAAGTCTATTAACGTGTCTGGGGATGGAGCCTAAATTCTACAGGGACATCTGCATAATCCTCTCCTGGCAGCATATGGTCCCGGTGTTTGCAACATCTGTTCTTTAACTCTCTGTCATATCCTCAGCAGAGTGATGTGATATTGTGCTTGAAAGTAAGGGAACATTGAGAGGTGGCCGTTCCTACTGTGAAGTTTGCCTGTGTCTTAAAAGAAATCCTCCTTGCAGTTACCCGAGCGGTGGGGGAGGGGGGAGTCTGGCTAGTTACTAGCATCTGGAATTGTTTGTCCCTGTCTCTTCTGACCGTGGTGGGGGAGGGGGTGCGTAGACACTGTGCTGTTCGCGTCTGGCTAGCACGGATCTTCCCCAATACCAGCAAAGTGTGAGGGTTGCAATGCTCATCCAAGAGAACCGTTCTGTGACTTCTTTTTTTAAATACTACTCTCCCTTTTTTTGTCCCACAGCTGCAAATGTTTCAAGCCTCCCGCTGTCATCTGCATCCCACAGGCTTGCACAGATAAGACAGCGAAAAAAACTCGCACGTGATGAAATATTCACAGAGCTCATGCCGTCCTCCTAGACTGAAAGAGCTGAGCTGAGGGCTTGGAGACAATCAATGCTGTAGTGCCAGAAAGCGGTAAATGAGCAAGAGCAGAGAAGGGATGAGCAGAAGCAGAGAAGGGACAAGCGAGATGAAAGAAGGCAGGAAGCAATGCTCTGGCTACTGGCGGGTCAAACTGACATGCTCCGGTGTCTGGTGGAGCTGCAGGAAAGGCAGCTGGAGCAAAGATTGCCACTGCAGCCCCTCTGTAACTGCTCCCCCACCCTCAAGTTCCCTAGCCTCATCGCCCAGACTCTGAAGAACGCGGGAGGGGAAGCTCCAGGCACCAACCACTCCACCCCGGAGGACTGCCCAAGCACCAGAAGGCTGGCATTCCCAAAGTTGTGAATTGTAGTGTGTTCTTGTCCTCCCCTCATCCACCACCCCACCTGGTGCTTTCCCCCTCACTCACTCCTTCCAGGGCTACCTTTGCGGCATTCCCCCCATTTCTGTGACTAGTTAATAAAGAATGCATTGTTTTCAAGCAACAATAACTTTATTGACTCTGCAAGTGCTGATTGAAGGTGGGAGGGCGTCAGGCTTAAAGTTAAGTGCAGTGGACCAAGAGAAAGAAAATGAGCAAGTAGAAATAAACAGAACTTTGATACTGTAGCCTGACCAAGGGGTGGGTTTTCAAGAAGTAGAAACAAACAGAAAAGAAACAAACAGAAATGTCACACTGTAGACTGGCCAATTATGAAACTGGTTGCCAAGGCTTCTCTGATGTGCATCGCATCTTGCAGCATCCTTCTGGTTGCCCTGGTGTCTGGCTGCGCATAATCAGCAGCCAGCCGATTTTGCCTCAATCTCCCATCCTGCCATAAACATTTCCCCCTTGCTCTCACAGAGCAAGCAGCAATAACGATGGAAATATTTCGCTGAGATCTGAACAAGTCAGTAAGCTGCTCCAGCGGCCCTTTAGACGCCCAAACGCACACTCTACCACCATTCTGCATTTGCTCAGTCTGTGTAGTTTAACACCTCCTTCCTACTATCCAGGGTGCCTGTGTATGGCTTCATGAGACAGGGCATTGAGGGATAGGCTGGGTCCCCAAGGATAACAATCAGCATTTCAACATCCCTAACAGTAATTTTTTGGTCTGGGAAGGAAGTCCCTTCCTGCAGCTGTTTAAAAAGATGAGAGTTCTTGAAGACGCGAGCATCATGAACCCTGCCCAGCCATCCCACGTTGATGTTGCTGAAATGTCCCTTGTGATCAACCAGTGCATGCAGGACCATGAAAAAGTATCCCCTGCGGCTGACATACTCGCAGCGCTGGTGGTCTGGTGCCAGGATAGGGATATGTGTTCCGTCTATCGCCTCGCCACAGTTAGGGAACCCCATTGCAGCAAAGCCATCCACTGTGGCCTGCACATTTCCAGTCACTACCATTGATAGCAGCAGTTCAATGATTGCGTTCGCTACTTGCATCACTACAGCCCCCACTGTAGAGTTACCCACCCCAAATTGATTACCAACCGACCGGTAGCTGTCTGACGTTGCAAGCTTTCAGAGGGTTATCGCCACTCACTTCTGAACTGTGAGGGCTGCTCTCATGTTGGTATTTTTGTGATTCAGGGCAGGGAAAAGCAAGTCACAAAGTTCCATGAAGGTGCCCTTATGCATGCAAAAGTTTCTGAGCCACTGGGAATCACCCCAGACCTGCAGCACTATGTGGTCCCACCAGTCTGTGCTTGTTTCTTGGGCCCAGAATCACCATTCCATGGCATGAGCCTGCCCCATTGCCACCAGGATCCCCAAGTTGCTGGTGCCATTGTTTTTGGAGAGGTCTGTGTCCATGTCCTCCTCACTCTCGTGACCGCTCTGCCGTCACGTACTCACAGGGTTTTTACGTTTCTGCATAAACTGCACGGTAATTCGCTAGCGGTTTACAATGCTCGTAACTGCTACTATGAGCTGAGCGGGCTCCATGCTTGCACTGCTGTGCCATCAACGCGGGCAATCCATTGAAACGGGCGGAGTTGGCAGCAGAAGCGTTTGATGATGAAGAGAGACGAGAGAAGCGATGCTACTCGTCAGGAGATGCTGATTCCCCCCTCCCTGCCCCCGAATTGACATATTTACAGAACAGCGAGAGGACCTGCGAGGTGGATTCATAGCAGTAGGAGAGCGGAGTTCTAGCAGAAGTGGTGGGCGGCAGACGTACTGCTCTGTCTGCCGAAAGCAGTATGGTGTCTGCAGGCCTAAAAGGCGTGAAACGACTGTCTCCTACACCTTGCACAGAGGGAGGGGCGGCTGACGAGAAGAGTGAACGAAAACCCGCAAGAATGGTTTTGGCCCCATCATGCAATGCCAGCTTAACCCAGAATTCCAAGGGGCGGTGGGGACTGTGGGATACCTACACACAGTGCACTGCTCTGAGAGTCGATGCTAGCGACGGTAATTCGAACGCAATCTGTCGAATTAGCCCGCTTAGTGGGGATACACACAATCGAATGTATACAGTCGGCTTACTTAATTTGAGCTCTAGAAAGTCGGCATAATTTCGTAGTGAAGACTCATAGACTTTAAGGTCAGAAGGGACCATTATGATCATCTAGTCCAACCTCCTGCACAACGCAGGCCACAGAATTTCACCCACCCATTCTTGCAATATACCTCTCACCTATATCTGAGCTATTGAAGTCCTCAAATCATAGTTTAAGGACTTCAAGGTGTAGAGAATCCTCCACCAAGTGACCCATGCCCCAAGCTGCAAAGGAAGGTGAAAAACCTCCAGGGCCTCAGCCAATCTGCCCAGGAGAAAAATTCCTTCCCGACCCCAAATGTGGCAGTCAGCTGAACCCTGAGCATGTGGGCAAGATTCACCAGCCAGACACCCAGGAAAGAATTCTCTGTAGTAACTTAGATGCCAGCCAACTTCCCATCATATGCTACCAGGCCCATCTATTACAATAGTCAAAGATCAGTTGCCAGAATTATGTTATCCCATCACACCATCTCCTCCATAAACTTATCAAGCTTAGTCTTGAAGCCAGATAGGTCTTTTGCCCCCACTGCTTCCCTTGGAAGGCTGTTTCAGAATTTTACTCCTCTGAGGGTTAGAAACCTTCATCTAATTTTGAGTCTAAACTTCCTGTTGGCCAATTTATATCCATTTGTTCTTGTGGCCACATTGGTACTGAGCTTAAATAATTCCTCTCCCTCCATGGTATTTATCCCTCTGATATATTTATAGAGAGTAATCATATCTCCCCTCAGCCTTCCTTTGGATAGGCTATACAAGCCAAGCTCCTTGAGTCTCCTTTAATAAGACAGGTTTTCCATTCCTCGGATCATCCTAGTAGCCATTCTCTGCACCTTTTCTAGTTTGAACTGATCCTTCTTAAACCTGGGAGACCAGAACTGCACACCGTATTCCAGATGAGGTCTCACCAGTGCCTTGTCTAACGGTACTAACACCTCCTTATATCTACTAGAGATACCTCGCCTAATGCAACCCAAGACTGCATTAGCTTTTTTCACGGCCATATCACATTGGTGGCTCATAGTCAGCCTGTGATCAACCAATACTCCAACGTCCTTTTCTTCCTCTGTTTCTTCCAATTGATGCATCCCCAGTTTATAACTAAAATTCTTGTTATTAATCCCTAAATGCATGACCTTACACTTCTCACCATTAAATTTCATCCTATTCCTATTACTCCAGTTTACAAGGTCATCCAGGTCTTCCTGTATGATATCCTGGTCCTTCTCTGAATTGGCAATACCTCCCAGCTTTGTGTTATCTTCCAACTTTATTAACACATTCCCACTTTTTGTGATGAGGTCAGTAATAAAAAGATTAAATAAAATTGGTCCCAAAACTGATCCCTGAGGAACTCCACTGGTAACCTCTCTCCAGCCTGACAATTCTCCTTTCAGTATGACCCGCTGTTGTCTCCCCTTTAACCAGTTCCTTATCCACCTTTCAGTTTTCATATTGATCTCCATCTTTTCCAATTTAACTAATAATTCCCCATATGGCACCATATCAAACACCTTACTGAAGTCGAGGTAAATTAGATCCACTACATTTCCTTTATCTAAAAAATCTGTTACTTTCTCAAAGAAGGAGATCAGGTTGGTTTGGTGTGATCTACCTTTTGTAAAACCATGCTGTATTTTTTCCCATTTGCCATTGACCTCAATGTCTTTAACTACTTTCTCTTTCAAAAATTTTTCCAAGACCTTGCATACTACAGATGTCAAACTAACAGGCCTGTAGTTACCTGGATCACTGTTTTCCCTTTCTTAAAAAGAGGAGCTATATTAGCAATTCTCCAGTCATATGGTACAACCCCTGAGTTTACGGATTCATTAAAAATTCTTGCTAATGAGCTTGCAATTTCATGTGAAGATTATCTGGGCCCCCCGATTTAGTCCCATTAAGCTGTTCGAGTTTGGCTTCTACCTTGGATATGGTAATATTTACCACCATATTCTCTTTCCCGTTTGCCATGCTACCTTTATCCCTAAGCTCCTCATTAGCCTCATTAAAGACAAAGGCAAAGTATTTGTTTAGATATTGGGCCATGCCTATGCTATCCTTAAGTTCCACTCCATCCTCAGTTTTTAGCAGACCTACTTTTTCTTTTTGTTTTCTTCTTATTTATATGACTATAGAATCTTTTACTATTGGTTTTAATTCCCTTTGCAAGGGTCCAATTCTGCTTGACTTTTAGCCTTTCTCACTTTATCCCTACATGTTCTGACTTCAATAAGGTAGCTTTCTTTGCTGATCCCTCCCATCTTCCACTCCTTATAGACATTTTGCTTTTTCTTAATCACCTCTCTGAAATGCTTCCTCATCCAGCTTGGTCTACAACTCCTGCCTATGATTTTTTTTTCCTAATTTCCTTGGGATGCAGGCTTCTGATAGCTTTTGTAACTTTAAATCAAAGTAATCCCAGACCTCGTCCACTTTTAGATCCAGAAGTTCCTCAGTCCAATCAACTTTCCTAACTAATGTCCTTAATTTTTTAAAGTTAGCCCTTTTGAAATCAAAAATCCTAGTCATAGATCTATTTTTGTTTACCCTTCCATTCAATTTGAACTGAATTAGTTCATGATCATCAACCCAAGGTTGTCCCCTACAACCATTTCTTCTATGAGATCCTCACCCCTCACCAAAACCAAATCCAAAATGGCATCCCCTCTTGGCTGAGTAACTACTTGATGAAGGAATCCATCAGCTATTGCATCTAGGAAAATCTGAGCTCCACTATTATTACTAGTGCTTACCCTCCAGTCTATATCTGGGAAGCTAAAGTTTCCCATGATCACGCAGTTCCCATTAGTGTTTACTTCATTAAAAACATTGAAGAGATCTCTATCCATATCCCCATTAGATCCCGGTGGTCTATAACACACCCCAAGCACTATCCCAGGGGAGGCTTTGGTAGTTTTCTTCCCCAATGTGATTTTTGTCCAGACGGACTCAGTCGTATCTATTCCATCACTGCTTATTTCTTTACAGTCTACCTCATCATTTGTATATAATGCTACTCCACCACCTTTATCTTTATTTCTGTCTTTCCTAAACAAGACATACCCTTCAATACCTGTACGCCAGTCATGACTACTGTTCCACCATGTTTCTGTTATCCCTATAGTATCTGGTTGCACTTCCTGCACCAGTAGCTCTAGTTCCTCCATTTTGTTACCTAGGCTCCTTGCATTGGTGTACAAACATCTTCATTTTTGCTCTTTTCCCTCAATCACATCCTTTAACCGATTAGGCATGGACATTCTACCACCAGTAAGACCCATTAGGCTGGTATCCACGCTACCCTTCCTCCTTATGTCCTTTTTCCTACCCATGGCTATTTCCATTCTTTCTTCCTTTTCTTCCCTCTCTGTTAAAATCCAGCCTGGAGATTTCCTGGACGTCTTCCAACCGTCTCCCCCAAATTTCTAGTTTAAAGCTCTCTTAATTAATTGTGCCAGCCTCCATCCTAGAAGTCTATTTCCTTCCCTACTCAGATGAAGTCCTTCCCAAGAGAACAATCCTCTGTCCATAAATGCCTTCCAGTGACCATACATCACAAAGCCCTCCTTATAGCACCACTGCCTGAGCCATCTGTTGATAGTCATAATCTTATCATACCTTTGTTTCCCTCCTCTAGGAACAGGCAGAAGCCCACTGAAGATCACCTGAGCCTCAGTTTCCTTAAGTGTCTTCCCCAGCCTGGCATAGTCTCCCTTAATACGTTCCAGCGAGAATCTATCGGTATCATTTGTTCCCACATGAAGGATGATCAGTGGATTCTTTCCCACTCCCTTTAGGATCCTTTTCAACCTCAGGTCCGCATCCTGTATCTTAGCACCTGGTAGAGAGCACACCCTTCTGTTCTCTGGATCAGCTTAAGGTTACAGGGCTGTCTAATCTTTTCAGTATGGAATCCCCAATCACATAGACCTGCCTTTTCCTGAAGACAGTGCAATTCTCTGGTCTATCCACTGTTCCCTCTGGCTGCAAGTCCTTTCCATTCCTATTTGCCCTTGCAGTCCTCCTTAACCCATCCTGAATCCTCCTGGGGCTCATATTTGGTGATGTCTCCATTGACTCCTATCTTCTTCCTATAGGGCTATCTGCTCTTCTCTTCTTCCTTGCCCTTCCATCTTCAGTGGCCACCTGCTGTATCCTTTCTTCATTTTCCAACTCTGCAAACCTGTTCCAGAGCTCTAGTTCTCCTTCACTATTCCGTCTTTTCCTCTGCCTGGTTCTCTTAGTCACATGCTTCCACTGTCCATTCTCTTCACCCAGCAGTCTCCCCTCAGAGTCCTTCAGTTCTGCTTCTCTCTGTAAGTCTGAGCTTTTCCCATCAGCTGTCTGGTATCTTTCCTCCATAATCTGCTCCAATCCCCTTCTAAATTCAACCAGACTTTCCACCTGCATCTCCAGTCCTTGGATCTTTTCTTCCATCAGCACTATCAGACAGCACTTCATGCAGACAATACTATTTCCAGGAACTCCCTCCAGTATCATATACATACCGCAGCTTCCACATCCAGTCATCTTCATTGTGTCCTCCACTGCTTAGATCATTACCACTGCTGCCTCTGTATCTGTTATATTCTTCCCACCTAAATCCTGTTAATCTGAGAAACAAACCAAAAACAACCCCCCAAAGAGCAAACTCCCACTCAAAGTCCCGTTTGCAGCCCTGTTAGCTGGCTCCTGGGCCGCTGCCTGACTGGTTGGCTACCTTTCTAGGACCCCTACTCAGAGAAGCCCCGCCCGCAAATCAGGGCTCAGCTTCTTTCCCAACACAAAGCCCCTACAAGGCTCTACCCATACAAATACAAATACAAAACCAAATACAAATACCTTCTCCTCCAACAGAACTCCCACTCAAACTCCTCCTCTTTGCAGCCCTTTTAGCTGGCTCCTGTGCCACTGCAGCTGTCTATGCCGCTACCCTAAGACAAGGCTTAAGTGTCTTTATAAAGACTTAGGAATGTAACTTCAAGCTCCCAGTTTAGAAAATCTTGACTAGTGCCTTTTCAGATGCTGTTACATTTGACCCCAAACAATAGGGAAATATCAAGAGTGCACATGGTTTCCTCATTCAGCACTTGAAATCTCCTGCTTTCTTTGAAGTTGTCACCATGTGGAATGCTCATAGGAATTTTATACTATATGTGTCTAATAGGGGGGAACAGCATGAACCTTCAGCTCAAGGAAATGAGATAACTATCACAAATAAATGTCTAGTCAGGTGTTGTGGGGAAGCAGGCTGACCCTGAATCCCTGCACAAGTACATACCTATGCAGTTTCAAACAGTGGATTCCAGCTTTTGTGGGAAGGCTTTTATTTTAAACTTTTGATCTCCTAGTCCGGTTAGTTAGGTTGGGAGTTGGATAATTATTAAATATTAAAAATCTGAGTGTGGTATAATGAAAGAAATTTTAAAAGCACTGGTGTGGAACCACAATAAAGAGGCAGTAGGCCAAGCCATGATTTTGACATCTGACTAGTTTTTGAATTCCCAACTTGAGACATCTTTGAGGGTTCTGATTATCAGGCAATGCTGAGCACCTGCTCTCTGAAAAACTGACCCCTTGAGAAAGGTCAGATTTGGGACCCAAAAAGCGAGGCACCCAAAACCACTACTCAGTTTTGAAAACTTTGCTCTACAATTCTGAAAGAGATAAAAGTGTGGAACAAAAAAGCAGCCACTGTAACTTAACTACTGCTACTACAGCTATTGCTATAGTTACTGATGGTCTTTTTGATGGGGGGAGAAAGGACTGGATATTGTTTTAATTTCATAGTTTCTGAGAGTTTAAGGCCAGAAAGAATAATTAAATCATCTCGTGTGACCTCTTGAATATCACAGGCTATTCAGTTTCACCCCAATACCCCTATATTAAGCCCAAAGATTTTGATTAGGCTTAAGCATTTCAGTCCTTTTGTGTCTGTGACACAGTAGTTTAGATACCAGAGATACCAAGGTGTCACCAGTGCCCAGAGCCCCTGCAATGGCAGGGAATTGATTAGGTGAGATAAATTCAGATGATCCCAAGATGAATCCACATTCCATGCTGCAGAGGTCAAAAAAAAATGCAAGGTTCCTGCCAGTCTCACCTGGGGGGACAATTCCTTCCTAACCCCAAACATGATGATCGGTTTGATCCTGAGCATGTAAGAAAGACACACTAGCCAGATATGCTATCGTTTAAATAGAAGTTATGGATTTGATGCAGAAATTATTGAGTGAGGTTCTCAGGCCTGTATTATACAGGAGGACAGACTACATGATCGTAATGGGACATAAAATCTAGGAATCTATGAAAACCACCAAAGTAATAAAACACAATACAGCATAAACCAACCAGTCAGCCAAACATTAAACAGAGTGTTCAAGTCTTGTATCTTGTCCTGGTGTAGGCCAGAGTTGGGTTCTGGGCTGACTGCAAGTATAATAAAAAGTTAAATTGGTGGCTGCAAATAATATTCATGATATTGTGTTAAGAAACTGTGATCCATTACCAAAATACTGATTTTATTTAAACAGTGGGGTAGGGTTTGGTTAGGGTATATTGTAATAAGTGTTTTCCATCTCTAATTGAGAGAATCCTTTGGGGATTTTGAGACAGTTAATTTTCAAAACTTATTTTGAAGAAAGGAGTTGTAAAAGATTTACTCTTTGTTTCATGTCTTGTGTCTCAGTTGGACACGAATTCCTACTGAACACTTACTTCGGGGCTCCCCTCCACCTCCACAGCGAAGATATGGTCACACCATGGTTGCCTTTGATCGCCACCTTTATGTGTTTGGTGGTGCTGCAGATAACACATTGCCAAATGAACTTCACTGCTATGATGTGGACTCTCAGACCTGGGAAGTTATCCAGCCTAGTCCAGATAGTGAGGTAAAGAATGCACTGTTTAATTACTCCTCTTTCTCCTTTTAATCTGTCTTTTGCTTCCATGATATAGAACAAAGAATCTTTATTTAAATTAATAACATATTAATTATACTTCTATAGCCCCTTCCCCAACAAACTGTTATACTGTTAGTACAGAGTGAACAAAATTTCTTTATAAGGCACTGTCATTATTGATACTTGTAAAACTCAAACTTTCTTCATTGACACTTCTTTAAAAAAGATCCAAAAAAGATGTTTATAGGAGCTAACAGTTAACATAGAAAATCGTAAATCCTCATGTTCCATGGCATGAGCCAGCCACTAACTGGCAAGGGTTAGGAAGAAACTTCCCTTGTGAGGATGTTATTCCATGATAAGCAAATGGGGTTTCTTGCACTTTCTCCTGAAACATCTGATGCAGGTCCCTCTAAGAGAAGATACTGGACTAGATGAACCACTAGTCTGATCCACTGCAAGAAGTCCTATGAACTTCTTATTGGAAGGCAATTCCTCTGTTTATATGTTTCTGTGTGCAGTACTTACTAGCAAAGAAGAACTGGCTGTGAATTTGAGAATAATACGGGAGCTTGGAAAGACTAGCTCAGGGGTAGACAACCTATGGCATGGGTGCGGAAGGCGGCACACGAGGTGATTTTCAGTGGCACTCACACTACTCGGGTCCTGGCCACTGGTCTGGGGGGAGCTCTGCATTTTAATTTAATTTTAAATGAAGCTTCTTAAACATTTTAAAAACCTTATTTACTTTAAAAACCTTATTTACTTTACATAAAACGATAGAAGACTCGGCACACCACTTCTGAAAGGTTGCCAACCCCTGGACTAGCTACCGTTGAAGATATTTGGATTCATTAAGCAGTAGAATCAGAGAATCATAAAAGATTAGTGTTGAAAGAGACCTTAAGAGGTCATCCAATCCATCCCCCTGCTCAAAGCAGAACCAACCCCAACTAAATCATCCCAGCCAGGGCTTTGTCAAGCTGGGCCTTAAAAACCTCTAAGGATGAAGATTCCACCATCTGCCCTAGATAACCGATTCCAGTGTTTCACCACCTTTCTAGTGAAATAGTGTTTCCTAATATCCAGCTTAAACTTCCTCCACTGCAACTTGAGATCATTGCTCCTTGTTCTGTCATCTGCCACCACTGAGAACAGCCTAGCTCCATCCTCTTTGATAGCCTTCAACTACCCTTGAGGTAGTTGTAGGCTGCTATCAAATCCCCCCTTACTCTTCTTCAACAAGCATGGGACAAAGGAGATCCAGTGGATAGCGTGTATTTAATTTTCAGAAAGCCTTTGACAATGTCCCTTGCCAAAGGCTCTTAAGCAAAATAAGCAGTCATGGGATAAGAGGGAAGGTTCTCTCATGGATTAATAACTGGTTAAAAGATAGGAAACAAAGGGTAGGAATAAACAGTCAGTTTTCAGAATGGAGAGAGGTAAATAGTGGTGTCCCTCACGGGTCTGTAATGGGCCCAGTCCTATTTAACATATTCATAAATGATCTGGAAAAAGGGCTAAAGAGTGAGGTGGCAAAATTTGAAGATGATACAAAACTGCTCAAGATAGTGTGATACAGCATGGCCACAGGGCAGCAGGAGAGTGTTAGAGGAAAGCCTTATTCCCTGTAGAGGGAAGCAAGTTACTAGAAGTTGGTTGGATCACCTGGAACCAATTAAGGCACTTGAAGCCAATTAGAGTAACTGAAACCAGGCACATGATAAAACCCCCCTGCTTCAATCAGTCAGCTGAAAGGAGTTGGAGCAGTTTGGAGTAAAGCAGGGGAGAGTTTGAAGAAGTGCTACGGTGAGCTAAGAAGACCCAAACCATAGGTAAAGGGACACCTGGCTTGTGTAGAGAGAGGGCAGGAGGCCCCACAAGCTGAAGGGTAGGAGAGGGAAGTAGCCCAGGAGAAGGAATAGCTAGTTCAAGTAGTTTACTGCTATCCTCACGGCCCCTGGGCTGGGACCTGGAGTAGAGGGCGGGCCTGGGTCCCTCCCTCTCCACTCCCCTACTCTAGGATACTAGGGGGGCAGTTAATACCCTGTTCAGGGGCAAGAAATGGTGCCTTGAAGCCCCCACAAGAGGAGAAAGCGCAGAACCCGTCATAATAGTGCAGGCAGATTTGCCACACATGGTGTTAGGGGTGGGATCCACGCACTGGGGACTTAAACCAGGGTTAGCCAAAACCTTCCTGTACCTAAGATGGATGACATGGTCAAAGCCCTAATACAAGCCACTGCGGCCCAGCAGGAGGCTACCCGGGTCCAAGCAACCGCCCAACAGGAGGCAACTCGGCTGCAGCAAGAAACTAATCGTCTGTTAATGGCTCAGGCTGCCCAGGACCGAGCCCTGCTGCAGGATCTGGCGACCCAGATAAAGGCCCTTATGGAGCGGAACCACAACTGTGATGGGACCCGGACTATATGGGCCAGCCATTGCCTACAGAAAATGACACGGGAGGATGATGTAGAGGAATGCCTCCTGGCTTTTGAGAGACCAGCCCTACAGGAGGCCTGGCCCCGAGAGCAGTGGTCCAGTATCCTTGCCCCGTTCCTGTGTGGGGAGGCCCAGAAGATATACTACGATATGGCCGCAGACACTGCAGCAGATTACCCCCAACTGCACCCCGATCATAATTGTTTGACCTGATCCACCTGACCCGAAAATGGCTGCACCCTGAGGCCCTCAGTTCTGAAAGAATGATGGAGCTCCTGGTACTGGACCGGTATATGAGGGGGCTACCACCAGGCCTCCGGACTTAGGTTGGCAAGAATGACCCCTCCACCTATGATGAGTTGGTTTCCCTTGTTGAAAGACAGCTGGCAGCCCGTGAACTGTTCCAGACCCCAGGGGGTGAGAGACAGCAAACCAGGAAGCCAGCCCCAAACTCAAGACCCCGGATGGTTGAGAACTACAGAAGAACCATAACTGGGAGGAAAGACACCGAGGAAAGGCCTGAGACCAAGAAGGGACCTGAGGGTTTGGGAAGAGAGGTCTGGGGGGGCCAATCAAATAGCCCCAGGCTGAGGGCGGCAACTGTAATAAGGGGTCGGTGTTACGGGTGTGGGGAATTGGGGCATATAGCAGCCCAATGCCCCAACAGGGAAGAGCCTATGCAGTGCAATATGGGGATCATGGGGAGCAATGTGGCCTAATAGGCCTGGTAAGGGTCTCAGTGAGCTCACATGGGTATACAAGGTCAGTAAAAATGAATGGTATTGCGACCACAGCATTAGTAGATTCCGGAAGTGCTGTCACGCTAGTCTCAGGGAAGTTGGTGGGGCAAGACCAGTTAACCTGGGCCAAAAACACAGGGGTAATGTGTGTTCATGGCACTGTAAATTTCTACCCCACAATCCTGGTATGGATTGAGATCCAGGGGAAGACTACCAGGGTAACTGCAGGGGTTGTCCCTAGGCTCCCCTACCCGGTCTTAATTGGTAGGGAGTTCCCCAGGTTTGAGAGCTTACTTCCCCTAATAGAGCCAGGGGAAGGTAGCAACCCCCAGGCTGAGACGGAGGCACCTACAGATAGCGTCACCCTAATTTTTTCCAAATTTGCCCCAGAGCTATTTTCATCTGGAAAATCCTGAAAGTCAAGGCGGGAAAAGAAGGCAGATAAAAGACTAGGGACCAGGATTCTAGTTAAAAACCAGAAAATCTCCCTTGTTGGTAAGCAAACCTGTTCAGGAGGCCAGGAGACAATTCAGGCCAGTGAAGACTCAGAGGCAGTTCCTAGCTCAAGTAGGGGCAATCAAAGGGGCGAAGTAGAAATAGGTCCCATGGAGTTAAGGCAGATCGGTACTGCATGTGAGAATTTTGAGCAGGACCAAGCCAATGACCCCCTATATGCAAATGTGAGGGAAGAGGTAGTGGAAGTAAATGGCGTACCTGTGGAAGGAAAGACCAAAGGCCTAAGGCCATATTATGTGATCAAACCTGATCTTTTATACCGAATAGTACAAATACGAGGGGAAGAAGTAGAGCAGCTCTTAGTCCCACGAAAACACACAAGGGCAGTACTGGAGTTAGCTCACAGTCATTTATTTGGGAGACATCTAGGAGTATACAAGACCCTTGATAGAGTCCTAAGAAGATTTTATTGGCCAGGAATACACGCAGAGGTCCAATGCTATTGTACCTCCTGCCCAGAATGTCAGTTGCATAGCCCCCGACCTCACTTGAGGGCCCCATTAGTACCTTTGTCTATTATTGAAGTCCCTTTTGAAAGGATAGCCATGGACCTAGTGGGCCCTCTGGAAAAATCAGCATGGGGCCACCGAAACGTACTAGTCATCCTTGACTATGCCACATGGTATCCAGAAGCTATTCCTTTAAGAAACTCCACATCCAAGGCAATAGCAAAAGAACTACTCCAGGTTTTTGCCAGAGTGGGCATCCCCAAGGAGATACTGACTGACCGAGGAACCCCTTTCGTGTCAGAATTAATGAAGGATTTATGTACCCTTCTCCTCATCCGTGCCATACAGACCTCAGTCTACCATCCTCAGACAGACGGCCTGGTTGAGCGGTTTAACCGTACCCTTAAAAGTATGATCCGGAAGGTCGTAGCGCAGGATGGAAAAGACTGGGATACCGTTCTGCCATACCTAATGTTTGCAATACGGGAAGTCCCCCAGGCATCCACTGGTTTCTCTCCTTTTGAGCTACTATACGGACGCCACCCACGCGGAATATTAGATATCGCCAAGGAAGACTGGGAAGAACAAACCAATCCTGGAAAGAATGTCATTGAGCACGTGGCACAGATGAGAGAGAGAATAGCTCGAGTAACCCCTATTGTACGAGAACATTTGGAAAAAGCACAAGAGACCCAGCGGACATATTACAACCGCCTGGCAAAAGTACGGAGATTTCAGGCAGGAGAACGGGTGATGGTGCTAGTGCCAACAGCAGAAAGCAAACTCCTGGCCAGCTGGCATGTGCCATATGAGATAGTGGAAGCCATTGGGGAAGTGGACTATAAGGTCAGACAACCAGATCACCGAAGACCAGAGCAGATCTACCATGTAAACTTACTGAAGCCCTGGTGTGACCGAGAGATGTGCCTGGTCATTCAGAGAGCTCCACCCCAGATGGACGACCCGCAGGGACAAGTGAGGATATCCCCTGAGTTAGCCCCAGAACAACGAACAGAGGTTATTGATATGATCCAACGGAACCAGCACGTGTTCAGTACACAGCCAGGCCGTACGACACTGGTTCAACATCATATCATCACCAGGCCCAGAGCAAGGGTGACGATAAGACCATACCAGATACCAGAAGCTAAAAGAGAAGAAATTAGGACAGAAGTGAACAAGATGCTGGAACTCGGGGTTATTGAAGAATCCCACAGCCAGTGGTCTAGCCCTATCGTCTTAGTACTCAAGCCTAACGGCACCTTGAGGTTTTGCAAAGACTTCCTGAAATTGAATGAAGTATCCCAATTTGATGCCTATCCAATACCACGTGTCGACGAGCTAGTTGATCAGTTAGGCAAGGCCCGATACCTAACCACTCTGGACCTGACCAAAGGATATTGGCAGATTCCACTGGCCAAGAACGCCAAGGAGAAGACTGCTTTCTCTACACCTGATGGCCTGTTCCAATACACTGTCCTCCCTTTTGGACTCCATGGGGCTCCTGCTACATTCCAACGACTTATGGACAAATTGCTGTGACCCCATGCCAGGTATGCTGCCGCCTATTTAGACAACATAGTCATCTATAGCCCTGACTGGGAAAAGCACCTAGGAAAAGTAGAAGCGGTACTAGACGCCTTGCGAAAGGCCAGCCTCACTGCCAACCCTCTCAAGTGCGTGATAGGACTAGCTGAGGCCAGATACCTTGGGTATGTAGTAGGAAGAGGCTTGGTAAAACCCCAGTGGAACAAAGTGGAGGCCATACAAGATTGGCCTTGGCCAGTCCATAAAAAGCAGGTCAGAGCATTTCTAGGATTAGTAGGGTACTATCGAAGATTTATCCCTCATTTTGCCACAAGAGCAGGGCCACTGATGGACCTGATAAAGGCTCGGGGCCCCGAGATAGTAAAGTGGACTGATGCAGCGGGGGCAGCATTCGCAGATTTAAGGACAGCCCTTTGCTGCCATCCAGTACTCATTGCCCCAGACTTTGGGAAAGAATTCATCCTACAAACGGATGCCTCAGAGGTAGGGCTAGGAGCTGTCCTTTCACAGATGGTAGGGGAGGAGGAACACCCAATCTTGTACCTCAGCCGGAAAATCCTCCCCAGGGAACAAAAGTATGCCGTTGTTGAAAAGGAATGTCTGGCGGTAAAATGGGCTATGGAGACTCTCCGCTACTACCTACTGGGGCGACAGTTTACCCTCGCGACAGACCACGCCCCACTCCAGTGGATGCACAGAAACAAGGAGAAGAACGCTAGAGTAACTAGATGGTTCCTATCCCTGCAACCCTTCCATTTCCGGGTACAGCATAGGGCTGGAAGCCAACACAGCAATGCTGATGGCCTATCACGACAGCACTGCCTCTCGTCCCAAGTAGCCCAACCCCATGGTGTTGTGCAGGGGGGAGGATATGTGATACAGCATGGCCAGAGGGCAGCAGGAGAGTGTTAGAGGAAAGCCTTATTCCTTGTAGAGGGAAGCAAGTTACTAGAAGTTGGTTGGATCACCTGGAACCAATTAAGGCAACTGAAGCCAATTAGAGTAACTGAAGCCAGGCACATGATAAAAACCCCCTGCTTCAATCAGTCAGTTGAAAGGAGTTGGAGCAGTCTGGAGGAGTTGGAGCGGTGAGCAGTCTGGAGGAGTTGGAGCGGTGAGCAGTTTGGAGTAAAGCAGGGAAGAGTTTGAAGAAGTGCTATAGTGAGCTAAGAAAACCCAGACCATAGGTAAAGGGACACCTGGCTTGTACAGAGAGAGGGCCCGGGTCCCTCCCTCTCCACTCCCCTACTCTAGGATACTAGGGGGGCAGTTAATACCCTGTTCAGGGGCAAGAAATGGTGCCTTGATCCATTCATGGTAGACCTCAGTCTACCCCCCCACAAGAAGAGAAAGCGCGGGACCCATCATAATAGTGCAGGCAAATTTGCCACAGTAGTTAAGTCCCAGGCACACTGTGAAGAGCGGGAAAAGAATCTCACAGTTCTTGTTTGAGCAGTGTCCTTATAGATGCTCCACTTTAGGCGTCTGTGTGCCTCTGCACCTCTAATCAGAGATTTTTGGTAGCAGTGTCCCGTTGAGCCCTTGCATGTGCTTTCCCTCCCTCGTGGTTTGCCTTGAGGCTGTTTAGCACTGCAGGTGCGAACCCCTCTCACTTGCTGCTCTACCGCCTTTGGCCTCTGAGGGAAGTCGTCCCTGCCTTATCAGTGTCATTAGCATAAGTAGTGTTTGTTTTGTTACCTTTGTTCTCCTTAAAAGTAATTAGGCTAGTGTTTCTTTTAGTTTATTCCTTTGGGTTAAAAAAAAGAGAGAGAGAGAAAAGAGAAGAACTTCAGTTTCCTGCCCTGTCTGGAGGCATTTCTCCTCCCCCCCAGCATCTGGTAGACTCATAAATATTTTCTTTTTCAGTTAAAAAAGAAAAAAAAGTGAAGAGGACGTTCTTCTCTATTCCTCCCTGCTGGAGGATGACATTGTCTGGCTCACTCTGCTCCAAGCAGTGCCTCTCCTGCCAGGAGTCAGTTCCTGTAAGGGCCAGACACTCACTGTGCCTGGGAGAGCTTCACACAAGTGCTTTATCTGCCATACTTAAAACTGCAGGCTCAGAGGAGCTTTGAGCTGTAGTAAAAATTCCTCCCTATGGAGAAAACACTTCAGCCTGCATGGAACTCCGGTGGGTGTTGATCCTGGATTATGCCACCCCACCCCGCCCCCAGCCTTCAATTCAAAAGGGGTCAAGTCGTGAAGAGGGGAAGAGAGAGCTTCGATGTCCAACCAGTGCGGCAGCTGAGCTCACAGCAGAGGGTTCCTCTGCTATTATTGTCCTACGAAGGTGGTCGCTCTGGGGAGTCCCACTGGCTTGCCAGCTACTCAGGGATGGGTGCCAAGGTGGCCGCACTGGGGAACACCCCTCTGGCTGGCCAGTTGCTCGGAGGAACCTTTTCAGGGGGAGTCTGCTGGTGGCTTTTTTTCCTCTCCTCTCTCTTTCTCCTCCTCTTCATGACTGGACCCCTTTTGAAGTCTTTTGAAGCTGGGGGCGTTTCCTGCTGTGGGCTCTGGGCTCTGCCCTCTGCACCACAGATGTGAGGTTCTGAGAAGCGGCTTCCTGCCACGAGTTCTGTGCTGCTCTGCTCTTACCGCACAGAGAGGGGACATTTGCCCTAAGAGCGTCACAGAGAAGCCCTGCTGCCATTCTACAGCAGGGAGATGCCAGGGGCTTCCACAGTCATGCTCTGAGGCAACAGTACCGTCCCATAAGGAGAGGGGAAGTTACCGTACCATCTCTAAAAGAGCAGCACAGAGAAACCCTTTGGTACTAGGTGCATCAAAACTCCCATCCAGGAAGTGTTCTGCACCTTCCCAACCATTGATACTGATTACACGCACTCCTCTGTGGTTCCACATGAGCCCAGGGTAACATATGTGCTCTGATACTCTGGAAACCTGTGGCCTCAGTTCCCAGGGAGAGACAATTACCATGCCATCTCTAAAAAAAAAAAAAAAAGTGGCACCAACAAACTTTCTGTACTGAGCAAAACTCTCATTTAGGGAGTGCTCTGCCCAACTATCAGTATTGATAATATACCATGGACACTCCTCTGTGGTACCAAATGAATCAGGGTACTGCATGAGCTCTGGTACCCTGGAGACCTGATGATGGGGAAGAACCACAATCCCCATTACTTGGAACCAGGACCCCAGTATCAAGCACATCCTGGCATCCAGAATCGCTCTTAGCACCGTGCTGTATACTGCCTATACCCCAGTCAGCGGCACCTTTACCCACTGACTAATCTGACGCTGGCCAGGAGGAAATCATTCCCTGGCCCCTCATCGTGGCCTACAATCAAGGTATGGGCCCCCCCTGAGGTACGCCCACCGCCCGTTCCCACCTTCCTCTCTCTCCTTCAAAGGCCATATTGTAACTCTTCGGCGATGTACACACACGTCGTGACCTTCTCCAGTGTCTGTCAGGGAGAATCCATCAGATGGTTTACTACAACCTGGCTCCTGAGCCAGGACAGGAGAGCACCTGAGCCAGGGCAGGAGAAAGCTTTTTCAGAAGATGGGGAGGAAGATGATTTTAAAAAAAACAAACCCCCAACCACCTGAGTAGGAACCTACCTCTCCAGTACACTTCTCCTCATCTCTCCCAGATGAAGCTGTGCCTGCCCACCCCTCATCACTAGGTGAAGATTTAAGAACTTTTTGGATGTTACCAAGAGGGGGGCAGACGAGCTGCAGATTCCCCTACAGGAGGTAGTAGATCATCACAAGTTGGTGGAAATTCTGCACACTACCCCCTTATCTACAATTCTCCTCCCAATTAATGAGCTGATTCTAGGTCCTATCAAAGTCATCTGGCAGACACCAGCCTCCATTGCACCAACCAGCAACAGATTGTAAACAAAAACAACCCTACATCTCTCCCCAAAGAGGCAGACTTTGTTTTCAACATTTGCAACCCAACTCCATCATAGTGTATGTGATTAATGCATGAAGCAAGCAACATAATCCCAAGTTAACTCCATACGATCAGGCTTCCCAAGATGGCGTATTCATTGACAGCATTACTGTTTCAAGTAATAAATTACCAAACTGTCATGGCCAAATACAATTTTATTAATCTTGGGAAATCCAGTATGTTTCTGAAACATTACTGGATATACCTGTCACACCACTCAGTAGTCACCTTACCTTACTTCACGGCAGTTAGGACAGCTCTAGAGCAAAGAGATTGATTTCTAGCTCTGAACTTACAGGGTGCCTACTTCCATATTTCAATGCTATCATCGTACAGGAGATTTATTACTGCTTACCTCTGGAACAGGATCATTATTGGTACAGTCTGCTCCACACTGGGCATTCTCCAAGGTTCTCTTCATTATAGTGGCATGACTCATAGACTTTAAAGTCAGAAGGGACCATTATGATCATCTAGTCTGATCTCCTGCACAACGCAGGCCACAGAATCTCTCCCACCCACTCCTGCAATAAACCTCTCACCTATGTCTGAGCTATTGAAGTCCACCAGTAATGGTTTAAAGACTTCAAGGTGCAGAGAATCCTCCAGCAAGGGACCCGTGCCCCGCACTGCAGAGGAAGGTGATAAAGCTCCAGGGCCTCTGCCAATGGGGCCTGGAGCACATGACTTATGAGGAGAGGCTGAATGAACTGGGATTGTTTAGTCTACAGTTGAGAAGACTGAGGGGAGATTTGATAGCTGCTTTCAACTACCTGAAAGGGGTTCCAAAGAGAATGGATATAGACTGCGCTTAGTGGTACCAGATGACAGAACAAGGAGTAATGGTCTCAAGTTGCAGTGGGGAAGGTTTAGGTTGGATATTAGGAAAAACTTTTTCACTAGGAGGGTGGTGAAGCACTAGGATGGGTTACCTAGTGAGGTGGTAGAATCTTCTTCTTTAGAGGTTTTTAAGGTCAGGCTTGACTAAGCCCTGGCTGGGATGATTTAGTTGGAGATTGGTCCTGCTTTGAGCAGGGAGTTTGCTAGATGACCTCCTGAGGTCCCTTCCCACCCTATATTCTGTGATTCCATGATTCAGTCTGCCCTGGAGGAAAATTCCTTCCCGACCACAAATATGGCGATCAACTGAACATTGAGCATGTGGGCAAGACTCACTAACTACACACCCAGGAAAGAGTTCTGTAGTAAGTCAGATCCCATCCCATACTAACCTCAGTCCAGTGACTGGACTTTATCAGCACCAACCTGATGCAGTACAAGAGAGAGCGCTCCTCTCTCTACCCGCATTCATCACCCTGGGACACGTCTCCCTAATTTGCTGAGGAGCTCACTTACACAACAACAAGGTTCAAGACAAATGGCGTTCCACAGGAATGACCTTTCATATCACCCTTTTGGGGTTAAAGGCTGTCAGGAGTGCCTGTGCGCAAACTCTGCCGTTCATCAAAAACAACACACAAAGATCATAGAGGACTTAATGTTACCTTTATGTTTTGTATAAACCGCCTAGGAACTGCCAGATCTCCCTCCCTCTACAAGACAGCAATCAGACTTTGGAACTGATGCACCCATCACAATGTGCTCATCTCAGCTGTCTGTCTACGAGGGATACAGAACGTGACAACCAGCAGTCTCAGTTGGAATTTTCTCACGACAGTGAGTGTATACTGAATTCAGAGGTGCTTCAAGATATAGCCACCCTTTGGGGAACCCAGCCTATGGATCTCTTCGCTACTTATTGGAACAAGAAGGGTCCTTGTTACTGCACCAGGACCGGCCTGGGGAACATGTACTGGCAGTTGCCCTCTTTTTCCCCTTGGATTGGGCCCACTTGTATGTCTTTTCCCAGATTCTGTTGAAAATTCAGTGAAGCAAAGCGAGAGTTATTCTGATTGCCCTGCTTGACTATGACAAGTCTGGCTCCCTTACTTGACGCAGATGGCAACATGCCCTCCTGTTTCTCTGACTTCAGCCTATTCCTCACCCACCCTCTCGAAACAATGGGCTGACCCTTCACCCAAACCCATGGGTCCACCACCTCCAGGCTTGGCTCTTTCTTAGATCCAAGGCTTAGAAGGAGAATACTCTGACAAGCTTAAAGACGTGTTGCAACGCAACCACAGGTTGACCACTCGACATCCTTATCTACAAAATGGAAACGACTCCAAGTATGTGCCATTCCAAACACGCTGACCCAACCTCACCTTTCCTGCCTCTGATTTTGCACTACGTTTTAAACTCACTCATCTCCCTTCAAGGTACATCTAATGGCAAAAAAGGCTTCCCACTTGGTGTTTGTTCACCTACTAATGCGTAGATTCTTTAAGGGCATTGGGAATCTCTTCCCCCATGTAACATCACCTGCTCTAGCCTGAGACTGTAACCTAGTTCTCAGGGCTTTGATTAGACCTCCCTCCGAGTCCAGCGCATCTTGTTCTCTCTTACACCTGTCCATGACGACAGCATTTCTAATTGCTATCACCTCATCTAGGCATATAGGAGAAACAGCGGCCCTGATAGCACACCCATCATTCACGGCCGTTTTTTCTTTTAAAGACAAAGTAACTCTGCGGCCATATCCCAAGTTTCTCCCTACTTTTTCTGCACTTTCCATATGAATCAACATATCCATCTCCCTGTTTTTTTTTTTTTTTTTTTCGCAAAACCAGTTTGTGACAACTGGGAGACAATTGTGCATATGCTAGATATTAGAAGGACATTAGCATTCTACTTGGCCAGGACTAAGGACTTCAGGAAATCCCCCTAAAATCTTCCTTTTGTCCACAAAAAGATCCTCTGTGATATCGCCTCAAAAACTATACAAATAGGTTTCTAGTTGCATTAATCTCTTATCACGGGTGCAACTTGCTTCTTCCCATGCACACTCCACAAGATCAGTTTCTATCTCAATCACGTTTCATAGGATACCCCTGTCAGCGACCTGGGCCTCTATTCAGAACATTATGCGATCACTGAAGATTTGGCAGCTGACAACATCTTCGACTCCACAGTACTTTCTGTAGTAAAAGACTCCACTCCAAAGTCCCAGCCTCCACTGGTGGGTACTACTTGGGAGTCACCTAAAGTGGAGCACCTGTAGAGACACTACTCGAAGAAGAAGAGGAAGTTACTCACCTTGTGCAGTAACGATGGTTCTTCGAGTTGTGTGTCCCTACGGGTGCTCCACAACCCTCCCTCCTCCCCTCTACTTCGGAATTCTCTATAGCGCTCTGTGGTAGAGAAGGAAGTGAGGGGGGTTCGCCCATGCAGTGCTAAATAGCCTCGAGGCAGACCACAAGGGAGGGAGAGCACATGCGTGGGCTCAACGGGACACTGCTACCAAAAATTTCTGATTAGAGGTGCAGGGGCACGCAGATACCTGAAGTGGAGCACCCATAGGGGGACACATCTCGAAGAGCCATCGTTCCTGCACAAGGTAACTTCCTCAACTGGATGAGTGGCAACAAAATGGCAGATGAAATCTAATGTTGATAAATGCAAAGTAATGCACATTGTAAAACATATTCCTAACTATACATATATAATGATAGGGTCTAAATTAGGTGTTACCACTCAAGGAAGAGATCTTGGAATCATTGTGGATAGTTCTCTGAAAACATTCACTCAGTGTGCAGCGGCCATCAAAAAAACAATGTTGGGAGTCATCAAGAAAGGGATAGATAATAAGACAGAAAATATCATATTGCCTCTAGATAAATCCATGGTACGCCCACACCTTGAATACTGCGTGCAGATGTGGTCATCCCATGTCAAAAAAGATTTATTGGAATTGGAAAAGGTTCAGAGAATGGCAACAGAAATGATTAGGGGTATAGAATGGCTTCTGTGTGAGGAGAAATTAAAAAGACTGGAGCTTTTCAGCTTGGAAAGAGGTGACTAGGGGGGATACGATAGAGATCTATAAAATCATGAGTGGTATAGAGAAAGTAAATAAGGAAGTGTTATTTACTACTTTTCATAATCAAGAACAGGGGGCCACCAAATGAAATTAATAGGTAGCAGGTTTAAAACAAACACAAGAAACTATTTTTTCACGCAACTCCCTGTCAACCTTTGAAACTCCTTGCCAGAGGGTATTGTGAAGGCCAATACGGGGTTCTAAAGGGAGCCAGATAGATTCATGGAGGATAGGTCCATCAATAGCTATTAACCAGATTGGGCAGGAATGGTGTCCTTACCTCTGTTTGCCAGAAGTTGGAATTGGATGATAGGGCATGGATGACTTTATAATAACCTGTCTGTTCATTTCCTTTGGGGCACCTGCCATTGGCCACTGTCAGAGGATAGGATCCTGGGTTTGATAGACCTTTAATCTGACCCAGTATGACCGTTCCTATGTTTTTCTCTTATGTTCCCTCAGCCTCTTCTCATAAGTCATGTGCCCTAGCCCCCTAATAATTTTCGTTGCCCTCTGCTGGACTCTTCAATTTATCCACATCCTTCCTGTAGTGAGGGCCCCAAAACTGGATGCAATACTCCAGATGTGGCCTCACCAGTGCTAAATAGAGGGGAATAATCACTTCTCTCAATCTGTTGGCAATGCTCCTATTAATGTAGCCCAATATGCCGTTAGCCTTCTTAGCAACAAGGGCACACTGCTATGCCATATCCAGCTTCTCATCCACTGTAATCCCCAGGTCCTTTTCTGCAGAACTGCTACTTAGCCAGTTATCACCAGCCTGTAGCGATGCATGGGATTATTTCATCCTAAGGGCAGGACTCTGCACTTGTCCATGTTGTACCTCATTAGATTTCTTTTGGCCCAATCCTTCAATTTGTCTAGGTCACTCTGGACCCTATCTCTACTCTCCAGTGTATCTACCTCTCTCCCCAGCTTAGTGTAAAACTATTGAGTTGTCTATATATTCATGCAAAAAGCAATGTCAGTAGAATATTAAAGGTGCCCAATTAAACACAAAGTCAGAAAACGTAAAAGTAAAGATTGAAAAAACATTAACTTTTCTCTTGTTTGTAGGCATTATGGTATAGTAATTATATAACTACATGCTGTTTCTCACAGATACACCTGTTTCAAAGATAATTTTTTAATCGCAAAATTTAAAGGAATTGAGTCTGACATGACATGTTTTAACTGAGGCTTCAGTGACCATTGGTCATTTTGTGCTCAGAATACAAAACATAACCGTGATCTCCCAGCATGTTACTTTTCATTTATCCCCTGAGTTTAGAATGGTATCATTATACATATTAGTTCATCTTTCTTTATAGGTTATGCTTTGAATTGCGTGTAATGTTTCAGCTGGTACAATACCAATTCTGTAGCATTGTTATTAGCTGATCCGTGGAGCAGAAAGGGTTTAGTGTTAGCATGCAATATCGAGAACTGCAAAATTTGATTTAATATTTTTTAAAAGTGGAGATTCCTACATTAATTTTTATTTTGAGTAGTATAATCAGTATTACCATTATTAATACTTACTGGTTTTACTAACAAGGTGGTCATATCTTTGTAGACAATGAGCCAAAACATATTGTGGTAGTACCTAAAGGTATATAATGAGGCATTTGATAATTAAACTTTGTTGTGAAAACATTAGCCTAGATACATTGTCTAACACCTTATGTACACACTTATACAGTCCTCACGTTGAACAAATCTGTCATGTAATACACCATTTCTCACATTTCACTTAAGTGACCACTGTGATCATCTAGTCTGACCTTCTGCATAGGGTTACTAGATAGCAACTGTGAAAAAATGGGATGGGGGTGGGAGGTAATAGGGACTGTCCCTTTAAAAACGGGACTTCTGGTGGGCCTACTTCTGCATAACACAGATTATTGAACTTCCTGAAATAATTCCTGTTTGAACCGATTCCTGACTCATGACACCTAAAATGTAATATAACAGTATTCCCGAGCTGCTTAAAGCAGAGACCCTGTTCAGGAAAACAAAGCTTATTGTGCTTCCCTCCAACTACATCCTGTGATGTTAAAGGCCTTCTTATATTTTAGATCTCAAAATATACTTCTCTCCTTTTTTTACAAGGTTTGATAAGTAGTGAAATAGTTAATAATGTTGATATTTGAAATGAAATGAATGGATGGTGCATACTTCAGAGCTATTTTTTCAGGCTCTGCAAACTCAGGCAAATAGCTGTGTATTGGTTATGTTGGGTTACATTTTGAAGGTTTCTTCTGCAACAATAGCAGTTACAGACTAACTTTTTAAAAATGAAAAATGAAACTCTGGAGACTAGTTGACTTTGGTCTGGCGTGACAATTTGGCCTACTTCATTTTCCCTGCTTGATAATTAACCAGGAAAACTAGGTCAAGATATTTTTAATAAAAATGTTATAAAAAGGTGCAGGAAAATGAAACAAGACTAAATTAGTCTAAACGAAAAGGCATGCTAATATAACACAAAGATTATGGTAAAAGATGTGAGTCCAAAAATTAATAAACCAAAACTGATGTAGTGGTGTAGGCCTCATCAGTAAACAAAATAATTAGGGGATGGATTATGCTGCATACCTTCCCCTCCTCCTTTTTTATAAAAAGGACTTTTTAAAAAAGCATCATGGCCTCTCAGCTCAACTTGTCTAAGCCCAGCTCATCTCATCTTCCCTGACCCCGAGAAAGAAAGAGTAGACGAGACTGAAGGACTTTCTTACCTAATTGTCAGGGGCTCCAATGAGAGGCACATAAGACCCTATTCTGTCTCCTTTCACTTTTTGCGTGTTACTTTCTGTCCAATTATATTTCCTTCCATGGACGGCATGTGAGGCCCGCTTTAGGGAGGCTAGCTACACAGCCCCATCCCTTGCGCTCAAGGCCCACCCCTATCCTCTGTCTGCTGGAGCTCTGAATGTCCATCTTTCCCCTTTCTGTCCCCCACCCCCGGCCAAAAGAGCACCAGTGCCAGGCCACTGGCTGCCCCCAGTGCCAAGCTGCTGACCAGCATCAGCCTCCAGCGCTGACCTGGCCTTGCCTCAGCGCTGGCCCCCAGCGCCAGGTTTCCGAGCCACCCCCAGCGCCGGGTTGACCCCAGTGCCAGGCCATGGGCTGGCCTCAACCTCTGCCCCAGTGCTGGACTCCTGGCCAGACTCAGTGCTGGGTCGCCCCAGCGCCGGCCCACTGACCTCCAGCCAGAAGCAGAGCTGAGCTCCCGCCAGCCTGGGCGCCGGCAGGGGGAGAGGGTGGAGCATGGGCTTTGCTTAGGGGAGTATTAGCATCCCCTGGCCTATTGTACCCACCATCCATGTTTCCTTCTATCCTCTCTCTCACTTGTGCAGTTTTTTCACTGAATCCTCAAACTTACTGTACTGCAGTCACCAGCACAGCAAAATAAAAGGTCCACGCAGCCCTGCCCGGAAAAAAATGATCCCTAAGTGGAATATGAGCCAGGGTCCACGCAACCTGCCAGCCTAAAGCATCTATTCATGACTGACCAGCAGTCCAGTGGTCCAAAAATATAAACAAAAATTGTTTTCCTCCACTTTTCTATCCTGTCGCTTCTCCACTTTGTGTGTCTGTCTGTTAAAAATAGAAGTGAATACTCTTCACACAACAGGACTCAGAGTAAAATTAACGCTTTTCTTTCATAAGAACATAAGAATGGTCTGACCCAGTATGGCCAAAGGTCTATCCAGCCCAGTATCCTGTCTATCGACAGTGGCCAGTGCCAGGTGCCCCAGTCGGAGTAAACCTAACAGATAATGATCAAGTGATCTCTCTCCTGCCATCCAGCTCCACCCTCTTACAAACAGAGGCTAGGGACACCATTCCTTCAAAGAATGGTTGTTGGTAAAAATAAGATGCTAACATTTTACCTCAGAATTTTTAAAATGGATTTTAATTATTTATTTTGCATAATTACTCAGTTTCAGTTTAAATGCTTGTTGTAATTTCTTGGTTTTTACGTTTAATCTATAATCTTCAAATTTAAAATTAATGCTTTTGAGTGTTCTTTGCCAAAAAAACAAACAAACCCCAGTCTCTGTTTAAAAAAACAAAACAAAACAAAAAACCTCAATCCCACAAACCTTAACTCTTTTGGCCTATAAAATCAATACAATATTTCCTGGTGCTGTGACTTGGGTTGTTTTATAGCTTTTTATCTTGTTTTAGGATTTTACTTATTAAGTTTGTTTTAGGATTTATTTGTTTAAGTAGAAGGCTTTGTATTTGAGAATTTTATTTTTTGATAAAAAACACCTTAAAATTATCCTTTTTATATTAAGGATGTGTTTGGCCTGTGTTTGGTTTGTTTAAATTTTTTAGTAATATTTAGAAATTATTTAGGTTTTTTGCTTAATATTTAGTTTTTTGCTAAGCTGCTATGGAGTTTTTAAAGAGATTGTATTTTTTTTAAGTAAGAAATATTAGTTTAACATGTTGCTGATATTTTGTTAATGAAGTTGTTTATTTTGTAATATTTTGTAGATGTTTGTTTTAAAGACTTTTATTTAAATGTTTGAGAATTAACTTTTTTGGTTTAATTCTTTGTTTAATAATAGAGTAACTATTTGTACTAGTTGGATTATTTTTATTTGAATTAAATATTTATTTTTTATTTGGAATTCCATTTATTTAGTGTTTGTTATTATTATAGAATTATTTGTTTTATGTTTTTCTTAAATAAATTTAGGGTTTTTAATAATTGTAGGCTGATGTAAAGATAACTAAAATTTTTGTTTATTTTAATAATAATTTTGTTTTTGTAAATCTGTACTTATTAAACTATAATCTTTAAAAAAATTAGTCTAAAAACCTATTAATATAAATAAAAAATTGGTATTGAAATAATGCCTAATAAGCAATGAAATAAAGGTCCAAAAATTAATAAACCACAATTAGAATAGCAAACACTAAGCCCTGGTCTACACTACAAGGTTAGATCAAATTTAGCCACATTACGTCGAATTTATACTCAATGCATCTACACAAGCAACCCTGTTCAGTCAACGTAAAGGGCTCCTAAAATTAACTGCTGTACTCCTCCCCAGCAAGGGGATTAGCGCTAAAATTGACCTTGTTGAGCTGAATTTGGCATAGTGTAGACACAATTCTAGCCAGGTACACAGGAAAAGCCCAGGGAACTTTGAATTTCATTTCCTGTTTGGTCAGCATGGCGAGCTCAGCAGCACAAGTGACTGTGCAGCCCCAGAATCGCAAACGAGCTCCAGCATGAACTGAACGAGACACACTGGATCTGATTTCTGTATGGGGAGAAGAATCTGTGCAGGCAGAACTCAGTTCCAAAAGAAGAAATGCCAATATATATGCCAAAATTGCCCAGGGCATCTTGGACAGAGGCTACATCAGGGACAAACAGCAGTGCCACATGAAAATTAAGGAGCTCAGGCAAGTCTACCAAAAAACAAAGGAGGCAAACGGTCGGTCTGGATCAGAGCCCCATACATGCCACTACTTTGATCAGCTGCATGGAATTCTAGGGAGGGATCCTATCACAGTGGATACCCACACCACTGTCCATGGACACCACAAGGAGGGAGTTTCATGCAACAGGGAGGAGGATTTTGTGGAGGAGGAGGAGGAGAATGGACAGCTAGCAAGCAGAGAATCTGTTCTCCCCAGCAGCCCAGAACTTTTTATCACCCTGGAGCCAGTACCCTCTCAAGGCGGTTTCCTGGACCCTGAAGCCAGAGAAGGCGCCTCTGGTGAGTGCACCTTTGTAAATACACTACAGGATTTAAAAGCAATGTTTGATTTGCCCTGAAGAATTGGGATGCATTCATGGCTAGTATAGCTATTGGAAAAGTCTGTTAACATGTCTGGGGATGGAGTGGGAATCCTCCAGGGACATCTCCATGAAGCTCTCCTGGAGGTACACTCAAAGCTTTTGCGTAAGGTTTCTGGTGAGGGCTGCCTTATTCCATCCTCCATGGTAGGACACTTCACCCTGCCAAGCCAGTAGGAAATAGTCTGGAATCATTGCAGCACAAAGCATAGCAGCAAATGGTCCTGGGTTTTGGTCACACTCAAGCAACATTTGGTCTTTTTCTCTCTGTCTTAATCTCAGGAGAGTGATATCCTTCATGGTCACCTGACTGAAATCAGAGAATTTTTTGAAGGGAACAGTTAGAGGAGCCTGTTCATGCTGAGCTGTTTGCATTTGGCTAAAAGGGATCATCCCTGATAATAGCCACATGGTGGGGGGAGGAGTGAAGGGATCATCCCAGAGAATTGCCACACGGTGGGATGTGGGGAGGGTTATGCTGCACATCCACCTGAAAAATGCAGCCCCTCCTTTTAAATGGCCAACCCAACAGACATTGCTTGCTATGGGAAAGGAGGGCAACACAGTTTGAAACCATTCCCACATGTTATGAAGGTAGAAGAAGCTAACCCAGCGTACTCTTTGGCTTACCATGGCTGCCTGCAAACCGTGTCTCACTGTACTGGCAGGCACTCAATATAAAAGGCAAAATGCGGCCATGTGCTGTCTGCTGTGAATTGCTTGATTCACTGTGAAAGAGTCTCCGTTTTGTTCTCAGAAATGTAACTTCTTAAATTCTACTCTCCCTTTTATTTCCTCCCGCAGGTGCAAATGTTTCTACGCTCCCCCTATCATCTCCATCCCAGAGGTTATCGCAGATTAGAAGGTGAAAAAAACACACTCGCAATGACAAGTTTTCCGAGTTAATGCAGTCCTTCTGCACTGATAGAGCACAGTTGAGCGTACAGTGACAGAGTCTAGGAAAGCATTAAGTGAGCGCGAGAAGAGACAGAATGCGATGCTGAGGCTAATGGTGGAGCAAACGGACTTGCTCAAGCATCTGGTGGAGCTGCAGGAAAGGCAGCAAGAGCACAGACTGCTTCTGCATCCCCTGTATAACCGCTTCTTCTCCTCCCCAAGTTCCATATCCTCCTCACCCATACGCCCAAGAACGCGGTGGGGAGGCTCTGGGCATCCAGTCACTCCACTCTGGAGCATGGCTCAAGCAATAGAAGGCTGGCATTCAATAAGTTTTAATTTGTAGTGTGACTATAATAAGCAGTGTGGCCTCGTCCTTCCCTCCTCCTCCCCCACTCCACCCGGGCTACCTTGTCAGTTATCTTACTTTTTTTTAATCAATTAATAAAGAATGCATAGTTTTAAAACAATAGTGACTTTATTTCCTTTGCCAGCTGTGATCAAAGTGGGGATGGTGGTTGGCTTACAGGGAATTCAAATCAACAAAGAGGGTGGATTTGCATTAAGGAGAAGCACACACAGCTGTCACACTGTAGCCTGGCCAATCATTAAACTGGTTTTCAAAGCTTTTCTGATGCACAGCACACCTCTGTGCTCTTCTAATTGACCTGATGTCTGGCTGTGGAAAATTGGCCTTCCACCTCTGTAAAAACGTCTCCCTCTTACTCTCACAGTTATAATGGAGCACACTGCAAGCTGCAATAACAATGGGAGTATTGGTTTCACTGAGGTTTAACCTAGTCAGCAGACAGCACAAGCAAACTTTTAAATGTCCAGATGCACATTCTACCACCATTCTGCACTTGCTCAGCCTGTAGTTGAACTGCTCCTCACTACTGTCCAGGCTGCCTGTGTATGGCTTCATGAGCCATGGGAGCAAGGGGTAGGCTGGGTCTCCAAAGATAACTGTTGGCTTTTCAACATCCCCAACATTAATTTTCTAAGCTGGGAAGTATGTCCCTTCTTACAGCTGTTCAAACAGTGCAGAGTTCCTGAAGATGCGAGTGTCATGCACCTTTCCTGGCCATCCCATGTTGATGTCAGTGAAATGTCCCTTGTGATCCACCAGTGCTTGCAGCACCATTGAGAAGTATCCCTTGTGGTTTACAGACCCGTTGCCTAGGTGGTCTGGTGCCAAGATAGGGATATGCATTCTATCACCCCACCACAGTTAGGGAACCCCATTGCAGCAATGCCATCCACATTTCCCAACGTCACTATCCTTGATAGCAGAAGGTCACTGATTGTGTTGGCTACTTGGATCACAGCAGCCCCCACAGTAGATTTGCCCACTCCAAATTGATTCCCGACTGACTGGTAGCAGTCAGGCATTGCAAGCTTCCGCAGGGCTATCGCCATTCACTTCTCAACTGTCAGGGCTGCTCTCATCCTGGTATTCCTGCACTTCAAGGCAGGGGAAAGCAACTCACAAAGTTGCATGAAAGTGGCCTTATGCATGCAAAAGTTTCAGAGCCACTGGGAATCAACCCATACCTGGAATCCTGTCACAATTGCCACACCACATGCTTTCAGGGAAGTCTATGTCCATGTCCTCCTTACTATCTTCCTCCTGATGACGTTTCCTAGCCAGGTTCTCCACATACTGCAGGATAATGCGCGAGGTGTTTGCAATGCTCACAGCAGCAACGGTGAGCTGAGCGGGCTCCATGTTTACCGTGCTATGGTGTCTGCATGGGTAAGCCAGGAAAAAAGGTGCAAAATGATTGTGTGCCGTTGCTTTCACAGAAGGAGGGACGAAGGGAGGGGAGACTGATGACGTACCCAAAACCACTCGCAACAATGTTTTTGCCCCATCAGGCAGTGGGAGCTTAACCCAGAATTCCAATGGGCAGCGGGGCCTGAGGAGACTGTGGGATAGCTACCCACAGTGCACCACTCCATGAGTCAGTGCTAGCCATGGTATTGAGGATGCACTCTGTCAGCTAAATGTGCTTAGTGGGGACACACACTATCAACTGTATAAAATTGCTTCCTAAAAATTGAGTTCTATAAAATCAATCTAATTTCATAGTGTAGACATACCCTAAATGTAATTGTTAAATCACTTATGGCAGTGCTCTCAAACTCCAAGAAATCTGAACTTTGCGCCCACTAAACAATGCCTCCAACTTATCCCTGTGAAAGAGCATAGGATTGTATCTTCCTAAAGTATGTGGAGGACAGTAGGGAAAGTATATAAGAGTAGCAGGGAGCTTATCTTTGGGTTTAGATTGGGTTCAGTGAAAATGAGTTCCAACGTGACTCTACAGCAAAGAGAACCAATGTGAATAAACATTATATATACATAAACCAGGAGAATATTGAGTAGGGAGGATATATTACCTTTGTATTTATCACTGGTGCAACCACTGCTGAAATAGTGTTCAGTACAGGTGTCAACAGTTCAAGAAGAATGCTGGTAAATTGCAGAGAGGTCATAAAAGAGCCGCAAGAAAGATTAAAGGATTAGAAAACATGCCTTATGGCGAGAGACTCAAGGAGCTTACACTGTTTAATTTAACAAAAAAGAAGGTAAAGGGTGACTGGATCATGGTCTTAAGTACATACATGTGAGGCAAAAATGGATAACAACAGACTCTACAGCCAAGCACACAATGGCCTAACAAGATCCAGTGGCTGAAAGTTGAAGTTAGACAAGTTCAGAATGGAAATAAGAAGCACTTTTTTTTTTTTTAGCATTGAAAGTAATTAACTGTTGGAACAATTTATCAGGTTTCGTGATTGTCCATCACTGACCATTTTTAAATCAAAGTTGGAGGGTTGTCTTCAAGATATTCTCTAGTTCAAACAGGCATTAATTCAAGGAATTCCTGTGGCTCGTGTTAAACAGGAAGTCAGACTACGTCATTATAATGATTGTGTCAGTTTTTGGCTGCGTGTTTGTTCTTGATGTGTGCTGTGCCAGTTCTGTGCAGATAGCTGACACAGCAGACCTTGACTGAATTGCACAAGAAGACCTCAGACATGTTTCAATAGCGAAGGCACTCAGCCAGGTTTATTGTTGACAAAGCATGGTCCTAGGTCCTAATATCCCATAGACTCTACAGGACCACTAACACGTTTATACCAGCTCAGTGAATGGCAGGACTTTCCATTCCCCCATTGGCCAGACAAAGACATTCCCTCTGAGACTCCTCTTTGTACACTGATACAAACAAGCTACACATAGCCCTTCTAACGTGGTTACTACCCTTTACCATGTATATGTTGATGCAATCAAAACATCTCTATCCATCACACTCTCAGCCTGACCTTATCTTTAAGAGGGTGCTTACACCATATCTTGGTATCAGGGTGTTCTGGAACTAACCTTCTGGAATCCGTTTATGTGACTACTTTTAATACCTAGGGGTGTTTGTGTTTTTGCAATATCCATCCTGTTTCTGCCAGGTTCTACGAACTTGTAAGTAGGCATGTTCTGTAACAGGGCCTGACTTTTGATCATATCTTGACTCTTTCTAACTTTGTTTTACCTCAGCTGTGACTGATTTTAGGTCAGGCTCTTGTCCTTACACAAGGGCCCTTATAGCTGCCCTCATGTCTCAGACTTTCTCTTTCTACTGCAGTGATCACTTACAGTGCATTTTCAAAGATTATAAAGCCACAACTCCAGGGGGTGGGGAATTGGCCACCCAGTTTTAAATTCTACTTCTGGGTAGCAATACATGAACCTCCTAAGCATGCACTTTGGGTAGAAAAAATATTGTGCTTCTAAGTTGTGTGTATTAATATTTTTCCTGAACTTGTTCTTGGAACTACTTAAATGACGAATGTTAAGAGAGCACACTGTTCCTAATGCATCCTATTTAAATTACTCATCAGTAGATAATATCAAAATTGATTAAGATCTTTGCAATGATAAGTGTTAATACTTGGACTGTTTTAAAGCATTAACCAGACATGTTTTTTTTCCCCCTCCGTACAGTATATTCCATTGAATTATGTCAAAGAGAAATTAAAACTTCCAGGAATGTTCATTAGGGCCCTTGTTTGATGAGTTATTGATGTCTCATCTTTTCTTTGGGAACATTTTCAAATCTTTGGATTTTCTCCAGAAACTTCTGGGAATTAAACTTCAATTTTCCTAATGAGTACAGCATAGTGAATGGATTTTAGTGGCCTTTGTAAATTTGAGACTTGCAGACAGAAGGCTTCTTGCACTTTACACGAGGATAGTGATATAAAGGGTGCAGAAACATCCCCTGAGGAATACCCTTGGGAAAATGGAAGTGTTCCTGAGTGTAAGGGCTATTCTGATTTCTGCTGAGGGGCCAGACATAGCTCTGTGTCCTTGTGCAGATGCCATATTATACACTCTGATTATAGGATTGCATACTATTTCTCAGATATAATATATTGCACAGTTTTTAAGAAAATTAGATACACGTTTGTTGTCTGTTAGTACTAAGCATTGGTGTGCCAGACAAAGCTGATCAGTCTGTCTTATGTTGAACTCAGGTCAGTGTAGAAGAATGTCAGTATGGCACCAGATGCCAGTTACAGCTCCCTGATTCTTTGGGCCAATCATTGATGGCCAGAATAATGCCAAACATTTAGTGACTGCTTTTGCCACACTTTATTGTCCCCGAGAAACTGTCAGCTGAGAATTGGTGGAGCACATATGCACTCCACCACTGCCTCTGACATGCTTTCTTCTGCTCCATCTTGCCCCCTGCACTATGATGGGCAGGTGGCATAAGAGTTGGATATGTTGGCATTGTCAGCAAGGGAATTCTCAGATGGCCATCTTTAGCCAGCTTACAGCTTCACAGAATCTGGTTTAGGGCAAGAGAATCTGGGCTACCATCTGTAGAAGTAATTTATATGGAAAAAATGCAGTATGCCATTCTTATTCTTAATGAAAGATCTGTAGTGAACGAGGCAAGAGAATGCAGGAACATTAACTCTATTTTGCCATTGGCTGGTTCCTTTGAGGTGCAGGATTTTTCCCTTCCTGTCCTTAACTCTAATGGTCAGTTACTGTGTGTAGTTGCTACAGTCCACCTGAGGGCAGTTGCATTGCTAAATGAAATAATTTCAATATCTAATGGCGAAAATAAAGAAGTGCTATTTACTCCTTATAACACATGGACTATGGATCACCAAGTGAAATTAATTGACAGTAGGTTTAAAACAAACAAAAGGAAGTATTTTTTCACACAATGCTCAGTCAACCTGTGGAACTCTTTGCCAGAGGATGTTGTGAAGGCCAAGACTATAACAGAGTTCAAAAAAGAACTAGCTAACTTCATGGAGGATAGGTCCATCAATGTTTATTGGCCAGGATGGGCAGGGATGGTGTCCCTAGCCTCTGTTTGCCAGAAGCTGGGAATGGGTGACAGGGGATGGATCACTTGTTGATTACCTGTTCTGTTAATTCTGTCTGGGGCACCTGACATTGGCCACTGTCAGAAGACAGAATGCTGGGTTAAATGCACCTTTGGTCTGACCCAGTATGGCTATTCTTATATGTGTAATATAAAAATATTAAAACCAGCATAGCAACCAGGCAAAGCATGAGATAATAGCCTAACTAATACCAGTTTATCATAGCTAAGAAAATATAATCTCACTCTAAAAGTTTGCTGAAAAAGATAAATGAGAAGACAGTCAAATAGCTCTATACCACTCCCGAAATCAGAGCTTTTGCAAGAGTTGCAATCTGGCCATTGATGGGGCCAGCTGAGAGGGGTGACATTCATCTGGCAGAAAGCTGGCGTAATCAGTTGCTGCATCAACTACGCCATCACATACCATGGCATAAGATGTGGTTTAGGGGCACATTGGGTGGAAGACTGCTACTCTTCATCAGATTTCAACTACAGAATTGTCTTCCGGGGGAACATAGCCAACTTGACTAAAATTGGAACAGTTTCATCTCCTCCAAGCCACCCTGTATATCAGGAACCATAGAATATTAGGCTTGGAAGAGACCTCAGGAGGTCATCTAGTCCAATCGCCTGCTCAGAGCAGGACACTACTTCTACCAACTCCTTGATGGCCTGCTCCCCACTCTCCTACACTAAGCATATCATAGTGCAGGGTAGAATCTGGCCCAAGCAATCAAAATGCCTGCCAAATATCACCTCCCTATCTACTCTCCAGTTTACTGCTGCTTACTTAATTGAAGCCCGCAGTTTGGTTATGTAGAACAATAGGCAGAGGATGTAAGGCAACATTATCTAAGGCTCAGATCCACAGAGATACTTAGGAGTTACACCACCTAACCCCTGGGCTGGCTAGTGCAGTGGTTCTCAAACTTATTTGGTAGGGCCTCCCTTTGTGTCTGTAGTTGTTTACATGTCCTCCACAGTACATATACTGCCACCCTGTTCAGAAGGCAGAGCAGAGAGCAGCATCTGCTGGCTGAGTACCCAGCTCTGAAGGCAGCACTGCACCACCAGCAGCACAGAAGAGTGGCAATGTGAAAAGTGCTATTTCTCAATATCACCAGCCAATAGCAGACATAGTACCCCATTGCCAGCCTTACTTCTGCACTGCTGCTGTCACTGAGGGGCTGATAGCTGGAGCCCCACTGCCTCCGGGTGAGAGACTGGAGGTGGGGGAAGGAGAACCCAACCCTTTATCTCCACCTCTCAGGTGTGCACGGCCCTTATACACAAGCCCCAGGCACCCATGGCTGAGAGCCAGAGCTCTTCAGCAACAACAACAAAAGCACACAGCTCGCACCTCCCTTGACACATACCTGTGCCTCCCTCAGAGGCTTGCCCCGTAGTTTGAGAATCAAACTGCTCTAGTGAAGTCCTCAGCCTCCAGGTAGGTGCCCAAGCTTCCCAAACAATGGACAGGGAAAGTTATGCGCCTTTCAGACAGGGAGCGTCAGAAGCCAGCATACCAGGCAGGGAGTAGTCTAAGCTAGGCAGGAGTGAAATGCAGAGGCGAAGGGCAGGGCTTTGGCCCAGAGCCTCAAGGGTTTTTAGGCCCTGTACTGATAGGTGAGAGGTAGGCACTTTAGGCCAGCTCCTCAAAGGTGTTTAGGTGTTTAACATCTCATTGATTTCAGCGGGAGTTAGGCATCTAAATACCTTTGAGGATCTGGGCTATCCGTCCACTGTGAACCCTCTCCTGGAGTTAGGCACCTAAACCAGATCAGCTGCTGTGGCAGCCCATGTCCAAAACCCAGCTCACTCTTCCAGGGATAGAAGAGAGAAGGAGCACATACGGGTGTACCCTGACTAGCCAATCGCCTGCTTAGTAAGGTACATGGGATGTGGGATGCCAAAGTTCAAATCCCTGCTCTGTCTTGTGTGCATCAGAGGGTTAAACCCACATCGCTGGTGAGTGCCATAACCACCAGGCTATTAGCTAGTCTTGGGAGGTTTCTCTCAATCGTGCCTATCAAAGCTGTTCCACTTGAATAGAGTAGGGAGGTGAACCTAGCTCACTGACATGCTTTGTGAGTGCCCTACGCATTAGGCTGTGTTGTTGTTACGGCATTACTGTAGCACCTGAGGAGCCCTGGTCATGGACCAGGACATCATTGGGCAAGGTACTGTATCAACAATACAAAGAAGGCTCCTGCCCCAGGGTCAGTCTCTCTCTCTCCCACAATGCATATTTAATTATGTACAGAAAGTGTAGCAGCTCCAACTGGAGAGAATGAGAGACACCTGTCTTAGACTGTCAAGCAGCGTGGTGATTAGGCACTGATGTGGGCAACCTGCTCCAAATGAGGCAAGAAGGGATTTGAACTTGGGTCTCCCAGATCCTGCATTATCTCCCTAACCAGTGGGGAAGACACATAAACATATGTGTGTAGAAAAATTCTTGACTTGCTCACACCTAGTTGTCTTTTTCTTAGGTTGTTGGTGTGCTCAGAGCACACCAGTGGGAATGGGCTCCACTGGGGAGATAGGCACTTCCCTAGGCTCCAGCTGGAGTTTTGTGAGTACTGCCTGGCAGACACTTAGGGCATGTCTTCATCAATGCAGCTGTGCTGATATAGTGTCCTGATGAAGATGTGCTATGTCCACAGGAGAGCCCTCTCCTGTCAATGTAATTACTCCACTGCAATGAGAGGCCGAAGCTATGTCGGCAGGAGAGCCTCTGCGCTGTCATAGCGTTGTATGGACACCTGTTTAAGTCAATGTAATTTACATCACTCAGGAGGGTGACTTTTTCTCACCCCTGAGTAAGAAAGTTGAATCAACTTTAGCGGTAGTGTAGATAAGTTTTTTGACACCTTGGTGTTTGGTGGCAATTGCATGGTGTTTTTGAGAATGTCACAGTGATGCCTAAATTGTGCCTAAAGATGCAGAAAGGTGCCTAAATATCTTTGTGGATCTGACTTTAAATGTTTGAAATTCTAATCACAAAGTAGCACTCTCATTGCAGAGAGCGAATGAAAAATAAATATTATTTGTTGATAAAAAGCTAACAGGCCTGAAATAGGACTATATTGTTGTCAATGGGCTGATTTTAAAAGTTTTGTATGTATGAGCCTAAAGTTTCAGACATTCAGCCATAGACGGATTCCTGGTCTTTGTCCAGCTTCTCATGCATTCCATCTATTCTTTTACACATTGTTATTTTTAAATCTTATAACCAGGTGGCCCACCCAGAAGTTGCTGAGAGAGTAGCTGCCCCAGAAGAAGCTCCTTCCTTCTCCTCAGAAGAACGTGGTTTAAAAAAATCTCGAGATGTATTTGGTTTAGATTTCGGCATAACAACAGTTAAACAACAGCCCACAGCAGACTCTGAGGTAACTAGAGTGAATGTGAAAAACAAAATACTGCAAACTAAATTCTGCTCCAGTAGAGAGAGAACTAGGCCTTTCCATTTTTTTCTTCAGCTTTTTCCTTCTTTCCTTGAAAACTAACTTGATCCATTTTGCTTATCAGTTCTAAATCATGAATTTAGAAGCTTTAAAGGTCTTTTTTCTGCACATGTTTTAAATCAGTTTAGTGGAACGAGTGCAAACTCCTGCATGGAAGCTCTCAATTGAATTTAACCCTGATTTATATTGGTTCACTTTAAATACTTAAGGTATTCACTTCAGCTAAGTAATGTAAACTAGGTTTAAATCAAATTAAGTGGCTCCATCTGGAGATTTGAACAGGTTTAACTACATTGATTTTAACACACATAGATGCTCTACTTTTCAGTCCATCAAGTTCAAATGTGGGAATTGTTGTATTAATTTAGATGGAATAAATGGGCCAAAGGTGTTAACATAGCTCAGTTACTGTATAACATTAAATAGTGTTAAACAAGGCCTGGGGTTTGGCTTACAGAGACTTCAGCCTACTTAGTCCCATGGCAAACATACTATTAAACATATTAAACATACAGAAAGGAAGGAAAAACATACTATTAAACATATTAAACATATAGAAAGGAAGGAAAAACAGTTAAAGCCTTTGAAATGTAACGTATTAAGTAAGGCTTTTATTTTAACAACATCCACTGTTCCCTTTAGCTGGAAACTGTTTTAGAAGGAATCCTCCCACCCCTGCAACCCACTGCCGCATTTGACAGTCTCAAAGATGTTAATTGTCATCGCAGGAGGTGTTTGGGAGTCAACTGGAGCCAGTAGAGGTATTGATGTCATCTGGTTCCCCCTCTCTTTGGCCTCTTCTAGTCAGGACACCTCTCAGGATCAGGAAGGCGAAGGCCCAAAGTCCCAGCAAACAATGAGGGTGACAGCCATGATGGTGAACCTTGCTCCAGTAGCCTCTGTCTGTCCTACCCTTTTGTTCATTCATACTTTCTTCACAATGCCTTTTTTTAAGGATCCATAAAGGGAGTAGAATACCCTCCCTCTTTGAATATTTTGTCCACCAATTACCTCATATATCTTACATGCCAGTTTTAGCTCATTAACTTCTAGCTCTATGTCCTTTTATTTTTATAAGCATACTTTTAAAACAGTCTGAATCTTATTAATTTGGCTTTTTGGTTTAGACAAATTTAGTTGTTTGGTTTCTTTTTTCCATCAACATTTGCTATTATAGTTTATTATAACATCTTTTGAATGTTCATGTTCTTTTATAGTTGTCACAAAAATGTCTATAATCTCAATTGCATGGATGGTTCATGGAGAAAAAAGCTATATTGAATGTAGGCAGAACCCAAATCTGTATAGGGCTTTATACATCAAATCAGTACCTTGATCAGAAAAATGGAGATAATTGGTAACTAGTATAGTCTAGACAGCACATGTGGAGTTTATTCTGTTCACAGGATGCACCCAAATATAAAAGCGTTGCTGCATTTTACAGTAGCTGAATTATGCAGATGATGTTCAGGGTAGCCACAGCAGGCTATTATTATAGCAATAATCCATCCTGGAGATAAAAAGGGAAAGATGACTGTGGAAGTCTGCATCTGAGAGCAAAAGTCACAACCAAGAACTAAAGGAGCTCCAGATTGTAAATCTGATTAACAATAAGCAAGCAAATGACTTTAACAGATGGAGCAAGGATTATAGCAGCCATCTCCTCTAGAGGGTTCTCCTGAACTACCAAGATCAATATGCTGTGCCTGGGTAGAACTTCAGTCACTGTTTCATCCAGATCCCTATCTTGGGCATACTCAGGCACTAAGTGAGGAAGATCACACTGATTAGACTGGGTGAAAATGAGACCTAGAGCTGACAGGTGCCACCGTACTGATGGAGCTGCAATTTCACTGTCTTCCCCATCAGCCCGCTGTGCACTCTGAATGAGAGTAGAACTTTGCAATGTCACACACAGGAGAGCCGTTGAGGTGGGTGAACAGTCAACAAAACTACCCTCTGGGATTTTCCTAGAGGAAAGATGGAGTTATTCAAATGCAATTCCATCCATCATGGCCAGATCAAGTCCCTGTCCGCATCCCCCTCCAGCCATGCCTTCTGGCCCCGGGAGGGCATGACCCTCAAAAGTTTGGGGACTACTAAGCATAAGGTATAATTATATTAGCTGGTCAAAGGAGACAGCTGTTACCTTTTGTGAGCAACCACTACAGGAGGATATATACCACACTAAGTAGTGGTTCTCTATACAGGAGTAGCCTAATTTTACAGGCAGCAAATGTATCTTTTAGAGCAGATCTGCATTAGAAAATTTTGCTGGCTTAGTTATGTTGGTCAGGATGTGTAGAGGTGTGATCTTGGTCTAACAAGCTGCACTTTTAAAAGCCCATAGTGTAGACACAGTTATACCAGTGAAACTGCACTGCTGCCAGTGTAGTTTATTTCACACAGGGAGTAGGCTGGAATAAGCTATACTGCCATAAGCACAGTTTTGCTGGTATCAGCTGTTTTCACAGTAGCAGCGCTTTGCCAGTGTAATATACCAGCGTAGCTACACTAGCAAAGTGTTCCCAGTTACACCTGGACTTAAAGTTTTATGCTTGTCACACTGTCTGGAGTGGCTTATGAGAAGAGTGAGGGGGGATTTGATAGAAGCCTTGAACTACCTGAAGGAGGGGTTCCAAAGAGGATCGTGCTAGGTTCTTCTCATTGGTGGCAGACGACAGAAAAAGGAGCAGTGATCTCAGGTTGCAGTGAGGGAGGTCTAGGTTGGATGAAAAACTATTTTACTAAGAGGGTGATGAAACAGTGGAATGGGTTCCCTAAGGAGATGACGATATCTCTATCCCTAGCGCTTTTTAAGGCCTGGCTTGACAAAGCCCTGGCTGGGATGATTTAGTCCTGCTTTGAGCAGAGGTTTGAAATAGATGACCTCCTGAGGTCTCCTTCAATTTTAATCTTCTATGATTCTATGTGAGTGCCTACTTCAGGGCAGACTGTCAAAAACAAGGCAGACACCCCAAACTGGTGGTGTGTTCTATAATTAGATTTCACGAAGCCAGTAACAAATGTGAACTTCTGGATTATTATCATGGACGGCAGATGGAGCCCAGCTTCAGGCAGGCTAGTCCCCGGCTCCACCCTTTGTGCTCTCCCCCTGCATCCAGAGCCTCGAGACCCTCTGCCCTTTCCCAGTGGCCACAGCCATGAGCGCCCCCCTCAGAGGAATCCCAAGTGGCCCCCCTCCCTCTGCCCAGAGAAGACCTGGGCCATCCGAAGCCCTGAGCCTCCCCACAACCTGCCTGGAGGAGTCCCAGGCCAGCCACCCCTATGCCTCCCCTCCCCAGACCTTAAGCTGCTGTGGGGAAAAGCATCTCACTCTTGTCTGAAGAAGCTTTTCATACGCCCCATGCAAATTCTGGGGCGGCTGAGGAGGCGATATTTGCTACTCAGCTTCCTGGATTCATCAGTAATCTTTCTGGAGTCCGCTGTCCATGATCATTATAACAGTCTTATCTCTCCAGGCTATCTTGCCACCCAGACAAACTGGATTTAGTGATAACATTTACACCAAAATCATATCATATGCATGTTGCTTCCAGTCCCAAGAGACCAGTCACTTATCCTAGATCAATTGATACCCTAGATCTTACACCAAAGACCACATCTGTGGCCAGTCCTGTAATAAACTATCTAAAGGTTTATTAAGTAGGAAAAAGAACTGAGAGTTTTTCACAGCTTAAAGCAAGCTAACATGTACAGACCCTGAGGTAACCCTTGGTGAACTCTGTTTTCAGTTTGGTTTCACATCAACTCATTTTATTTCCCTTTTCCAGCATTCAGACGGATGACACCAGGCCTTCTGCACATGCTTCTCCAGGGGTAGACAGAGCAAAGCTTTTGTCTTATAATGGCTCACTTAAATTTTTGATAATCCTCCTGAATGGATGCAGGGGATGATTCCCATGCCTAGGTTCACAAGTTCAGAATAAATATTTTCAAACTTACATATTTTCCTGTAGCATGCACTACAGACATTGCAGGTGAGATTAATACATGCAGCAACTTAGAAGCATTTCCTCGAGTCTAAACACGAAATACATTCTTATAAGACTAAACACCTGTTTTGAGCAAAGCTGACATACAGGTGAATGGGTCTGGTCTTCAGTTATAAATCTGTCAGTTCTTAGCTAGTGCCTGCAGTTTTGGCAAGAGCTGGCATCTGGTCACACACTGCTGCTTATCACTGTAATGTCTGAGTTCAATTCTCATGGCAGAGACTTTCTAAGAGAAGTTGGCTAAATGGTGAAGAATGGAGAGCAGAGTTCTATTCCCAGCTTGTGTAAACTATGAAGCCTTTTTCAATAAGAACGGTTGTGAAGGGCACAAAGTTATTAACATCAGTTAATAGAAGAGAATGTAGAACAGATGGTTTCCAGTTCCCAGGGTAGTGCATCATTTCCCATTCCAAGGGTGAGGCATGGGGTGGGTGGTAGAATCATAGAGTATCAGGGTTGGAAGGGACCTCAGGAGCTCATCTAGTCGAACCCCCTGCTCAAAGCAGGACCAATCCCCAACTAAATCATCCCAGCCAGGCATTTGTCAAGCCTGATCTTAAAAACCTCTAAGGAAGGAGATTCCACCACCTCCCTAGGTAACCTATTCTAATGCTTCACCACCCTCCTAGTGAGAAAGTTTTTCTTAATATCCAGCTGTAACAGGGTGCTGGCCAGAAGCTCTAAACCAGCCCGTTACCCCTGTTAGTTCTGTTAGCTAAGCTCCTGCTAGCTCAGCTCCCAGCCAGGGGAGTTAATTGGAGCTCTCCCTTAGAGAGCAAGGCTTGAGGCAAAGCACTTGTGAGCCTTCCAGGCCAGAACGATAAAGCTGGCAGGAAGGAAGTCACAGAGGGGAACAGGAAAAGGAGGAGCAAGTTGCTGTTGTTCCTGGCTAGCTGCAGGAGCTAGCTGTCTCCCAATCAGCTAAGTGAATGTATTATAGTATACATAACTGTATATAGGTGGTGGTGGGGACTTGCACAGGGCAATAAAAGGGCACTGGTGTTGACAACAATGTGGTCGCTGGCTCATTTGTGCAACGAGCAGTGAAGGGCTCGTCTACACCAACCTAAACCTCCCCAAGTGCAATTGAGACCATTACTCCTTGTTCTGTCATCTGATACCACTGAGAACACTCTAGATCCATCCTCTTTGGAACCCACTTTCAGATAGTTGAAAACAGCTATCAAATCTCCCCAGTAAGGGGCCCACACTTTCTTTGACTTTCTTCTTGTTGCTAACATACCTGAAGAAACCCTTCTTGTTACACTTAACATCCCTTGCTAGCTGCAACTCCAAGTGTGATTTGGCCTTCCTGATTTCACTCCTGCACGCCTGAGCAATATTTTTAATATTTGTCCCTGGTCATTTGTCCAATCTTCCACTTCTTGTAAGCCTCTTTTTTGCGTTTAAGATCAGCAAAGATTTCACTGTTAAGCCATATTTACTATTCTTTCTACACATCGGGATGGTTTGTTCCTGCAACCTCAATAAGGATTTTTTAAAATACAGCCTACTCTCCTGGACTCCTTTCCCTCTCATGTTATTCTCCCACTTATTCTGCTACTTTCCAACCACTCATGGACAAACTGTTGTGACTACATGGCAAGTATGTGGCCACCTGTCTCAACAATGTCATCATTATATATAGCCCCGACTGGGAGACACACTTGGGGAAGGTGGAAGCAGTCCTGGACACCTTGAGGAAGGCGGGGCTGACTGCAAATCTCTCCAAATACCTTGGGTATATAGTGGGGAGGGGCATGGTGAAGCCCCAACTCAACAAGTCAGAGGCAATACGGAAGTGGCCCCAACCACTCCTGAAGAAACAAGTCAGAGCATTCCTGGGACTAGCTGGATACTATAGGCAGTTCATTCCCTACTTTGCCACCAGGGTATGCCCATTAACTGACCTAACAAAAGCCCATGGCCCAGACATAGTAAGATGGATCAGCACGGCCGAGGACACTTTTACAAATCTGCAGATGGCCCTGTGCACTGACCCCATGCTGGTAGCCCCAGAGTGGGAGAAAGTTTATCCTGGGGGAGGGATAGCTCAGTGGTTTGAGCATTGGCCTGCTAAACCTAGGGTGGTGAGTTCAATCTTTAGTTGGGGGAGGCATTTAGAGATATGGGGCAAAAATCTGTTGGATGATTTAGTTGGGGATTGGTCCTGCTTTGAGCTAGATGATCTCCTGAGGTCCCTTCCAACCCTTTGATTCTATAATTCTATGAAACTGATGCCTCTGAGGTGGGGTTGGGAGCAGTTCTTTCACAAATGGTCTGAGAAGAACACCCAGTCCTGTTCCTCAGTAGGAAGCTCCTATGCAGGGAATGGAAATATGCTGTAGTAGAGAAGGAATGCCTGGTGGTATTATTATAGGAATGCCATAGAAAGCCTCTGCTACTATCTACTGGGGCAGAGGTTTACCCTTGTCATGGACCATGCCCCTCTGAAATGGATGCACTGAAATAAATACAAGAGTAACAAGGTGGTTCCTGTTGCTACAAACTTTCCACTTCAGAGTGCAACATAGGTCTGGAATCAAGCACGGCAATGCGGATGGCCTGTCGAGAGTACACTGTTTGCCAACCCAAGTAGCCCAACCCCATAGTGTTGACTGGGGGTGGGGGGAGTAATCAGTCCCAGAAGGTTAAAGGCCCCCTCCCTATCAACTGAGGAGAGGTAACCACAGGTTAATCAGGTTCAGCTGAAAAGGGGTTGCTAGAGAATCAGTTAGGATCAGCTGACTCCAACTAAGGGCTGCCTGAGACCTTTTTAAACCGTTCCCTGTTAGAAAAGGGAGGTAGGGAGAGGGAGTCAAGCTATCAGTAGGCTGGGTGCAGCAGGACACTGAACCTGTCCAGGAAGGCAGGCTGCATTCCCTCCCAAGAAGGGAAGAACAACAAGCCCAGGAGACTGACAGAGAAGGAAAGGACTGCCCTTGTGCCTCCTAGAAGGACTGTCTTGCCCAAACCCATCTCTCCAAGGCTAAAAAGAGTTGAGCCTGCTGAGACGGAGAAGGTACTTTGCCACACTTGTTACCTGACAGTGTAGGGTAACCCTAACTAGATTAAGAGAAAACAACTTATAAGTGAGATTGCTACTGCATCAGTCTTTACTCTGAGCAATAAATCTTGCAGTATTGGGGAAGTTCTAGAATTGAGGTGGGGAAAAAAGGCTAATGTGCCTATTATTTGAAAAGAGTGACTATGGGTAACTATATGCTAGTTAGCCTGACTTCCCTCCTAGGCAACATAATGAAACTGCTGACTCAGAAGTTAGTCAGTAAAGAATGAGAACCTAAATAATGTCAATCAACATGGTTTCCTGAAAAATGGGTCTTGTCAAATAAGCTTGGTATGTTTTGATAACACATACAGTTTGGTTGATAAAAGTAAGTGTGTGGATTTCTGTATGATGTTTGACTTAATTCCACATGACATACTGATTGAAAAATAAGAGTACCATGTAAAATAAATATAACAGATGTTAAATGGATTAAAAACTGGTTTGTGGATAGTTCTCAAAATTGTTAATGGAGAATCCTCATCTGTTCGCTGAGTGTTTCAAGTAGGATCCAAGAAGAATTTGTCTTGGACCGGTGCTATTCAGTTATCTTTATCAGTATGTTTCATAGATCTTAATCAGTGATCTGGAAGAAAATTTAAAATCACTGCTGGCAAAGTTTGCAGAAGACAGTGTTCAGTGGAGTGATAAATAATGTTGAGGATAGGCCATATATTCAGAGTGATCTGGAGCACTTGGTAAGCAGGCCATAAACAATCAACATAATTTTTTAAATTAATCTGCAAGATTGTATGTCTAGGAAGACAGAATGTAAGTCACAATTATAGGATGAGAGACAATATCTTCAAAAGCAATTACAGTAGACTCCCGATTATCTGGGCGTGGGTTAACCGGGATGTCCAAAACAGGTGTTGGCAGGGGAAGCCCCAAAGCGGCAGCAGGCTGAGTGCATAGCCTGCCACCTTTTTGGGGCTTCTCCTGCAGGCTCCTGCCAGCTGGGGGTCCCATTGCCTACCCCAGTCAGCTCCCATTGCTAGCCTGGATGTAGAGAACCCAGGCTGGCAGCGGGAGCTGACTAGGACAGGCAGTGGGACTCCAGCTGGCAAGGGGCCAGCAGGGAAAGCCCAAAGCGATGGCAGGCTAAGCGCTCAGCCTGCTGCTGCTTTAGGGTTTCCCCGCAGGCTCCTGCCAGCTGGGGTCTCAGCTCCCGCTGCCATCCTGGGTTCCCTACACCTAGGCTAGCAGCGGGAGCTGACTGGGGTAGGCGGTGGGACACACACACACCCTGGCAGCCAGCACGCACACACACACCCATCCCCCATGCAGGGTGGCCGGAGCATGTTCCCTCACCGCAGGGCTGCTGCGCACCACCCCCACAGTAGACTTGTTTATCTGGGATTTTATTAACCATGATTAATTTTTTCTGAATCATCCAGGATAATTGAGAGTCTACTGTACTCTGAAAAGGATTTAAGGATCATGGTGAATAACCAGCTGAACTTGAGCTCTCAGTACAGTGCTGTGGCAAAAAGACTCATTCAGTTCTTTGATGCATGTGTAGGGGAATATCAAGTGGGAATGAGGAGGTAGAAGTATCTTTGGTATTCACTTACTTAGCATTAATGAAGCCATTACTGGAGTACAGGGTCCAGTTCTGGTGTCTGCATTTCAAAAAAGAAGTTGAGAAAATGGAAATTGAGTTGGGGATTGGTCCTGCTTTGAGCAGGGGGTTGGACTAGATACCTCCTTAGGTCCCTTTCAACCCTGATATTCTAGGATAGAAATGAGAAAAGAGCTACAAACATAATTTTAGGTTTGGAAAAACTACCTACAGTGACAGACTTAGGAAATTCAATCTATTTAATTCATCAAAGAGAAGACTAAAAGGTGATTTGATCATAGTCTGTCAGTATCTACATGAGGAGAAGATTTCTGAGGGCAGAGGGCTTTTTAATCTAACAGACATAACAAGAGCCAGTGTCTAGAACTGAAGTTAGATTAATTCAAACTGGCAACAAGAAGCAAATGTTCAAAAGTGAGGGGAATTAACCATTGGAACAAATTACCGAGGGATGTGGTAAGTTCTCCATCACTCAAAGTTTTAAATTGGATGTCTGTTTCTCAGTGCTACATTCTAGCTCAACCAGAAGTTCTGGGCTCAGTGCAGGAATCTCTGGATGTAATTCTGTAGCCTTTGCTATGCAGAAGATCAAACTCACTAGAGCCTGGGCTACACTGGGGGAAGTGGAGGGGAAAAGTGCGTCATCCTAAGATATGGAACTTAGTTACACGAATAGCGTAGCTGAATTCGGCATATCTTAGGGCGACTTCCCTGGCCATCCACATGGTGGTGAGTCGACTGCTGCCGCTCCCCCATCAACTCCACTTCCACCTGTTGTGGAGATGGAGTTCCGGAGTCAATGGGGAGCATGCTCGAGGATCAATTTATCACGTGTACTGTAGACGCGATAGATCACTACCCGCTGGATCGGCAGGCAGTGATCGAAGACGTACCCTAGATAACCATTGTGATCCCTTCTGTCCATAGAGCCTATGAATTATAGAAGTTTGGGGGGCAGCTGAATATTGTTGAATCCCAGGAGCCATAGGATGTGATTTGATCAACAGTCAGTGAGGAGTAGATACATTCTCTTGAACACAGTCATTTTCTTGGACATTTTGGAGAAGGGGGAAGGTGGGCTTCTTCCCCTATCACCCTCCTTCACAGAAACCAGTTGTTCCACTGCCTCCTATTTAAAGTGTCCATCTTAGCGTTCAGCATCTCTTGATCAGGCACATTATCGGAATGGTTCTGCTACAATGGCCAATTTGAAAGAGTTAATGTTTGCATTTAAATTGTCACAATTAGGGTTCAGAATTAACACATAAGTGGGTCAGTTTATGCCTTTATTTCAAGCTGTCAGTTTGCAGAATAAATACTCAGTTCATATTTTGTTCGCATTTGGAAGATTTATCTATATGGGATAGTAATGTACTTTGTTTTTTAAAACAAAACTTAACTCTGAGGCACAGTTCCTTGGCAACAGGAGTATTCTGCAGAACATTCTTACCTACAGAATACATACATCCCTGCATATGTAAAATACTAATAATTGAAAAAGTTTCAAAAAAGGGGTGTCATTAAAAGGGGCAGGAAGGGAGGCTGTTCAGGTAACAAGACAATCCTAGAATCTGTCAGATAGGCCTGCCATTTGTTTCTAATTCATTTACATTATATTTTTCTTTCTCGTTTTTGCTTTTTCGCAGACAAATTTGTGTTTGAAAAGGTACCTCTTAAATAGTCTTCAGCATTTTTGTGCTTGTTTTCCTAGTTGCCAAGTGGGAGACTCTTCCATGCTGCAGCTGTCATCTCAGACGCCATGTACATCTTTGGTGGGACAGTGGACAATAACATTAGAAGTGGAGAAATGTACAGATTCCAGGTAATTTGTTAACCTGATTCATGGGGTTATGGAGCAGGCAGCAATGCCTGCAGTTAAGGTTGCCTACTCTTCCATTATAAGCCCCTGTTTTCAGTTGGCTAACTGTTCCTAAACTTTAACTGTTCAGGCTGAAATTTCCTATGCTTAGTCTCTGCCTTAGTGTAACGAGGGACAACTCACCACGGCAGCACCTCCTGCTGTTCAGTCTGGGAATTAGCTCTCAGTCCTGGAGTGCCCTCTGCTGGTGACGTCCCGTCCGTTCCTTACCCTCTGCTGGCGTCTGGACCCATGTTGCTCCTGCTCAGTGGTGTCCTTTTCAGGACACTGCCCTCCGGCAGTGCCCCCAAGTCCACACTCGCTCCCTTCCGGGGCGGGGGAGGAGGGGTGGGCGCTAACTGCAGTCCTTACACCAGCCTCAGTGACCTGCCACAACCCCCAAGTCCAGCCTCTCTTGTGTCAGGGGGTCAGATTGCAGCCTGACTTGGCCACTGCCCTGCAGCCCAGTGCAGCGCAAGGCGGAGACCCAGGCCTGCCCTCTACTCAGCCTTCCTGCCCTCCTTCTGTCCCCTTGCCTTCCTGTCCCTGGGCCACTTCCCCTCTGGCCCTTCACGCCCTCTAGATCCTTCTACTCAGGGCCATCAGTCTGGCAGGCATCAGGCTGGAACTCAACTCTGCTTCCCCAAGCCTGCTGAGCACTGCTCTGTCCAGGGTGCTGATCTCCTGAGCAGGAGGCAGACCTTTCCATCTGAAGGTCTGGGACAGCCTTTATATAGGGATGAGCCTAGCCCTGATTGGCTGGCTCTAACATTACCCATGATTGGCTCCCAGTAGGTCCTTTCCTGATAGGCTGCCTTAAGCTTGACCTTAAAAACCTCTAAGAAAGGAAATTCCACCACCTCCCTAAGTAACCCATTCCAGTGCTTCACTACCCTCCTAGTGAAAAAGCTTTTCCTCCTATCCAACCTAAACCTCCCACACTGCAACTTGAGACCATTACTCCTTGTTCTGTCTATCAGGGTCAATCCTGAGTACGGTTTTGTTTAATATCTTTATCAACAATCTGGAGGATGGCGTGGACTGCACCCTCAGCATGTTTGCAGATGACACTAAACTGGGAGGAGTGGTAGATATGCTGGAGGGTAGGGATAGGATACAGAGGGACCTAGACAAATTAGAGGATTGGGCCAAAAGAAATCTGATGGGGTTCAACAAGGACAAGTGCAGAGTCCTGCACTTAGGACGGAAGAATCCCATGCACTGCTACAGACTAGGGACCAAATGGCTAGGCAGCAGTTCTGCAGAAAAGGACCTAGGGGTTATAGTGGACAAGAAGCTGGATATGAGTCAACAGTGTGCCCTTGTTGCCAAGAAGGCTAATGGCATTTTGGGCTGTATAAGTAGGGGCATTGCCAGCAGATCGAGGGACATGATCGTTCCCCTCTATCTGACATTGGTAAGGCCTCATCTGGAGTACTGTGTTAGTTTTGGGCCCCACACTACAAGAAGGATGTGGAAAAATTGGAAAGAGTCCAGAAGAGGGCAACAAAAATGGTTAGGGGGGCTGGAGCACATGACTTATGAGGAAAGGCTGAGAGAACTGGGATTGTTTAGTCTACAGAAGAGAAGACTGAGCAGGGATTTGATAGCTGCATTCAACTTCCCGAAAGGAGTTCCAAAGAGGATGGATCTAGACTGTTCTCAGTGGTACCAGATGACAGAACAAGGAATAATGGTCTCAATTGTAGTTTGGGAGGTTTAGGTTGGATATTAGAAAAAACTTTTACTAGAAGAGTGGTGAAGCACTGGAATGGGTTACCTAGGGATTTGGTGGAATCTCCTTCCTTAGAGGATTTTAAGGTCAGGCTTGACAAAGCCCTGGCTGGAATGATTTAATTGGGGATTGGTCCTGCTTTGAGCAGGGGGTTGAACTAGATGACCTCCTGAGGTCCCTTCCAACCCTGATATCTATACCACTGAGAACAGTCTATATCCATCCTCTTTGGAACCCACTTCCAGGTAGTGGAAAGCAGCTATGAAATCCCTCCTCATTTTTCTCTTCTGCAAATTGGTTCTGAAAACAGGTGATACTCCTAGCACTGAAATTTTGAAACCTGTGGGTTTGGAGGACATATATTTCCTGCCTCCTACAACAGATCCCCACCCAACCTACTCCTTCACAAAGACATTACCATGCAGGAGGGTACATTAGTGTGAATATCGATCAGGACATTCTGTAGTTTGTTTCTGGAGCTGTAGATAAGATGTTGTCAACGTGGAAATCCAGTGGCAACCTTAGCCATGGTGCTGGTGGTGTGCCCCACTGATAAGCTGAAATAAACTATAACAGGTTTAAAATCTTTTTTTATTTCAGTTTTCTTGTTACCCAAAATGCACTTTACATGACGATTATGGAAGACTGTGGGAAAACAGGCAATTCAGCGACTTGGAGTTTATTCTGGGAGAGGTGGGTATATAGTCAAGTGAAAATGATACTTGAGTTCAAGAGAAGCAGTCTGTCATTCCTGGCCATAAAGATGAAGGTGAACCATCTTCCACTTTAGGTGTTCCCACAGCTGTAAGCTAAGACAATTATTTATGTAACACTTTCATGAATCTGTAGGGAGAATTCTTTACTTCAGCTGTATTTGTCCCTTCTGGTGCTTGATAATGAGACACAGAGAATTAAGGCATTTTCATAAAGTATATGGATATTTGAACCAGGCTGGAGATTGGTGGGAGATTCCTCACTGACACCTGGGAAAGCAAGAGCTAGGATGATTAGCTCTGTTTGTCACATCACTACACGTTATTGATTGTAAAATTATCCAATCGTTTTAAAATCCAGCTATAATATAGAGGATCAAGCGTCCTGTGAGCTGTGTTGTCTCTAAGGTGGGAACACACTGGGCATCCGCACAAGAGGGTATCAATGGCTCCACTAATTAGGTTCCTGGATCCTGGAGAGGGTGCACATATGAGGTGCTGTGGTGGCCTTTAACTGTCCTGGCTGCTTTTATGGGTCCTCCATTCAAGGCCTGGGGAACCTGTTCTCTGTCCCTCCTGTGCTAGAAGACACTCTACCTTGTGACAATAACATCCGCAAGAAGAGTATGCGAGCTACAGGCTTAATGGCAGAGTCTCTGCACATGCACTTTTTCAAGGACAGTGGCCCTACACCCATATCAGAATTTTTTGCCAAAAGTGTTTACAGTTTCACTTGAACCCGCTAATTTATTTACCACTGTTCTTTGCTGAACTGCACTTGAATGCAAATGAACAGTGACTTCCCATAATGGATGTAAGACAGTGCTGGGTGTTTGACCTAGCCAGAACTAAGCCTTTTTGAGCATCACCTGTTTGTCTCCTAGCAGATCGAATGAAGGATCAGGCAGTCTTTGAGGCCAAAGAGCTTCTGCTTGGTAATAGTGACCATAATATAATTAAATTTAACATCCCAGTGACAGGGAAAAGTCCACAGCAGCCCAACATTGTAGCATTTAATTTCAGAAAGGGGAACTACACAAAAATGAAGAGGTTAGTGAAACAGATATTAAAAGGCACAGCACCGAAAGTAAAATCCGTACAAGCTGCGTGGAAACTTTTTAAAGACACCAAAATAGCGGCTCAACTTAAATATATCTCCCAATTTAAAAAACATAGTAAGAGAACCAAAAAAGAGCCACCTTGGCTAAACAATAAAGTAAAAGAAGCAGTGAGAGGCAAAAAGACATCCTTTAAAATGTAGACAATATTTCTTAATGAGGAAAATAGAAAAGAGCATAAATTCTGGCAAATGAAGTGTACAAATATAATTAGAAAGACCAAAAAAGAATTTGGAGAACAGCTAGCCAAAAACTCAGAAAGTAATAGCAAAAAAAATTTAAAGTACAGCAGAAGCAGAAAGCCTGCTAAACAACCAGTGAGGCCACTGGACTTTCGAGATGCTAAAGAAGCACTGAAAGTCGATAATGAATTCTTTGCATCGGTCTTTATTGTTGAGGATATGAGGAGGGAGATTCCCAAACCTGAGCCATTCATTTTGGGTGACAGATCTGTCCCAAACTCAGGTATCATTAGGGGAGGTTTTAGAACAAATTGATAAACTAAACAGTAATACGTTTCCAGGACCTGATGGTATTCACTCAAGAGTTCTGGAGGAACTCAAATGCAGGACTATTGCAGGACTACTGTCATCTGGAACCCATCATTTAAATCAGCTTCTGTATCAAATGACTGGAGGATAGCTAATGTGACACCAGTTTTTAAAAGGGGTTCCAGAGGTGACCCTAGCAACTACAGGCCAGTAAGCCTCACTTCATTGCCAGGTGAACTGGTTGAAGCTATCGTAAAGAACAAAATTGTCAAACACATAGATGAACGTAATTTGTTGGGAAATAGTCAACATGGGTTTGGAAAGGGAAATCATGCCTCACCAATCTACTAGAATTCTTTGAGGAGGATCAACAAGCGTGTGGACAAGGAGATCCAGTAGATATAGTGTATTTAGATTTTCAGAAAGTCTTTGACAAGGTCCCTCACCAAAGGCTCTTAAGCAAAATAAGGAGTCCTGAGATCAGAGGGAAGGTTCTCTCGGACTGGTAACTGGTTAAAAGATTGGAAACGAAGGATAGGAATAAATGGTTAGTTTTCAGAATGGAGAGAGGTAAATAGTGTTGTCCCTCAGGGGTCTATATAGCTGACCAAATGTTGGGAATCATTAAAAAAAGTTGGGAATCATTAAAAAAGGAACAGATAAGAGAGAAAATATCATATTGCCTCTATATAAATCCATGTTATGCCTACACTTTGAATTCTGCATGCAGATGTGGTCACCCCATCACAAAAAAGATATACCGGAATTGGAAAAGGTTCAGAAAAGGGCAACCAAAATGATTGGGGGTACAGAATGGCTTCCGTATGAGGAGAGATTAATGAGACTGGGACTTTTCACCATGGAAAAGAGGTGACTAAGGGGGGATATGATAGAGGCCTATAAAATCATGAGTGGTATAGAGAAAATAAAGAAGGAAGTGTTATTTACTCCTCATAATACAAGAACAAGGAGTCACCAAATGAAATTAATACGTAGCAGGTTTAAAACAAACATAAAAAACTATTTTTTCATGCAACTCACTGTCAACCTCTGGAACTCCTTGCCAGAGGATGTTGTGAAGGCCAATACTATAACGGGATTCAAAAGGGAGCTAGATAGATTCATGGAAGATAGGTCCATCAATGGCTATTAGCCAGGATGGGCAGGAATGGTGTCCCTTGCCTCTGGTTGCCAGAAGCTAGGTTTGGGTGAGAGGGCATGGATCACTTTATGATAATCTGTTTGTTCATTGGCTTTGGGGCACCCGACAACAGGATACTGGGCTGGATCGACCTTTGGTCTGACCTGGTCTGGCCGTTCTTATGTTCTTATGTTATGTTCGGTATCATGATTGTGGTCTGGCTGCCCACAACCTGGCCATGACAAAGGCTCTAGCAGAGGAGAGGTAGTGGCAAGATGCTGAGCATTTCCCTGCTGCCTTGCTTGTGCCAGAGCCTTTCACTGATACGTTTAGCTACACACCATTGAGTGGATGCAGTGTGCATTTCACTGCGGCATGTTGCTGTGTGTACACTACACACTGCCGAAAGTGGTGTGCAATGTAGACATAGCCGCACTTACCAGCACACAAGAAATATTTGCATATTTACAGCATATTTGTTGAAAAAGAAATAACTGTACCATGGCTATGCCAGGAAACCCACAGAACTAGAGCACAAGGGGTCATCAATGGGGAAGATAATGTGATGCTGCTTCAGTAAGTGTACAATATGCCAGGTAAATTTGCAGACTGTCAAGGGAAGAGAACTTGTAAAGTTAGAATCTTTAAGTCGTTGAGACATGAATATGGAATCCCACTGAGCCATTCTGAAAGAGAAAGTGCCATGTAGAAACCTAAGATAGATATCACTTTTCACAGTATTGCTACAGTTATATTTAAGAACTCCAACTTCAAAGCTAGTGAATACCTCCTGAAAGATAATGGTCAACAGTTTGCAGTATCATACCTCAAGTTTCTTAAAAGCCATTTTTACATTATTGAAATAAAAAAATCTGAAAAATGTTTTAAATTTTGGAAAAAAAACAACGTTGTTCTTTCTCCAATAATTAAAACAAAACCAAACATGAAAGAAAAACACTTCACTTTTTGGCTGAGAAGAATCGTGAGAAATTTGAGCTCAAGAATACCTTTTTCAGAAAGCTATAAGCACTTGGAAAAGAATACAAACTGCATTCCTATAAAAGCCTTTGCAGAAGAGTCACGTAGTGCCGTTAAACTGGTCCAAATATTAAAAGCAGCAGCAAACAAATGTTACTTTTATTTAGAAAAGAAAAAAACTCTGGGCATCACATATAACTACACGCAACAGATCACATGGTCACTGAACATAGTTATCCTTCTCCTCAGGGCTTATGGTGAAAGAGTCTCCTCAACCAATTTTACTAAGTGTTTTGGAGGAAGAGAGGATGGAATTTTGCCCATGGTGTGTACAGTGGACACTAATTTGCCCTCTGTTTGCTATCACAGTATGTTCTAAAAGTTAAAGTAAAATCATCATACCTTGGACCCAAACCTGGAATGGGTAAAGGACCCTCCACTCCCATTGTCTTCCAGGATTATGGTATCTGTGAGTCCACTTATAACATGTTGTGCTTTCACACTCATTACTGACAGAAGGAAGACCGAGTCCGGGGACATGCAGCCATTGTCACAGCTCGCTGTAAGTGGCTAAGGAAGAAAATTATACAGGCAAGGGAGAGATTGAAACAGGCAAGTATTTCATAGAAATAGTCTTATGTGAGTTGATACTTAAACTGGCCAAGTTTGGAAACATATAGTCAGCAGTTAAAGAATGATAAAAAAGATTGAAAATAGACTGAAATTTCCTATCTGTGATATAGACTTGTAGGGCCAATGGAACAGTGCAAGGAGTTTTAGACTGGTCTTAACCAGTCTGCAGGATTCCCTCAACAAAGGGCATTGGGTGTGTGTTGAGGCAGGCAATGGGCATGATGGGAAGGGGCTGATGTGTGATGCACTCCACTGATTCTGTACTGGCTGAGTGGTTCCTGTCAGGCTTTTTATCTGGTGCAGTTTGGAACATCTTTGGGGCTCCTTTAACTTGGGGGGAAGTCAAAGTGGCCCCCAGACAACCCAGGATTAAGGAAGGTGTAAAGCTGGCTTAAAGCAGGCCTGTTGCCAAGAGGAGGCACTAAAGGGTGCTGCCTTCTCATTTACTATTTATAGCTGTCTCAGCCAGAGCTCCCAGCACTGAACAGTGTTGAGAGAAAATCCCTGCACTTTTGCCATCCTGCCAGCAGTGGCTGCTGTGGGGCTGTGTCCCCTGCAAGGCAGCAGTCTCCATTCAGCCTCTACCACCGCTGTTTGCTGGAGATGTCACCAAGGAGAACCAGACCCAAAGCAGGGGTCCACCAGGGCCAAACTTGAAGAGGAGTCTGGGGAGCATGGGGAAGGGTGACAAAGAAGTGTATGAAGTGGGGGGCAGAGGAAGGTAGGGCAGAGATAAGAGAGCTGATGCTCAAAGCGCATAAGGACCTGCAAGCAGTGGGGACAAAAAGATAAGAGTGCAGTGGGCTGAAAGCAGAGGAATGGGGAAGGAAGGGGAAGACTGAGATCATGGATGAGGGATGAGAGCTGATAAATTGACTTCAGGCAGGGTTAAAGTCAGAGAGCCTGAAGGGGAGGGAGGGTCTGAAGGGAGGAGAAAAGAGGAAGAGAGACCAAAGGCTGGGGCCTCAGGTTTGGAGGGGATACTCTAGGGAAGAGGAGGTAACCCCTTGTAATGCAGGGAGAGACTCCAGTGGAAGGTGGGAAAGACCCTCAGGATCCCAGAACTGTTGGAAGTGACTCCAGGGAAGACAGAGGGAAGAGGAGGACCTGCCAGGGAGTGATGGAGGGATTTTAACAAAGGAGGACATGGTAGTGGGGATTACTCCAGGGAAGAGAAGATGGTTCCCAGGGGAGCTGGGGTAGGAGACTGCAGGAAGTAGGGAAAGAGCCTAGGGAGACACAGAACGGAGGGGAGAATTCGTACATCCAAAGAGTGATAGAGAGAAGGGACTGCAAAGCAGGAAGATAGTGAGTCTGGGTGTTTGAACTCATAGAGGGAAAAGAGAAGGGAGGAGGTCAGGGTGGAAGGTGAGATTCAGGTTCCATCTCTTTTTACATACTCTCAGTCACCTTGTACCTAAGCACCTACCAGGCATTTAAAATATTCCTGTCTAGGTGTAGCTGGGGAGGCCAAACTCCCTTTCACACAGTTTCCACAAACTAGCTCCCACCACTCTGCACGGTTTTCCTCTGAACTCCAGTATTGGCAGAAAGCTGACCTGTTACACCAACTCTGCAGCTAGCAGCAAATTCTAGTCTGTTCTACTCCTGCTGGCTGCCCATTACACTATGAAGTTGGGGCAGGAAAAGAGATGCCAAGGAGCAGCAGTCCTCTTCTCTCTGCCCGTGGCAAGGTCCTCCAGGGCATATAAGACAGGAAAAGGGAGATATATGCACAAGAGGTGTAGGAGTTAGCATGATACACAGCCAATGTATCACATTAGGTAGATTACAAAATGGCTAACTGATAGATCTCAAAGTAGTTGTTAATGAGGAATCAACCTTAGGGTTGTTTCTAGTGGGGTGTCTCAGGGATTGTTTTTTGGGCAAATACTATTCAATATCTTTATCAATAATCTGTATGAAAATATAAAATAATTGCTAGTAAAGTCACAGAGACTGGTGAAATGGTAATGATATGGACAAGTCAGTTCTACAGAGAGACCTGAATTGCTTAGTAAATTGGGTACAGTCAGACAATTTTAATGGGTCACACTTACATTCATGGAGACTATATTTTGGAAAGCAGTAACTCAGAAAATCACTTAGGAGTCATGATGGATAATCAGTTGAACATGAGTTCCTAGCATAATGCTGAGGCTCTGAGGGCTAATGCGATCTTTGAGTGTGTAAACAAAGGAAAAACTGAATAAGAAGGAGTTATAATTTCTGTGTACTTGTTAGTGAGATCACTACTGAAATATAATGTCTAGTTGTAGTATCCAAAACTCAAAAAGGCTCTTGGGAGGGGGAAAAGGATTCAGAATGGAGCTACAGCTGTGATTTGTGGTCTTGAAAACCTGTGCAACAGAAAAGGCTGAAGAAGCTCTATCTATTTATCTTTTATCTATTTATTTTAAGAGGCAACTTGATCACAGTACTATCAGAAATCTCCCTGTACAGGGAGATGGCTCTGTAATCTAGCAGAAAAAGGCAAAACAAGAGCCAATAGCTGGAAGCTGATGCTAAACAAATTCAGACTGGAAATAAGGTTTGTCGGTAAGGGGAATCAATCATTGGTACAACTTACCTAGAGATGTGGTCTGTCTCTCTCTGTCACATGAAATTTAAAAAAAAGCCTCCCAGATTTAAGTACTTCCCCTTGTTTGAGGATGCTCTGCCTGTTAATGATGGGCACACAAGATGTTTGTTTTGCTTGAGAGAATTTCTTAGTCATTGGGAATGTCTGTACTTTAAAGAGGACATTGAGATGTAGGGACACCTATCTTCAGCTGTTTCTAATGGACAGATCCATGAGACTGGCTTCAGATCTTCCTACATGAACTGCCTGGCTCTAGAAGCACTCCTAGCTTGGGATCCAGTGCATCACAAGCCCCAATAGCTAAGACTTCTACTTTAAAATCTGGGAAATCTGACACACTCCTGGTGAAGAAGGAACAGGGAGAAAACGAGCTAGTTCTTCTTTGAGTACTTGCTCATGTCCATTCCACATAAGGTGTGTGTGCTCACCACATGCACTGGTGCCAGAAGTTTTTCCCCTCAGCAGTATCTGTAGGGGAAAAGCTCTTGCACGATCTGGAATGGCACCCACATGGCGTGGTATAAGGGGCGCCATCGGCTTCCGCCACCAGTGACGGTGCACAGAATGTTTGCTGCTCTTACTAGTGTTGCGTAGGGTTCATTCTTATGAACTAGAGTTCTGGTAAAGTTAGTGTACATAATTAGTAATTGAGTTAGTTAGCCCTTAGCAATAATTAGAGTTTTGTTCAGGGCGTGTCCCAATCCCCAGGCTTTCGGCCCTGTGATTGTTGCAAATGGCCCATGCCCATGAGCAATCCACATAGCAGCTGTCTCAGGTGCCTCACATAAGTGATAAGTGCCGAATCTTCAAATCCTTTAAATCTAGGACCAGGAAGGAGCATTAGATCAGACTCAAAGCGCTCTTGATAGAGTCAGTGCTCACTCTGGTCTGGTGGTCTATAGCACACACCAACCATGACATCACCCTTGTTCTTCTCGCCTCTAAACTTGACCCAAAGACTCTTAACAGGCTTTAATCCGATTTCATACTGAAGCTCTGAGCAATCATACTGCTCTCTTACATACAGTGCAGTTCCTCCAACTTTTCTACCCCATCTGTCCTTCCTGAACAGTTTGTACTCATCCATGACAGTGCTCCAGGACTTCCAATTCTTCCTGCTTGTTTCCCAGGCTTCTTGTGTTCATGTACAGGCACTTAAGAAAACTAGGCGATTGCCCTGCTTTCTCAATATGGCTCAGGAGACTTCCTGTCTTGTACTCTCCTCCTTATGTTTCCTCTTGATATCCCACTTATCTCAGGACTTAAGTCTCCATCCCCCAGCAAATCTAATTTCCCCCTTGTCAAAACTCCCTGGTATCTCTGGGGTACTCAAATGGCCAGGCTCCCACTGGTGTGGTCCCTTCTTGGGGCTCGTCAAGCAGCCTGGAGTCTGTCTGCAACTCCCGCCATTGGGGCCTGTAACAACTCCCTGGAGAGAGCTTCCAGCCTGCGTCCTTCCCCTCCAGCAGCCTGCCCAGACTGAGCTGGTATGCTACCTTTTATATGCTACCTCCAGGCTGAGCATATCCAGCAGGGTCGGAGGGATGGGGCTTCCTCAGCCTGCAAAGCAGAGGTAACTCTCTGGGGTCTTGTCACTGTTCCCCCACACTGTGAACTCTGGGATACAGATGTGGGGACCTGAATGAAAGACCCCCTAAGCTTATATTCTACCCGCTTAAGTTAAAAACTTCCCCAAGGCACAAAGTCCTTGGACGGTATTGCTCCCCCTACCAAATGATTTACACAAAAATTCCAGGGAGGATCACTTCACCCCCTTTCCTGGGGAGGCTTGAGAATAGTATACCAACTAATGGCCTTAGCAATGGGAGTACAGACCAGACACTTTATCTTTAGGGCACTAAAATCAATCAGGTTGTTAAAAGAAGAACTTTATTACAAAGAAAAAAGTAAAAGAATCACACTTGCAAAATCAGGATGGAAGGTAACTTTACAGGGTAATAAAAAGATTTAAAACAGAGGGCTCCCCTCTGGCCTCAGCTTCACAGTTACAAAAACAGGAATAAAACTACCTTTAGCCTAGGAAAATTCACAAGCCAAAACAAAAGATAACTGAACACATTTCCTTGCCTTACTTACAATTTCTGTAATTTTAGATGGATCATTCCAGGTATGTTTTCAGGAGATGTTGTACCTGTTTGGTCTCTCCCTCCGTCCAGGAAGAGAACAAACAAAGAGAGCCACAAATAAATCCCCCCTCTCCCCCAAAATTTGAAAGTATCTTCTTTCCTCATTGGTCCTTCTGGTCAGGTGCCAACTAGTTGATTTAAGCTACTTAATCCCTTACAGGTAAAGTGATTCAGTACAGCCACCAAGGAGGGATCTTATGCTACTCTTTCCTTTATGTTTATGATAGGGCTGATGCAGGGTAGATATGCCCTGTCAAGGGGAGCTTCATAGATCATAAAACAATAGGGTTAGAAAGGAGCACAAGGGTCATCTAGGCCAGCCCCTTGCCAAAATGCAGGATTTGTTCTGTCTAAACCATCCAAGACAGATGGCCATCCAGCCTCCTTTTGGACACCTCTGGTGACGGAGATTCCACGAGCTTCCAGAAGCTTCAGCCAGGAGCTCACTTCTGGTGTGACCAGTTCTTTTCCAGGGAAGTGAAATGATCAGTCTGAGAATATCTGGATTGTCTGTAGCACTTTGGGGTCCCAGGTCAGCACCAGGGTGAGAGGCTTTTACCTCTTTTATGCTGAGATTTGATAAGGGACAGATCGGCCAGGGAAGCAGGATAGTGCAAGCCTGGGATTGCTTTAACTTGCACCCCCTGCTCCCTTCGCCCTAATGGACATTGTGGTAGCTGGGAATCATCAGGGAGCAGGACTGTCTCAACCATGCCTTCCCCTGCATCTGATCTGCCTGAGGTGCCTCCTGTGCCAGAGGATCCAAAGTTGTGGTGCTGTCGCTGTGTCTGTCATGGGGGCATGCTGCGCCAGAGCAGTTTACTGAGGGCCTTGCAGCCACTTTGCCCAGTGAACATGCAGTTGTGCACAGAAGAGATTCTCCAGCATCCGATGGACACTTCATTACTGAACTCTGTGGCGGAGGTTCTCTTTATTTTGAAATGCAGGGAAATTCAAAGATAAACGTCACAAAGCCACTTCGGAGCATGAAGAGACCCAGCTCCACAGCACATCCCCAGGAAGTACAGTGCAAAGCCATGTAGCTACTGTGATGGAGTCAGACCAGAAGGGTATAGGAGAGTGCTGGAAGGCAGGTATATCAGCCTCAGGATGTGCAGGTCCCTGTTCCCTGGATAACCAAACAAAGGCTACTCCAGGCCAATCAAGACACCTGGGGTCAATTAAGAACCTTCTAGAAAGGAGTAAAAACAGCTAGCCTGATTGGGACACTGAAGCCAATCAGGGGCTGGCTGAAACTTGTTAAAAACCTCCCAGTTTGTCAGGTGGGCCGAGGGGAGCCAAGGAGAAAGTTGCTGGAGGAGAGGAAGCTTTGTTGTGATCTGAGGTAAGGGAGAAGTGAGAGAGCTGTGGGGAAGTGGCCCAGGGAAAAGTAGCAACTCTGTCAGTGAAAGGTTGGCTGCCAACAGCTGCTACCATTAGGGTCCCTGGGCCGGAACCTGGAGTAGAGGGCAGGCCCGGGTTCCCCCCAACCTGCTACTACTGATACACCTCCTGGAAGGGGAAGGCAGGCCCCTAGCAGAATAGGAGGCTATACTGTCTTGAAATAAGCCCAGAGAGACAACAGAGACTGTGGGAGTTCTCTCACCAACCGCTTTGCTGGCTTATGATGAGGAGCGCTCAGTAGACTTTAACCCTGGCCTGGAGAGAGAGGGGCTCTGTGAAGAGTCACAGTGAGCCGCTGAGGCTAGCACAAACCGCCTGGAAGCGCAGGACCTACAGGGACAAGGCCAGAGCTTTGCCACACTATATACATCACAGTCTCACAAATGCACACCCACACACACAGTTTGTTCCTGGCAAACCAGCCCTTCTCAACCCCAGCCCCAGGGACACACCCAGACCTTTACTTCTTTGTTTCCTGTTTTGTTTTTTTTTTTATCCCATTAGAAATCTAAGCAAGAGATTGAAGAAGAGGGACAAGTACTGTCCCAAAACGAGGGGATTTGTGGCAATGTTAAGCTGTGCTGCCTGCAACCCCTGCTGGAAGTGACAATCCGAGAAGCTGAAGCTCAGCCCTTTGAGGTGCTCATGCAGTTCCTGTACACAGATAAAATAAAATACCCACGCAAAGGTAGGTCAGCAGGAGGAGGACTGTGTACAAGTCAAACCTAGCCCACAGGGGCTTTAAAAAAAATATGAAAATTGAATATTAGCAATTTGTGAGCAAAATCTTTATATTTATCACTAATGCAACCGCTGCTGGAATTCTGTGTCCAGTTCTGTTGTCCACAGCTCAAGAAGGATGTCGAAAAATCGGAGAGGGTTCAGAGAAGAGCCACAAGAATTATTAAAGGATTTTTAAAACATGATTTGTAATCAGACTCAGGGAGCTCATTCTATTTATCTTAACAAAGAGAAGGTTAAGGAGTGCCTTGATTACAGTCTGTAAGACTTACACAAGGAAAAAATATTTCATAATGGGCTCTTCAGTCTACCAGAGAAAGTTATAACACTGTGCAGTGGCTGGAAGTTGAAGCTAGACACATTCAGGCAGGTGTAAGGCATACATTTTTAAAGTTTGAGTAATTACCCATTAATCACTGACCATTTTAAAAGCAATATGGGACGTTTTTCTAAAACTCTCCTTTAGGAACTATTCCGGGGAAGCCCTGTGATCAGTGTTAAACAGGAGATCAGACTAGATGATCATAATGCTAATCTCCCTTGGTTCTGCTATCCTAATTACTCAAGACGGCATCAGAAATTGGTTTGGAAAAATTTCTGACCTCACTGGACATCTCTGAAGAACATTGTATTAGAAAGCTCTCTAGAGCTGTAGAATGATACTGTTTCCCTTTGTGATGTACAGGTCATGTGCAGGATGTACTACTTATCATGGACGTGTACAAACTAGCCCTGAATTTCAAGCTCTCTCGGCTGGAACAGCTCTGCCTCCAGTATATTGAAGCATCTGTAGATCTACAGAATGTGCTCATTGTGTGTGAAAATGCTAACAAGCTTCAACTGGATCAGCTAAAGGTAAACACTGAATTTTACTAACAAGATTACAGGTAAGAATTAAAGCTCAGTATAGTCAATGTAGATGTTGACTCATAAACTAAACATATCATCATGTTATTTTGTGGATTTTAAGGCTCTGAAGTTGACTTTGAAATTGGAGACACCAACTTAAATTTCCACCTGGGGCTCAGCACTAGCATTAAATTAGATTCCCTTCCTCCCTCTTCCTATGCCTTTAAGGCTTGATCTACCTTAGAGTTTGGTTAACCTAGGCTAGCGTACGTTGGCCTAGCTCTGTAAGCATCTACACTAAAATGTAGCTCCACCAACTTAAGTCACCCACTACAGTGACCTAATAACTCCACCTCTGCGAGAGGTGTAGGCTGATGTAGTTAGGGTGACACAATGCCTGTGTGGACACTGCATTACTTACATTGCCTGTTGGCTGTCAGCCCTGGGGAGGGGGATATGTGGAGCTCCAGGTGTCAATGCCCCCCAGTGCCCACTTTAATTACTGTGGTGGCTGTACATCGATTTAATTTTGTAGTGTAGACATGCCCTAATGCAGCAGCTGGAACAGCTACTACCCTAAAGACATCTCTTTACCTGAAATCCCTCTACAGTTCTTAGATGGCTGTCGTGGATTCCCAGAGTCTGATCTGTGTCTTAGCCTTTAACCAGTCTCCTGGGAGAACCGCTTTATTGTGCTGGACCTCTTGGATCCCCAGGGCTTTCCAGGGGCAGGACCATAGCTTCCAGGACTGCCCCTCTCTTTCTCTGTGGCTTCCTTCAGGGAATCCAGCTAAACCAGACTCCTGCAAGAGATATTTCCCCTTTCAGGGTGCAATGCTCTTAAGTAACGGCAGCAACACCAGGCAGCCTTTCCCCAGCAAGATAATCTTTATTAGTCTCCTGGAGCAAAGAAAGTCTTTGGGTTAGTATGAGAGTGGCAGACTTACGTTAGAGTCCATGTTCGTGGAGCCAGGGTTTCATCCTGCTCTGCTGCCTCTTAGCTCTAGCCTCCTGTCAAGGATTCATGTTTGGTCACTGAGGTTCCCATTTTTTTTCTGGACCCTTCACTGCTTTGTGCTAATTCCAGCCAGGTCTTGAAGGTGCATTCTTACCACCCCAGACCCTACATGACCCAAACGTCTCGTGCCTCCTTCTCTGTTCCAGGAGAAGCACGTTAACCCTTCTGCCTCTAGTGCAGTGAGGAGATGCATATAGTTCACAGAAATATTACAGAAAATCCACCCATTTGTCACAGGAATTTAGCTGTCTCTACTAACGTTTGTCTGGTTTCTTAAGCTCATTTCTTTTTCTCTGTTCTTAGCTCTTCAAATGTGTGTCAGTATAGTCCCACTGTAGGTGTGCACAAGCCTCACGTGCAGAAGATCAGATCTTTTGAATAACTCCCACACAATGGTGTACAGGGAGGAGAAAAGCCTCTACTATACTGAGTAATGAGGCAAAATGGAAGAGGTTTTCTGTTTGGGCACCAAAACATTTCCCTTGTCAGTTCCTGTTTCTGCTCCTCAGGACTGTCTGCTAGCTCTAACACATTTGGGACCATCCAAATCCAAAGAGTACATTTAGCAGTAACAACTGCACATCATCCTCAATTCAGAGTTATACTGTATCTTCCCACCCTACAGTTGCTAGATTCCGTAAGAGTCTTATTCATGTTTTTCCCCCCAAACCAAGGGCCTCCTCCTTCCTGGGACCTCAACACAATGTTAACCGTTTAATGGGATCTCCTTTTTAGCCACAAGCAACCTGCTCTTTTTATCAACTGTCTATGAAGACTGCTTACATCAACTCATAGGGTAGGGGACATGCAAGCCCTTATGGATGGTCCACCAGATATGATGTTCCATAAAGATAGGCCTGACCCCAAATTCCTGCCTAATAATGTTTCTGATTTTCATTTAAATCAGTTGCTTCCCTGCCCAGTTTTCTCCCTCAAGTGCTACTCTCAAACCAGGGGGAAGCCAAGTGGCACACCCTTTGACATAGTAGGGCTGTAACATACTACCTGGATCAGACAACATCCTTCACGAGATCACACAGACGTGTATAGCCTTTGCAGATAGGGTTAAGGGTCAAGTCATTTCCACCCAAAGGTTGTCCAAATTGATATCTAACTATATTAGATCCTGTTATGAAGTAGCTAGGATAGATTTCACTGTGATGTTTTGGGGTTCACCCAGGCCAGTTAGGGGTTCAGTCAATATCTGCCTTTTAACCCCGGGTATCTTGTGACTGTGCAGCTTTGGTCCAGAGCTCTGACCCCAACAGCCAGCCAGCAGCCCACAAGGCTTACTCTGCCTATGCCCAACTTGGTTACTTCTTGCAGGCTGAGTTTAGGACCCTTCCAGTCCTGAATCCACCCCAAAGTCATCCTCCTTCACGATCCATTCCCTCTCACTGGGCCCTCAGAAAAAGTATTAGGTTCCCTGCCTCCCCAGAGACAGTGCAACACTGCAGGCTGTTAACTTCCTAGAGGCATAAACGCACTGCATTTACCCAGGGCTAATAAGTAATAATGAAAGCAAAACAAGTTTAACCTGGATTAAGTGATACCAAATAAAAGTAGAGATGGTTACACACAAATAAAAGTGAAAACATGCATTTAAAAGTCTCACCCCCAGTCTTCTTTCCAGCTTTTCACAGGCTGGCCTGGCCAGAACCATCTCACAGCTCAAATCACTTGGTTTCTTTGGGCCTTTAAAGTGAAGGATCAAGATGACGTCTCTGTTCCTTATATTCCCAGAATTGTTTTGTTCTAAAACTTTGAATCTCCAGGAGGCCATCCTGTCTCCTGTGTCTCTCAGGGACACAAGAACTATGTCAATTCTGTCTCCTGAGTTCAGTCTCAAGATAACCCCCAATCGATTTAGATTGATGGCTTTGTTTAGTGCTAATATGTAAATTAAAGCTAAATAAATGCCTTTTTCTAAAACAAATTGGGTTATCGACTTTATCTAGGCTAGGCCATCTGGTCTTAAACATACTCCAATAACATTTATAGAGAACATTTATAATTTCATATATAATGTTTAACAATCATAGGCGCCAACTTCCCCTCTGCCCGATGGGTGCTTGACCCGCCCTGGCCCTGCTTCTTCCCGCCCCTGCACCGCCCTTGCCCCACCCGCATTCCAGCCTGCCCCCAAAGTCCCCCCCACCCTGCCTTTTCCCACTCCAACCCCATCCCCTTCCTGCCCCCCTCTCACCCCCTTCCCCAAGTCTCCCCCTTGTCCCGCCTCTTCTCAGCCTTCTCCCTTGAGAGGGCTACATCCCCATTCCTCCTCAAAAGCTCTAAATGCCACCAAACAGCTGTTAGGTGGCGGGCTGGAAGCACTGAGAGGGAGGAGGAGGAGAGAGGATGCGGTATGCTCGGGTGAGGGAGAAGGAGGCGAGGTGGGAGGTTGACTGCCAGTGGGTGCGGAGCACCTGCTAACTTTTCCCCATGGGTGCTCCAACTCCAGAGCACCCATGGAGTCAGCACCTATGTTCACAATTAGCTTGGAAAAGAGGAGACTAAGGGAGACTGATAGCGGTATATAAAATCATGAGCGGTGTGAAGAAAGTGAATAAGGAAAAGTTATTTACTTGTTCCCATAATAGAAGAAGTAGGGGCCACCAAATGAAATTAATGGGCAGCAGGTTTAAAACAAATAAAAGGAAGTTCTTCTTCACACAGCGCACAGTCAACCTGTGGAACTCCTTGCCTGAGGAGGCTGTGAAGGCTAGGACTATAACAGGATTTAAAAGAGAACTGGATAAATTCATGGAGATTAAGTCCATTAATGGCTATTAGCCAAGGTGGGTAAGGAATGTTGTCCCTAGCCTCTGTTTGTTTGGATGGCAGGAGAGAGATTACTTGATCATTGCCCGTTAGGTTCACTCACTCTGGGGCACCTGGCATTGGCCACTGTCAGTAGCTAGGATTCTGGGCTGGATGGACCTTTGGTCTGACCCAGTATGGCCTTGTGTTCTTATTATTGACGAGGGTGGTGTTAGCTTTCAAGGCATATTTTGTACAAATATTATTGCAGTAGTGCATAGGATGTGAATACCCTAACCCTAACCCATGCTCATGAGAACCCATTGCACTAGAGCTCAGGCAGTTTCTTCAGCTTCTCTACAAAACATCCCTATTTCAAAATTTGCAGGTCAGCGACATGGGGATCAACCTACACTTTTACCATCACTCTTCCCTAGTTGAAACTTCAAGATAAGACATCCACTTTGGTAGAGTTCCCTTACATTCATTATTTAAATAGGACTCCAAGAACCACTGTAAGGTCACTGCTTGATAGTCATCAGAAGTGTAATCTGTGTGGACAGTCTTCTAAAGAAGGAACAGTTATTTACCTTGTAACACACCGTTAAAGTGTGTTATTCACCTGGCTTACACCAGCAGTTCTCAAATCGGGGGTCACGACCCCCCCGAGGGGTCGCCGTCTGCCTCTCGAGGGGTTGCGAGCTGCTGGCGCTGCTGAAAAACTGCCGAATGAATTACTTCCTCATTCGGCGGCTTTTCGGTGGGCATGGCGAGCGCTCCAGAAGTGATCACTTCCGCTTTGAGTGCACACTTGGCAGCGCTCGGCATGTCCGCCAAAAAGCCGCCAAATGAGGAAGTGATTCATTCGGTGGCTTTTCAGTGGACATACAAGGGTCCGCGGAGCTCCACAAAAATGGGAAAATGGGTCGTGGTGGCGGGAAGCTTGAGAACCGCCGGCTTACACAATCCACTTCCTTTCCTGTATCTACTGTTTCCTACTGGTATTGTGTATTGGCAAAGGAACTGAGAGATCGTTAGGCCTGCTCTGGTCTTTATGGATACATTTAGACTGCATAAAAGACCCCTGAATTAGGCTCATGGGACTCGGGCTGTGAGGCTATAAAATTGCAGGGTAGAAGTTTGGGCCTGAGCTAGAGCCTGCGCTCTGAGACTGTGTAAGAGGGGAGACCTGGGCTCTAGCCTGAGCCTAAATGTCTGCGCTGCCACTTTTAGTGCTGCAGTCGGAACCCCATAAGCCTGAGTCAGTTGATCCAGGCTCTGAGACTCAATTCTGTGGGTTTATCATTGCACTGTAGACATATTGTATGTCCTCAGGTGTGAGGCAAGAGTATATCCAGAGCACAGATGCAGTCCCAAAGGATACTGTTGGCCAAAAAGAATCAAATTTCACACATACAGGGAGAGTGTATGTGCCCCAGAAGTGAAATCTAGGTGGACAACACATCTTTAAGAACTACGGTTACTGTAAGATATGATTCTTTATACACACATGAATATGTTACAAGATGCTACACATCTGATCTAAAGGTTTAGAATAAAAATGTGTGATGTCAAGTATAGCATTATTTGAGAGATTACATGATTTTGTAAGTACTATGTGTCATAACACATACGCTTGTGTGGGTAGAGGCAAGGTTATGCATTCAACCTTAACTTTAGTATTCCATTTTGAGTGCTTAATCTTATGCATAAATAATGTTGCATTGACAAAGCTTTTGTATTCAGTTGCAGAATCTTTGTTATTCTTTCTGATATCACATGATACTGATTTCTCAGGATTCTTGTGAAAAACCATCTAGTTCGCTTCTCGTGGTTAATACTGTCAGAAACCTTCAGTGGGGATTTTGGAATGGATGCTTTGTAATGATTTTTCTTTTATTCTATATAAAATTAGAGAGTTTCCTCAGATGAGACTGTTTTTCATTTTTTAAGGAACACTGCCTGAACTTTGTGGTTAAAGAATCACATTTTAATCAGGTAATAATGATGAAGGAATTTGAGCATCTTTCCTCATCCCTGATAGTGGAGATAGTACGAAGAAAACAACAGCCTCCTGTTCGAACACATTCCGATCAGCCTCTGGATATTGGTAATGTATTTTCATTCCTGTTTGTTTTCTTGAGACACTAGTATGACTTGGGCCTTGCCTACACTCAAGAATAGCCGATTGCTCAATCTATGTCCAGCAATCTAGCAGCACCTATACTGCCTCCTAAGTACATACAAGGACATGACAATATTTGCACTGACTAAGCTTCAGGATTGCTGACACTATCAGAAACAGACATGATCACAGTGATTCCCATTTGTGACCTTTGGGCTCAATTGTTTCTACTCACTATATTTGGTAGTGAGCCCTGAAAAAGCTCCAACTGGTCTCACCTATGTAGCAATACAACCTGGCTGCCCATTTAAGGTCAGCTCAGGATAATGAAAGTCTTCCATTGGATTGGCCCTAGGTACCCGAGAGATCATCTCCCCTTCCACAACCACAACTTCCTGCAAAAGGTGTGTTCCACGGGAACAGTGAAACCATCAACTAATAAGTAGTGGGAGGTTCCTGAATGCAGAAGAATCCTCTGCTAAAATGTTGTTTGCCCCGGTGTATCCATTATTCCCCTGCACTCCATTAGCTGAAGTATCCCTGAAGATCTGTGTAGAGTAACGTGCTCCATGATGTTCACCAGACCATTCAGCTTATTTGAAGAACTATCCCTTGGAAAATGACAGAGTCCTGTGGC
>ML677412.1:4041031-4093231 GCA_007922305.1 Dermatemys mawii | reverse complement strand
GCCCACGAAAGCTTATGCTCTAAAAAAATTTTAGTTAGTCTTTAAGGTGCCACAGGACTCTTTGTCACTTCTGCAATTCCAGACTAACACGGCTACCCCTCTGACCCTTGGAAAATGTTTCTCATCTTGACATGTGTGAGAAGTAGGGTGGTGGGAGAAAGGCCAGGGCTTAGCACTGTGAAAGGGAATGTGAGCTAAGTCACTGCAGATCAGAAGGGAGAGGAGGATGGGTAATTCCTGCTGAAGGTCTGATGAGGCATGGTGGTAGGTTGAACCCCACTTTGGTGCTAAGAAGAGTCATGGGTTTGACCTGTGCCCTGCTTCAGGATAGGAGTGTCAGTGTACACTAATCACTGCTACCAGATTGAAGAGAGTGATGGGGCATAATAAGCCTGCTGTGTGGCCCTTATACCAATGGCATGTGTGGCATTTGCTCATATGTAACAGGGTAGCCTGTGTCCAGAATCAGGGCATAGGCAGTAAAGTCCAGTGGTCAAGTCTGAGGGAGATGGGGCCTGGAGCCTAGGGTCAGGCTGGAGTCAATAGCCAGGAGCTGTAGCCAAGGCTTAAGCTGGAGTCAATAGCTAGGAACCAGAGGGCACAGTGAGGAGGCAGGAACCAGGAATGAGGCAAGGAAGCAAGAATGATGAGGGGTCTGTATCAGCAGCAGTTCAGGGATCTGGCTTGGTGCACATACAACTTCCTGGTACTCCCTTCAGGCTTAAATAGTAGGTCTGGGACAATCAGAGATATGTGGTGGGGCTGTTAGTCATCACTACCGTAGGTGGTGCACCCCACAGTGACTGGTCTCCCGGGATGCATGTTGTGTTGCCTGGGGCACTGCCAAAGCTGGCTTCTGTCGTGTGGAAGGGCCACCTGCCTGGCCTCCAGCAGATGTGTTTTCAAGTCCCATGAATCTTCACATTGCCCCTCTTCAGGTGTGCCCTGGGGCATTGTCATACCAGGCTTTTGTGGGTGACATTTGTGAGTCTTTTACAAGTTACGGGGCATGAGTGTTACTGGCAAGCTCCCAGTACTGCTTCTGGGGGTCATAGCCTTCCCAGTCTCTGAGGTACCACAATAATCTGGAGCCCAGTGTAGCCCAGTCCTCAGACTCCTCATGGTCCTGAACTCGAACTAGTAGGGTGATGGCTATATTCAGTCAGGAAAGCATCCACTGAAAATTTCTTCCAAGAGGGAAATATGGAAGATTGGGTACAATCTGAGTGATTTGGGTAAGCAGAGTTTGAAAGCAAAGGTTGATTTTCTGATAAAATATATAGGATCCAAGCAATTGGTGGTCTAGCTTGAAAGATGGCCTGCCCGTACTGAAATTCTTAGCACATAACCAGATCTTCTGGCCTACATAAAGACTGTCTCCAGCAGTCTTCATACCATTTGTAGTCTTCTTAATGTCCTCAACATGCCCCGTTAGTTCTGGAATGTGGTGGATCCTTAAACTAAGTTGGTAGCTGACAGGATTTGGGGGTGGGGGGTGTACTGGTTCCAAATTGTCACTTGGTTCAAAGACAAAGAGGTGCTATAGGACAAAGAGTCCTATCTTTCTTCTTTGCAAAGGCTGGGGTCTGGTGTCCCTGCCAGAAATGTTGAGCAGCAAATAAACCCTTGGGAAGGTTTAATTGAATATATGCAAGGAGAGCTACTAGTTCTGGTTCAGACATCATGTAAATATGGCCATAGGGAACCTTTGCACCAGGTTGTAGGACAATAAGGAAGTCATATCTCAGTGCAGAGGCAACATGTCCACATTCTTTTTTTGAAGATGTCTGCATAATCCTGGTATTTATTAGGAATGTCGGGGGTCAGACCCAGGAGTGACTTGGTTTGGCTCCAGCACACATGGAGGTACACTCACCATTGCCTGGGACTGGACCCCTGGATGTGCAGCTGTTACTATGGAGGCAGGCCTGTTGACATGCTCAGTGCTGAAATGCGGGGGGATGGATCACACTGAACTGCAGGATTACGTGGGGTTCCTGAATTATGGTGCAACAGTCCTTCATGCAACTCTGCCACCTACATCCTTGCACTCTCTTCTTTCTTGAGTACTGGTTGTCAGTCACCCACAATGGAATACACATGGGAAGAGGAAGTTATTTACCTTACAGGTTATATGAGATTTGTGGTCCTTATCATACACACTACTCACTCTCCTTCCCCTCTGCTTTGGACCTTGATCAGATGAATGGTAGAGAAGGAACATGGTAGAGAAGGAACAGGATGGGAGATGCTGAATGGGGGGGAACTCAGCAAGAGGGATCAGAGAAGAGGGGAAGAAAAGAAAGTGTTCAGCTAAGGGGTTGGATGGGTTGTTACCATGGAAGTGGAAGTCCCTGATGCTGAGTGTGGGAGATTGTAAGAAAAGGAAGAACGGGGGAGCGAGGAGTTGAGGTCAGAGAGGAAGGCTGATGGGGAGGAGCTGGATGGATGGTAGGTGACAGCAATATCGAGGGGGAGAAGAGAGAAGTCAGGTGCAGCACTGTTCAAAAGAAGAGAGGAGGGGGAAGGAAGGTGGGAGGTACTGGAAACAGCACAAGGGGACAGGAGAAGTCCCCTACCCCACCACAGTCTGATCCAGGGCAGGGGATGTAAGAGAAGGAGAGGCCTCTGTTAAAGATGGCAGCTGCAGAGGGATCCAGGTCTCTTGAAGAGCCAGGAGCTGGAAGGAGCAAGATAGGAAGAGGTTGCAAGTGGCTGAGATCATTGTAGATATGTCATGGTGTTCCAGAGACAGCAAGAGAAGTGGAGGGGGAATATGTGTGAGGCTTGCATTGTTGGCACAAGAGGGGCTGAGAGTGGATTGAGGCAAATGTACCAGAGGTGAGGAAAAGGATGCAGATGTAAAACCTCACCAAGGGCATCAGCCTTACATACAGAACAAATTTCCAGGGATCATGGCCTGGCCTTATCCATAGCGTACGAAAAGGGGCGTCCTACATCACTGAGAATGTGATGAAGTGCCTGCCTACTAACAACTCTCTTGGTCCCATGGGAAAACCTGTATGTAGATGTGGCTCAACCATGTTTTAACTTTATAGCAGCTGATTAGCTGGAAATGTCTTCTTTTTAATCATTTCACCATGTTGCCTGTGTCAGGAACATCTTTGATTCAGGATATGAAGGCTTATCTTGAAGGAGCTGGGATCGAGTTTTGTGATATCATCCTCCTGTTAGATGGCCACCCAAGACCAGCACATAAGGCAATTCTGGCAGCCCGCTCCAGGTGTGTGCACTCTGATCAACCATTTACTGAAACTTAGAAACTTTTAAAAGAGTCATCATTTACTAGAGCAGTAACAAATGTCATGTGTAGACATGATTTCTCAGTACCACTGACTGCTTCTTGGATCAGCTTGTTTTGAAACACACAAGAGAATAAGCTTCTGTTCACTGAGCTCCGAGTAACACATAGGATTTTTCCCCTAGAAATTAAACATAATAGAGCAATTACTCAACAGTGACTAAAATGTGAATGAATTTGCCATCCCAGTAGGGAAATGTTAGGAAATCAAAACCTTAATTGAATAACAGGAGTATATATATCTTACCACAATTTCAAAAAGAAGCAAATAATTATGCATAAAACTACTGTCATTAACTGGAAAGGAACAAGTGTTCGTAAAGAACAAAAAGGATGTTCTAAAATATGGAAATGCAGCTCAAGAGATGCGAACAGAATGAAGCCTAAACTTTGGTATGTAGGCTATGAGGTAGAGATTTAAGAATCCATTGAACAAATATATAAAAACATCAATACATTAAGGGTTAGATTGGTCTCTCTGGGTTCCCACTTGGTTGAAGGTGTAAATAATTTACCCATTTAAGGGTACGGCCAATCAGCTCTCTTGGCTGGTGAATGTAGTGGGGAGAGGTGGATATTGGTTCTGCCTTTCCCTGTAGCCTCTTCACTTGTAGGGGGAGCACTGGGTGCATGGCATTGGGTTCTACAGTGCATAGAGCTGCAATCTAGACAGCCTTAACCTGACTGAGCGAGAAAGATGGGAATCTACTCTATCTATGGTTATGTTAAAGCTAGGCATGATCTACCCTATATTAAGAAGCCAATGGAGAGTCAGCAGGTCTGTTAAACCATGTAAAGGGAATAGTCAAAAAGGATAAGGGGATTGTTGGTTCATAGATTCCGAGTCCAGAATGGACCTTTAGATCATCTAGTCTGACCTGTACATCACAGGCCATAGAATCTTGCCCTCTTCCATTGTATTGAGCCCAGTACCTTGTGGATGACTAAAGTGTGTCTTCCAGAAAAGATGTCCAATCTTGATTTAAAGAGATGGCAAAGCCACTGCCTGCCTTAACAGTTTGTCCCAATGGCTAATCACCTTCACTCTGTGTATTATTTCTAATTTGCATTTGACTTTAACTTCCAGCACAGATTCTTATTCTGACTTCCTTGTTAAAGAGCCCTTTAGTACCTGTGAATGAAATACAAGGGTCATGGTAATCAAATCACCTTTCAATCTTCAGACCCAGTGGTTAGAGAACTTGTGTGGGATGTGGGAGACCTGGGTTCAAAATGCTGCTCCTCATCAAGCAGAGTGAGGATTTGAACCTGAGTCTTCCAAATTGTAGATAAGTTCTTTAGCCACAGGACTACTGGTAAAGAGGAAGGTACCATCACCTCCTGTTTCTCTGTTTGTTGAGAAAGTACTGACCCGGCTTAGGTGTCTGACTCTGGAGGGCTCATGACTGTAACCCCCCAGCTCAGGGGAGGCACCTCCCTCACACTGAAGTTAGACACCTACCTCCCTTCAAGAGAAAGCTATACCCCTTTCCTCAGCATTTCCTATTTGCTGGCTTAGGCAACTCCCCGCTCAGTGTGCTGGCTTTTGGGAATCCCTTTCTGAGGCATCTAACTCTCCTCAGTCCCAGGTTTGATAGGGTGACCCTAAACAGCTTCATACTCACTGATCAGCATGGGTTATAGATGAAGCAGGAGAGGAAGCTAGACAGGAAGACAGCTAGAGTGCCCGTGGCAAAAGTCTCAGGCTGAGTCTGGTTGGTTGTGACAGGAAGAATTTGCAAGGGAGAAATTATGAAGGGCTTTAATCAGGTATAGAAGTTGAAGAGTATATAATACTCGAATGCCATTAGGAATCTACAGGAACCAGTGACAAGAAATTGCACTCAGCAGCTGTTATCCAGAAATTGTGACCGTGTCATTCAGATTCATGCACCTGAAAAATGGACACTTACATATTCAAAGAAGGAAGCAGGGGCTGGATCAGTAGTCCAGAGTGCGCGGTACACCTGGTGGGATGAAGAAGAGCACTTTGCCACATCAGTAGATGCAAGTTATGTTATATGGAGAGGAAGGGTAGAAAAGGCAGGAAAGCAGAGTAGGATCTAGCTCAGAGCTATCTATTAATGATGCAATGAGGTTAGTAGATGAGCAAAATCTAATACTAATACCTATAGCCAGTGAAAATGGGTTGCTTCCATTCAGTATCCAATAATAATTAGAACTAATTGGAAAATGGAGGGGGTCAACAGAGAAAAATGACTTTTTATAGAAAAATACTTGATTTTTTTGTTTAATTTTTTGGCAATACTTTCTGAAAAAATTTTCATTTAATTAAAATCCAATTTTCCAGTAAAAAAAGTTTTGATGGAAAATTTTCAGCCAGCCCTAATAATCCTTAGCATTTACATACTTTAGTACTTTACAAACAGTATCTAACAAACCATCACAATATCCTTGTACAGTAGGCAGGTAACCATTTATATTGGTGTCTAGCCCCTAAGAAACCAGGAGACCCATAATGTTTGAAGTTTACCAGCACTTGATATGCAAAGTACGTAAATGAATTATTACAGTGTATTATGCCCTCATTTTTATATTTTTGAAAATGAATTGCCTTAAAGAAAATCCACATGGTATTGTTTCCTATATAGCATCCTATAGCATTGTTGGGATTGTGATGCTTGATTGCCTCACACACAGATTTATCTGAACATGACAATACTACATTTGAGAGACAAGGTGGTTGAGTGTGACAGGGTCTCTGGGGTACAACCTGGAACTGTGGGACTGTTGTTCCCCCTTAGCTCTCCAAACTGGGCTGTTTCTCTCAGTGCTTTGCTAGGTATAAGCAGTAAACCCTTCCAGGTGTTGTGATTGCTCAGCCACCAGCTTGCAGAGAAACACTGAGCTAAATTGTTTGAATGTTCTCTAAGCCACTCATGAACTATATAGAAGGAAACACTAGCCAATCACCTTTGGGAAGAGACCCAAAGAAGAGCTCTGTGTAGCTCAAAAGCTTGTCTCTTTCACCAGCAGAAGCTGGTCCAGTAACAGATATTACTTCACCCACCTTGTCTCTCTAATATCCTGGGACTAACATGATTAAAACAATACTGCATACTATATTTGAGGAGGCATCTAGAGGCAGTTTTTCCTTCCGCATAATGTCTAGAAAGTAACTTATATTAAAGTTTCAATGCTTTGTAGCCCCCTTTGAACAGTACTGAGTGAAACCATCTGTAGAACCTTTCTTGTGGTTATGTAAAATCCTCCTGTTACATCAGTCACCTTTCCTTTTCCAGTTATTTTGAAGCCATGTTCCGTTCCTTCATGCCAGAAGATGGACAAGTAAATATTTCTATAGGTGAAATGGTTCCCAGTAAACAAGCATTTGAATCTATGCTGAGATACATTTACTATGGTGAAGTGAATATGCCTCCTGAAGATTCTCTGTATCCTTAAATCTACTGAAGTCTAAGGTCTATGGATGTAATTGAAATAGACACTTTGGATACTTTAATTTGATATGTGCGCCCTGATTCTGCCGTGTCATGCACTTGGTGTTATCATTTAAACCTGTGCAAAGTAAGTGAAAAAAATCTACCAGACCAGAAGAGTAGCATATTATATCTACTCTGCACTGCCGTAAATGTCTTCATTGTGAGGGAGTGAAGAATTAGGCCCCTCTACTGGGCCATGAAACTGTTCAGCTGAGCTAAACTATAAGTAGTGTTATGATTTTGTCATGAAATTTTTAAATATATTTCATGGCAGAGGTGCTGGAAAACAACAATATGTCACAGAAAGAGGTTAGTGGGAGGTGGAGAGTGAGCAAGGGGTAAACAGTGAGGTGGCAAAGTTTGCAGATGATACTGAACTGCTCAAAACAATTAAGACCCAAGCAGCCTGTGAAGAACTTCAAAAAGATCTCACGAAACTGAATGATTGGGCAACAAAATGGCAAATGAAGTTTAATGTGGATAAATGTAAAGTAATGCACTTTGGAAAAAATAACCCCAACTATACATACAATATGATGGGGGCTAATTTAGCTACAACTAATCAGGAAAAAGATCTTGGAGTCATCGTGGATAGTTCTCTGAAGATGTCCATGCAGTGGGCAGCGGCAGTCAAAGAAGTAAATGGGATGTTAGGAATCATTAAAAAAAGGGATAGAGAATAAGACGGAGAGTATCTTATTGCCCTTATACAAATCCATGGTGCACCCACATCTTGAATACAGTGTACAGATGTGATCTCCTCATCTCAAAAAGGATATACTGACATTAGAAAAGGTTTAGAGAAGGGCAGCTAAAACGATTAGGGGATTGGAACGGGTTCCGTATGAGGAGAGAGTAAAGAGGCTAGGACTTTTTAGCTTGGAAAAGAGGAGACTAAGGGGGTATGTGATAGAGGTATATAAAATTATGAGTGGCGTGGAGAAAGTGAATAAGGAAAAGTTATTTACTTGTTCCCATAATAGAAGAAGTAGGGGCCACCCATTGAAATTAGTGGGCAGCAGGTTTAAAACCAATAAAACGAAGTTCTTCTTCACACAGCGCACAGTCAACCTGTGGAACTCCTTGCCTGAGGAGGCTGTGAAGGCTAGGACTATAACAGGGTTTAAAAGAGAACTGGATAAATTCATGGATGTTAAGTCCATCAATGGCTATTAGCCAGGCTGGGTAAGGAATGGTGTCCCTAGCCTCTGTTTGTCAGAGTGGGGTGATGGAGGGCAGGAGAGAGATCACTTGATCTTTACCTTTTAGGTTCACTCACTCCGGGGCACCTGGCATTGTCCACTGTCGGTAGACAGGATACTGGGCTGGATGGACCTTTGGTCTGACCCAGTACGGCCTTTCTTATATTTCTTATGAGCCTACTGCGCGCTCACCCCACAATGGCAACTCCTGTCCTGTGGGACTGGGCCCAGCTATCCATGCTAGGTATTGCAACCTAGTACATGTGGTCACAATGCTGCACAGTTTGGAAGAGTCCATGCTGCTATAGGCGGAGATGGTGGGGCAGATGGACCACACCCGAGTGATGCTGTGACCCCGTGCACAAGTTTGCAATACCACTTGATTTGAGCACATTTCATTTGGTTTGGAGGGCATTTGATGGACTTTATTCAAATTCATGCTTTCTGTGACGATCATGACAAAATCATAACCTTAATTATAACTAGCCAGGGACCTGGCTTTCCCATTTGAGTAACCAGAACACTGATCTATGCAATTTCCCTCTTTTCCAGACCTAATGACTATTTAATATTATACAAAGTGGAACATCTCCAAAAGGACAGATTGAGAAATCCCCACCCCAAAATATACAGTAGTCTGGCACTTAAGGTCTCACTTGTGATGTGGGAGACTGTCTCTAATCCAGAGGAGGGTTTGAATCTGGGTCTCCTCCAGTCCAGGCAAGTGTGCTAACCACTGAGCTAATGGCTGTAATGCAGGCAGGCTCTGTCTTGGGTTGTTTGTGTGAAAGGACTGGTGGGTCTTAGGCAGCTAAGGTAAGATGCATAAAAAGACTGAAGTACTTAACTATCTCCTAGACATCACTGACTTTCACAAAATCACTGTTCAGCTGCCACCGAACTGCGTGGGCACCTAAATCCCTAAAGGCATCTGTATTTCTGCTGGTGAGAATTCCCAAAGCTGACTAAATCCTGACACTGCCCTCACAGCTATCAAGATATTCAGAGCCTAAGCTGCTTCTTTGAGTAGGTGCAACCATGTATTCCACTTAAGTGTGTGCGGGCCTAGGGCTCTGGAGCCAGAGAATTTTGCTTAGCAATGTCTGTAAAGGGGCAGCGCTCACACCTCCTTGCCATAGCCTCTGACTATATGATGCAGCAACACCCTGACCCCTTTCATTTCCTTCTTACTGCCTGTGGCTGGAGTCAGAGCTCTGTGGGGTTTTTAACCACGCAGTCTCTCACTGTCTTTTTCTAGTGTTTGTTCTAGTCGTATATAGTTACCCTTAGTGTTAGTTAAATGTAGCATTAATTATATTTAGTCAAGTATTTCCCCAGTGATGCCCTCACCATGGTTATGCGGGGGGAGCAGTCCCCAACAACGATCCCCAACAACGATCCCCACACACTGCTTGCTATGATGTCTTTGTCAAGGAGCGGTGTGCAATTTCTAGGTCGTTCACAAAAGGGACTCAGCTGGCTAGGGACCTTTGCCCAAAGCAGCACCTGCTTGAACAGGCCATGTGGCCTGCTTTAGGACTGAGGACCTCATCAGATTGGAGGTAACCATTAGGTTCTGAGAGTGCTTCTATTTCATGCTCTGGAGCCAGCGCCTCTCCAAAGGGATGAAGAAGTTGTCCCCCATCAAATGCACCGAGGAAAAGGTCACAAGACCAATCAAGACCATTCCAGGTCTCATGAAAACTCTTCTGCCTCCTCCAGAAAGAGTCTGGGACCAGTATGGTGTTACCCACACCCTCACGTATGCTGGCAGTATCTCTAACCGTTTCCTTATACTGCGCAGAGAGGTCAGAGATCCTCTACCATCAACTCTGATTCTTGAATCCAGTACCGACGAGAGTGATGTTAGCACCAGTTGTTTCCATGCCAGCGGCATATCAGGCGGCAACGGACCTCCTTTGCTATTCCATCCTGAACCCTCCATTGATCCAGGATTGTGCAAGGGCTGTGTCATTTATATCCCCATTGCGTGGATGGGCTGCTGAACCTTTTGATCCATTGGCACCACACTCCGATGTTCTTCAAGCGATTGCTCATGTGTGTTCCACAATAGGTGTGCCTGCTCGCCACATGCACCGGTGCCAGAAGTCTTTCCCTTAGCAACACTCATAGGGAGAGCGCTCCCCCGCGACCCCTAGAGTGGCCCTGCCTTGGCACGCTATAAGGACGCTGCCCTCAGTTCCTTCTTGCCACCAGTGAAGGTGCATCGGAACTTCGCAGCTCCAGCATCGCTGCAGCTCGTCCTTAATGTTCTATGTGGTACCTGTAGTCACTTAGTTCTCAAGTTAGTTAGTCAGTCAGTCAGAGTGTTTCCCCAGTCCCGAGCACACCATAGGTCATCCTCAAACTGAAAGCAGATCAAGCCAAGCTTATCCTCCTTGTAGCAGCACGGCTGAGGCAGTGCTGATTCTCCAGCCTTGCACTGTCAATTCAGCCTCCTTTATCCCTTCATCTTCATCCTGACCTACTCACTCAGAATCATGGTCATGCCTTGCATCCCATGCTCAGCTCCCTGCATCTCACTGTGTGGCTGTTTTGTGCTTAAACAAGGATGTTGTTTGGCAGCCATTCTACAGGTTTTATTCAATAGAAAGCCCTGTACCAGAATCGCCTGTTTGACGAAATGAAAGCATTTTTTTGGTGTGGTCATTGGCCTGCAGAGTTCAACTGATGCTGGTCTCTGTCCAGGACATCTTAAGAGTATTTGCTGTGTCTTCGGTTGCCTGGCCTTGCCTTTAGCTCTTAAGGCTGCCCAGGTGGTAATTTCAGTGTTTCATCCAGCCATTCTTGGAAGATCAGTCTTTTGCAATGCCATGGCAGCGAGATTCTTTAAGGGCCTTCTTCATCTCCATCCTCCAGTGTCTGGGAGCAAGTTCCTCTGTGGGACATTAATACTTTCCTTTAATGAGGAATGGATTTAATGAGACCTCTATCTGAGTCTCTGACATATTAACCCTTCCTGTTTTTGTGTCATAAAACTGCTTTCCTGGTTTTAATAACATCTGCAAGGGAAGTTGCAGGTTCTGATGGCAGAGCCTCCTTATACATGGTTCTCCAAGGACAAAGTGCTTTATGACCCACCCAATATTTTTGTCTAAAGTGGTCTCCCAGTTTTTTGTTTGAGCCAGGTGGTATATGTACCCATGTGTTTTCCTAAGCTGCATTCATCTCCGGAGGAGCAGTATCTCCATATATTAGTTATCAGATGATGTTTTGCCATTATGCCATTACTGCATCTTCCAGAGCTAATGCAAATTTTGGAAGGGTGGTCCGGCAATCCTTAGGTAGACTCTGAGCTGCGTCTCCTGTGGATACGCCTTGGGCATCACCTAAGTGGAATACTCAGTTGCATGTACTTGAAGAAGAAGAAACTGTTACTTATGGTAACTGGTTCTTCTAGATGTGATTCCGACATGAATTCTACGACCCACCATAGAATCCTAGAATATCAGGGTTGGAAGGGACCTCAGGAGGTATCTAATCCAACCTCCTGCTCAAAGCAGGACCAATCCCCAACTAAATCATCCCACCCAGGGCTTTGTCAAGCCTAACCTTAAAAACTCCTAAGGAAGGAGATTCCATCACCTCCCTAGAGAACCCTTCACCACCCTCCTAGTGAAAATGTTTTTCCTAATATCCAACATAAACCTCCCCCACCTCCTCTGCATCAGAATCTGGTCTTTGGATGTTCATTATGAGTGGGGTTGGGGCAGCACTGCCTCCAAAAGCCTCGAGTGGGAATATGGCCACGAGGCAGGAGTGCTGCCCCTCTGCAGGTACTGCTAGGGAAAATTATCTTCCTCCAGTGCACTGGGTACACACATGCCTAAGTGGGATACACACGTCTGCATCACATCTTGAAGAATCACAGTTAGTAAATAACCTTTTCTTACACCCAAGCCACAGTGGAATTCTCAAAGTAGGCATTCCCCTGCCCATCTCACTTGTGCAGGGCCTGATCCGGCTGATGCACTCAGAGCGTGCTGAACCCACACAAAAGGGTAACCAAGTCATCACCTGATGGCCTGGTGTTTACAGCAAGCACCAGCAGTGTAGGAAATGTGTGTTTAAGTCTCTGCTCCAAATCAGACCAAGCAGGGTTATGAAAACAGGTCTTCCACACCCCCAGGTGTGTGCAGTGGGCTACTGGGGGGCTGGACTTGATGGCCTCTTGAGAGTCCTTCATTCCTATCATTTTAAAATGGGGTAGAAGAGTGTCTCTTCAGCTCTTTATGAGAGAGAGCTCACCTGGTTTAGGTACCTAAATCCAGGAAAAGGTTCAAGGATTTAGTTGGGGATTGATCCTGCTTTGAGCAGGGGGTTGGACTAGATACCTCCTGAGGTCCTTTCCAACCCTGATATTCTGTGAAGGCTAAGAATCCTGAGCAAAGTTAGGCGCATCCTTCCAGCATGTCAGTTAGGTATGTAAATCCCTTTGCAAATTTGGGCCCTAAGCTCTCTGCATTTCATTCCTGGCCAGCTCAGGCAGTTCCCCGCTCAGTTGCTGGCTTCTGAGAATCCAGTTCATAGGTGCTTAACTCTCCCCATACAATGCATGGGGAGCCTAATCACCTGGCTCAGGCTCTGAATTCCACTTTGTGACAAGGTGCCCAAGAGTTAAGTGTTGCAATGCCAAGATCCCCTTTGTGAGCACAACTATGCAGGACTTACTCCCTGCTCACTATATTTTGGGCCATTGCTGTCATTCACAATGGCTGCCAGAGAGTACGCATGCCTCAGTATGTTGGACTGGTCCACTGACTAACCATCTTGCTGTACTACTCTTGGGGAAGTACTTTATGCACATCTTTGGAGGGAGTTTGCATGGGCAACCATAGGCTCATAGAAAGGTAGGGATGGAAGGCTCTTGGAGAAGTCATTAAGTCCAGCCCCCTGCTGTGAGGCAGGACCAAGGAAACCTAGACCATCTGTCATAAGTGTGAAGTAGCCTAGAATTAGTGTTTACCTGTAAGGGGTTAAGCTAAAGGTAACCTGAGAGGTGGACAACTGACCAATGAGAAATTCCTCAGGAGACAAAGAATTTTAAGTTTCAGTTTCTCTCTGGGTCTCTCTCTGTTCAACTCGGCTATGGGATGAACACAGCTATGTCTTTCACTGTAACTATAGATTCTATCAAGTACTGTAGTCAGTAAGTTTACCTTCTTTTTATCACTTGGAGGGTTCTCAGTGGTGAGTGTTGGCTGGGTGCTTCTTGATATTGTAAGCTTCAGCAGAAATATCAACAGTGGGAGAAAGTTGCCTCAGGGGAGAGGTTTGGTTTCTGAATCCTTTTGTTGATTATGGTAGATGCTGTTTACCTTCTTTTTATCACTTGGAGGGTTCTCAGTGGTGAGTGTTGGCTGGGTGCTTCTTGATATTGTAAGCTTCAGCAGAGATATCAACAGTGGGAGAAAGTTGCCTCGGAGGAGAGGTTTGGTTTCTGAATCCTTTTGTTGATTATGGTAGACACCATCCCTGACAGGTGTTTGTCCAACATGTTCCTAAGAACTGCCGATAATGGGAATTCTACAACCTCCCTTGGAAGCCTATTCCAGAGGTGAACTACATTTATAGTTGGAAAGCGTTTCTTAATATCTAATGTAAATCTCCCTTGCTGCAGATTAAGTCCATTACTTCTTGTTCCATCTGAGCAGCTGGCCCCTGAGCAAGCTGCTTGGGCGGATCTGGGGTCAGCCACACTGGCCGCTGCAGAAGTCACGGAATCCATGACTTCCACAACCTCTCTGGGAGATACTGAGTCCTAATTATTACCAACTTGGAACACAAATTTGTTTTCCTTGACTAACTTTATAGCTACCTCTTTGCTGCCCCTTATTATTATGGTTTCTACAACAACAGACTTCAAGCCTACTGCAAGCAGAACCTGGAAATGAATGTTACAGTGGAAAATGTGCTCCAGGTAATTGTCCCTGCCTTGTTTTAATTAGCAGTATTAATTAACTAAGTGGTGGTCTTAAATACAGAAGAAACTGAAAGGGTCCAATAACACCAGCCAGAAGGGTCTGTGATTTATTCACATTCTCAGACAAAAATAATTGGCTAAACTGAAGTTTAGATTGTAGGGATACTATAGTTTTGGGGTGGAAAAACATTAGAATGCAATGAAATTGAAACAGAATTTGTAAACAAGAATGTGCAAAATTTGAAAGTTTGGGGATAAGTTAAAACATCTGATGTTTCTAGACCAAGCTGTTACACTTTCCCCAGTCACATCTGTTTATCAACATTTTTACAGAGTAAGTAATACCTGTGTTCTTCTTCAAAGGCTTCTGTGCATCCCTATTTGCAGGTCTGACATCCTCTAGCTTCAAGTTCATGGAACCTCTACTTCAGATGTATCCAGTGGGGCTGCATAAGCCCTCCTAGTGATGTCAGTGCTCAATGTCTGAATCCATATAAGACAGTGTAGACCCCAGTGTCTTCATTTCCTTCTCCTCTCCTGTGCAAAGCATTAGAATCCTCACTATCGGTGACTTTCTGTCTAATTATTTAGTAGACCATCTTTGACATCTGAATTTTCTTTTATTCACTTTAATTAAAAGAAAGAGAGAATAGTGTAGGAGATAGATCTGGTGTTGGTCCATGCAAAGATGGCAGGAATACAGCCCTAGAAAGGACTCTGTCTATCTGACACTCTGTCTGAAATCAGACATGTATGTTTCATGTCTGGTGTGCTCAGGTGAAGCTCACACTCCATCACATTCATCCCTGGAGTATGCCATGATCAGCAATTGAGTCTAAAGGCCTATCTGTCTTTCAGACCAGTGACATTTGACAGCACAGGCCCTGCTGCCAGGCCGTGAGGGCAATAAAATCTGGGCCCACAATGACCCTCCTTGGTACAAAACCCACTACTTTTAAATGTGTGAAGACTTGGAACCTGACTCCAGCCTCTTCACCGGCCTCAACTTGGGCCTCTAACAAGGGCTCCAGTGCCGGGTCTGTGCCTCAGGCAGCACTGGCCTCCCTTGTGAAGCATTGTTGGGCATTCTCATCTGCATTGGCACTGGTGAGGAGATCCTTCTGTGGCCCCTGTTGCACCATCCAAGGGATATACACCATCTCCACATAAGAAACAAGGGAAGGAAAGCATAAGTCTGGTTCTGGAGAAGTGAAGGAAAGAAGAAAGCATCATAACCAATCTCATGGAAATTCCCCAGGAGTGATTTTGGAGGCAGTCTCAGCTCCAAAGTCGTCACTGGCCCTGCAACAGCTGCAGACCTCCCCAGTTCATGTTCCTGGTGATCCATCAACTTTTCCCAAAACTAGTCATTGAGTCCTCATACAAGATTTTTGCTTCACTGGTGCATGGTTTGGCTTTGGATCTTGCTCCTGATTTATCTCTGGAATTCCTGTTCAGTGATGCCCAGGATCTCCCTTTGGCTTCACTCAGGCCCCCTTTGAGTGAACCATCACCATCAGCCTTCATACACATCTTCAGTTCCACAGAGCACTCTGTCTTCCATGATATCGGGAGTTCACAGATGTTGCTCTGGCGTTTCCTTCATAAAGCCTTAAGGGCACTACTTTGTGGTGCTTGAACTGTGTGGTCTCTGCTGCATTAACAAAAATAAAGTGTACTAAATCTGCTCCCTGGACACAGAATTTCCTCACCCAGTAGGAAATCATATTTGTTGGGATCCATGTACATTGCCAGTTACCAGGCAGTTGCAAGACACTAACAGTACACCCTCTGGCATGCTATTGTTCTGGATTTGATTCCTTAAGATCAGAGTAAGGCAGCAAAGGATCTTGCCACTGAAGCAGAAGTATGACTTGTCATTCCCCTTCATGCAGCCTATGAGACCTCTGCCCCTTGCAACAGAGCCACGGCCACAGAGATATTCATGAATTAAGTCCTCAGACCTTACCCCAGGATCACAAGTGTGAATACAGAATTTGAAAGTTAAGGCCTTTTACTGAAAAAAGTCAACAAAACCTTAGAGGCTTTTGTGGTAAGATGAGGCCCTGAAACATAAACTAGAGGCCTGATATGAGACCTCAGGCCTGAACTAAAGTAATGGTCAAGACTTTGCTAACATAAAGCAGAGTTCAGCTGTGAGCCTGAGGCAGGCCCTGCCCACAAGAGCTGGCAAGAAGACGGCTCATGTTGCAAATATACACATACCTAAAAAGTACTAAGCATTAATAATATAAACATGTGCCAGGATGGTACCAGAACATTCTGGTACTCTCACATTCCTTAGATAACAAGGAACATGTTGACCCATCCTAAAGACGGGCTAGGAGGGTAATATAATGGATAGAGTTGTTTTATTTTAACCAACATGTACAAGGTGAGAGGCGGTACCCTAACACATAGAGGGATTGCATCACTCTACATCAGGAGTGATGTGTAACTTGTTTGTACCTGTGTATAAGAATGTACCCCATAAGGGTTGTCTTTGTCTAGCCTAGGGAGCGGTGGTAAGTCCCGCCACTGACTGAGCAGGTCCAATGTCAGGAGGCACATATTCATAGTATGTCCTGTAGAATCTCTGGGAAGCTATTAATGTGCTTCGTTTGACGATAAACCGGGCCAGGTGCCTTTGTACCTTATCGGAGTCTGTGGTCATTTGGGGGTTCTCTCTGGGTCTGCTGTGTCTGCTGTCTGTGCAGAGCTGAGGCAGCACACAAAGGGAACACATGCATGCAGCTGGGTGTTATTAACATTGAACAGAGCAGAGCACCACACCGGTGACATCTGACGACATTGGTGCGGTGCTTGTATTGTTGGTCTCCAGACCTCAAGTTTGATACTCCATTTGCGAGCTGCATTCCAGTTTCTTGCACACTCCACATTCCACTTCATCTACCTCCACATCCTTTAGAGACTTTACAAAGCCAAGTCTGAAATCACATCGGACTGCTGGGTACTGAAAACTATGCATCAAGGTTACTCCATACAGTTCTTCATCAGCCTGCTTCCCAGCCCTCATTCTCAGTTCCTCTTCACAGATCCTTCTCAAAAGAGTTCATTCTTCTTCGAGTGATTGCTCATGTGCATTCCAACAAGTGTGTGCGCACTGTGCATGCACGGTCCCAGAAGCTTTTCCCTAGCGGTATCCGTCGGGTCGGCAAGGGAGACTCCTAGAGTGGTGCCGGAATGGCAGTCAACCTATGCTGTCCAAATGAGCCACAGAAGAGGCCCCCCAGGAGTTCTGGGTTTCTACTTGAGGTACTTCTTGATCTCCAGGAAAATGGATGGCCTGAAGACTGAAAAGACACATCAGAACCTTCAAAATGAGGATGATCACTATGGCAGTGGTTCTCAACCAGGAGTTCAGGGCCCACTGGAGGGTCACCAGCTGGTTTCAGGGGTTCTATCAAGCAGGCCCAGCATTAGACTTGCTGGGGCCGTAGGCAGAAAGACAAAGCCCCACTGTATGGAGCTGAAGCCTGGGGCCCCAAGCCCCAATGCCCAGGGTTGATGCCAAAGCCTGAGCAACTAAGCATTGCAGGGCCCCTTATGGTGGGGGACCCCAGGTAATTGCCCTGCTTGCTACCCCCTAATGTTGGTCCTGAGTTTTATATGCAGAAAAACAATTGTGGCACAAGTAGACCATGGAGGTTTTTTAGCATGTTGTGGGGGGGCATCAGAAAGAAAAAGGTTGAGAACCCCTTCTGGTTCGTCATCCCCCTCCCTATTCCAAAGAGACTGAAGGCTTATCTACATGAACATTGAGTTCTCAGCAAGCTAGGGTGAAAATCTACCCTGCATTAGTGTGCCACTCACTAGGTATTCATGTGGCCCCTGCTGCTGTGCACTGAAAGTTCCCTGGTACACTTTGATCTACCCCACTTTGAAACAGTAGTAGATTAAAGTACATTAGGGAACTTTTTGTGTGTCAGCAGGATCCCTACAGCTACTTACCTCACACTAGTATGCCACACATTATGTTTTCACCTCAGTTTGCTGCAAATTAGTGCTCATGTAGACAAGCTCTGATACATGATTCTTGATTTGAAGGACACCTACTTTCACAGACATAAAGCAATAACATAGGAAATGCATAACGTTTTGCAGAGGAGAAAAGTTTTTACAATACAGTGTTCTCAGTCAGCCTGCCAACAGCACTAAGAGGGTTTACTGAGTGCCAGGGGGTGGTAGCAACTCACCTAAGGAAAATTCAAATATATGTTTTGCCATATCTATACAACTGACCTCTCAAAGGCAGATCATGGCATGAGCTCTTCTGCTCTTTGGTCCTGACCTGCCACTTAATCAAGACTTTTGGGCTCAAAATCAAGTGGGGCATGTTGAATTGTGCCCTTGTAAGAGCCTCAGTTTTATTGGCACCGTCTGAGACTAACCTGTGGACAAGATGTTGCTGCCAGAGGAAAGATTTCACAGTACTGATCAAACTCTGCAACCTTGCAATATCAGCTTTGCCAAATATCTGGTTCTTTCTGAGGCTCACAGGACTTTGGCAAGAGCTAGGCATCTGGACACCCCTGGTGACCCAGCAGTGTGCCTGCCCAGAGACAGTAAGATAGACATCTAGGGAACTTTTACTACAAATACCTGAGCGCGGAATGAGTTCAGGTGCTTGCAGAGTTTGGCAGGCGGTTTTGCATCACATTGGTGCTGAAAGCAGGACTTAGGAGCCTACAATAGGGACTTAGGCACCTAATTCCTTTCATGCATTCAGTCCAAGGTGACTAAACCAACACGAGTGGTCTCTGGAAACATCATGGTCTTGCCATCTCTTCTGCACGTAAACATCTGTGCTAAAATGCTTTGCTATCAAGGCAGAAAGGGTCACCTTTTCTGTTCAGTAATGCTCAGGAAGAAGTCATCTCTCCGGGTCACATTCTTCCTGGACTGGAGCAAGAACTTTATACATTCCTGCCAGTACCTCGTACCCTGAGAGAGGGTAAAAATTCTTGTCGTTGCTCCAGAGCACTGATATGCCAAGCTGTTATATCCTCCTTTGAACTACCATGTCACGTTCTGCTATCTCAGGTTGGAAGAGAATTCTCCATCCAGATCTAGTATCCCTGCATCTGACTGCCAGGCTGATAGATTCTTAACCAACTCTGACCTGTTTGGTAATTATAGACCATTACCAAAAAGAGACCAGTCTGCTCAGTGTATCCCCAAAAGTCCATCAGGATGCAGATTCTGTATGCCAACTCCATCTGCAAGGGTCTAGTGCAGTTGGCGGGTTCATTTCCCCCACACTCTGCAATCACACATTCCGTCTAAGGCTTGCCAACACCTTTCTCTTGTGAGGGAGCCTCTTTCTGCATGGGACTTGCACGGGGTGCTAGCCAAAGGTCATGGAACCCTACCGCAGAACCACTGGCAAACTGCTTTTTGGACTATCTTTTACAAAAAGCCTTACTCAATGCCATTATGTCAGCTTGGAGGCTCAGTCAGTTGCAGATTTAATGATGACCTAGCTTTACACATAAGGCTGAAGGATTTCTATATCCACACCCAAACTTAATTGCTAAAAGAGTGATGGATTTTTATATTAACCAGCCTGTATCCCTTCTGGTTTTCTTCCTCCAAAACTCACACCACTCCCAGGGGATGCATATTTTCACACATTGGATCTGAGACGGGCACTCTGTTTCTGTCCTAAGCCCCTCTGAAATAGCACTAGGCTAAATTTAGCATATGGGAAGAGGTACAAGGGACAGGTTATTTCTTCTCACAGGTTATCCAAGTGGATCACCTTTTCCATTTGTTTTTGTTAGTCTTGGATTAAGGTTCCTTTGCCGCTATGCATTACAGCCATTTGTGTGGCGTGTTCAAGTTGGTGCCCAGTAAGGAGCTCTATAGAGCACTCATTTAGAGTTCAGGTCACATCTTAGCAAGCACTGTTCGTTAGTGCTATAACTTCTCTTCAGCTGCAAACTCCTCAGTCCACCTTGCATTTCTGTGGGTACTGCTCGCTAATCTCCTGCAAATGGGAATGCACAAAGGACCTGGAAGAAGAAACTGATAACAGTTGTTCTTTGAGAGTTACCTTTCTGCATTCACACTTCCTGTCCCCATTCCATCTCGTCATACTTTGGTATAGGAGAAGAGGCCGAGGTGGCTGGGTATTGGACTTCCTTCTATAGGCTTAGATGTTGAACATCAGTGCCAGTAGGGGGTGCTCATACAGACCCAGTGGACACTGGTTTGGTAGAGGTTGCATCAGCAATTCATTGGGGGTGTCAAACCCACAAATCTGAATGCATAGAGCAGGGGTGGGAAAATTATGGCCCGTGGACCACAGGACCGTTCTGTCCGGCCTGCATGAGCTCCCGGCCGGAGAGGCAAGGCCCGGCCCCTCCCCCACTTTCCCTTTTCTGACCGCCCTCCCCACCAGTTTCTGCCTCCATCTGATGCCCCCTGTTCCCTGACTGCCCCCCGCGACCTCTTGCCCCTTATCCAGTCCCACCCCGCGCGCTCACCAGAGCCAGTCACGCTGCTGCAACGCTCCCCGGCAGGAGCAGCAGGCTGGGCCGCTAGTGGCTTAGCTGCAGAGGAGGGGAGACGGTGGGAGAGGGAGGCTTAGATAGGGGAGGTCCCAGGGGCTGGTTAGGGGTGGAGGGGTCCCTGGAAGGGGTCAGGGGACAAGGAGCAGGGGACGTTGGATGGGTTGGGGATTCTGAGGGGGACAGTCAGGTAGCGGGAAGTAGGAGGGGGCGGATTGGGGCGTGGGGCCATGCTATTTGGGGAGGCACAGCCTTCCCTACCCAGCCCTTCATACCGTTTTACAACCCGATATGGCCCTCAGGCCAAAAAGTTTGCCCAGCCCTGGCATAGAGGCAACTTTCAGCGAACAACAGTTACCATAAATCAACTATTTTTTCCTAAAAAAAATATCTTCTGCCCTGGTTCTGCTCATTTTTTGCTGCCCAGGTGGTGCAAAAGAGCCAAAATCCAGCCAACTAAGAATTTCCCTGGTAGAGGGAATCCTCAGTTAGCAGTGCCCCCTCCTACATTGACTTGTCCTCACCCACAACGTAGGGCAGGGGTAGGCAACCTATGGCACAAGTGTCAAAGGCGGCACGTGAGCTGATTTTCAGTGGCTCTCACACTGCCCCGGTTCTGGCCACCGGTCTGGGGAGCTCTGCATTTTAATTTAATTTTAAATGAAGCATCTTAAACATTTTAAAAACCTTATTTACTTTGCATACAACAATAGTTTAGTTCTATGTTATAGACATATAGAAAGAGACCTTCTAAAAACGTTAAAATGTATTACTGGCATGCGGAACCTGAAATTAGAGTGAATACATGAAGACTCGGCGCCCCACTTCTGAAAGGTTGTCGACCCCTGGCGTAGGGTATAGCTCTCCCTTTGCCTGCACCAGTCTCATTCTGGCACCTGAGACAATCTGGCTCCATGCATAGCCTGAGTCATCTCCAGATTTCCACAAAAATTATCTTCTGACATGACCCGCACACAAAATCCAAAATCTAGTTCAGAATAGAAAGCTGGTGGCAACCTCCAGTATATGGAAATTACCTCCTCTGCATAAAATCAGAGGATTTTATGCAGAGGAGGTAATTTCCATATGTCTGTGAGTTAGACTTTTATCAGAAGAAGAAAGAGAAGAGTGTTTTAACTTTGATCTGCTCTAGATTTTAGAGGCAGCTGACAAGACACAGGCTCTGGACATGAAGAAGCACTGCCTACATATCATTGTTCACCAGTTCACCAAGGTTGGTTGGATCTTCTCTTGGTTTCTGGGAATCTGTTGTCCTCTGTCACTACTGTGGCTGAGACCAGCTTAATCTGGGCCTTCATTTAATTCTTCTTGCTCCACAGGACAGCTTGCTATGCTTATAACAGGGCATTGTTACTTCACAGGTATACTGGGGACAATACCTGGTTTTCTTTACCTTTTTTATCTGAAAGAACAGCTTTTTGGAGACATGAAGACCTACCAAAACAGAGCAGATATTCAGAACTCCCACCATTTCCTTGTCCTTTCCTTTCTGAGATATTAGCCCTTCTGTGCTGGGTTCTGATATGTATGACAAGATATGTTTGACATGCATTGAATGTACAAGCATCTCTCTCTCTCTCTGGCAATCATAAATGTGATGCTCAGTTTTCTGGTGAAGGAAGTACTGTCTATGTGGTAGTGGTAATGGTAATATTACATTTCATATTTCATAAAACATATCATCATGTTCTGGTTGGATCTTCTGGAGCCTTCAAATTTGTGAAACTTAAATATGGATTATTGTATAAAATAGTGATAAAATATCAAAAGACTGAATTCAAATCCCCCTGTTAGTTCATGTCGTATGGTATGTGGTTCCTTATTGACAGGAATATTGTTATCCAATACAGACTTCTAGACAATCTAGATTTGCACTGATTTCCCTTCTCCACTGAAGACGTTATTTCTCTTTTTTTTTAAGGCGAGACCAGATGCTGTTCAGCATGAGCTTCCACTTCTATCCCTCCTTTTCATTTGCTCCCATCCTGCACCATCTCTCCCTACATCCCAGTCTTCAACTCAGCAATATGTCTCCTGCTTTCTTTCTCTAACCCCACACCCAGCCCCTTTGACCTACTCTTTTCTCAAAGGCAGATCTCCCTCACTGACCTCGTCCTTCCAGCTCAACCACTCTGTCTCCAGCATACCATCTCCTTTATTGTTAAAAAGACACACTTGATTCTCTCCTGCGCTCTTGTCCAACTGCTGTCCCATCTCACTCCTTCCTTTTGCTGCTGAAACACATACTTTACTTCTTTTGTCTCATCATCTCCATCTTCATTCTTAGTCCCCTACAATCTAGCATCTGTACTTCCACTGCATGCCCTCAACAAGATCACCAATGACCTCTTCCTGGCCAGATCCCAAGACCACTGTGCCTCTCTCCACCTCCTCAGTCTTACACCGCTATTAACTCAGCTGATCCAGTCCCTCCTCTTAATGATTCTCCCTCCTTGGCTTTCTAGGGCTTGTTTACATGATAAAGTTGCCCCAGTTTAACTGTGTGAATTTCAGTGGATTCAGTTAACTTGATTTGGACACTTTTTATGCTAAAAAACTAAATAGGAAGAAGTTTAGTTCAACAAAAATGAGACACTATTAAACTGGAACAAGAGAGTCCGCATAAGGGTTGCAGTACTTTAACTTAAACCAATGCAATTTACCCATGTAGATAATGCCTTGGACTTGGTGCTCTTCTTGTTCTCATCTTTACACTCCCAACCACTCTTTCCGTGGCTATTTTGTGGACTCTGTCTCTCTTTCAGGGTCTGTCAGAGCTACATTCTTGGCCCCCTCCTCTTCTCTTCTTGCTCCCTGTCTTTGTGCAACTTTATCTGGTTACACAACTTCAGCTGTTGCCACCCTGGTGAAGATTCACAAATTCATTCCTCCACTCTCGAGCTCTGCCCAGTCCATTATTTCTGATTGCCTCTCTGACATCCCTTCCTGAATTTCCAGGTGTCAGCAAAATCTACATGACTAAAACTGAGCTCCTTCCCTTTCTCCTGAAGCCTTCCCCTCTCCCTCCCTTTGCTGTCAAGGTTGCTTTCTCTTTTCTCTTTCTGCTGCAGTGTCTCATCCCTCATATTACTTTGGATTCCTCTTCTCCATCCCTCCGCCCCACTCCAAACTGATGCTATCACTAAATCCTGCTAGACTGCCTCACAGCATCTCTAAAACCTGCTCATCCCTCTCTGCTCCCACCTTGAAATCCAAAGGATTCCATTCTTGCTATTGTCATCTCTCACCTTAACTTCCGCAACAGCATCCTGTCTGGCCTGCCTGACACCCACGTGCATCCAAAATGCCTTCCTTGCCTGCCATTCCAATAGCATCAAGTCCCTCCTCATCCTTTGGCTGGCTTTCCTCTCCATTTCTACAGCAAAGCCAAGCTCCTTATCTTCTCATTAAGGCCTTTCACAGCCTGATTCCCACATATGCCCACAGATCTTTCTGCTCCCTTCTTACTGTGCTCAAACTGCCTGATTCACTAAGTCCTTGGCATCCTTTCCCCATTCCTGCCTCCCTGGCTTTCCCCAGGTGGCTCCCTACACACAGAGGCCCCTCCTGACCTGTTCTACAGGACCTCTACCTTCTCCTCCGTTAAAACAGACTACTTCCAACAAGCCTGCCAACCCTAGTCCTCCCTACAGAGAAGTGGTCACATTTCCTGGGTAAAGAACTCATGGAGCTAACAAGCATGCTACTCTTCAATGCACATTCTTGCTTCTTGTTACCTCACCCCTCCATCCCCTTACAGACTTTGTAATAACATCCTGAGAATTGGCATTACTGGCGGAGTAAGGGAACATAAGGCCCCAGCCCATGCACAGTCATACAGTACCTACCTAGATCTTGAATCTGGGCACAGGAGAAAGAGGAAAGGCAGCAGAGATGGCTGGACACAGTGGGAGGAGTATGCTGCATCAGCTAATGGATGATGGACAGCCTGGAGGGGAGTGTGCAGCAATACAGGAGTTTTGAAAGGATTGTGAGCTACCTGAATGTAAGAGTCATTGGCCAGGGAGTGTAGCCTAGTGGGAGGGCACTCACTGGGGAGGTGACCCATACTCTAGTGATTCTTTATTTGTTTATCCAGAGTGGAATAGCTTTATCAGGAGAGACTGAGGGTCCACATCAAAATGTCCCATAGCCCAGTAATTAGAGCCTGCACCTGAGAGGTGGAAGATCCTTGTTCAAATCCTTTCTCCCCTTTTGCCTGCAGGGGGAATGGATCCTGGGTTTCCCACATCCCAGGTGTAGAATCAAATGAAGTAAAAATCTTAAATGAATCCACATGTTGCATAGAATCTCTATGGATAATAATTCCATGCTCTAATAAGAATATAACAGTAGGGCTCTATTATCGACTACCTGACCAGAACAGTGGTAGTGACTATGAAATGCTAAGGGAGATTAGAGAGACTATCAAAATAAATAACTCAATAATAATGGGGGATTTCAATTATCCCCATATTGACTGGGTACATGTCACCTCAGGATGAAATGCAGAGACCAAATTTCTCCATACTTTAAATGACTGCTTCTTGGAGCAGCTGGTACAGGAACCCACAAGGGGAGAGGCAACTCTCAATTTAGTCCTGAGTAGAGTGCAGGATCTGGTCCAAGAGGTAACTATAACAGGACCGCTTGGAAATAGTGACCATAATATAATAACATTTAACATTCCTGTAGTAGGAAGAACACTTCAGCAGCCCAGCACTGTGGCATTTCATTTCAAAAAAGGGGAACTATGCAAAAATGAGGAGGTTAGTTAAACAGAAATTAAAAGGTACAGTGATTAGACTGAAATCCGTGCAAGCTTCATGGACACTTTTGAAAGATAATAGAGGCCCAACTTAAATGTATACCTCAAATTAAAAACCATGTAAAAGAAGCAGTGAGAGATAAAAAGGCATCTTTTAAAAAGTGGAAGTCAAATCGTAGTGAGGTAAATAGAAAGGAGCATAAACACTGCCAAATTAAGGGTAAGAATGTAATAAGAAAAGCCAAAAAAGAGTTTGAAGAACAGCTAACCAAAAACTCAAAATGTGTTTTAAGTACATCAGAAGCAGGAAGCCTGCTAAACAACCATTGGGGCCCCTAGACAATCGAGATACAAAAGGAGCACTTATAGATGATAAAGTCATTTCAGAGAAACTAAATGAATTCTTTTCTTCAATCTTCACAGCTGAGGACGTTAGGGAGATTCCCAACCTGAGCCATCTTTTGTAGGTGACAAATCTGAGGAATTGTCACAGATTGAAGTGTCATTAGAGGAAGTTTTGGAACTAATTGATAAACTTAATAGTAACAAGTCACCAGGACCAGATGGCATTCACCCAAGAGTTCTGAAAGAACTCAAATGTGAAATTCCGGAACTATTAACTATGGTTTGTAATCTATCCTTTAAATCAACTTCTATACCCAATGACTGGAAAATAGCTAATGTAACACCAATATTTAAAAAAGGCTCTAGAAGTGATCCCGGCAATTACAGACTGGTAAATCTAACGTAGGTATCGGGCAAATTAGTTGAAACAATAGTAAAGAATAAAATTGTCAAACATTTAGAAGAACATAAATTGTTGGGCAAAAGTCAACACGGTTTCTGGAAAGGGAAATCATGTCTTACTAATCTATTAGCGTTCTTTTAAGGGGTCAACAAACAAGTGGACAAGGGGGATCCGGTGGACATAGTATACTCAGATTTTCAGAAAGCCTTTGACAAGGTCCCTCACCAAAGACTATTACGTAAATTAAGTTGCCATGGGATAAGAGGGAAGATCCTTTCATGGATTGAGAACTGGTTAAAAGACAGGGGACAAAGGGTAGGAATAAATCGTAAATTTTCAGAATGGAGAGGGGTGTTCCCTAAAGGGCAGTCCTAGGATCAATCCTATTCAGCTTATTCATAAATGATCTGGAGAAAGGGGTAAACAGTCAGGTGGCAAAGTTTGCAGACAATACTACACTGCTCAAGATAGTTAAGACCAAAACAGACTGTGAAGAACTTCAAAAAGATCTCAAAAAACTAAGTGATTGGGCAACAAAGTGGCAAATGAAATTTAATGTGGGTAAATAAGTGACAGGAGTCCTGTGGCACCTTATAGACTAACAGACGTATTAGAGCATACGCTTTCATGGGTGAATAAGACAAAGTGGGTATTCACCCACGAAAGCTTATGCTCCAATACGTCTGTTAGTCTATAAGGTACCACAGGACTCTGTCGCTTTTGCAGATCCAGACTAATACGGCTACCCCTCTGATGTTTGAATGTGGATAAATGTAAAGTAATGCACATTATAAAAAACCCCAAAAAACTATACATATGATGGGGGCTAATTTAGCTACACTAATCAGGAGAGAGATCTTGGCGTCATCATGAATAGTTCTCTGAAGACGTCCATGCAGTGTGCAGCGGCAGTCTAAAAAGTGAACAGGAATCATTAAAAAGGGGATAGAGAATAAGACAGAGAATATCTTATTGCCCTTTTATAAATCCATGGGACGCCCACATCTTGAATATTGTGTACAGATGTGGTCTCCTCATCTCAAAAAGGATATACTGGCATTAGAAAAGGTTCAGAGAAGGGCAACTAAAATAATTAGGGATTTAGAACGGGTCCCGTATGAGGAGAGATTAAAGAGACTGGGACTTTTCAGCTTGGAAAAGAGGAGACTGAGGGGGAATAGGATAGAGGTATATAAAATCATGAATGGTGTGGAGAAAGTGAATAAGGAAAAGTTATTTACATGTTCCGATAATATAAGAACAAGGGACCACCAAATGAAATTAATGGGTAGCAGGTTTAAAACAAATAAAAGGAAGTTCTTCACACAGTGCACAGTCAACCTGTGGTAACTCCTTGCCTGGGGATGTTGTGAAGGCTAAGACTGAAACAGGGTTTAAAAGAGAACTGGATCAATTCATGGAGGTTAAGTCCATTAATGGCTATTAGCCAGGATGAGTAAGGAATGGTGTCCCTAGCCTCTATTTGTCAGAGGGTGGAGATGGATGGCAGGAGAGAGATCACTTGATCATTACCTGTTAGGTTGACTCCCTCTAGGTCACCTGGCATTGGCCATTGTCGGCAGACAAAATACAGTGCTGGATGGACCTTTGGTCTGACCCAGTATGGCCATTCTTATGTTCTTATATGCTAGCCACTGGGCTAAAAGTTACATGGTGGGCCCCTCCTCCTGTATTTCGTGCAAAAAAAACCCCAGCTTATATGCCTGAGTCCAGAAGAAGATTCCTAGCTGTGAATCCTTAGCAGGGATAGACACCTCCCTGCAGCATGGACTTAAGTGCCTAACATTGTGATGGGGCGGAGTTAGGACATACCCTTCTCCTCACGATCTCCCATTGGCTAATTGAAGCAGCTCCTGACTCACTGTGCTGGCTTTTGTGGATCCTGCTCTTAGGCACCTAAATCTCCCCATGTCTTATATTGGGAGCCTGGACACCTGATTCAGGCTCTGTGAATCCCTGTGATTTTCTAGATGCCCAAAAGTTAGGTATGGCAATGCTCTGCATCACAACGCCTAACTCCCAGTTCCACTCAGATACTGCATCTTGCCATTGCTTTAGCCAAACCCTTTGAGGGAAGCGTTCTGGGAATGCACGCTTTTCAGCTAGGATAGTATGTGTGCTGTGGTTGATAACACTAGATCGAAAGTCCTGATTTTCAGTACCTAGATAAGCATTAAACATATATGTATTTTATCCATATATAACATGCACGACACACACGCCTCCCTCGAAGTTTGACTTGCCTGTGGCTAGGTAAGCATATTTCAGCTACATACCACATGCAAATTGCAGGGCTCATGTCTCATGCAGGCTCATGACCCGAGTATAGAACAGAATTGAAAACTTGCTATCGCTATGACCATAAGCAGTACAACCTGCACTAGTCAACACCGAGTGCTGAGGTGTGTTTAATTAACCATGAAACTTCAGGAAGTGCCAACCGCTTTGGGCTGATAAGCGCCTGAGGAGAGTAGTGGAATCCTCGATGGAGGAAATGCCATCAAAAGGCGGATGAGCAAATTCATTCAGTGTTTTTGCTAATGATATCCACACAGGATAGATTGGGCCCTTCAGCTGTGGCTGATAACCAGTCTCGGAGTGAAGCCCTGAAAGCCAGGCAGATGGAAGATCTCTTCTGCACCAGCAACTCCTGCAAAACAGCTGATTCCAGCTATTCTGGAATAGCTGATGTATTGACTCCCGTCCTTCCTTTGGTTCAGACCAGTGAAGTCAAGAGGGGGACGCTGACACATTGGCAAAGCAGTGTCTCCATATCAACTACCCAGGCTATTGCAGCCACATCACATGGAGCGGACACTCCATCCTTGCTGGCAACATGAGCACGACACAGAAGGTGACATTTATGGGTTATGAGCTCTCACTTGATTGGCAAAAAGGAGGGCACCACAGGTAATCTTCTGTGGTCGGAAGAATCACTGCGTTCCATTGGTCAGCCACCACCCACCCCAAAGCCAGGCAGCCCCCAGAAAGTTAGGTGCTGACCCGTCACAGTCTGTCCACCTCCTGGGGTGCGTGGGACTAGACCAAAAGTTTAAAGGCAGACAGAAATCTGGCATCTGGCAAAAATAAGAAACCAAGAACTTTCTGGCTTGGAAGCTGTAATGTCAGGACCATGTGTCCGGGATTGACAGATGATGACGTCCTACAATACGCAAGCAGCATGCAGAAGTCAGCTTTGCAAGACCATGAGCTGTACAAATTCAGTGTTGACATTGCAGCAGTTCAGGAAACAAGACTTGCAGATGCTGGTTCTGTCCGAGAGGCTAATTACACCTTCTTTTGCCAAGGTAAAAGCAGTGAAGAAAATAGTCTTCACGGTGTCAGTTTCGCTGTGAAAAAGTGCCTAAAGCTCCTAGGGACACCGATTGGGAAGTCAGAGGGTATCATCTCACTTAAACTTCAGACGAACATCAGCTCTGTGAACATCATTAGTGCCTATGCACCAGCACTCAAATCTAGCCCCGAGGAGGATACATTTTACAACTCTTCGCATCAAGTCGTCAAAAGAATACCATCAACTGAGCAACTTTTCCTCTTGGGTGACTTTACTGCAAGAGTCGATGCAGACAACAACTCATGTCCAGATTGCCTATGACATTTTGGCATTGGCAAGATCAATGAGAATGGCCAACAACTTCTTGAATTCTGCGTCCAAAATCAAATGTGCATTTCCAATTAATATTTTACAGGAGAAGATCACCACAAAGCATCTTGGCAACATCCATGATCAGGCCACTGGTACCAATTAGACCTTGTTGTCATCAGGAGGAAAGACCTACCGTTAGTGCAGAACACTCACATGTTCCACAGTGCTGATTGTGACATTGACCACTCCTTGATTATTAGCAAAGTAAAGATTGCAGCCAAGAAACTACATAGAGCAAAACATAGGAGCAAGCCCAAAATCAATGCTAGTAACACCAAAACCCAGAGGAAATATCAGGAGTTTGTGAATGCTTTTGAACTTAGCGTGCATGGGAGGTCATCACCAGAGAACGCAGAGGAATTTGGGGAATATTTAAGAACAACAATCCATGAAACAACTTGAGCTACATTTGGAGGGAAAAGACTATCAAAAAAGGACTGGTTTGAAGAAAATGAAGTGGAACTATTACCTCTCATCAACATTAAGAACACAGTCCATCTGGAACAGAACAAGAAGCCAACAGAGAGCACCAAAGTGAGACTTAAACATGCAAAAACTGAGGTGCAGCAAGCAAGCAGACACGGTGCAAATCATTACTAGATCAAGCTCTGTGAAGAGATACAGACAGCCTCAGACACAGGAAACCTCAAAGTCATGTATAATGGCATGAAGAACGTTCTAGGTCCCACTGTCAACAAGGTTGCCCCTTTCAAATTGCACAGTGGTGAAATCATTACAGATAAAAGCAAGCACTTGTCTTGTTGTCTTGTACACTATTCAGAGCTATATGCACAAGAAAGAAATATCAGCAGCAAATCACTGGACCAATACCAACTCTGCAGATCATGCCAGAGCTAGATGTGGAGCCCACTGTAGAAGAACTAGGCAAGGCCATTGATTTGCTAATAAGTGGCAAGGTTCCTGGAAAAGATGGCATCCCAGTGAAATCCTCAAGTATGGGAAGGACAGCCTGTTACCATATTTCATCAGCTGCTACTTAAATGCTGGAAAGAGGGTGAAGTACCACAAGATATGTGCGACACAAATATCATCATTTTGTATAAAAATAAAGGCTAAAAGGGTGATGCAACAACTACAGCAGTATCTCGCTATTAAGTGTAGCAGGAAAAGCTTTCACAAAAGTCATGTTAGTGTGCCTACAGCAGCTGGTGAATCGTGTCTACCCTGAATCACAGTGTGGATTGGGGCTGGAAGATTAACTATAGACATGATATTTTCTCTGCGACAACTCCCAAGGAAAATGCAGAGAGCAAAACTGACCATTGAATATCACCTTTGTGGACCTAACCAAAGCATTCGACACAGTCAGCAGAGTAGGTCTATTTGCAATTCTAGAAAAGACAGAATGCCCACTAGCCCTGTTAAGTCATATACGTTCTTTCCACAACAGCATGAGAGCAGCTGTCCAGTTTGATGGGTCCACTTCGGACAGTTTTGAGATGAAAAGTGGAGTGAAGCAAAGATGTATTCTTGCCTCTACACTCTTTGGAAACTTCTGCTAGGTACTCTTGAACGATGTGTTTAAGGACATGACAGATGGAGTATATCTCCACACAAAATCAGATGGCAAACTTTTCAACCTGTCCCGACTTAAGTCAAAGACCAAAGTCAAAAAGGTGCTAATCAAAGAACTTCTATTCACTGATGATGATGCCCTCATAACCCACAATGAAGATCTACTACAAAAACTTATCGACCTCCTTTCAAGGGCCTGTCAGACATTTGCTTTCATTATCAACATCAAGAAAAAGTTGTACTAGGATGGGGGGTTCCACAAGATCCTTCAATTACCTTAAATGCAAATTAGCTAGAGGTAGTCCAGAAGTTCAACTATTTAGGTTCTACAGTGACCACCAACCTCTCACTGGATGAAGAGATAAATGCTCACATTGGAAAGGCATCCACCACCTTTAGCAGGCTAACTAAAAGAGCATGAAACAACTCAAAGCTTACCATCAAGACTAAAATGCTAGTGTACCAAGCTTGCATTCTCAGCACTCTCATGTATGGTGTGGAAACATGGAGAACTTATGCTCCTCAGGAGAAAAGGTTTAACAGTTTCCACCTACACTGTTTACGCCGCATACTAAACACCAAATGGCAAGATAAAGTCTCCAATGCAGAGGCTCTTCAAAGGGCAAAGTTACCAAGTGTAACAGCCCTGCTCAAGCAAAGATGACTGCGCTGATTGGGCCATCTAAGTAGATTGGAAAATGGCCGCATACCCAAGGACATGCTATAGAGGGAGCTGTTGGAGGGAAGAAGAGCAAGAGGACGTCCCAAGCTTCGCTATACAGACACATGCAAGTAAGATATGAATGAATTTGGAATTGATCCTGACCAATGGGAAGTCTTGGCAAGTGATGGTAACAAGAGGCACAATTGTCTCCATCAGGGTATCAAAGTCCACGACAAAAGCTGGCTCCTTCAGCTTGAAGAGAAAAGAGCCCATAGGAAGCAAGTAGTTCCCAACCAAGATACAGACATTTGCAATAACTGCCAAAGATTATGCAAATCTCGGATTGGACTATTCAGTCACATGAGACATTGCAAACCATGTACATCGTAGGCTGCAATTCCCACCATCTCTCGCAGACCAAAAATTGCTAGCATGTCTAATCTGGCATATTTGTATGGCTCCTGTCATGTTCGTATCTGAGCTCCTAACAGTCTTTGCTGTATTTATCCTTGGGATATTCCCCTAAGGTAAGGAAGCACTGTAAACTCCAGTTCATAGATGGGAAACAAGGGCACATAGAGCTAGGTCCACAAAGGGAATTAAGTGTGTAACTTCCACTGCAGATAGCAACGTCCAGCTTTTAGGTATCAGTGAGATCATCAACCCAACTCAGTTACTTCCTAACACTGTAGGCACCTAAGTTTCTGCCAGAAGGCATGCACAAAACCACTACGCTGCTCAGAGCCCCCTCTCACACTTGAACCCTGATGGATTCACAAATGAGGCATTCCCCAATCTGGTAGACAGGCTCTGAGCATGTCTAAGCTGCACAAAGGGCATTTGTACCTCTGTGGGCGTGTATCCAATGCCCAGAGTTGGGAGCACTCAGTTGGGATAGAGAAGACTTGTTTTCAAATCCTTGCGCTGCTTGCTTTTGATCAGGCACTTGAACCCATTCCACCACACACACAAGGGGCGTGCTGTAACCATTCAGCTATTGCCTGCTCTTGGATGGGGCTTGCTTAGTGTCTCTCGTTAAAGCTGTTCCACTTTGTATTAAATAATTAACTATTTGTTGGAACAGAGAGAGCAGAGAAGAGCTCGACTGTAGCTCAGTGGCTCAGGCACTGACCTGGGACAAGTCCCTGTTCCAATGAATATTTCATTATTTGTATGAAGTGGACATGTCCAATGGGAGAGGCTGTAGCACACTCATCCCCGAATAACCTCATCTGGCATGTGTGAAAATCACTCACCTGGCATATGGGAGAATCAAGATCACAAACACGCTCTGAATCAGGCATAAGGGTAGTTTGAAAACTTGTCTCCTGCGGCAGGGCTGAGTGCCACAGCCAGTGGGCAGCTATGGTTAGTTTCTATTGCTCCTTTTTCCTGAGAAGGAGCTGGCCTAGCTAAGCCACCTAGCTGCAAGAGAGGGTTCACAGCTGAGAATCCCAAATGTAGCTAGGCACCCCCCTTGTGCTCAGAGCTAAGTATTTACCTAGGGCAGCCAGACAGCAAGTGTGAAAAATCGGGACGGGGATGAGGGTGGGGTAATAGGAGCCTATATAAGAAAAAGACCCAAAAATTGGGACTGTCCCTATAAAATCGGGACATCTGGTCACCCTACATTTAACTGCCTTGGCTTTTTCTGCTGACTGGCTTAGCGAGGCTCGTCACTCAGCTGTATCTTGCCCCAGGAATTGTATAGAGAGCCTGGCTCCTGACTCAAGATGAAGGATTTTACTGGGAGGCAGCGTGCCTGAAAGTCCCTTTTGACAATCTATCCCTGAGAGACTAAGTACCAGATATATAAAGGTACTTAAGGTGCCTACATAGACACCGAATGGGATTTTCAGACATGCCTGAGCATGTTACGTGTCTAGCTCCCATTGAAGTGAATGGGTGAATGGCACTGAATCTGTTTAGGTGCTTTTGAAAATGCCACTGGCAGAAACTTAGGCACCTACGGATTTTATTAGCAAAAACACAGGTAGCTATGGACTTTGAGCAGCCGCTGAGTAGAGGGTGAAGAAACTCAAGGGCACTCACATTTTTTATTTAAGCACTTAGAATGGCAGTTAAGCACTGAAGTCCCTTTGTGGAACTAGCCCTAGATGCCTACATGCAACTTTAGGTACTTAAATGTCTTTGGAAATCTGGCCCTGGGGGACTTACCCACAGTCACATATAGATCTGTAGCCAAACAGGGAGCTGAACGTTAGTCTGGCACCCTAACACTTGGGTTGTCTCTTCTGTCCACTAAGTGCACCTCACTTGCACACCTGCCTAGGTACTGTCATGCCCAAAATAAGGGGGAGGTTGTTTGTTTCTATCATTTTTGCGTTCTTTCCGTTCAAAAAACTGAACTACATTAGGGAAAAACAAAAGACAAAAATGACACAATTGACCACAGCATACAAGTAATATTTAAAATGTATGATCTCTGAAAAGAATACAGAAATATTGAAAAATCTGGAAAGATGTAATCTATGCTAGAACATAAAAACATCAGAATGTCCATACTGGGTCAGACCAAAGGTCCATCTAGCCCAGTATCCTGTCTACCGACAGTGGCCAATGCCAGGTGCCCTGGAGTGAGAGAATCTAACGGGTGATCTCTCTCCTGCCATCCATCACCCCCCTCTGACGAACAGAGGCTAGAGACACCATTCCTTACTCAGCCTGTCTAATAGCCATTAATGGACTTAACCTCCATGAATTTATCCAGTTCTCTTTTAAACTCTGTTATAGTCCTAGCCTTCACAACCTCCTCAGGCAAGGAGTTCCACAGGTTAACGATGCACTGTGTTAAGAAGAACTTAATTTAGAATTAAGCTAGAATTAACTTACTGGATTCAGCATTCCATGTTCTGCATTTCCATTTGGAAATGAGATTATACAGATAGGCTCTGGCAGTCATAGAATGTTTGTCCGGCTGCATTTACTGCTGTGCAAAATGTCTTGTTTTAGTGCAGTGTCATGGTCTTGACTAAAGTCCTGCGTGGATACAAAATTTGTATCTGTATCCAATCTACCAGATCTATCCGATCTACAAGATCTATCTGATCTATCCAATCTACAAGCTTTCAAGAAATCCAAATGCTGTAATGTTTTTGTTGTGTTTGGGAGATTTTGATATGTAACATTTCAAGCACGATATGAAGGTGTGGCCAATACAGTCTCCTTCAGCTCTGTTCACTAGTTAAGGGTTGTTCTTCCCTATTCAGAATATCAGAAAAAAAATATTAACTGGAGAGATGACTACATTGTTGTAATACTTTGGGCAAGGTTATACGTTAGTCTCCCAGTGTGTGTCAGTTTTAAATAAATGCCTAATAAAACTCTTTTTTGTTTATCCTCTGACATAGTTCTGTGTCTTTGCCCTTGGTCTTAATCCTGTCTCAATGAAATATGCTCTTCAGTGCAGGTGCCTAATTCCCACTAATCTTAGTGGGATCTATTCCTCCATCCCCTGCACATTGTCTTCTGCCCCTTATTTTGGACATATAACTCTTCGTACTGATTTCTTTCCAGAAGTGGCCTAATTAATCTGCTTCATTTCACTGGTATACTAGAGGCACAAATTGCCTTTGTTTCTTCACTACAGACAGTGGACATACAAAGATAGGAGGAAATATTATTAACCACCTTAAAAAAGATATCCAAATATTCTCCATTTATTGGGCTAAAATATGAGGTAAATTAGGGATGTTTCTAAAGGTCAGAAAATGACTCTTCAGAGAAAACTTGGGTTTGTGTGAATTCTCTGTTCAATCTGATGCTGTCAGAAAATAAACATTATTATAGAGCAGTTGTTTAGCTAAGACCTTCAGTGTACATGTTGATTATTGGGTCTCATGGCATTCTTTAACTGATTGAGAGATCCAGGCAAAAATATCATGTGCACTAAATAGAGTAGTACTTTAAGCTACTCCTCAGGGCACAGCATAACAGAGTAGATAATTTGCACAAATCCTGGGCTGCCAGTTCCAGTGGATCTGAATGTCATCAGAAATACAAAGGGCATGAATTTCAAAGCTGTTTAGGGGCCTATGGTATGTTTTAGCCTGCACTAGTCTGAATCCTGTATATTAATTATGGAATCATTATTATGAATAATTATTGTCATTCTTGTGTCAGATTTCCTGACATACCTTCAGCTCCATCCCACAGCAGAGCCAGACTAAAACCAGAAAACAAGGAAGAAGAATTATTATTTTACATAAAAACCACAGGTGTAGTGATTTTCATGGAGCTTTGCAGCCTGGTTCTGTGTGCTTGTCGTTTTACTAATAACTTGGCAATATCCACACAACGGACTATCACTGAATTTCACTAACCCAGTGATCAGAAACATTGGCACGCGGGACCGCAGGGTAAGCACCCTTAGCGGGCCCCGCCACTTTATTTACCTGGCATTTCACCAACTGCGGCTCCCACTGGCCCCAGTTCTCCGTCCCGGTCCAATGGAGGCTGTGGGAAGCGATGGCCAGCACCGCGCCGCTTCCCGCAGCCCCCATTGGACCGGGACGGTGAAGTGGGAGCCGCGGTTGGCGAAATGCCAGGTGAGCAAAGCGGCGGGGTGCTCTCTAGGGGTTCTCACCGTGTGGTCCCGCATGCCAGCGTTTCTGATCCCTGCACTAACCTGTGGTATGTCTAGTATGGGTCAGTTGGGATTAAACAGTGATATTTAAACTATGGTTTTAATTTTTTCCTTTTTTGTGTGTTTTTCTGTTTGTTTATGTTTTTCCTCAAGGTCTCCAAGTTGCCAAACCTGCGATCCCTCAGTCAGCCGCTCCTTCTTGACATCATAGAATCATTAGCCAGTCATATATCAGACAAGCAATGTGCAGAGCTGGGTTCAGACATATAAAACACTTCCAGATCTCTTTCATTTGTTCCTCAAAGTGCAGCACTTTACAGCTGAATCCCTCTATACTGGGCTGCTCAGAATGTCAACATAATAAAGCAGAAGATCTGTGAAGAGCATGAAAATCTGAACTATTGCTCTCCTGTGGATCGTCATGGCTTACATCTGTGTATTTGGGGCAGAAGCTGGTCTCAGCCATACCAATGTAAAATTGAAATCATTGGGGGCAATGAGTTTATTCCAGATTTACCTTGGTGTAACTGAGTTCAGAATCTGGCCTATTGTTTTTGTTTTGTAAAATATAAACAGTAATGGATAAAAGGATCATGAATATTATGAAACACAACATTTAGTGAAACCTATTTAAAGGGCTTTATCATTATAACAAGATCCAGTGGCTGGCAGTTGAAGTCAGCAATAACTGGAAATAAAATGCTGTATTAACAGTTAATTGATAATTGGCCCAGAATACAAAGGCTTTCTATAGATTCTCTATCACTTGGAGTCTTTAAATCTACATTGGGTGTCTTTCTAAAAGATAAGCTTTTCTTCAATCGCCTTATTGGGCTGGATACTGGAAGCACGGCATGAAATTTTCGGGCCAGTGTTTTGCAAGAGTCCAGACTAAAATAATCATAATGGCCCCTTCTGACTTTTAAAATCTATTAACCCTCTCCAGTCAAGCCTTTCTGAAATAGTGTATTAGTAAATAGCTAAGAGCTTCTGGGAATCACAAGAAATCCCTTTGTTTTAGCTTGAGGGAAATGAAGCAAAAGGAAGCACTGGAACAAGGGTGTCCAACCTGTGGCCTTTTAAGATGACTATGTTAGGAAAGTCCCTGTTTGATTCTGAATTGAAGGTCTGCGGCCAGTCACATCACATCCTTTTTTTTTTTTTTTTTTTTTTTTGGATAACTGAAGTGTTTTCATCAGCCATAGTCACTACAGAAAGGTGGAAGAATCTTCTAAAAGATCTGCTGTAGTTCAGACAGGAATTAATTCAGGGAAATCTTGTGGCTTGTGTATTCTACATATGAGCACAGTGGGCCCTTCTAGCATTATAATCTATGGAAAGCACCTCCCACTGCTGCTCATGCAACCCCAAAGCAGATTGATTGTGAGCAGCCGCTGTCCCACTCCTACTGCAGCTGCCCTCTCTGGCCGTCTGCTGCATCAAAGGGGAAGAGAGAGGAGCTCTGGCTTCTTCATTGCCTACAGTGCTCCTGGTCTGGGGGAGCCCAGGTGAACAGGGCAGGCATCAGAAGGCTTTGCTTAGGTGAACACCCATAAAGGACAGCTTATTTACTCCTTGGGTCCCCAAGAAACCATACAACAGCTGCAGCACTGAGTATACCAGCCACTACCTCCTGCTTACACTCAACCTGCCCCTTTGCACCCTGTGGTTCCCAATTTGCCAGGGGCTCGGTGTCGCGGGGAGGCAGAGAAGCTGAATATCCTGGCTCTGTGCCTGCTGGGGATTACTAGTAGCAAAGCAGATAATGTAGCAACTAAAAGTAGTCTCCCTTCCCTGGGATGTAGCAAATAGCCAGTGGGGGGAATGGCTAAGCAGCTGCACTCAGCAGGGGCTCGTGGATCATTTCAACTCCATTGGCCACTGTTTGAGCAGTTCAATGGGAGCAGAAGAGGCCAGAGAATCTGCCCCCAACCATTGATTTGGAGCCCCTTGGCTTTTGGGGATAATATATTTGGCTCTCATGCTGGAGAGCGTGGACAGACCTGCAGTAGAAATACAGTGGCCAGGCTGATAATGTTTATACACTAGCCACCTCAGCAGGGTGGGATGGACCAGGTGACTTTTTGAGGTTCTTTCCAGGCTAACAGTTCTTTGATTCTTGGGTCTCTTCTAAATAATGGCAGTAAAGGTCTATCTCCAGAAGATACCAGAGCTGTGCTGTACCATTAGCTTCATCATGTGTGTGTCTGAAAAGGTTGTTTTTGTGATGTCCAATTGCTGTTCACCAGCTCCTTGGTGCTGGGTAGCAGGGTGTTAGATGCTGTTGTCCCTTCAGTTAATTCAAGGGACGTGCTTTATGGAATGATAGATTGTCCTCTCAGTTTAGGACTTGTGCTAACTGTGTGTACAGGTGGATCTGACTGGAAAAGGCAGCAGGACATGCCAGGTGCAGGACATGCCTGTTGAACTGAATTCTAGTAGATGCACTCTTTCTCCAAATTGGTACACCCATTCCTCTGGCATATGCTCTCTGTATTTCATTTGGAAATTAAACTGACCATAAATAGCACACCAGTAAATAGTACTTACACACCAGTACCACCAACCCTATCAACTCCACTTTCTGAGACTCTCAGGGCAATTTAAAGCTGGACCCTCTGGTCCACACCCATGGCTGTCAGCATTGCATAGAGTCTATATTCTCAGAATTCAGAGGTACATGCAACCCTGTGGGTTTTTTACAACAACTCTTATTGACCTAGTTATCTCAAGTGCAAAGTAAAACTTACTTTATAGCATAATGGAACCATATAGCGTGCAGCATCAGTCAGCAGAGCTGTTCTGGATGGGAGTCTCACACTGACTACAGCTGCCTTTGCATGGAAACAGTCAAATGTCTCTCACATGGAGGAGCTTTTGATCTACAGTGTGCACAAAACTGCCCATATTCTGGCAGCACCACAACAAAGGTGACATTTTCAGGTTGGGTTTCAGCCAGTCTCAGATTTTAGACCTGCTAAGTGAGTTAGAGCTGGGAGCTCTTATTTGAACCTCCTGACAGGTAAAATGAAAGCACCTTTATTAATAAAGATTGGCAACACCCTCTTTGAGTGCTAGGAACTTAAGAATTGCCATACCAGATTAGACCAGCTGTGCATCAAGTAGTATGTTGTCTCTGACTCAGAGAAGATGCAAGAATTCTGTAATGGATGCTGTGGGATAAGCAGCCCTTAAGAGTAGTTTCTCCTCTCAGAGATTGGGGATGGGTTGCCTCCTTTTTTTTCTCCTCACTGTGGCTATTCTAATAATCCATATAAATCCTCAACCCTTTTAAAAATCCTGTTGAGCTCTCAGTCTCAATGATATCTTGGCAGTGATTTCCAAAGATTGATTATGTGTTGTGTTCAGGTGTATTTCCTTTGATCAGTTTTCAGTTCTATAAATGTCTTCTTGTTGTATTTGAAAAAGGATAAATAGAAATATGTAATGTGCCCTCTGAGTCATCTCTTCTCTAAAGTAACTTATCCTGATCTTTTCAAGATCTTTCCATCCCTCTAAGAATTTTTATCTTCTGTCACAGAATACCCTGGCTTTTCTACAGGTTGTATCCTTTTTAAGATAGGATGACTGGTACTGAAGGTGGCATTCCAGATGAGGGCGTACCAGTGATCTATAGAATGGCATTATAATATTTTCAGTACTGTTTTCTATCTCATTGCTGATCCTTCCAAACATCTTTTTTGCTTTTTTGATCACTGCTGCCATTGAGCTGTGATTGCCATTGAGTTGTTCATGATGATACTTGGGACATTGTTGGTTACATTGATTTAACTCCCAGGAGTAATGAGTACATGAGTAGTCTAATTAATTCCTTCCAATGTGCATTACTTTGCATTTGTGAGCATGGAATTACCATTGTGCTGCCCATTTGTCTAGTGCTGGTTAAGTCCATGTCCAAATAATCTTCTCTACCCGCTTAAAGTCTTGGCCTTTTTAAGGGAAGATTGTTGAGAAAACTGTGATGTAGCTATCTTGGTATTAATAGAAGTCCTCAGATTTCCTTTGTCCCTTTCTCTTTTTTTAACTTTATTGTTTTTATGTAAAATATAGGTATATAACAAAATAAAACATATACAAATACATACCCAAAGCAGAAATAGCATAGAAATAACAAAGTAAAATGTTCATTAATTGCAAAACCTGAAAAAACATGGAAAAAAACAGAATCCATCAAGGTCATGCTGGGCATTAAAAGTGGCTCAGTAGATAAATAAATGACAATATAGTTTACAAGTATCTGAAATTAGTACAAATTGTGATTGTATGAAAGAGTTTCATGTGTGACCAGGCATCGTGGTATTTTTTTCCATGTGTTTCTGTTCGTCAGAGTGATTTTTTTCCATTAATGCAGTGGTGAAGAGCTCACTCCGTCAGTCTCTGTATGAGGGAGGAATTGCAGAGTTCCATTTTCTCAAAATACTCTTTTGGCCACTAGAATAGTTTGCAATCCATTTCTTAATGTTAAGTGTAATTCCAATTCATCCAGCCCCCTAAAATACATACACTTGGAGAAGAGAAAATAGTGACACAGATTTTGAGAGGCACTGGATACAGTATTCCAGAACACCTGATATAAAGGATGTGAAAAAGGTTGGCATGTGGCTGTTTGAATGTCCCACATTCACTGTCCATTGCCAATCTAGTCTTACACAAACACTCTGGAGTCCAGTAGTGCCTGTTTAATATCTTGTACTGGAAGAATCACAAGGATAAAAAACTAGAAGTGTCTTTAACATTAAGCCAGACATCCTCCCAGGTTTCTGTTGAGACAGTAAAGCAAAGTTCTTTTTTCCATTTACTTTGAAAATGAAACTGAGAGGGTGCTGAAAAGCATTAAGCTACCTACAAGTAATTCCTACAAAGTGACTGTTGTTTCCATATTTCTCAACATGTTCTTCTAGAGAAGAGAAAGTTAAACAAGCCAATTATCTCTTATTTGTGCATGAATACTTGAGTGTAGTTGCTGAAAGAAGGAACTGTCGGACAGCAGTAGCTGGTATTTGTTACACATTTAATTGAAGGAGGCCAGTCTAGCAGCTTGTGTTATATCTTTTAATATTTGTTAATCCTTTTTCTATCCAAATTGTCCTAAACCTGGAACTGACCTTGATCCTGAGGCACGAGTTATCCCATAGTGGTAAGAAAGGAGAATTAGTAATCATCTTAACACGTTGTAGTATACCCCACATAGATGACAAGATTGGTTCTTCTTCAAGTGATAGCACAGTAGGTGTGCATGCTCACCACGTGCACTGGTGCTGGAAGTTTTTCCCCTAGCAGTACCCGCGGGGGGGAGCGCTCCCCCCCCGATCCCTGAAGTGGCGCCTCCCTGGCATACTATACGGGGTGCTGCACATTCCCCTATCCTCAGTTCCTTCTTACTGCCAGTGAAGGTGCATTGAAACTTCACAGCTCCAGAGTTGCTGCAGCTCGTCCCTCGCGTTTCTTCTAGTACCTGTAGTGACTCCATTTTTCAAGTTAGTTCAGTTAGTTAGAGTGCCCGGGCCGGGCAAGCCCTGAGCCCCGGGTTTTAAGTCATGCGACACTTGCAGGCGATCTATGCCAAGGAGTGACCCGCACACGGACTGTTTGCGCTGTTTGCGTGAGGCCCATATCAGCGATCGTTCCGAGGTTTGCAAGTCATTCAAAAAGAGAAAGGGACATTTGACTCTGGGCCATCTTGATGGAGTCAGCGCTGACTCTGGCTCCGGCGTGCTGCTCGGAGTTGGCACCAGGCATCACGGCGTCAGCGCGCAGTGATCCCCTGGCTCCTTCATCCAGTCAGCACTGCTCCCCATCCTCAGGGCATAAAAGGGCCAGGAAGACACCCTCTTCCCAGCAGTACCGCAGTGCACCAGGGGCAGAGGCTAGGCCCACATCAGACAGTCCTCGATCCCCTTTGGCCTCCAGGCCTCCGACTCATGCTGAGTGGAGCAGCCCAGCCACATTGGCACAGGCCTCTCTGGATGTCTGGATGCCTTACACACAAGAGGCCCTGCAAGCGGCCCGAGATGTCTTGTCCCTGCCACTGCCCAGAGCGCCGCCAATGTCGGTCCCGTGCTCCAAAGGCAAGCCACCATTGGGCTCTTCGCAGTCGCCCCCAGAGCGGTATCAGTCGCAGTTAATGGGACATTCCCAACGCCATTCACCATACAGCGGCAGTCCAGGACAGAGTCCATGTGGATCGCCCTTGATGCCTGCCAGATTCTCTGCTTGGTGCCAGCGGCCCGGGACTCTAAGCATCGATCTACGGGGGGTAGCGTACACCAGTGGGACCGAAGGGTTCGGCACCCTAGGTCCCCGTCCTGAAGGAGATACCATAGCCGATCGCAGCATGGATGTTGTCGCCGCTCCCACTCCGTCCCCTCCATGGTACCACCTCCGTAGTCCTGGGTGTTGATTGCCAGCACCATGCCATCGTGGATCCACCCGTCAGAGTCTTTCCAGGAGCAGTAGCTACTGTCAGTACCAGGCCTCCAGATCTAAGTCACGACGCCATGGGTGACGCCGTTCCCACCGCCGCCACTCCTCCTGGTCTCGACGTAGCAGGGAATCGTTCGTCAGCCCAATCTTGGCTAGGAGCCAAGCCTCCGTCAGCCAAGCCAACCAGGCAGAGCAGCCTGGACCTTCAGTGCCACAGCAGGTGCAGTGGCACCAGGACTTGTGGCCGGGACAGTGATACCAGTGGGCACTGTGGCCCCCGGCGCAGCCCCAGGTGGACCTGCGCTCGGTAGCTGGGGCCTCGGAGGTACCATCAGCCTCCCTCTCCAAACCCCTGCGAAAGACATCGGTGGGGCGTACACCCTCGGTGCTGTGCCCAGAGGCCGACTAAGTGGTGGACCCTCCAGTGCCTATGGACACCCAGAGCTCGGTGCCGGCCTCCTCGCCCTCCCAGGAAGTGACGATAGCAGCCCCATCCCCCTCAGTCCCACAGGAGGACTTTCAGGCCAACCAGGACCTCCTGAAAAGGGTGGCCTCAAACCTCCATCTCCAAGCTGAGGAGGTAGAGTAGCCCTCAGACTCACTGTTTAATGTGCTATCCTCTTCTACCCTGGGCAGGGTGGCCTTGCTCCTCGGCGAAGGGGTGGCAAAGATCTCACGTGCCCTGTGGCAAACGCCGGCCTCATTGGCCCCCATCTCTAAGAGGGCGGAGTGCAAGTACTTTCTACCGGCTAAGGGGCATGAGTACTTGTATGACCACCCAGCGCCCAGCTCCCTGGTGGTCGAGTCGGTTAATCACAGGGAGCGGCAGGGCCAGCTGGCTCCTATCCCAAAGAACAAAGACTCAAGGAGACTGGACTCTTTCGGCAAAAAGATTTATTCATCCTCGGGCTTCCAGCTGCAGGTGGTGAACCACCAAGCTCTATTGGGCAGATATGAGTTCAGTTTGTGGGGCTCTCTGCCAAAATTTAAGGCCTCCCTCCAGGCACTGGTGGAGGAGGGTACAGCAGCCACCAAGGCTGCTCTTCAGGCGGCCTCGGATGCAGCCAACACAGCCACGCGGTCCATGGCCTCTGCCATCTCCATGAGAAGGGCATTATGGCTCTTGCTGTCTGGGCTGTCCAGCGAGGCTCAGGCTGCCATACAGGACCTCCCATTCGATGGCAAGGCCCTGTTTGCAGAGCAGAAGGATACTAAGCTGCACGGCATGAAGGACTCGTGCACGACCCACCAAATGTTGGGTCTCTATGTCCTGCCTCCGGCTAAACCCAAGTTCAAGCCACAGCAGGCCCCCATGCAACCTGCGCAGCAAAAGTTGGAGCCCACCTATAAGAAGTCACAAGACTATAAAAGGCGGCCCCATGGGCAGTCGTGACTGACACCGCTGCCTAGATCTTCTAAGGGAGAGAGGTGGGGAAGAAGCAGTTTTCATGGGATGCTCGAGGGCGCCCTACCAGCTCCGCTCAGGGATCCATCCTCAATAAAGCCCCCCTTTTCCAACTGGTTGTGTGCTTTCCTGCCAGAGTGGTCATGACTGACCTCGGACCAATGGGCCCTCAACACCATCTTCAGGGGGTACACCTTCCAGTTCACTTCCTCCCTGCCCCAACCACCCTCCATCCCCATTCTGCCTGGGGGACCCCTCGCACAAAGCCCTGCTCCAGCAGGAGGTGGGGCGGCTCCTGGGCCTGGGAGTGGTGGAAGTGGTACCCGAGGATTTCAAGGGCAAGGGATTCTACTCCCACTATTTCCTTATCCTGAAGGCCAAAGTGAGACTCAGGCCCATTCTGGACCTGTGGAGTCTCAGTCGGTTCATGGTAAAGCTCAAGTTCTGCATGGCCTCCCTAGCCTCCATTATCCCCTCTCTGGATCCTGGGGACTGGTATGCTGCCCTCGACCTTCAGGATATGTACTTCCATATCCACATATTCGAGGGATACAGACGGTTCTTCTAGTTTGTGGTGGGACAGGAACATTACCAATTTATGGTCCTTCCGTTTGGCTTGTCCACTGCCGCCAGGGTGTTTACCAAGTGTATGTCAGTAGTTGCAGCCTACCTCAGGCGCAAGGGGGGTGCAGATTTTTCCCTACATGGACGCTTGGCTGGTAAAGAGCAGGTGAGGGACCACGTGGTGTTCCTCCTGTCCACGTGCACCACCCTGGGCCTGTTGGTATACAGTGCAAAGTCCATGTTAATCCCAGTGCAACGCATAGAAGTATGTTAAAGAAGTATGGTCCCACAGTATTCTTGCCACCAAGTTAAAGTAGTATGGGCTGGGTGAATGAACCATAAGATGGATAGAAAGCTGGCTGGATCATCGGGCTCAGCGGGTCATGATCAAACGCTCCATGTCTAGTTGGCAGCTGGTATCAAGCGGAGTGCCCCAAGGGTCGGTCCTGGGGCTGGTTTTATTCAATATCTTTATCAATGATCTGGAGGATGGTGTGGACTGCACCCTTAGCATGTTTGCAGATGACACTAAACTGGGAGAAGTGGTAGATATGCTGGAGGGTAGGGATAGGATACAGAGGGACCTAGACAAATCAGAGGGTTGGGCCAAAAGAAATTTGATGTGGTTCAACATTGACACGTGCAGAGTCCTGCACTTAGGAAGGAAGACTCCCATGCACTGCTACAGACTAGGGATCGAATGGCTCGGCAGCAGTTCTGCAGAAAAGGACCTAGGGGTTACAGTGGGTGAGACGCTGGATATGAGTCAACAGTGAGCCCTTGTTGCCAAGAAGGCTAATGGCATTTTGGGCTGTATAAGTAGGGGCACTGCCAGCAGATCGAGGGATGTGATTGTTTCCCTCTATCCAACATTGGCAAGGCCTCATCTGGAGTACTGTGTCCAGTTTTGGGTCCCACACTACAAGAAGGATGTGGAAAAATTGGAAAGAGTCCAGAGAAGGGCAACAAAAATGATTAGGGGCCTGGAGCACATGACTTCTGAGGAGAGGCTGAGAGAACTGGGATTGTTTAGTCTACAGAAGAGAAGACTGAAGGGAGATTTGATAGCTGCTTTCAACTACCTGAAAGGGGGTTCCAAAGAGGATGGATCTAGACTGTTCTCAGTGGTACCAGATGACAGAACAAGGAGTAATGGTCTCAAGTTGCAGTAGGGAAGGTTAAGGTTGGATATTAGGAACAACTTTTTCACTAGGAGGGTGGTGAAGCACTGGAATGGGTTAACTAGGTGGTGGAATCCCCTTCCTTAGAGGTTTTTAAGGTCAGGCTTGACAAAGCCCTGGCTGGGATGATTTAGTTGGGATTGGTCGTGCTTTGAGCAGGGGTTTGGACTAGATGACCTCCTGAGGTCCCTTCCAACCCTGATAGTCTATGATTCTATGATAGAGTTTATCGGGGCCCTCCTGGATTCCTCGTCGGCCACAGCTTCCCTCCCAAGAGACAGGTTCGCGAGACAGGTTCATGGGAAAGGGCTAATGGTTCTCCAACAAGGGAGCTTAGGGCCCTGACAGCTGAATCCCCATACACAGTTTTCCATAAGGACAAAATCCAGCTCTGCCCACACCTTGCATTCTCCCGAAGATGGTCTCCGCTTTCCATATGGGCCAGGACATCTTCCTGCCGGTCCTCTGCACCAAGCCACACTCGTCCAGCGAGGAGCGCCATCTCCACACACTCGATGTGCAAAAGGCTCTGGCTTGCTACCTCTAGCGGACCAAGCCATTTTGAAAGTCCTCACAGCTGTTCATAGCCTCCGCCGAGTGCATGAGGGGCCGGCTGATCTCCACACAGTGACTCTCCAACTGGATCATGTTATGACCTGGCGGATGTCCCCCCCGCCGCCTATTGTGAAGCACACTCGACTCAGGCGCAGGTCTCGTTGCCAGCTTTCTTGGCCCGCGTCCCTATCCAGGACATTTGTAGGGCTGCTACATGGTCCTCAGTTCACACACTGACCTCACGCTGTGTGCTTGTCTCCCAAATCAGGGACGATGCTGGGTTTGGCAGGGCGGTCCTCCGTCCCAGGAACTTGTAAACTCCAACCCACTTCCAACAGATATATCTTGGAATCACCACTGTGGAATACACATAAGCAATCACTCGAAGAAGAAAAGAGAGTTACCTTTCGTAACTGGAATTCTTCGAGCTGTGTTGCTCACGTCTATTCCACATCCCGCCCTCCTTCCCCTCTGTCAGAGTGGTCTGACAAGAAGGAACTGAGGGTAGGGGAGCACGCAGTACCCCTTACAGGGCACCAGGGTGGCGCCACTTCAGGTGGGAGCGCTCCCCCTACGAGTACTGCTAAGGGAAAAACTTCCGGCACCAGTGCACGTGGCGAGCACGCACACGTACTGTGGAAAAGACATGAGCAACCATCTCGAAGAACGCCAGTTATGAAAGGTAACTGTCTTATTTTTCTTTAAGGATGTGGGTAGCCTCTTGAGGTATAAAAAAGAAGAGAGGGAACCAAACGGCATAGCTAAGCTTTTTTTCAACTTCAGACCAAGCCAGTATGTATACCGAGCCATTGGTGGGGAAACAACTTACAATGGGATGCATTTGGAACTCTAGGTCAGTGGTCTTCAAAGTGGGGTGCGCACACCCCCAGGGGTGCGCGAGCCCACTCATGGCGGGCCCTGCCCAGAGGAGCTGATCAGAGCAGCAGCCCCAGAGGAGCCGAGGTCAGAGGTGTGTCACATGGCGAGGGAGGGAGTGGGTAAGGACTGTTGTGTGGAGGGGGTTTCTCGCCCTTCCTAACCTCCCCCCCCCCCCCACCCTCACCTGCTTTCGCCGGACAAGAAGGCACCTTCAGGTCACCAAATTCTTCTCACTCCCTCCCTGTCCCTTTGTTCTGCCTCCCCATATCTGCCCTGCGGCTGGGAGGAGGGGTCCTCCAACAAGGGAGCCAGCTACTGCACTGAGAGAGTATTGAAGGGGCAGCCGGTGTTGTGCGGAAGGAAGGAGGGAGCTGCTTGTTTCATGGTCCATTTGGGTGGGTGAAATGGTTCCCAGCCTGCGCTTGGCTCCTATTTGATGATTACCACCAGGGAAAGTGAAAATAAAAGCGGCACAGAGCTGGTGGCTTGGAAACGGAGGAGGAGGACCCAGACGGGAGTTGGAAATCCAGGGTCTCTGGCTTTGTCCTGGGCCGGCTCTTGCTTCACCGCCTTTGAGCTCAGTCAGTTTATTTTTTTCCCAGTGAGAAGCAACAAGTTTCACCTGACAGGGGGGTGGGGGTGGGAGTGTGGGAGGAGATACACGTCTACTCTTGGTGGTGTTTACATGGCAGCTTGGAGCAGCTGGGGCTGTCCCTGGCTGCTCTGGAATAGCCAGCGGTGGCTGAAACGTGGGAGTGTTTTGCTCAGGCTGAATGGAAGGTGCTTCGAGCCACACCAGAGCAACTGAGTGTGTTTTAAAACCAATGCTGTGGGAATGAAGGAGGGCGACTCCTCATAAAATCCCAGTGGATTTTATTCATGGGTTTTTAAAAAAACCCAAACAAATAGAGGTGTTGTCTCAGGATGCTTCTGCAATGAGATGATAAATGACAATACAGGAGGGTGGGAGGTAATTGAGAAGTGCAACTTTATTCAAAAGCAAATTCACAAGAGCTGGAGGACACTGATGCTATCCTAGAAGAGAGGACATGCTCACAATTAGGGTATCTGGAAAGTTTCAGAAAAAAGAGGGGTAAATGGTGTACGTGTCTGTACATATTTGGATTTTGATGCTCCTACAGGGAGATTGCAGATGTATAAATAAACTGTTGCGTTACACTAGTAATTATAGCTAAGTATTGCAAAGGGGAGAAAGTGGCTTGATTTGGGCTTATATTGAACAACAAATTAGGATAACCTACATGGAAACCTAGACAAAGTTATGCCAGACTCCCTGCCACCCCGAATCAAATGAGAAAGGTGCCACAAACTTTAAAGAATCTATAATACTTGTTTACATTGGTCTCGTGTAGGATTTGCATTGTTTTTCTCTCTCTGCCCCAGAACCCTATTCATTCCTCCACATTTTTAATCTACTTTTTAAAATCTCTGTTTGGGAGGAACACATTAAAATGAACAATAAACTAGAACAGTTGTGGCAGTGCAATAAAATGGAGGATCATTATATCCTAAAAGAAACAAACCACCTGCCCTTTAGACCTGAAGGAAAGATACTTGCCTAGGTAGAAATGTCAATTCTGCAAAACTTGATCCTCTTTCAAAGCTGAGGTACAGCGTTACCAGTCACTTCCTGGAAACGTTCCAGATGTAGGATTGTTTGAAAATAAGTGCTCAAATTCCCATATTTCAGAATAGCAGCCATGTTAGTCTGTATTAGCTTACACAGGTGAAATAGTTCAGGGATGTTCCAAAGTTAAGTAGATCCCATAGATACTATACACTAAATATTAGTGCATACAGCAGAAGTGAAATACTGAGAGATTGACAACCCAAGGACATAATAAGCGACTCTTGGCTCCTCCGGCCGGGGCCGCTGCATATTACGGGAGGTGTATATTATGGGAGGACTGCCAGGAGCGGGCAGTCAGGGGACAAGGGGGGAGTGGAGTTGGAGGTTCTGAGGGGAGCAGGCAAGGCCTGGGAAGTGTGAGGGAGTGGATTGGGGGGGCTGGGCTAGGGCAGGGCTTCCCCATGGGGGTGTGTGCTCAAAAAATTGTATTGATGGGGTGCACGATCAAACGTGTTTGGAGACCTCTGTCATAGAAGATCAGGGTTGGAAGAGACCTGGGAGGTATCTAGTCCAACCCCCTACTCAAAGCAGGATCAACATCACCAAGAAGAAATGAAAGACATGAACTTTTGCATCATTGGATTTGGGGCCATTTTCAAGCCTGCACACAAGGCTTTGTTTTACACAGTGCGAGAGGCGTGCACAGACAACTGCTGCGTACTTACTCCTGTTGTGCCACATCGATGGATGATAAGGTGACCAGACAGCAAACTTGAAAAATCGGAACGTGGGTAGGGGGGTAAAAGGAGCCTATATAAGAAAAAGACTGAAAAATCGGGACTGTCCCTATAAAATCAGCACATCTGGTCACCCTAATGGATGAGCTTGTACTTTGCTGCCTGTCCTGTAAATAACATGTAGCCTGTACTAATGTAGCTCCGTGATCAAGGGTTCGCCACCTTTTTCTTTCTGAAGATTCCCTAAACATGCTACAAAAACTGCAGGGTCTGGGCAGAGGGGAGTTGGGGCATACGCGTAGTTTAACATGAGCACAGCAGAGGATCCAGAAAGACAACGGGGCCCTTCACCACTCTAAGCCATTAAGTACTGAGTTTTGTAGTTTACAGTTCCAGGTCACTTTTCACCCCTTGCCTTGGGGCTGAGCCTGAGATGGCCAGGAGGATCCATCTTCCCCCAGGTCTCAGTGTGGAGAACAGCTGCTTCAGAGACCACAATAGATAGAACCAGACTCCAGGGAGATGGATGAACAGAAATGGGAACAGAATCCAGGATTCCTGACTTCCAGCCCTTTGCACAGTCAGGAATAGAACCCAGGCATCCTGACTCTCAGCCCCTCCCAGAGTTGCGAATAGAATCCAGGAGCCCTGACACACAGCCCTTCCCCCACCCCTCCTCGTGTCATTAGAATCCCCACTCCCATCCCAGAGTGAGGGATAGAACCCAGGAGTCCTGACTCTCAGCCCCTCCCGCCCCCGGATCCTGTTGTCTTCTCTAAATAGAATTTGTGACCCTTTTGTCATTAGACCATCCAACAGCTTTATTCAGGAAAACCTGCTCCCAGCGCTCTAAGGTGCAATCCCACTAGAGGGACAACACTCCTCCCAGTTAATGATCCACTTTGGAGCTAGTTAAGAAGGAGCTGTCGGTGCTCACAGAGAATTTCAATGAGGTGCTTAAATCTGCAGAGACCTAATGTGACTGCAGTACACCCCATCTAGCAGGTCCAGGGCATCCCAAGGTCTCCTTCATCTACTTCCCACATTGCAGCCTTCCACCCACTGTGAGAGGTCACGGCCCTCACAGTGTTTCCTCCAGGCCAGCCTGAGAAGGATAAAAGCGAGAGGAAGGTCAGTGAGATCAACAGCATTGAGAGCAGGGCTGCCACGTGGGGATGGTCATCCAGTGCTGAGATGCAGACACCCCGGGGCGGGGCCGCTGGGTCACACCTATGCCTGGCTTGCTCACCAGGCACTGAAAGGCAGCTGCCTTTTGGGTGGGGCAGCCAGGTTACAACCACACACTGAAAACGTCTGGGGCTAGCTCACATGTCGCTGAGCAGTAGCCGCCTCCAGCGTGATGCATTTGGGTAACAGCAACACTGAACAAGGATGGCGTGTCCAGCACTGAAATGCCGCTGCCTATGGCAGGGCAGCCTGGTAACAGCCTTGTTGCTCTGTGGAGTTTTGCCTTTTGCTGGGTATAAAGGGTACTGAGCTACATTGTATGTTTTCTTTACACTGCCTTGTTTTGTGGAGTTGTTGGGTGTACTGTATTGTGTAGCATCTTGTTGCACTAAATACTGCTGTATAGCATTGTGTTTCATTGCATTGACTATGTTGCAATATGTAGGGCCATGGTGTAGCAGTACATTGTGTAAAGCTGTATAGATTTGTGTAGTGCTGTGTTGTGCAGTTCCATGTGGCACGCTGTAGAGTGGGGTTGGCAGTATAGTGCCACATTACACGGTGCTGCATATTTTGCCGTGCACCGGCCCTCCACCCACAGCCCTCCACCAGCGCCTCCTTACCAGGCCCCCATGCCCCTTGGCTGTCGCACAATCCGCATGGCACACACTATGTCATCGTTGATGTTACTGGTCAGCAAATCTGGGGTGTGGGGGAAGGAGAAGACAGTGAGGATAGGGCATATCCCTTGGTAGCTCAACACCGTAGCCTGGGAGCCGTGGTCCTCCTAGCAGGAGATATGTGACTACCAGGAGGGCGTGCCCCCTACAGCTACCCCCCCCCCCCCAGCTCCCTGCCACACAGGTCTCTAGCACTGTGCCATGGCCCAGGGGTCAGCATGGGGCCAGGGAGGAGTTTCTCACCACTGCAATGCATGTGACAGCGGTTCCGGGTGGAGCTCTTATAGTCCTCGCACCACTGGCGGCTGTTGATCTGGAAGATGCCGTTGTCCGTGCTGCCGTCAGCTTCATGGTCCACAGTGTCAGTGTTGAACCGGCTTTCATGGAACGCCATGCACAGCCCTGGTGCAGGATTTAGTAATATGCACAGAGCCCTGTGGGGAGGGCGGGGGCGGGCGGGGATCCGCACAGAGCCCTGTGGGG